>CAXIVR010000013.1:59312305-60512305 GCA_964035755.1 Teleogryllus oceanicus
TATGTGTAAATGAAAAAATCTAATTTTATTCTTTATAATAAAATAAACATTATATTTTTCCCTGGTAAACATTTGAAGAAATTCAAGTATTCGTTCCTGCGCTTGGTCATACTGAAATACATTAGATCTTGCTTATCTCCTCCTAGGTTGACTGATTGTTGTTTGTGGGCAAAACACACCGGCAACGATATCTCAGACTGTTGCCACAGCAGTCCTTCTGACCGGGATGTCCTAAGTTCGGATCCCGACGGTGGCAGGATTTCCGACACTAGCTCGTCAGCTAGGTCTAATTCTATTGCTAGACTTCTCCTCCAGGAAGCAACTAAATTCGACGTAGCTACGTAGGTAAACTTCGATTTTTTTAAAGTGGCTGGTGACACTAGGTCATTTTTACATCTTCTGTCTTACAAAATGCATTTTTTAATAAATGCAGCCCTTCTCAACGGGGCTCATGACCTCAGAAATGTGCTTACCACTGTTAAAGAGGCAGGAGATGTAAAAATGACCTCATGTCGGCCGCTTTTAAAAATATCGATAGGTAGTGTCGAAAATATGCCACCTTTGGGAATCGATCCCAAGGACCTCCCGGTCAGAGTTGCTGTGTATCCAACAGCAACTCTGTTTCTGAGCTAAACTCAGACGGTCCAGATCCTTTGAAAGATTCAGCGTGGGAGGAAAGAATTACTAAAGCGAGTGCCTGGCGAAGCTGACATCCGAGTTCCATGGCCTGCAGCCAGAGGTCAAAGCCTGGCCCCTGTTGCGGCGTGGCTTTGTCCGATGCTCTGCTTTTTATCCTCTCCCTTCCCCGACTTTCATCTGTCTCCCCGTCGCTTGTTTGCGGGCGGGCCGAGGACCGAGGTCGCCAGCGACCCGCCTTCGCCACTGCCTCCTGTGCTTCGGCGCCGCGTTGTCCGGCTGACTCTTCCGTGGGTGGGTGAGCGATCGAAGACCCTGCGTCAAACGTCGAGGCGGGGGATCTGTTTTCGATGATGTCGGCTGGATGTAACTCCAAAACACGTAGGTGGGAGAGAAAGAGCGCCCTATTATTTTTTATATTTTTCTAAAATTTCGTAGTTTCGTAGTTATGGACCAAGATCTTTTTCTGCATCGCCTATGACGTACTTGTGTAATAAAGAGAGAATATTGTAATACTGCAGTAAAATTGGCAATTGTTGTGAAAGAATAACTAGTATTGTGGGGCCCATATATCGAAAAAAAGAGAATAATCTCGCTATTATTTGTAGTAAATGCTTTCTTGTAACGGGTTGTGAAGATGTAATCCACATTTTGTGGCTATTTGTTCGACGTTTAAATTGATGACTATGGTTGATTTCGATGACGTTGGGTAGATTTAACCCCAAGAGCACGTAGATAGGGAAAAGAGCCTTCTTAATTTATTTGTTTATGTTTATTAAAATTTCGTGTAGTTCCTTGTAGTTATCTTCCGTTGCATCGCGTTACTACATATTTTACGTAATAAAGAGAGAATATTATAATGCTGCGTCAAAATCGGCGATTTTCTGAAAAAATATCTCGTATTGTGGGGTCCATATATCAAAAAAGAGGACACTTGCTCTTACATGTAGTAAAATACGTCTAGTAACGCGTTGTGAAGACATAATCCACGTTTGTGGGTTCTCGTAACACAAAAATTAGTATGCGGGAAAACGTCTGGCCATCCGTTGGAGAGGATGAAATATTCCAGTGAATATTTTCATATTGCCTTTAAACTATTTTACGCACGAGTTCGCTTTTCAAACTGTTCATTTGTAATAGAGTATGAAATTGAGTAGGATTTGAATTTCATTACAACGAAAACAACTCTAAGGTTTACAAGATTATCTACTTCTTCAATTTTGGTTTGTTTCTTTACCTCAGCTCACTGCTTTCATTACCAGTCTGGAAATGTGTGATGTAAAGAGTAAACTGTAGCAACAAGCTAGAGGCGGCTATCTTTGTTGTGTAATGTCTTGCTCAGAGTTGCTCCTACAGCACTGTTATCCTGTCATGGCGCCCACCACTACTGTGGATTCTGGCGTTACAACCCCTGTACCTCAAACCACCCTCCGGTCCGCAAGCCGTTTTGTTTTCCTCCAGCTTCGTTCCTCCTTGTGTGCCGATACTGCTAGTGAGGGGTTGTAAAACAAAGTGAGATAACGCCCAACACTGTTTCGCCTCAATTTGGAACTACTGAAACAAGTCATGACACAACGAAACCTCGTTTGGTATTATATAGTCGCAAAATGTTCTACGTAATATGTACACGCATTTTTCTGCACACACTTCTAGGAATGGAAAAACAATGCAGCAAATATCATAAAAACAAAATATCATCAAAATCCACCAAACCAACACGAACAAAGCGGTAGCGGTAGCACAATGCATCAGCTAATGTCCGTGGTTCTGATCAACAGCAAGCGAATGCCGGAGCAGTACTCCTACCAAAAGGGCCACGGACCGCGCGCGATCTACCCTTCCTCTTCCTTGTTCTATCCTCTCCCCTTACACACACACACACACACACACTTACACCCAACATACACACATATTCCGGGAGACCGGTCAGGGGCTTAGAACTTGTCCCGGCTGGGGGGGCCCCGCTGGTGAGAGTCCTGAGGGAAACCCCACTAGCCGACGGTCGGCGCCGATCTCGCCATCCAGCAGCGAAAGATCACCGCGCATTCCTGAGAAAAAACGGGACTATACTAATGGGAATAATGACCAAAGCAATTGACGCGCCCGGAAACACGAAAAATCAATCAACGCGAACAACATCAACAACCACTTCAGCAGTAACCATACCACACCTACCAAAACCACTAATCATCACCACCGCCCCTACCATAACCATTCCGTAAACATCTATCCAACCCTTCAAACCAACTAACACTCCCACAAATTATTCCATTGCCAAAACCACCCTGCCGTCGCCACCGCATACCCAACTCTACATCCCCACCACCGCTTGTCGCCGTTATCAGATCTTCTAACACAACACCCCTCCTGTGCCCACCGCTTTTGTTTGCTTCCCACCCTGCCTCTGTTCTCTGACGCTTCCGCTGCCCGCCACCGTCGTCATCCCCCCGCCATCGTCACCAACACAGACATACAACTGCATCGCAAGTGGTAAAATAGCACATCACCACGAAATACGCTAACAATAACCACGCTTCCACCACTAACACTACCACCACTTCCAAATCAACAACACTACCACCGCGAAACATAGCACTCCTAACCACACCAAATTAAATGTTATCAAAATCCACCAAACCAACACGAATGATACCACCAACATCCACTTCACCAGAAATTACGCTACCACAACCACCACCACCATCACTGTCGTACACCTTCCTTCGGAGGGAAAGTAAGCCGGCTGTCCCATGTTGTAGATTTATTGCATGTAAATGATCCTCAAATCTAAAAGAAGCCTCTGAGCTAAATTCAAACTCCCTGTCTCGTCGCCCAACATGACACCTTGTCTCTCTGGTAGATGGTGAAAGGAGCTTAGCGAAATTTTTCGTGGTCAGATCGGAAGAGCGGGCCTGATGGCCCGAGTCTCGCAAGTAAAATAAGTCAATAACTAACTGAACACTATCACCACCAACGTCACCACATCTTCGCCATCGTCATCACCATGACCATCACCACCAACAACACTACCACCAACCACTCAAATTTATCGCCACACAAATCCCCCTCCATCACCACCACCACGACCTCCATCACTACCAACAACACTACCTCTAACCATTTCAAATCCATTGCACCACAAATCACCTCGACATCACCACCACCATCCCCACCAGCAACACTACCTCTAACCACTCAAATCCATCACCCCAAATCACTTCCATCACCACCACCACCATTACCACCAACAACACTACTCTAACCACTCAAATCCATTGCCACAGAAATCACTCCCCATCACCACCACCACCACCATCATCATCACCACCAACAAAACTACCCTAACCACTCAAACCATCGCCACAAATCACCTCTTCGCCAAAAACACAACTGCTGTCGTGGCGTCCGTGCCATCAGATCTTCCGACACTTCACCTCCCCCCCTCACCCCACCCCACCGCTTTTTGTTTGTTTCCACCCGCTCTGTCCTGCGTCGCCCCCTGCACGAGACAAAGGGCAAAGAGAAGGCACGAGGAACTGACGCCGCCAGACGGGTGGCCCAGTTGTGTTAGGTCTCAATTCACAGCTACTGCATCCAGGCAGCCTCGAGGCGCACGGTTCGGGATCTGCCCAGGATCTGCAGCAGCCGTCTCGCCGGCAAATGGCACACGCGAATTGGGAAAGAAGTGCCCCACCTGACGAGAAAGGGCAGAAGGGACGCGCTGCAAACATTTCGCGATGGTCCAGGGAATAAAAGAGTCTGTGAATGGACAGAGACTGGTCCACCAGATGGTACTAATTTTCAATTGATGAATTAAATTATGTTATGGGGCTTGCCCTTTTTTGTTGCGTAACTTTTAATTGTTTTCTGTATTTTTGAGTAACTTCCTACACATTTATGTGGTGCAAGTAAAAGTTAAATTTGATTTCGTATGATAATGTGGAATTCCCTTATTCGTTACTGAATGCTTTGATGCAAAAAGGCATAAACTTTGTCTTTCCTTTCTGGAAGGCGATGACACTGGTGGTTTGTCATTGCTTTCAGTAGCTTTCCGCATGTCTGCTGGGGATACCTGTAACACCAGTTGACTCGTCGGCAAAGAGAATAAAGTGACCACCGGCCCAATGAGCAGTGAGAAAAGTTTCTAGAGATATCGAGGGTTTGGAGAATAAAGGAAGAAGTCGATAACAAAACGGACAGAAATTTGAGGTACTGAAGTAAGTGTTCATGCAGGTTATTTTGTAAAGGTTTTGCTAATTAATTTTAAAATTTATATTATTTTTCTATTCTCATGGCATATACTCCTTTGTAAGTCCAACTTGAAAATATGTCCTACTTTCACAGTAAAGAATAAGTCCGAACTTTATTAAAGACGGTTTGTTAAATGTTTATTTTCAAATAACATAAAATAGTCTCATTTGTTGAAGCACAGTCTTTTGATAACAGTAATGTTCTGACAAATATTTTTCTCATCTTCATATCAGTAATAAATACTGTAAACGATAAAGATATTTAAAAACCTTTTAAACCATTATCTAAACAATAATCATTAAATGAGCACACAATATGTTACTTCATGAAAACATGTATAAAACTGAGACGTCCAAGATATCCAGCAGTTTGTGAGGAAGTTTTGTCATAACCCATGTGAAGCAAATTGTGAACGGAGCTCACACTACGGTGAATTTATTTACAGATATTTACCCATTGATCAACTGAAAATGCCTAACAACTTAATCTTTTAAAAAGAATGTGCTTTAAAAATTAAACTTTTTTTAAAAAATTATGTAAATTTTTATGTAAATAAGCTGTTTTAAAAATTGTCTTTAATCAAGTTGGGACTTTTTCCCTTAAGGGAACGAATAACAGACAGTTTATATGAATATACTCAAATCCAAACATTATTCGAATGGTCCACATCATTTTGCAAAATTCATTACTTAACGGAGATGACAAAAAATGGCTTATACTTTGTCGTCATTCTTTCCTAGGCAGGTGATAATAGAAATGATTTACCATTTTCT
Source organism: Teleogryllus oceanicus (assembly GCA_964035755.1). Classification (NCBI taxonomy): domain Eukaryota; kingdom Metazoa; phylum Arthropoda; class Insecta; order Orthoptera; family Gryllidae; genus Teleogryllus; species Teleogryllus oceanicus. The sequence continues at coordinate 59,317,966 of CAXIVR010000013.1, forward strand.
TTTACGAAAGTAAAAGTCCTCTCTGATAATGATGGAAACTATTCTTATTTTTATCAAAGGTAGAGATTAGGTCCATTTTACTGAGCAGTTGATCACTTGTAGTTCGTCAATGCCTTCCAATGTTTTAGGAAGATATTGCTATAATTAAAGACGAATAATTCTGGCTGGAAAGAGGCTAGATTGAATAGGCCTGTGTGAGTGCCAACTCTGCCGCAACGATGTGGTAAAACGCAAGCCTTAAGTGGAACTATAATCCTCTGCTTTCGACATTTTTCCCACCGTGCCCACAGCGACATCACATCCATAACTCCAACGATGCTTTAACTCTGTTTTATCTGGGGTTAATGGATTTTTAATGGATATTTAATTAGTCATATATATGCCAGTATACATGTCTTAGAACTGCAAAATATTACTTTGCAATTTAAAATAATAAACTTAAATCAAATTTTCATACATTTTATGGCCTGTTTCTATGTAGTATTGCTGGGTCGAAATATTACATAACAAATATGAGGCATCTGTTTTGTAGACATCTGTTTTCATAAGAATCTGAAGGATGTATAAGAGGATTAATACTGCTTGAAGTTATTATTTAGTTTGATATGTAATGAGGTATGTATAATTGATATGTTTTAATGACAATTATTCATACATTAATTAAGTGATAATACAAATCTGTTCAAAAGTAATTTGGTAAATTGATGGATTTTTAATTGTATTATTTGAGATAGGCTTTGAGCTCTATTTTGTTCCAGTTATAACGTATGATGTTTTTTCCAATATTACATTTTTCAGTGAATTTACATTGATTAATTTATACTATTTTAATGAAATTTAATGATATTTGTAATTCGTATTTAATATATTAAATTTAATGAGTAATTCATTGTCATGAATATTAAACAATTATTCTTCATTGAAACCAAAACATTATTCGTCTCATTACAAAAATAATGTTTTCGGAACGCAAGTATTGTCTATGTCCACGAAATCATCAAAAGTACTTCTTAATGCATAATTTTTTCAGAATAAGAATCTTTAATACGTGAGTGATAACCTTCACTAGACAAGTTTAGTTAATGGCATATATCCGTTAGTAAGAATACTAGAATATCCTCAAATTGACGAAACTGCCTTCTGGGAATGTACGAGGTGTTTGTGACTTCTTAGAACTCAAGAACCGAGAAAATTATTTACGGTTGGAAACAACCATTCTGCACAAAATTTTGGGATTAAAACGTATGTCCTCCAGTGCTTCCCACACATTGTCTGCAGCCTAATATCAATCAGCCATCAGTTGCTTTTCACTGTAATTGAATGTACTTTAAAGTCACAATTTTGTATTCTGCAGAAACAAAACCTAGAAAGATTTGTTGTAATTTGACACAAAATTTCTATAATTTCAAATTTTCTTTGCAGAATTTGTATCCAGCACAGGGAAAGAGAGAAAATTTCATTAGTACATAGTTTTTTTTAAAAAACATAATTTTATTGTGTTTATCAATTTTGAAGGGAGCAAATTTTAATTTGAGTATTTTTGTGTGTTGCAGGGGATAGCAGCTTCCTACTGGCAAACGCGCAAATCGTACTTCATCGTGTACTGCAACGAATCCTTCTGCAAGATCTCGGCTAAATAGGCTGAGGTGAGTACTACGTGACATTTCACACCACAGAAGTTTCATTATGTTTGATTATGTTATATCTCGTATACATAGCGGGAGACATAACATTATCGGAAGGAATAGAAGTTGAGTATTAGTACATGCTGTTCTACGTATGAATTTAATACAAATACCGTTAATAGTACAACTAATATCTCCTAATTAGGAAGGAGTTCTAAAAAATTATCGCTTTTTCAAGCGATTTTCTTACCATTTCTATCTACTGGCATATAAATTTGACACTATTCATTAGTTGAATGTGGCGTCTCCAACGGTGACGCGTAAACTGTTTTAAAAGTATATTTATAATTGAAAATTCCGATCATTCTTCATTTCTTATGCGTACCTTTGTTCAATTATGTTCTTACTGTATCTGGCATTGACTTAATAATGAATGGTAAGTTGGTAATGTTACACCAAGTTATACTTCCTTTTAAAATTCTAACATACAATGGTTTGTTTATTACTTTTATACGGATAAGAGCTGGTAATATTGCAATTTGAAACGCATAATTGCTGTACAAATACTTGAAAAGGCATTGATGATGCGAATGGAGTTTAGTTCAGCTACATATTTTAGGATTTTTGCTCATGTGCACAATAATGCACAAAGATCTCGTATAAGCTGTTATTAATTCTTCTCTAATCCTAATATAAGATCAATCTCAATTAGTTCTGAAAATTCTGTGCAAAATCTTGTACAACTACATTTGATTCTTCCATTGATAATATTTGCTTCCATATTTTTTTCCTTACATAGCTGTATTTAGGTGGCGTTGGTTTAATTCCGGCTTACTCACAAGATCGCAGCGCCCAGCACACACAAAAACCTTTGTAAATTTTTCAATCTTCTGGCCGGATACGAACACAAAATAACAGTTTCTATCAGAAGACGAGACGCCTTGAAATGACACTACGTATGGGTAAAACTTTTGGAATGCGCTAAACTTTTTCACTTTATAGCTTGTGCTTTCCCCGAATGTAATAGACAGAGTACAATGCGAATGTGTGTTTTATCTGTCGCACATAGACGCGTTTGGGGCTCATTTTATGAATTTATACTTAGTATTTATACTGCGCCCCCTGACCAAAATCGCTACAACCCGCCGCACTGTGAAGTATTGGGGGTCTTCACTGCATATTGGCTCTGGATTGCGAATTGGAAACATCGGCTGGAATTGGTTGGTTGGGTTAGTGATTACGGGCGTCCCAAATCTATGGTAATTAGTCCCAAGTGTAGTACATCCACATCAGGAGGTAGCAGTGATATTTTCCTGCTGGATGGCGAGATCAGGACCGAACTACTGTCAGTGTTTCCTCGACCAGGTATCTCCAGCGGAGTACCCTCCAGTCGGGGAGAAGATCTAACCTCCGACCGTATCACGGCGTGTGTGGTGTGCATGCTAGTGGTGTAGTGTGTGTAAGGAGAGGAGGGAACAAGGGAAAAGATAGGAAGATCGCGCCTGGTCCGTGGCCCCGTTTGTTAGGGGACTGCCTGACATTCGCCAGGTGTTGATCGGATAAATCACGAAAAAATACTGATCAGAGATTGGTTGAAGTTATACTTGGTTGAACAATTAAGTCAATTTTTCCAAGACAGCGTCATAACAAAAGAATCTCCAAACTTGAGGGAGAACGTTTAAACAATATGATACTTGACAACCTATGTGTAAATCGACATAGAACAAACCCATACTGGCGAAAAGTCTTATTTATTAAAGTGTTTGCAGAGCGTAGCTAAAACGGGTTTAATAATCACGGTATTAATAGGTGTAAAGTGTAATACAGCAATGGCCAATCATTTCCGGTCTACTAGTTCTTTTAAATATTTACCTTATTTTTAGTAACAAACCTTTTTCAACTGCATGAAAATATTTTATATTCATAGACGAAAACATTGCTGCTGGTGTCAGCAGCGTTGTAATAGCAGCCCGAAAACTGAGGGAACATTCTTCCTCACTTGTTGCGCTTTTGCTACAAGGACATTGAAGCTTCTCTATACTATGAATTACTTTTTATTTCCTTTTATTTCGTCTCCTAACCATTTTTTGTGGTATAGTAGATCAATCAGCACTTTGATGGGAAAGACACGTTGCTTATTCACGAATTCATTTTCAGTCACTTTAACTACTTCAGATGGTAGGCCTACCATTCTGCACTAAAAAGCGTCTATAAACGACGAACCTAGTTTGTTTGCAGGCTGTTTTCGGGGAATTGGGAATCACGTTTGTCTGATCGAGAGGTCCGGGTCTGAGTCCGGCAATAGTAGGATTTTCAATACCAGCTGGATAGCTAGATCGTGTCCAGTCGTAGTCTGGGGAAGAATTCCACGGCTGCTCTGATTTGTAATTTTCCGTGGTTTCTCCGCTCAATAGCAGGCGAATGCCGGAGCAGTAACCTAGAAACAGGCCACGGACCGCGTGAGATCTTCCTTCTTCTTCCTTTCCCAATCGTCACCTCTTTCTTACAGTGACATTCACATGTGCTACACTACCACACTAGTCGGACCGGAGCGGTAGCCCAGCGCATCAACTGATGTCAGCAGCACCTACCAAATGGGCCGCAGATCGCGCGCGATCTTTCCTTCTTTCCTTGTCCTACCCTCATCCTTACACACACATTTGCACCAACATGCACTACTCACCACATGCCGGGAGATCGGTCGCGACTTAGAACTTGTCGGCTGGGGCGGTGCCGCTGGTGGAGATACTGCTGGAAAAACCTCGTTAGTCAACGGTAGGTCGGCGCCGGATGTCACCATCCAGTGGGAAGCCAGCGCCACCTACCAACAAAAAGCATGCATCACGCTTACGCGACTAATGACCAAAGCAGTTGACGCGCCTGTAATCACTAATCAATCAATCAAAATCCGTTAAAAGGCATTTTGATCATTATCCACGCTGGTACCACCTGGAGAGGTTGGAAACAGCGGTACCAGTTACTGTCATTGTTCGTCCGACAAGACGCTTTGAGCGACTGGTTGATTAGAATTATTATAATCAGTCAGCGCCCTTATTCTTACATGACGTTACTCGCCATCAGTTTCGCACTTTCGTCTGACTGCGCAAATTTCGCTGCGCTTCTTTCACCATCTTGGGAAAAAAATCATCTCGCGACGAAAAAGGGATTTGAATTTAACACAGTGACTTATTTTAGACTTGATCTTACATGCAGTAATTCTTTACATGAGGCAGCTGGCTTTACTCCTCCGAAGGAAGGCGTATGAAGGATTTTTTTCCTTTAAAAGTCCTTAAGTACTGAGATATTTGTTTGTGTACAATTCTTCAAACTAGAAATAGTCCATTAAAACATGAAGTCCTTTAAAAGAGCTCCTTAAAAGTCCATTAAAGAATGAATGTCTGTGGGCATTCTGGGAAATGCAAGGCGGGCGTTCTGTGTTAACTATTCTGTTACCTTATCCATCCGTCTCCTAACGTTGCTTGTTGCAAAATTATGGAGAGAAGACAAAAAACCCGATATTGGCAAATTTTCTTCATCAACCGGGCAACAAAAAACTAAGGAATTACCTAGTATTTAGAAACTTCACCCAGTGTCTGAGAAAATTTAAAAATAATTTAAAACCATAAGTTACTAATTTTAATAATTGTGCATATATTAGACTTGAACTAATTATTTATTCATTATAGCTAGACTCTAAATTGGTATTCATTTAGTATTAGTCATAATTCGTATAAATATGTGTTTTAAATATAACTTGATGTAAATATAAATTTAACAAAACTTAAATGTAATCTTAAATGTATTTTAGGAGAGCTGTCATCGGATCTCTCCCAAAGCAGTAAATCAATTACTATTATTGTTGATGTTGCTGCTTGTTATTGTTATTTTTATTATTTGCTCGCAACAGGCCATTTTGGGACCACGCAGGATCATGCAGTTGCCCGGACTCAGTATCATTTTATCACGTTGCAAGTCTTGCATGTAACTAGGGGATCAGCATTAGGCTGAATCTGAGTTTTATACCCGGTGTTAGTCCTGGGGCTGAAGATGAAATGATGATAATAATGAAGGACGAAGGGACGGCACACACAAACACACACATGCCCGAGGCGGTATTTCGAACCGCGATCCTTCCGTCCGAGATCGCCACGGCACTATTGCCTTAGCGGTCCTCGGCCATCCGACCAAAACAAATACTATTATTATTATTATTAACATATTATTATTATTATTATTATTATTATTATTATTATTATTATTATTATTATTATTATTAATTTCATATTTCTATTTCATATTTTCAAAATTCACGCTCTTCCGGAGTTTTCAAGTATAACTCAAGGACAGAACGTCAACACATATGGTGAGACAGATGGTGAGAAGTTCTGCTCCAGTCACTCGGGTTCCGCTTCAATGATTTAGGCTAATTATTATTATTATTATTATTATTATTATTATTATCATTATTATTGTTGTTGTTATTGTTATTGTTATTGTGGGGGGCAGGTCATGCAGAAGTCGTGCCGCGTAGCTCATGTATGGGAGCCACGGACAAGGAGACGATAGCGCGGGTGGACGAGTGCCTGGAGAACCAGATCCACGACCAGTTCGAGATCCTGCCTACAAGAAGAACAGTGAGTGCCTCCCCTCCAGCCAGCACTTCCTCCTCGGCGCACTCCTCTCTCTCTCTCCTTTTGCACTCACACCGGGCACCGCCTGATCTCTTTCGCTCTGTCTGTTCACCCGTTGTTCACTCCCGCGATCATCATGTCGGCTATTGGGTTTTGGAGTTCCACAGAGGGGATGTGCGGGGAAAGAAGGTCGTGCTCTGTATTCTGATGAGCTGGTTGTGGATGCGAATCAGTTGTAGAAATTGTTTTGTTTTCGGCGGATGAAGACTCATGAGGATTAACGTAATTAGTGCACTTGTTGTTGCAATTCGTTACTGAACCAATTCCCGATAAAATTCTGCTGAGCTGTTGATTCAGTATCTGATGTTTACACAGCTTTTTTTTTTTTCATTTGATTAACAAGTTTAGATGGCTTAGGTATGATCTTTCAGGATTATTAGATCTGAAGTACCGAAGTCACATCTGGTGATTCTAACGATGAATACTATGCTATCGGGAAATCTAATCTGAACAACGCTGATTGTAATGTTTAAATATGAATGAGTCTACAGTTGGTTTGTTTAGGTCTAAATGAAGGTATATGAAGATTAATGCATTTAAGTATAGTTTATTCCATTTCATTACTGAACAAATTACTGACAAATAATCATTCAATATTTCAAAATTAATAAGGTTATAGAAACAAAAGATGCTTTGGGATTGTTATGAATCCGTTTATGATTAAAAATACTCCTGATTGTCTTACTCATTTTAAATGATCGATAAAGAACTTTTAAAATTACTTCTGTACTTCGATCTAAAACACTAAGTTAACTTACAAATATTTTATTATACGATAGTATATTCATTTGTTTGAGCAGATCACATTTTAACGTAAAAGCAAAAATGTAACAATAATTGTCCTAGGTAGTTTATTTTGTAAAGATTTAAAAATATATTTTCTTGAAAATTTGGAGAAAATCATATTTTAATTAAAGTCTTTATATTCATGCTTGTATTATTTACTCAAGAATTGAGTTGTGAGGTTCAATGTCAAATAGAGAGTTTTTTAAATTACTATAAAGTATTAATGTTTTGTTGTAAAGTTTCAAAGAGTAATAGTAGTGCATTGCTCCAAGTCCAAAATTCACACAAATTACATGTTCTGTCTCGTTTCCATGAAGTTCTTCAGAAATTTCTGTAAGCTTGTTTGCTCTGTCATGTTCATGAAAATAATGGATCGATGTTGTTAGCCAACGAACCGTGTGTGGAAAGTGTAATTAGGCACAGATTATGGATCAAATGACTCTTTGTTTGATGTAACTGAACTTTCAAGACTCTGCCTTAGGGCTCAAGAAAGTTTAACCGAAAGAGGGTAGGGAGCATAAAAATACTGAATAACATTCTAAAAATCATCCAAAATAAGTATGGATTATTAGGAGAATAATATGCTATAAAAATAATTATTGTCTTGAAATATTTGTTTCTCAAAATATGGTATCTGATAAAATATAACACAGTCATATATTCCTAAAATGTTGATATATGCATATATTCTTATTATTTTCAACATTTGTTAAATGATTGCCGTCCATGCATATCAGGTGAAGTATTCAGTAACAGGAACTTTGCTTTGAGACAAACCTTCTTTGATCACCATCTCTGGGAACATTGATAATTTGTATTGTATTTCCACGTGCTTTTTCTATTTGAGAGTGGTGCTATTTTTTTAGAATTTATACCTATGAGAGAAATATACACATAATAATTACTAGAACATAATTACTAAGTGAAAGTAATTTGAAACAAAACGAACAGATGTTCTTGTATAGAGATTGCTACTGTTCTTAAGAATATTTCCAAAATACACACAAGAATATCCTGATTTAACACAGACACGTATTTTCATACTAATTTTACACATTTATAGCTCTAAGCTGATTTTAATTGTTATAATTATTACATTATATGAATTCAATGATTCATGTTATATTTTACTGTATTGTTGTTATCAACATTGATAAAATACTGATTCAAGAATGTGTTATCCAAAACGTTGAAAGGCTAGTACGGTCTAAAAGTATTAATACATTACACAAAAATATTCATTTTCAAATGCCCCTGCTACAAATAAAATTAAATCTGGTTTTCAATATAGTTAATTTTGTTAAGATCATTATTTTCGAAAATATATAGTGACGTATAGTAAACGTTCATTAACGACATAACTCACAAACGTCCGTTTTTCTACCTATTCGCATGCCATGACATTATATTTGTCAAATATATGGGAAAATACACTTTATTTTATTATGTCGAATCGCTTTAATATGATAACTAAGTATACTTAAATTTGTAGACATTCATTCACACATAAAGTACATTGAGTTAAGTTCTAAAATATATAAAAGTTCTTAATTTTTGGAAAAATAGATTCAATCAAAATTTATATCGAAGAAGAAGAATCTTTTTCTATTAAAACATATATACAAAACATACGTTGAACTTAAATATTTTTTTAAAATATACATGTATTAATTTGTACGCATACATACATAGTACATGTTGAACGCACAAATATTATCAAAGAATACTTATAAATTTACATACATGCATAGATGCATTACATGTATGATCTGAAATTCATTTAATAAAACGTGTCATATACAGTACTCATACAAATGATACATAAAAAATCACACACATACAGTACCTGCAGACAAAGACAACAAACTCAAATTGATCACGGGAGGTATCTCAAATAGTACCATAATTCGGTCATTGATATCGTAAGAAGACAACGTATATAAAAACCGATCATACTAAAAATGGTCTCATTGACACTATATACATGCACACACTATACATATATAAGTAATACATACACATTCGTAATATTACTGCCGAAAACAAGTTACTGAAACTGGTCTACATCGATACACATTCTTCTTAAAACTGCAATATAAAAGATGAAAATTTCGTAATCAAAACTCTTGCATACAAACACATATTCAACCATTTTTACATACATAGACACACACACATACATCGAACCTGATAGTTCTAAAATAAAAGATTCATTTATTATACATATATACATATACGTAATATTCTGCCACTGAAACAACTTTCTACTAAATCAGCCCACTGACACATCATTATGCTCTCCAAACCTGCAAGCAAAAATACATTAAAGAGCGAAATTTCGTAATCAAATTTCATTCCTACGAACTCATATCTACCCACGTACATATATTCATACATAGACTCATGCACTATATTCATCAAAATTCAATCATGGAACGTGTCATACACGGCACTCTGGGAAAAAACACACACACACATTCAATGTGGCATTGACTCTCAGACTACGAACTCAAAGTGAGCTTCACAACGCATCTCAAAATATTATAATGAATTTAAAATCACAACCATAGAAACATAGAACATGATCATTTTAAAACACGTGTCGAGATATTGATAAATTGGTAAATACATTCTAAATTTAATAAATTTCAAAATAAATGATATGAATATAAGAACATTGATAAATTATACATAAAAACACACTACATTATATTCAGATACATAATTTCTGCTGGTATCACTGAGAACCACCAAAAAGGGTCTATATTGACGCACCAAAACTGCAAGCATATTAAACAAATTAAAGAGCAAAATTTCGTGATCAAAATCCAATGCATTTGAAATATATTGACATACATCTTCCCACCACAATCAGGCGGAATATGGCGCCATACTACAACGTACCTCCTGAAATCAGCATGCCATTATTCTGCCATTAAAATACTTTAAAAGAGCAAAATTTCGTGATCAAAATCCATGCTAAGAACATATATTGACCTACGTCTTCCCACCACAACCGGTGGAATATGGCGCGCCATACTACATCGTACCTCCTGAATCAGCCTCCATTATTCTGCCATACAATACATTAAAGAGCAAAATTCGTGATAAAAATCCCATACATACGAACAACTTGACCTACGTATCCCCACCACAATCAGTTGGAATACGTCGTCTAGAGGTAATTCCGCCTCCGCAAAAGAAGCAGCACTCAGATGTCAAACCACGCGAAAGATTCCGCCCCGGTGCTAAGTACTTTTGAATGGTCGTAGCCACGAGCTCCCGCCCTTCCCCATCCCGCCGCACTTGACATTTATCGATTGCGCGTCGCCCCGCCACTCAGAATGCGCTTATTTGGACCTGCAAGGACGGAGGAAGATGGCAGAGAGGGCGACGCCGGAGGAGGCGAAGTTCGTCGTCTCCTCCCTTGCGTCGGTTACCCTCCCCACCTCCTCGCTTTTGGCTCAATCTCAAAGAGATTAGCCTTAAAGACGATGTGCCCGTGCTTGCGCAGACGGCTGGGTTGGGGATGGTTTTGTTGTTGTTGTTTTTGGGGTAGGTGGTAGGAAAGGGTTTGTAATTGCGGGGGAGGCGAGCAAATGGAAATTAAGATTCAACCTGAAACTAAAAATTTAAAATTTTGAAAAATACGCTGAAAAGAGGTGTTTATGGTACGAGTGGTAAAAAGGCATTTTTGGAGTAGAAAAGGTTCCATTACTGTAGTTCATATGCAATTTTAAAGTAAAATAGAATAGCTCACCTTGTGTTATATTCTATTTCATATATTCTATTTCTACTTTATTTCATTGTAATTCAAATATACAAATCAGTTTTTATGTACTGTGTTACATTAAGATCAACATCTAATCTGGTGAGACGAAAGCATTTTGCTTTCCTTGTTGTAATCACAATTTGGTGAATATGAGTATCGTCTAGCTTTAACACTAGAAAGAGAAGAAAGGAACTTACGCTGTGTGTCTTAAAATAACCAATTTTACTAGCGACTCTGTAAAATCTTTGTTGAATTTTTCTTGCAATAATTGGAATCATTTTACAGTATAGCAATTGTAAATATAATGAAATAATCTGAATTCACAGCAATGAATAATGTAAATAATCTAACTTAAATCAAGCAACTGTTTTGAATATTTACATAACATATAAAATTTCCCAAAACAATCATTCAGGGAACACTTTTTAACATTGCCTGTGGAATCTACGATATATATGCGATTAAATTCACCTAATCTGTTTTTGTATCCACGTTTATTAAGTACTGTTGTAAACCTCTACTAACGATGAAAAATGTTTCTGAAAGCATTGTTTGAATTATATTTATTAAATCTATTAAAACGTTTGATGCATTTTATGGTTTGATTGTTTCATATAATTCATTATTATTAAGTATAATTACTGTTTCTGCTCTCTACACTGAATTTAATACTAGAAACGTCATTATAGATTTCAAATTAGTGAAAAATAAACTAAAATAATTAATAGAGTCTTATAAGGAAATGAAACTCGTTTTTCGAACCCTTTTACGAGCATTTCATTCTCGGAACCTCGACTTTGAGTCTTGAACAATTGCTCGTCCTCCCATTACTATAACTGGTTAATAGTACATGGAGGGGAGATGCATCTGGGGGGTGGTATGAGGCGATGGGATAGCTTTAGTGAACAAATTAGTGAAAATTCAATTTGTTAAGCAAATGATCATGTGGGGAACGGTTACAAATTATGCGCGTCTACCAGCAGTACTGAATGAGCACGCAGATCCACCATACAAGAGTAATTTACCTTGAATGTTGTTCCATCGCATAAAAATACTCACTGGTCTTAGAATCTAAAATTTGCTTATAGTGTTAGAAAAACTTGTAGACCTTACGTCATGAACTTAAACTTCCTGAACTACAATACCTGTAGCTTGTGAAATCTCGAGATTACTGCTGAAATCTGTGAATCTACATGATGGCTAAACAGAATAATATTTCACAACAAAATAAACTTGACTAAATTCTTATCAAACATCTCCGCATGCATGTTTCTGAGTACTTTTACCAATCTTTAGTGCTCTGTATGCTACATGCTTTGTAATGACGTTAACGTGGAAGTGTAGATGAGTTAAGAGTTCTGAAAATGAATGAGAACAAGATCGTAATTTAATGTAAATACATTTTTATTGTGAAGATTTCTACTATTTGCCATCCATTCTAGTTTTTGATTCAAGAAAATCTTTGATTTTGAATTTGTCCATAGTGATAAACTACCCTAAATTTGTAGTATGATTTGTCCTGTTACAAAATATAAACCACTAAACTTTGTATCATCCGTATACTTCATTATAATACTTTCATTTTTTTCGTATTATGAACATACATTCGTCATGTTACAAACAACCTTAAATCTTTTATTATGAAAGTTTGTATGGTATTTTACACTTCTAATTATCGTATTTTAAACATCTCCATTAAAATACCTCTAGTACTCCAGTACAATCCTTTAGTAGTTATCGTACTTACAAACTACAATTTCGCTTACTGTGTTTGAACATTCTGAATATCCCCGTGATACCCTGTTCTTTTCATGGTTCCTCTTTAGGCTGCGTCTCCTTTATGCGTGCCATCGGCAGCCACGGAGTTACTGCTGGGAGACGATAACACGTCATAAATGAAAGTTGAGCTCATAAGATTAGACAGGCGATGTATTGCTGGCGTTTTGATGGGTTAACTGGTATGAAAGTGAGAGGATTTGATATCTTCGTCATTAATTCCGTGGAATGGCAATGATATTTACTTCTGAATTTATCTACAAAATTTTGCTTATGGAAATTATTCACTGATATTCTGATAGTCAGTTTTGTTTAAAATCTACATTGAAACACAATGTGATTTTGTTGGTAATGTCAGAAGAATGCGAACTTTGGTAAATTAAATCAGTGTCTAGTTTCAAGACTTTGAAATTTTGCTGATGGTAACTCGGCATGTACCAGTAGTTTGTATTTTAAAAAACTGACAATAAAAGACAAAATTGTGTGTTGACTTTGATTTTTTTTAGGTTTTGAGAATATTATTAAACATCTAATATAGATTGAACATTATTAAATAATACATTTAGCAAACCGTTATTAATAAATGCTAAATGTAAACTCTGATGTAATGTAATCATTCTTGTTGGGAGCAAATTAAAGTTTAATAGCAAGCAATGAATCTATTACTATCTGTGAAGTGTAGACAGATTTCTTTATATAAGTCGAATTTATATAGTCATTTTTATATAAACGAATTTAAGAACATTTGTTTACTGCGCATTCACACATGTCATTTCGTTAACGCTATTTGCAGTATTTTTATACTTCAAAATAAGTACAAAATATTTCTTTCTTTTAATAATGCAATGCAAGAATCAAAATCCACTCTTTACCTAATATGTTATGCATTTGCAGATCTTATATTGTCATTCACATCGTTTGTCCAGTCTCCACAATAAGCCATTCTGTGATTCTCTTCAGATTTTAGATTTTCTGACCTGTCACTTTCTCAAACCAAATATATCTAAAGCTATTCTAAGAGTAATATTTAATGGAATATTGCTCAGAAATGGCAAAGTCTCAATTATAACATGTTAATATATTTAATAAAATTTATTCTTATTTCATATTTGTGAAACTTAAAAAATTATTTCATGAAACATTTTGGTTTAAAAAGGATTACAGCTAGAAATGATTTAACCAATTGATCCACTTCAGAGAGCTGATTCAACATGAATTTTCAGGTTTGAGAAGTGTTATTTGTACATCTTACCATCGATGGATAATCTTTCAGGATACTTTATTCAAAATGCTGGAATATCTTTAGGCATGCCATTCTAAATTTTGCATCTCCTGATGACTTGGTATGTCTTGACATTTGTCAGTTGAAAACGACATCTGCTATTTATTTATATTATTTACAACAGCTGACAAATAAATATTACTCTGACAAAATTTATTATATTATAATCGTTCTGAGAACATTTCTGCAACATAAGATTCTATTGAGATTTTTATAGGTTAAGAATGATAGATCTTATGCATACTTTACACTTAAAGTACTTCCAATTACCTTATAAATTTAAACAATGTAATGTTTACAATTTGACGATACATATTCACTATATATAAACTGAATATTTCTTTGAAAGTAATACACTTTAACTCTACATTATCCATATATTAGAGGGTGTTTTGAATTAATGTGTCTAGAAATATTATTCAGACATTTTATACACTCTAGACATTCATTTCAAACTGACAAGTCGAAAGATATAAGAAGTTTCCATGGTATGAGAAATGAATGAACCAGACCATGATATCTTTATCTTTTCTCTATTTCTCTCTCTCTCTTTCTTTACTGTAGCCAACTTAGAAAGGATCTGAATATATGTAGGTCATGCTTAAAACTCCGTCACAAATGTCAGCAAATGGTTGTCAAGAAGACAAGAAACCATGTATGTGCAGCATTACATATATCTTCAGTCTTAAAGTTAATTTGACTTCGTAATTTCGAGATGCTTTTGACTGATAATGAATGAACACATGAAATTTTCTTGTTTCTGTACAGTGTGTACAGATTATTTGTGGGGGATCTTGATAGTGAGTAGAAATTTGACTTTGATTTGATAACCTCTAGTTACGCCAACTGTTATTGCTTATATCTGAATAGACTGCTTTGTATAGTTTATGAGTATAGTTATGATCACCCATCTTGTAACTGGAGGCTTTCTTGAAGTGATATTTGATACCATTGCGTCGTTCTTCAAGATTTGGGTAACGTTTACGAAGAATGAAAGAAATGTCTGTTCTGCACATATTGGTATTATAATGGTAAGATTCATGAAGGACTTATAGTAAATTTGTGAAATAGGTAGTAATATTCAAATACAAGTTGTACCTACATAAATACTACAAAGTGAGTTTTGATACCTTTGAATATCTTTAGTCAAAGCTTCATAATTCGTCATTTTGCTGTTAATTTGAATATTAGTCAGTATAAAAATATTTGAGTCTTACTGTTTAGTGACTTCAATTATATAAATACATACGTACTGAAATTTATGACATCTCTGTGACAACTTTATGTGAAATATATATTTTGAAATCAAAGTGATTTTAGATCTCAAATTGAGTAATTATGTAAGATTTTTCAAAATAATTTCTAACTATCAGAAATTTACTACTGTTATCTGAAATTAGAAAAATATAGTCACAATGAAGTAAAATATGGATTCGAAGGATTATTGAATGATAATAAGTAGCTTTGTAATAGCACATAAGCACCAATTTTATGAGAACTATTTGTATTAGACTTTCATGACTATCACGGAAATATTATAGAAGTTGCTTTTTATTCAATGTAAAATAAATTAGATAAGATAGTTCATGAAAATTGTAAACAATCAAATTGAAAATCTAGAGTATTGCCAGCACTAATTCAGCTTCAGAAGGTATGAACTGGTAGTATTCCAGTAGGGTTTCTACAAACTCTATAGAAAGTTTACTCTGAACAATGAAACAATTTATAAGTTAGTTAAGAACACAATGTCATAACAGACGAAGTAAGTTAAATGATTATCATTGTTCATGGAATCACTTTGTAGAGGTTTGATCATTTTCATTTTCCTGCTTCCACGAAGTTTTTCATCATGTTTTATAGTTATTTGTACGTATGAAATAGAAAGAATCTGTGTCACAGCCCCAAAAATGTGGTTCTTTCCATTGTTTTCAGAGCATGCCAATGGGATTTGAAATGAAAGGTTACGCATGACTCTTGATAATGTTTTTGCAAGACTGCATTTGTAGTGATCTCTGATCGAAGACATTCTAGAAAATACTGGTCAGCAGTGCACGTTGAGAATGTCCACTATTAATACTGATTTGCAGTAGTGCATGTTACGCATGATAATGCATTTGAGATAAACTATAGCCTGAAACAAGAAATATTTTAAATTATAAGGTTTCTAGAGAAACAATTATGATACATGTTCGTATTTATTGACATAAATACATATATGCACTTGAATACCAAAATATTATACTCATTATCGAATACTGTATGGTATAATACTCACTCTTATTTCACTACATGGAGCTATTGTGTATGTTTCATTTACTTTTTCAAATTATATTACGAATTTGATTGTATTAACTGTAATTCTAATATTTCTGTAAAAGAATAATAATTAATTTATGATGGAAAATTATTTCGTGGTTTTTGCTGAGTCGAAATAGAAACAATTGAGGTTGGATATTTCTGTAATATTAATTAAGAATGATGAAAATATTGCTGATAAAAATGCAACACAGGTTGTAAGAGTGTGTTCTTTCATATCTACAAAGAAGAAGTAAATTGTATTTCATATTTATTTTGGATCAAACAAAATATGCATACTCCTGAAAACATCCAAATATGTCAAACAAACTAATGAGTAGGAAATATAGACTTTGAAGTTTGTCTGTTATCGGCTTACATTGTCAACACAATGTCATGCTGTAAAGCTCAAAATTATTAACCCAGCGTTTGTTTCAAACTACATTTAATATAATTCTCCAGAGGTTTTATTAGGGTTCTTTATTTTTCGCTCTGGTACTTTTTTTTTCCGGGACCCTCAACATCAGTCGGAATGTTTTAGGTCGCAGGTCGAGGGTGGCTGATAAAAGTGTAGAGTCCTAGGAAACGAACTATTAATTTTAGACTTGAGGTACTGTATATTGTTGTTGACACATGCTGTATCATTTTAAAGAGTGACAAATACCATCGTACTTCGCTAAAGATGAGAGCATTTTTCTGACCTTCCTCCATGAAGCCTAGAAATCAAAGCATAGTGGATACTGATTTATTTATCATTGAGTAATTTTATATCTCAAGCTCATCCTTCTTGTATCAAGTTTGAAAATATAATATTAGAGTCTTGAAAACAAGCAAAATCTACATGTACCTAGGAAGAAGAAAATAATTTGCTGAAGTAATTGTGTTATAATATTCAAAAAGTTTGTTTTTACACGACACAAATAAGGATATTAGGGATGATAGGATAGTAAGAGGAAGAAAACAATTGCCAATGATTTAGAATGAATACCTTTGACCAATTTCTAGATAGTGAAATGTCGTTGTTTGGCTATTTGAAATGAATATTTTAAAATTTTTGACAAGCTTTCTTGTTTTGACGAATCAACTCGTTGAATGTACAACATGAAATTGCATAGATTTGAAGAAGAAATGAAGGAACTGTTACACTAAAAGATAGATAGGTAATACAGTTAATTAATACAGTTAAACAATACATAGCAACGAATGTAGGAGAACAGAAAAATAAAACGTTGAGAGTAGTAAAAGTGATTTTACATGAACATCGAACGAATGGAAAGTTAAATCAAGTAGAAATGATTATTTTCCTTAAACGACAAAAACATTTTTAAACTTGTAAAATAGCAGGTTGTTAGAGAGGTATTTAGAAAAATCTCATCTAAAGAAAACCTATGTAGAGCTTTGACATTATGTAGAAGAAGATAATACCTAGAAGTTCTTTCAATTACAATTTTAATATAAAATTTCTAGTAGAGTCGACATATTTATAGTTCAAAATATACCATTTCTTACATTTCATATACTTGCAATTATTTACCGATTTATATTACTCGTCATTCATTTATATTATCAGAAATTTAATTTTATTCATGGATCTAATGAAATATATTCAAACTCTGCAAATGAACGTCATTAATATTGATAGTTATTTGTCAAGTTAGTAAAACGTTCAACTATTTTCGATTTTATATTTTCAGACCTCCACTATATCGCATCTATTTTCCAACACTCAATTAATAAAAATTTTCATTATTTGTGAGAAATGAATCACTTCAACTTACGGTATAAATATATAAATTTACTCTTTAATGCAAAATTCTTGTAGATGAAAACAATTTTAAAATATGTATTATGAAACGGAATTGGCCAGTTCGTATTCCAAAGCACACCGTGTTTTTTCTAAAAAACAAATACATTTGAAAATCCAATCAATGAAAATTTTTTACAGTTCACGACACATTAAAATTGGAAACAATTCCCATGAAACTCCAATAAATACATTGACGATCACAATTCAATAGATTCTATCTATTCGTAATATCATTATCCAATAAAACAGGGAATTTTTAAAAGGATTATAAAAAGTAAATTTGTTTATTTCAGAGTCCAGAGCCTCTGAAATAATCGCATTATGCACATGAGGTGACAGTGTATCGAAGCGAAAATAACATGGCGATATGATCTTCTATTTTGGTAGAGGCCGTCAGGGGATCAATTAGGGTCGTACCTCTGATAGAGTTTACTGATGCAAACAATACG
Source organism: Teleogryllus oceanicus (assembly GCA_964035755.1). Lineage (NCBI taxonomy): Eukaryota > Metazoa > Arthropoda > Insecta > Orthoptera > Gryllidae > Teleogryllus > Teleogryllus oceanicus. Next base: position 59,336,449 of record CAXIVR010000013.1, read on the forward strand.
CGATGAACGGATAGGGAACCGAAAGCGTTGAAAGTCGGCTCACTGCGCTCGATGAAATAGCATTTTTCTGCGCAGTGGAGGTAAAATCTTAACGCTCCAGTGTCGCTGGTTTGGGATGTTGCCAATAGTACTGATCTATGGTAGATGATGGCAGTACTGACTCAGTTATCTCTGATTGATTACTCGCATTGCGCGTTTTCGGGCGCCAACTTCAAGGCCATTAGTTCTGTAAGTTTAGTAGCACCGGGAGCAATCAACTGATGTCACAGCAGCGCCTCTGACCGGGAGGTCCTAGATTCGAGTTCGATTTGCATGGCAGGATTTTCGACACTAGCTTTTCAGTTAGGTCGCATTCAGTCGCTGTCTGGAGGAGATTTAGGCCGGCTGCTCTGATCGGTAGCTCTTCCGTCGCTCTCCGATCACCAGGCGAATGCCGGAGCAGCACTTAACAACGGGCCACGGACCGCGCGCGATCTTCCTTCCTCTTCCTTGTCCTCTACTCTCCCTTACACAAACACTTACACCAACATGCACTACACTACCACATATCCCGGGAGACCGGTCGGGAACTTAGAGCTTGTCCGGCTGCGGTACCTCGCCGGTGGAGAGACCTGGTTAGGGAAACCCACGCCGACGGTAGGTCGGCGCCGGATCTCGCCATCCAGCGGAAGATCTCGCCATCCAGCGGGCACCGCCATATCTCGGGAAACATGCACGATACTAACGGGACTAATGACCGAAGCATTTGACGCGCCCAGAATCACGAAAAACAATGAATCAATCAATCAATGGGGTAGTGCATGCTTTTCAGGCGGTGGCAGTGATCTTCCCACTGGGAACCTCCTACTAGTGAGAACTGTCCCAGCTGGAAAGCTCGAAGATCCTCATTAGTTCCTGACATCTTGATGCGAATGCAAATATGTGTAAGTAAGGGCGAGGATAGGACAAGGAAGGGAAGGAAAGATTGGCCCGTTGCCGATGCTGTGGCCCGGTTGTTAGCGTACTGTTCCAGCATCCGCCTGTTGATCGAATAAACCACGGAAAACTACCGATCAGAGCGCCGACCGCTTGAATTCTCGACCAGACAGCGGCTGAATCTGTCTTAGCTATGAAGCTAGGGTCGAAAATCCTTCCACCGTTTCGACCCAAACACTAGACAGAGGTCAAAGGCACTGCAGTGCCATTGGAGAGGTGGAGAGGCACTGCGGTTGATGCTCTGAGCCACCTAAACGGGTAGTTAGCGTAGGTCAATAACTGCAGCGTCTCTGACTGGGATGTACAAACCTGACTCTGCCGAATTTTTCATACTACCTAAATATCTAGGTGGAAATTATCTATTGTTTAGATGAAAATTGTAGGGATTGGACGACCTGATCGGTAGTTTTAATGTGTTTTTTCAATCAAACCAGATGGCTGCCAGTAAATCCCATAACAAATGGGTCACGGACCGCGTGAGATCATTTCTTCCTCATCCTTGTCTCCACTTCGTCCTTACTCATTAACACTTATCATGCACTGCACTACTCGTATCAAGAGACCTGTCAGAACTAAGGCTGGCGGTGTCCTGCTGGAGAGGTATCTGAGACAGAAATTCTCAAGATGGCGTATCGATCCAGGTCCCAGTGGGGATAATCGCTAACTGCTGGGATATACCATCCCCAGTTACGGGACTAATGGCCATAGCATTTACGCACCCTGAAACCAATCAATCTATCAACTGATCTTAGCAAAATTTTGAACATTAGTATTCAATTGTCTCTTCTCTGTATTCCTTCTTTCTTGAGCCTGTGCCAATACTTCATAACCATTTATGGTGTTTCGTCTCTAAAAGTCAATGGCAGTTGGCAAACTGTGTTTTCAGGTTTACTTCTATATCTGTGGCCTCAATCATTTACAGGCAACCACCACGTTACTATTTAGTGTAATAATTTACTTAGTGCACTAAGTAAATTAGTGTTTACTGACTTGTAAACTTAAAAGTTGCTTAGGATAATGTTTGATTGCTAAAACATGTTTAGCCTCAAACTATCAAAATTTAATTCAACAGTTTGAGCTTTGTAATCATGTGAATCGTTGTTAGTTTCAGACAATATCGATTTATGTTTGATCTAGACTCGTATTGTAATAGTAAACATTTTAGTAAAACTGTATTGTTTGGTAAAACTAAATATTAGCAATTCCATGACATGGAGTAACTTCATTTAAATTCGTCGGATAACTCGCCTATCTGTTAAAAATTGGCAAATTTTGATATCGTTCCGACTGAACTATTAGTTTCATGAGTTCCAATCATGTTCAATGCGTGTTTATTTCTTCTACGACCTAGTTTTTGTGATGATCCTTAAGTTTCTAGCTCCTAAAACGGAAAGCAACGCTTGGCTGGTTGTCCGATGTTTCAGTCACTGCAATGGTAATCGTCTGGTATTCATCGATGAAAATCACAGATACGACTGAGAATGGAGTGGACTCTGAAATTTCTGTCCAAATAGTGGATTATCCATCCCAGGCTCTTAACTAAGTGATACCACCATCAAAAATTGAATCTAAGAACTTCACATTAATGAAAGTTGATGCTAACTCCACACTTTCCATTATGACAACCTCTCTCTCTCCTCTCCTCTTCTTCCTCCTCTCTCGCGTCCTCTCTTTCCCTCTCTTTCTCCCCTTCCTCTCTCTCTCTTCTTCCTCCTCTCTTTCCTCCTCTCTCTTCCCGCTCTCTCTCTTCCTTCTCCCTCTCTCTCCTCTCTTTCCTCGCCTCTTCGTCTCTCCACCTCTTTTCCTTCTCTTTCCCTTTCTGAATTCCTTCTTTGCTTTTATCTTTCACGTCTTTCTCTCCTTTCTGAGCAATTATGACGATCCATCTCATTAATTACCATGATATAAACCAGACTCGTGATTCAGGTAGTTACAAACAATTTGTCCTTCCATTACGTTATATTCAAATGAATTATTACTTCCTTTCTGATCTTCCTTGAATACGTAGGATACACTAATTGAATTAAATAATGACTGAAAACTCTTTTATTATTCCAGGAAATATTTCTGGTCAAATGATTATTTTCAGTAACACTTGTATTGCAATTGTTAAGAAAATGTCGTATGCAAATGTAAAATCGTCTCTTGACAAGAAATTAATTGTAGAGAAACAATATGTTTGCTGGACTACATTATACATCAGGTATATGTGCTTTAACACGCAGTAGCTGATTTGTTAACGAGTTCTGCATGTAATTTTGAAGTTGGCTGTTTTAAGAATATTTTCGTATTTTCAATTTATTCCGGCAGAAGCTGGAGACATTAAAGGAGGTAGAACCTTGGTCTTCAGTTTTACTTCTCGACCACGAAGTACGTCTTAAAAGATAAAGTTATGTAATGGCGGAAATCAATTTTGTCAAAAATCTATTGCCGCCTCCCATAACGAAAACGTAGATAAATCCTGTCGCTAAACATAGAAAACACTCTAGCATGGGTGTAGCCAAATGCATGTTTGTGAGACCTCGATACTGAAAAATCGATTAACGCAAACGTCCGTCTTCTGACCGCACTAGCGCCTAAACTGTTCAGTAAGTTTCCAAAATTGAATTCCCATCGATCTGAATGAAGCTTTGGGAGTTTGAAACAGATATTTTGATTTTGCAGAGTATTTATGTTAAGACATAATAACGTTTTTAAGCTGGGCTAGGACCTTCAACGGCGATTCTGTGACGGTGGTGAATGAAGGGAGTTAACTGAGAGGATCTGGGTTCGAGTCTCTGTCCAGAAAAGAAATTTGCGTTTGATAGCACTTCAACGTATTTAGTAGTAGCATAATATAGCGGGCAGTTACAAATGAAGCGAGAAAGTATGTTCTTTGGTAGCTTCACTGGTTCATGATTATCAAGATATCACTTTAGAACAGGTGTGGGTTAACTCTCCTCATCATATATTCACTCTTCTCGTGATGTAGAAAGACTCCATACTAATAGTGAATGGAAATTAGTATGAAGATTGTTGTTATGGAACAAATGTATTTATTATAAATATTTTGATATTTTCAGAAAATTTTACGTCAGGGCACAAATTATTGATAGACAAAACAGATTTTCAAATAATACCAATGTTAATAATTTTATTAGTTGTTTATGAAGTAAATATGGATGCCAAAATTTACTCAAATATGACTCGTAAGTTTAGCTCAACATATCTTCACTAAATAAACAGCTTTTCCTACCAAACAGACGTATTCAAGACATTTTAATTCAACTAATCACCGCAGAAACACTTTCAAAATATCCAAACTATGCTGACCGCAGAAACACTTTCAAAATATTCAAACTTCATCCAATGTCACGTGACGTCACGAAACCACAAACAGTAAAGCATTACTGACGAGGAATATTAAAACTTTTTTCGTGTATAACAATATGTTTGGGGTCAGGTTCAGTCGAGGAGGGAAAATGCTATATTTAGTTTTCATTCAGTGTGTTTGTAGTACGGACTGCCGCCATGAACTCACCACCAACTCTCTGGATACCTGACAGCCACACTCCTCAGGGAATAATTCTGCCAGCTAACACTCCACATGTTGATACCAGCCGTTTGGGAGACTGTCACTTGGTCAACATTGTGTTAATCCAACAGAATTTTCACCATGCGGAAAGTAGTTTTCAGTATAATATCCGTAAGTGAAATATAATGCCATTATACAGAGTGAAATGTGATGCAACAGGCACTTGTAATATCGAGCATCTTTATTAATTTTCCTATCATCCTGGTCAATATGACACGAAATAAATTTAACTCAACGTAATATCTTTATATATAAATATTGTAATATATTACATGTGGATGAAACACGTGTGACATTTAATGTAAACCTGAACTTAAGTGGGACTATAGGAGGATGAAAATGTGGAGACAAAAAGGGGCTTTGAAAGATATGGCATGAAATCCAAGAGTGAGAGAAGCTGTTTTTAGCTGTTTAAAAAGAAAACAAACAATGCTATAGAAATTGAGTACAGAAATTATGTGTGGTGATGAGAGGACAACTGAGAAGAAAAAGATGTCACCTACACTTTCTATCATGGATAGAAACTAAAACGTTGTCATGCGAAGGAAGAAGAATCAAAGGCAGGTGAAATCACAGGGTGGACATTTTTGTTCTAAATATTAATGTTCTGTTGTTAATTTTATTGCTTATACAAATGAATAAATATAAGTTATTTGTTCAATACAGAAACGTCTAATATTTTTAGTATAGTAATTTAGCTGATTATAGGAAATATTCTTATTCAATTGTCCAATGATTTCGTATGGAAATATTCTGGAGGCCATGACCTGAGAATTGATGTTTTATTGTACTGATGTATCGTAAAAGATCGCATATATTTAAAAATATTTTCGGTACGTCCCAATATTGTGATATTATTATTGTTAACATTGTAACATTCTTAATATACGTATATAAATAAAATGTTTTTCTGTTCTGAAAACTTAAATACGTTCCTATGGTCAATGTGCCATGTATTTGAAGTATCCAATTTTCTCATTGTATTTCGGGAACTTTCTGGTAAGTACATTTGTGTCAGTGTGTGGATTTCTGCCAGTTTCAGCCAACTGCGCGTTAAGATGATGAAAATTTCAACTTTGCTTGAATCATCGCGCAAATTTATGGTATCAAGATATAAACTCTGTGTAATAATGCAGTTCTGTACTGATTGAAGGTCAAGTTTATACAGAAATCATTTAGGCGATAAACCAAGTGAATAAATCAGGTATGCGTGTGATAGTCGATTTGACATGTTCTTTTCTTTTCTTGTGTTTTCGGGGGTCACTTTTTAAAGAGTCGATGTCGGAGATATTTAAGATTTTTAAAAAGATTATGTTTTAATTGGTTAAAATTTTTTTTATGGAAATTTTAAAAATCGAGCACGATGGAGCGGTTTTAAAATTTTAAATCCCAAAAAAAAAACATTAAAATTTATTTTTAAAAGCATTATAAATTTAAAGTAAATTTAATTTTTTGAAACAATTTTTTCGCTCTCGTTTGACATCAACCCCCTTTGGAAATAAAATTAAGTGGCATTTTTACATCCGTGCGAAAACGTGGTCGCTTTTCCCCTTTTTTCCCCTCACCCGTTTTCTTTTTCCCTTTTATAAAGATGATCTGTCGCGTTTAATAATGGCGATGACGCGTCCGGGCGAAAAAATCTGGATTATACGATTGGGGGACGGTCTTTAAATTATGGTATACAAAAATAACTTTTCATTAAAATGCGAAACACGGGTATTTAACAGTTTAAGCATAGTCAGTTCTTTTCCAGCGTCCCTTGTGTCCCCCCCATTATCCATTGCCCTTATCGAAAAGGGCCTTTGCATGTAATTACTGTTTAAAAAAATGCCCTTTAGTCTAAACATCCCCCTTTTTAAATGCACCCCGGTCCCTAATTGGAAATTCCCCTGACACTTTCATAACAAAAAAAAAAATTAAAAAAAAATTTTTGGGGGAATTTGAAAAAACAGAAAGGCTTAATTTTTTCTGAAATTCCAATGTGCTTTTAAAGTTTTCTTTCTTAAATGAAGTAATTAAAAAACAAGATAAAGATAATGAAATTAAAATCTGGTCTGGTAAGAGTATAAAATATTTCAAAACGACAGTTAATATTTCAGGTGTATATTTTGTATGTTGAATTTTTCACCGGAAATTTTTCTTAGTACCCCTCCAGTTCCGACTATGTTCTAAAACCCCGCAGGAGCGCCAGCAGCGAGGTGTGGCCACAGAGGGTTGACTTGGTGTCAATAGGGTTGGCGGGCAGAAGGGGAGACAGGACCTAAGACCCTTTATCTTTTTTGTCACACAACCAAAAGAAATTTAGTTGATTGTTTTAAAAATGCAAGATCTATTTTTTGCCCGTCAGAAAATCAACACGATCACACCCCTGAAAATGTGCAGGTTCGAGCTAAGAAAATCCGATTATACGCAGTGTATAAAATGTATAGAGTCAATCAATCAATCAATCAAACCAATCAATGACTTAATGTGATACATAAGTATTGAAATATTTAGTAATCGTGCAACACATAAGGGTTCAGTTTTCCTGGGTTAACTTTATCGTCGGGAATTTTCAAATTCTCCCCAGCCCCCAGTAATGTTCTGTTCTAAAAAAGGACAGGAGTTTCAGTGCCGAGTAGCCACAGAGGTTGGCAAAAGGGGGAAAACACAGGATCAAAGAGGCCAGAGCTTTCTTTTATCACCCCAAACCATAGAAACTTATTTATAGAAAATTTAGAAATTTGTATTAAAATTCTCGAGCTTTTTTTGCCCATAGGGAATCGAACCCGTGATCGCACCCCAAAGGAGAGCTCTTTTGGGCCACCGAAGAACAGAAAATATAGATTTCTCAATGTATAAAATGCAAGGTTAATCAATCAATCAAATCAATCAATGACAATGTGATACATAAGTATGGGAAAAATTTCAGTAATCGTAAGCAACATATAGGGTTTAGTTATTCTTGGTTCCCAAATTCACATCGCATTTTCCAAATTCTCCCCAGCCCCCGCGTAATGTTCTGTTCTAAAACAAGGGAAAGGGGTTTCAGTGGACGGAGTACCACAGAGGGTTGAGGCAAGAGTGGGAAAGCCGGGATCTAAAGAGGCCAGAGCTTTCTTTCATCACAATCATAGAAACTTAGTTTATAGAAATTTGAAATTTGTATTAAAAATTTTACAGAGCTTTTTTTGCCCGCCAGGGTCGAACCCTGATCGCACCTCGAAAGTTGTCTGACGACCACGCGAAGAACTAGGGAAAATAAGATTATACTCAATATAAAAATGCATGGAGTTAATCAATCAATAAAATCAATCATGACTTAATGGATACATAAGTTTTGGGAAATTTCAGTAATCGAAAGGGCAACTTTAAGGTTCAGTTATTCGGGGGTTTCCCAACTTCATCGTCGAATTCCAAATTCTCCCCAGCCCCCGCGTTGTTCTAAAACAGCGCAGGAGCTCCAGCGACGGGGTGCCCGAGTTGCTTGAGGTGTCAGGAGGGGGCGGGCAGCGAGTGAGGGAGCGTCGGGGGCTCCATCGGTGCCCGCGCGGCAGTTAAACTGAATGGACTATGGGCGGAGTTTCACGCGAGGCAAGTGGGGCGGCGGCGGCGGCGGCGGCGGGTCGCGCGAAGGGTGGGGAATGAATGGAGTGGGGAAAGGGGGAAAGGGGAAGGGTGGGAACTGCGGCGGGTCAACGCGTTGCCGCCCCCCGGTGAAGGACGCTGAGCCAAATGCGCGTTCGCCCGCGCGGTAAGCCCTTCCCGGCTGCGCACTCGGGTAAACGCTTTGCGCGAGCCGCGCTTAGGGGGCTAGTGTTGTTTGACCTCACGTGCAACGCCTTTGATTTTATTTAATGTATGAAATATGGCTTAATAATTGAATTAAAATTGTTTAGAAACAATTAAAATACTAAGATAAAACTAACTCATTTAAACTCATGTAATTTAAGTCCGTTGCATCACTGGTGGAGTTCTCCAGTGCAGCATTTAAGTGGTAACGCTTGCCCAAGCGGTTACTTTGGGGGCCTTAGTGATTTTGAACCTATAGTTCGTAGATGTTACAAAAAAAAATATTCAGTTGAACTGTACAAAATTAAAACATTTTGCGTACACTGAGCAAAAGTCCTAGAATTCCTCTGTCGACGGGGGTGAAATTTTACTAGCTAGATCAATTGTGCGGATCACTGTCCAGATTATGATTAGAAAGATAAACGCTTTGCAACCAATTGTTTAAGGCGTCTTCATTTCACGATTGACCACAATTACTTCAAAATTTTTTATGTTAGGTCAGGACCCAATACCGAAATAATGCGGAAAGGATTTATACCGTATACAACTTACCCTATTATACTTTATTAAAATACCTTTAAAATCCCGTATAAGACTCAAATACCGATTTTTAAGTATTTACCTTTATCCGAGTCATACTGAAAAATAACCTTTTAAGATTATCGGTATTCTCTCATCAAAATACCGGTATTTCAGAAAATGCGGTATTTCAATGAATCATACAGGTATTTGGAAATTCTTGTGATATTTTCCGCTGAGATGACTCAGAGGAAACAACTACACGGCTGAGTTTCTGACCGGAGGTCTAGGTTCGAGTCCCGGGTGGCGGATTTTCTCACATTATGAGGGCGAGTTCTGCCGTTGAATGGGTAGTCGAGTTATGTCGTCAGACGGAGGGGCCAGCCAACGGTCTTTTTTTGAACGTCAAACGACCTTGACTCCGTCCGGCGCAGAGCTTGGAAAGTGATAAGTGTTGAAATTTATCGAAATTTTTCCGTATAAATCTTGTCCTTTTTAGTAGCGATAAAAAATGGAGAAACGTACTTCTTATCCATAAATGAGTCTTTCCACGCATACCAAACTTCCTTCTGCATGACTGTGTTTATCACTAAATACGATTATTTGCTTAAATTTGATCGATCACTAATATCCTGAAAATAATTTTCAGTTGGCCCAGTTTCTTATTCTGCACCATAATTATAACTAAAACAATATTAAAAATTGACATTGAACGCTAATAGACATATTAACTATTCTTACATGAGGAAAACAGATGCTTATGTTTAATTTACATCATGTATTATTTAAGAAATTTCATTAAGAAAAATATTAATAGTACTATATAATATTAATTAATTTTAATAAATATTTTAAATATTAATACTAATTAAATTTTAAATGTTTGCATTAAATTTGTGTAAATTAATTTATCATTTGTTTGTTAATTTATAAATTTAATTCAATTAAATGTTAATTTTAATTGAAAAGTAAAAATGTTAATATTAATAAACTCTTTTATTAATTAATAATATTAGTATATATTTCTATTATTAAGGAAGAAACACTCTTCTCGAAGTGGGCTTCCAGATGCATTTACAAAGTAAGCTACTCATGTAGAAGGAACCCTGCCACATGCAATGTTAATAGCTAATAATATAATAATAATAATAATAATATAATAATAATATAATAGTAGTAATAATAACATAATAATTTACTTTATTACAAATTCTCAATATTTGCAGTTAATGTCAAAATATATTAAACCTTATATAAACTAGAAAATAACATTTATTTTAGCCCTATTTATTAATGTATTATTAAGATTTAATTGTGAAATGAAGTAAAAGGAAATCATTTTTAACAATAACTAAAACTGGGCTGAAAGCTCGTGCTTCGTGATTATCTCAAGGTGTCAACGCCTCAGTTCGCCAAGGAGGGGTCGGAGGAAGAAGGTCCCTACGCCTACGGCACGGGCACTACGTTGACAGCCTCTCCAATGGAAATACAAAGACAGACTTAGGTCATCTCTCAGGTCAGATGGGAAATAGCTCGATGAAGGACACTAAGAAAAGGTTCTCTTCAATGGAACCAATAATTATTATTTCATTTTCAACTTTTCCGAAGTTTAAATTAAGGAGGTTTCAATACATACAACGTATGCAAAACGTAAACGCCTGAACACAAACATTTATAATAAGAATAGAATTTAATACAGTTGTTAATATATATATATATATATATATATATATAAAATAATAATTTAAACAATAAATATCAGTATGAAATGATATTTGATTAATAAACATTTTGTGAGATATTATTAACTAAAGCAACCTATTTTGTCAATATGTATGGATGGAAGCTATATTTCTTCATTGAAAATACTGGTATAATACCGTTAAACTTTATGGACGTCCATACGGTATAGACGTCCTATAGAGGTATTTTACCGGTATAAATGAATAAAGGTATTTGAAAGGATGAAAATACGGTATTATACCGGTATTTTTTACTGGTATTCAATACCTTCGTCCTGGTTAGGTAGATAACAGTTGAACCAGAACTTATTAGAATCACTTTTCTAAATATAATTTTAATTGAATATCATATAATAAATTTTAGTTAAAATCCGTTATAATTCAAACCGATTGACTACAATCGATATTGCAAGATACTGGATAAAAGGCATATGCCTTTACAAAATTAAAATGTTTGCAAAGTTTCTTGATTCAGCAAGCATCTTAAATCATCTTGAAAGCTACTGAGTATCAGAATGGCCTACCAATTATAATTTTCATTCACGTAGTAAATTTGTTTCTTGAAATTATTCATTGGAGAGGTTGCGAAATCAATGAAGAATTTCCTCATTGCGAAAACACTTTAGTCGGACGCACGCACGGAATGTTGAATCGTGGTGTCATGATCTCCCTAAATATCGAGTAGAGCTGTACATCGTTTTAATTGCAATGACTCGTCGAGGGAAAAAATATTTGAAATTTACATCGTGCATAATTTATTGTGTGGCATTTCAGTCACGTTCTCTATAAAGCGAAAATTAAAAGTAGTAGTTTGTTCGAACAAAAATATCGTATTACAATTATATAATACTTCAAAATCCCTATTCTGGTCACAAGTCTTCGCAAATAACGGATAACAAAAGCAAGATAAAATTTAATTATAAATATAATTATTTCATTGTGAGTTGTTGAACATGTTTGAATTCATTTTTATGAAATTGAATGAAACTAATTATAAGAGAAAATATACAAGCAATTAAATTAAATGTATGTATTGCCACAAACAGATTCTATCAACAAATAAATTCATAAAACTTATAAAATCATCAACTAAAATCATTAATGCATGGCATTAAATTATAGTAAAGAAAAGCAACTATCTTATAATGAAAGAATCACAAAAAATATATGCATTCAATTTTTCTTTGAAAATGTAAATATAAGTTAATTACTATAAATTATTTTCAATAAAATATTAAAATATCTTGCTGTCCACTAACTTGCAGTTTTTTTCAGTTAAGTTGTTATTTTCAAATCGTTATTTCCTATCTCAGAAAATGAATATGCAGAAACAGCACGACCTTGCAAATCAATAAAAGTAATGTTTAATAATAGTTGGAAGATCCGCCAATAGTAAACAGTCTCTAAAATCCAATCAGAGCTGACAATGATAAAATAAAGGCAAAATAGTTTCTTGTTAAGATTTGCTCAATATTCGTAAGTTACGTGTCCTAAAGAAATAGCAAGTTTATTACTCATTGATTGATCCTTGATTTTCGTGTTTCGGCGTCATCTGCTTCGGTCATTAGTCCGTTAGTGTAGTGCATATTTTTCTCGGAGGGGCCCGTGATTTTCCCCCGCTGGATGGCGAGATCCAGCGCCGACCTACCGTCGGCGAGTGGCGTTTCCCCCTAACCAGGACTCTCCCACCAGCGGGGCACCGCCCCAGACGGGACAAGCTCTAAGCATCCGCCGGTCTCCCTGAATATGTGTAGTGGTGTATGTTAGTGAGTGTGTGTGTGAAGGATAGGATAGAGGGAAAGGAAGGAAAGATCGCGCTGGTCCGTGGCCCGTTGGTAGGTACTGCCCGGCATTCGCCTGGTGCTGATCGGAGAACTACGGAAACTACCGATCAGAGCAGCGCACTAGAGTTCTCCCTTTAGACAGCGACTGACTTGACCTAGCTGAAAAGCTAGTGTCGAAAATCCTGCCGCCGTCAGGACTCGAACCTAGGACCTCCCGGTCAGAGGCGCTGCAGTGACATCAGTTGATGCACTGAGCTACCGCTCCCGGTCTGGTTGATGCGAGAATGCCACTCTGTCATGTCAAGTTTTTTTAACAAACGTGTCTAAATTGGTGTGGTGGATATGTGAAAGTTACAGAAGGGGACCACCAAATTAATGTAGAACTAAGGACCACCAAAACCTCTTAAAACAGCCCTGCTTGGCCGAGACAATCTCTCAGCTCCTGACTAGTCTCCAGGCGTGTGTGGTAGTCTAGCGCATGTTAATGTGTCTGAAAAGAAAGGTTGAGGAAATGTCAAGGAAGAGGAAGATAAGATATCACCCAGTCCATGGCCCGATTTTTAGGGTACTGATCGGGCATGTGCCTGGTGTTGATGGGAGAACCCACGGAAAACTACTGATCAGAGCTACCGATCAGCCGGCCGATCAGAGCAGTCAGCCGCTAGAAGGCTCCTCCGGAGAGCGGCTGAATTCGACCTAGCTGACGAGACACCAGCAAAAACAATGGCAACGATTAAGGCTGTTAAGGTGGCAGCAGGAACTACGGAACCGGATGAGACAGCAACCAGGAAAGGCGGCAGGGGATAGGACGGTAGCGAGTAGGATGGTAGCAGGTAAGGAGCTGGGTTTACCGGCCAAGGGTGAGGGTTCAGCGGGTAAGGTGGAATAAAGTGAGAGGTTCGCGGGTAAGGTGGAATAAAGTGAGAGGTTCGCGGGTAAGGTGCAATCAAGTGAGTTTCGCGGGTAAGGGGGAATAAAGTGAGGTTCGCGGGTAAGATGGAATAAAGCGAGAGTGTGGCGGGTAAGGTGCCCGCGGACGTGACGCCCACGAGTAGGATAGCGTCTGATAAGGCGGTTGCTGTCAAGATAGCTGCGAGAAAGACGGAATCAGAACAAAAAGGAGTGAATGGGAGGAGGCAGCGCATAGGAGGCTAGCGATTAGGACTTCTCTGAGGAAGACGGCAGAGTCCAAGTATCAGTAGTTGGGTTCACATGGCTGGAATAGGGAATGTGACATTGATGTTTATATTTTAAAAAAGTTGATCCCTTGTGTATAACATTGATATTTTAAACATATATTGATTAAAGTTAATGTTTTTAATTTCGATTGTTTGGTCTCAATATTTTTTCGGTTTCGATTTTTCCTTCTTTGTATAAATGAAAAATTCTCAAAGTCACAATCTTTTAAAAGTTAAAATATCAAATGATAATTGATTGTATCTCAGTCACTTTTAATGTTCTAACCAAATAAACGCTGTTTGTACTTTCTCCATCGAGCGGATAATCTCTTACTACAAATGATTCCAGTGCTCTCGTAGAACTTCGTAGGTCTTTCGTATTTCGCACATGGAGAGGCTGTCAATACTTGCATCATAGGCGAGAGGCCTTCCTCCTTCTTCCTGCACCCTTATTGGTCTAATGGACGACTGATTATTGAGATTTATTGTGGGCGATCATACTTAGTTTCATTCGTCTTTCTAACTTTGTGTAAACTTTGTTTTCAGTTAAAACTTAAGTGTAAATTAATAAACACGTCCACACAAATTATTTTTTTGCTCATGAATATAATACCAGATGAGATGTCTCAGAGAATCAATTGATGTCATTGCAGTGTACGGAAGGTGGTAGAATTTGAGACCTGACCTAACTAGTTAGCTAGATCGAAATCCGCTCTCTAGAGGAGAATTCTAGCAACCGGGTACTATTTTCAGTACTTCCTGTGTACCCCAGGCGAATGCCAGAGCAATGAACATGTGCAACGCGCGATCTTCCATTCGTTTTTCCTTGTCATATCCTCACTTTTTACTTACACTTTCGTACATTAACATGCACTACACTATCGCATACGTCGGAAGAGAAGCCGGGGCTTATAACTTGACTCGGTTGGGGTGGTGCCCCGCTGGTGGGAGAAACCTGATTGGGCAAACCGACGTTTAGGACGGCGACGTATCTCACCATCCAGCGAATGAAGGACACTACCACCTCCTACGATAAAATACGCACTACACTTACGGAACTATTGCCCATAACAGTTCACGCATCCCGAAACACGAATCCAATATAATGTGTCACAACTAAACCGGCCTTAACACATCGATGTCCAAAAACATCGACGGTTATTGGTCAACATTATTAAGATCGATGTTTCAATTTTGCTCATCGACGTTTTGCTATCGATGTCGCACCGCTAGGCTGGGAACGAGCAGCGTGGCCTGTGCCTGGGGCGGGGAGGGCCGTGGCAAAAACAGGCCGTGCGCGGCCGATCGAATGGACGGCGCGTGACGTCATAGGCCGCTCCGTCCCCCCTCCTCCTCCCCCACACGCCTGCACTCGTGCCCGACCGATAGGGTCGTGCCGTCCTGGAGCGCTTCGGGTCGCACGAAAAAATGGCTACGAGGAACGAATGGAGGGTTGAGATCGTGTGAGGAAATGGGGTTCCATTGAAACGGGAAAGGAGATGGGATAAAAATAAAAAAAATATATTTTTCTATGAATTTAAAACACTAATGGTTTTAATAAAACAATGTAAGCTTTCACGGCCGGAGTTGTAGTCAAAGTTTTCTTCCGGGCTGCAGGGCCGTGGTCCATTGGAAAACATATTTCCATTTTTAATTTGGAAATGTTTTCCAATGGATCACGACCCTTCAGCCCGGAAGAAAACTTTGAATACTAATGGTTTTCTTTAAAAAAATGCAACTTTCTCCTTCGAGAAATTTCGTTATTTTCGTTCTAAATGAAAGATAGTTGGTCTCATATATCACTTTTTGTTATTAACCAGATTTTAATTAAATTCAATGATACCGTTTTTTCGTAGCGAGGCTCCAGCCATCAGGCCTGCTCTTTCGTCTGACCACCCAAATTGCACTATACTCTTTTCGCGGGCTAGCGGAGAAAGGAAGTATCACTCGGACGATAAAGCAGGAGATTTGAATTTTCATTTAGGCAGTAAGTACATGAAGTATATGCAGTAAATCTACTAACATGGGACAGCCGGCTTTACTTTCCTTTCGAAGGAAGGCTTACGAAGGATTTTTTTGCACTTAAAAATCCACGGCTTCGATCGGCTTTGAACTCGCTAACTTGGGTGTAACTGTCCGATACACCACTGAGTCCACGAACTTTTATAGAATAAAACTACACTTTAATAAAATCAAAACAATAATGCAATGAACGCTTATCTATTCCGGCGTTCATTATCTCGAATACAGAACAACCTTCATTGTGTAGCTGCAATGTAGCTGGCGTTGGTCGTTTTGTTTTGGGAGTAGTAATTTTTCTACCAAAAATAGTCGACGATTCGTAAGATTATAGGTAGCAAGGAAGATACACAAGAGTTTTTGAGTTCGAAGTTAGCATTTCTGAATGCAAAAATTAGTGAATTTACTGGAAATGTAATGTTCACAATTGTTTTATACATATGACCTTTGAAAAAATTCAAATATTATAATTACGTGATGCATTACCTTTTTAGGCTAAGTTGGATAACAAAAATCTCTTTTAATCCACTGCAACACAAATTTACTAACGATTCTTATGGTGATGGTATTCATATTGGTAAATATGAATTCTTCAATTATATTTTTAGAAACGTGTTTTACTCAATGTTCACATTGAATTGTGATTATATTGTGGCTGAACCTGTAAACCTTCCTCATTTCATTTGTTTTAGAGAGTAAGTAGGAATAAACGATATCACACAATAAGGTTTCCCATAGTTGTATAGCGCATATGTTGAACTACTCTTCTTTTTTCACTCATTCAAGCAATGGCCTTTTTCCCTCTGCAGCCGCGAAAGACTACTACCTCCTAATGTAACATTTTTACAGATATTTCATGCGATGTAATATCTGGGGTTCCGCTACTCAATATAACAATGCAGATTTCCGCTACTGAATTCTACTTGTTGAATGTTATAAACTAAACATTTAATTTAGTAACGATTTTTACTAAAAATCTATTCTAAACTAACTTATGAAAAAAACAGAATTCAGTAATTCACAATATTTAGAATACTAGTGACAGAGAAACTCTTGTTTCAACATTTCATTTAATTCATGCTTCAATTCTTGTGATAATAGACACGAAAAAACAAAACTTAACAATGTGGTGCGTTTCGATTATTTGCTTAATATTAGAAAATTTATTACAACAATAACTTATCGTAACAATCGTTGGTCATTAGTTTATCTGTCTATTCTTAAAATTTTCTCTTTCTCTTAAGTCGAAGACAAAAGCATTGGTGGTTCATGACTAGCGTAGTAGGTGAAAAAGTGTTTTCAGGATTAACCAAGAGGAAACGGAGAAAGAACGAAGATGACAGTTGAAAATGATCTGTAAGTTAGTTCAAAAAGAATAAAAAAAATATGCAGATTAAATTAAGTGATCCAGAAAGGATGCACATTGATTTTAACGGGCATAAAAAAAAACTCACATAGGGAGAGCGCAAGTTTTTCGTTCATAAACAATTATGTAGATGTCATTGGGAACCACGAAAATCGACCAAGGTGGCGCCGGGCATCTTCTGATGTCACTTGCGTGCCTCTAACCATATGTGATACAATATATGACTCTAATTCTTCACTGAGAGTGTTTAAAAGTGACGAAAATAATGATAACGAAAAGATATGAAATCACGGCACAAAGCATTGAAGTTAATATTAAGGCGAAGATGTAAAGGATAACAATCGGAATTAGTACATTCCAAACAGCCAACACATCAACGAGAACTTGTATTAACTAAGCCTTCACCGTTGCAACAACACAACCTGTCCTTTTCTAAAAAAAAAGCAGTTTAACTCTATGGATATAACCATTCTTTTGTACATAAACCAATTTTGTATTTAACAAATTGGCGTCTTATTTAATGATGCTCATTTCTGTAAAGTCAAATTGCCTTCCTTTTGAACTAATATGCGAATTTTATTTCTTTAATAAACGTAAACATCGCAAATGAAGCTTATAAACAAGTTTTGAAATTCCTGCATGCGTAATTGTACAAAAAACATTTCTTTAAATTCAAAAATAATGTTAATTGCTTGCTTAGAGTGTTTGTAATCTTAAAATAGTCGATACGTTTCTTTTTCGGGAAATACCATATAAGATTTTCTTATAGAGTTATATGTATATGCTTGTTATAAGAGTTTCTACTTTGTTAGCAAGTTTTGTTGTTGTTTCATGATTATTATTACAATTATTTTTCCATCTTTCAACTATTAATAGTTAAATTGTTGGGAAGGGATTGTCAAACTTAAGAAAGCGTGCGTAGATGATTTTCTCCCCCATACGTTACATACAGTTTTTTACTGTTATGACTAAATAAAAAAAATAGATCATGAACTACAACTACTCATAACCTGCGAAGGATCATAGTAGTGGCATAGACCCTTTGGCATTTGCACAGCTACAACCTCGATGCTTGGCTCGTTTTACTGAGAATGGGTTGAAAAAAACATTAGATTTTGTGGGATGAGACGATATGTGTGTAAACACGATAACGCTTGCGATAGTAATCACAATCTTTGGAAAATGCGTTCGTTTTCACGTGGAGCACGTTTTCGATCAAAGCGATTTAAAGGTAGTTAGATTTGTTATCTCTTTAACGCACGCTTACTCTTCGATTTTTCAATCTTCCCCTGGAATGCGTTGAAGGGGTATATCTAAGAGCTTATCAGTGCTACTGTAATGTCTGTCAGGAAGGGGAAGACATAAGCATTAAGAGAATGATTTTTACTTACGCGTTCGTTATTAATTTAATAAACTTAATTTCTTAATCTTCTTCCACAAGGTTGTACATGTAGATCATTAAATATTTTAGTACGGATTTGTCATTTTCGATTAAATTTAGACATGCGTTATTGCCATCAGAGCAACTGCAATAAGAGCAATTTACAGATCGCAAATAATTGTCTGCGTTTTTGGAATCGATTAAACAAAACAAATAGTGGTTTATCTCATATATATATATATTTTATATATATTTATATATATATATTATATATATATATATATATATATATATATATATATATATGAAAGATGTGATGATCATCTAGAAATTGAGCAAACTCTGCTTCATATTTGCTCTATTTTCAATTTATTCAAAGAAATTTCGTTAATCTTCTTTGGAAGTTATCGATATAGAAATTTTACTCAAAGATTCACTCAGTAAATTAATTCTCATAATGGAGAATAGAAAAAGTTAGTCTATTACAGTTTTGAAGTACAAAAACGACTGATATGTACTACCTCATTATTCTCACAAATGGTCCCTTTCAATGAGTATTTATTAATACTCTTTACTTTAATAATAGTTACGTAGATGAATTATTGAAAACTTAATTGAACAATGTTTGATTAAGAGAACAAACAAATATATTTTGCTTGAAATAAATTAGTTCTAACTGGTACCCTCGCTTGCACAAAAAATGGGCGATGTCCTGAGCCGAACTTTACCAGAGTTTTCCGACCCCTGCCCCGCCCTGCGGGATCGAGCTGACCAATCCGCTTTAGCTTCATTTCGGGGAGGCGGACTATTCATCTGAACATTACAAATGGCGGTGATGGCGAGTTATATTATAGTAAATATTTGAATATAAATATTAAATCAACCAACATTTTTATATAAATTTTGTATATACATTTAATTACATAAATAAAGGCATGCAATTTCCCAGTAAAAACATAATTTAAAACTGTTATAAAACGGTTTTGAAAAAATAACACTGACAACGACTATTAAGCTCCATGTCTACATTTCGTCGTTTATTATTGTAATATTTAATATAAAATGCAAATAATTTGCATTGCATGATTGTCTAACCTAGTTATTTTATTAGTAAATTAATAACTTAAAGAAATACGTTTTAGAGTCAGTTTACAAAACGTCTCCGAGATAGCAGCTTTCAGTTTGAAAAACTTCATCATCAATTTCTCAGATGACCAATTAAAATTTACTATATGGTCGCGAACATTATTTGTAATAAAATAGTTTGATATAAATACTAAATAAACTTAAGTATTTAAAGTTCATTTAGTCACAATGAAAGTTTTTTTGCAGACATTATGATTGGTAAGTAGCTGTAAGCAAATGAATGATTTTGATCTTTGTTTTGGGATCAAAATTAATTATCTTCAATCTAACGTTAGGTGATTGCATTTTACATGGAGTTCTTTACGAAAATATTAAAATTCATATGTGATACCTAGTCTTTGGGGGTTTTGCGTGAGATCAAAACGACATATGACTTTTATATAACATTTGAATATCTTAATGTTTGCAAGGTAAAACACCAGCTTTCGTCTATTGTGAACTTTGGGAGAAACACACACACACACACACACACACACACACACACACACACCCCCAAATACACACACACACACTCATATCAATATATTACTTACATATAATTTATGTATGATTTCAATCCAACGCAATGAAATTAATATATTTATATTATTATAGCAAGTATAATTTTACATTACGATATTTTTATTTTCGAGAGACGAGCAATGCAAACAAAGTTTTTTACACGTCATCGGAATTTTATACCCACTTCTTCTAGATAAGCAGACCTATGCAAACACTGTTTTGCTAATCCATTAAGAATCACTAGATATTCTCCTGTCATAAATTATTTCAAAATTGTAATTGTTAATAATGTTTCAAAATTTTGTCAAACTTCGAAATCTGTGTCACGATAATCGTTAGAAAATGAATAGGATCCTCTTCTGTAAAATATTGTTGCAAATAAATTTTTCTATTTTCATACATTTTTACATTTCATACAAAATTGCCAATTTATTGGATATGTGTTCACTAACGCATCTTCAGTAATATTGCACTGCATATTCATAATTTTTAATGAATTGTTAATAAATATTGTAAACAAAATAACAATTTAAATTTTTTTTATTTGGGAAAATTTCATTTAAGTTATCAATATTTATAAAGTAATTTAATTAAATACTATAATATGAATTAAGGTTGAATTTTAAAACTATAACTACTAATTATTATTGTTGAAACGCATTGCTACTATATTACAATGAAAACTTTTTAAAATGTACTGCCCATTGATTGATAGTTTGTGTTCGTATATAGTATATCTCACGCAGAGACGATTTTACAAAGAAAATCTAAATAATAACGAAATAACCTCAAATTTATAATTCATTGGCATTTGGTCGTACACTTCGGCGACCACTTTAATGCAAGGTCGGAAGAAGGAGAAATCTGCGCTGGTTCGTAACCAAATCTTCAGGGTCACCATTGCGTTCTTTTACTTAAGTCTTAGGATTCGAAGTGATACTAGATATTTCAACATTAACTTGAGAATACATGTTGCATACCATGAGAGAGAAATGATGAACAAATGTCGGGATTTTAAAAAAAATCTGCCTTTGAATTGCATCAGAAGTCCTACTGGCTATTGTAATTACATTTTCTGTCATTCGTCGATAAACTGCCGAACACTTCCGGTGAATTATGTTATCGCCCAAAGCGAAAGATTTCAGGTTAAAGAGACCCACATATGTTATTGGTGGATCGAAAATAGATTTTAATTGTGGAATTGACATTATTCATTGGTGCAACATACAGAAATGTGAATTTACTATTTGTGCTAGTTTCTTTTTTCACTGAGTCCTCAATTTTCGAAAACATAATTCAATTTTTACCTAAATACAATATTTACTTTTCGACCTGTCAATTCGAAGAATAGTTTTTCCCCATTGAAAAAGGATCATGCTGATAAATGGACAACGTTTACAAATATCATAAATACCAAATGAGTAATATCTGATATTTGTTATCTAAAGGACTCTCTAGAAAATAATCAAATTTTCTTTGTTTTCATTTAATTTTTTCAAATAAGAACTAACTTGGTTTTGGTTTGTATTCCGGCAAGATCTTAACAGATCTTGCCTCGCATACTTGTGCCAGCAAAATAAAAAAAAAGGCTTCTTCATTCGGTATCTTCCACTTGGGTTTAAGTAATTATTATTAATTCTTAAGCGAGTATTTTACAGTTCTAATGACCGTTTTTCACAATCTACACACATGTTTTTTATTCCGTCAGGCATCTTCCTCTATTCTTGTGCCCTTCATTGTCAAATCCATGACGTACTTACAAGATTTCCCTTGGCCTTCTCGTTTTCTTCTTTCGAAAGGATTCACCAAAGATAATTTTTTGATATTCTGTCAGCATGCATTCTGCAGCATACCATTGGAGTTGTTTGGATTTACATTTTCGACCACTTGTCTCTCAATCATTATTATCTGTCTAACTTTCGTTTAGTATTCTATCAAACAGTATACTGACAACATCGTCTCCAAAATTCATTTTCATAGCATTCAACCGAGAGTTTATTGCATCATTTTTAATTCTAATTTGATTCATACGTAACACAGCTTCCCACCATTGTCTTGTATATTGTCTCTAGTTTTCTTTCGAAAATGTTTGTTTTATAAATATTATAAGTCACTAATATGGCCTTCCTAGCTTTTTTTTTAATAAAGTCAAATTATTAGGTCCCCTGCTCTAATAATCACCCCTGATATATTTAAATTCCTTTCCTACTGAAATATACTATTTCTGTTCTAGATCATATCAGATTTCCCTACAACCATGTGTCTTGACTTTACATTATTTATTTTGAGTCTCCATTTTTATGTTTTTATTAATTTCTGGATTAAATGTACAGATACAAAAAATATTATTTTTCTACCTATTTTCAAGTGATACGCTGACTCCAAAAGCGGAAATGTATGAATTCAAAAGGTTTTGCAGCCGTTCTCGAAGTCTTAAACGATATCCACAACATTTTTAGTTATTTGGATTATGCACTAATCAAACCTTTCAACATTTTGTTTTACCAGTCTTGTATGACTTATTGGGTGTCTCCTAAAATAATGTAACAAGTATTTCAACGTCAAGTTAAGGGGTAAAGAACTGTTTCTGATGAAATAATTTTATATAATAAAGATCTTCATCTTCATCTTCATTACTAGTTTACCACTAGTTCATTATGAGAGAGAAATGAATATTTTCTAGGATGAAGAGATGGCACGTGACCCTGAGTCTTTTATTTTGGATCCGCAGTTGTGATGGTTTAGTAAAATAGTTTGAGCATACTCTTGAATGAATGATTGAGAAGAATATTTAATAATGGACTTGTTTATTAATCAATATCATTACAACAATGTAGTCTTTCAGAATGTTAGCAAATGGGCATGATAAACATATTTACTTCAACTAATAATCAATATTTGTTATATAAATACATGGTTTAAAACCAAAGAATTATTTTTTCAACTTCATCACTAACTTATTCCTTAAAATTTATCTGCGTGACGCATGTTAACAAACACTTCATATTACATTCTCGTATACTTACGTATATACAGAGTAATATACGTAGTATAGAGAATGTTATATAATCTGCGCGAAAAACTGCGCATTTTCTGCGAAAATCATTGCGCGCTCGGTGACGAAAAACTGAATCAAAAAATTGCTAAATTAAGAGAAAAAGTCCTCTAACACGCGTGTAGCCATAATTCCAGTTTGTGGATCCGTGATGCCAAAAACCAATTGGAAGCAAAACGTCCGTCTGTCCGTCTGATACAACTCTAGCGCCAAAACCCTATGCATACGATTTTTCCAAATTGAAGAAACCCCTGTCGTTTTCGCCTGAGATGAAGCTATGCGATTTGAAACATTCATTAATTTTGGGGACTATTTCTAGCCTTCCGGACATTTTAAATTTTTTTCAAAAACGGCTCCAAATTGTTTCTGTAAATTTCTTGTAAGGACTGTTTACTCTATAGTAAAATACGCTTATAAGGTAGAATATGTCCAATTTTTACGGTTAACTCCGAATTTTGAAAAATCGCTAAGATTTGAATATTTTGCGGCGTCTTACTACAACTACAAAATTAAAGATAGAGATTTTGCTTCAAATGAAATGTGTTGCTTATAATTAGATTTTTTAATAAGGTAATGCAATTTTAAAGTTTTAGTTGATTTCGCACAATAAGGCGTGCAATATTTGCAATTTAAAATTTACATAAACAAGATTTTCAAAACGGCTCCAAATTTTTCTTTAAATTTTGGTTGGGGTAATGCCAAATGCAGCATATCCGATGACATAAACGAGATATTGCTCTATTCTATTGTTTTAAAATTACAAATGAAATTTTTGAAATACCCCACGCTGTTAATATGAGCATTTGAATAGATTTGTATAGATTATTTAACTTGAGTAGAAGTGCTTCAAATGACTTTGAGGAAGTTTTCAAAACTCATAGATTCCTGTGAAAGAGCTATTTGAACCGAAAAGTTGAAAAAATGTCAAAATGTATTTGTATGATAGATGTCAGCTGGCAGAGAACGGCAAGAACCTTAGTGAGCTGGAAGAACCTTAAAACCAGTCCACACATAGAAATTATAAACATTTGCATGAGAAAGTCTGTCCCATTCTGCACCTCTAGTTCTTCATATTTTGAGTAGGAAGTGTAAGCATTTCTTAATTTTAAAAGCAAAGAAAAATTTCAGCTAGAAACTTGACAAAGTGAGACACAAATAAAAAAGTTAATTACAAAGGACGTAATACTCGTATTAGGATTGGGAAGGAAACGAACGTACCAATGTAAAACCAAAACGGCCTATGAACAGGAAAATATGGAGTAGTGAATGATCTGGTAAACGACCAGTAATCGAAAGTACATCAAATTCTTTCCGCAGTTTTGTAATGGTATCTTCTTGCAAAGAAAAGGAATGTTTAGAACATTCTCGACATCGTTATTAGGAATTTATTTTCATTGCTCGTCAAGTAAAAAACCGCTGATATCGTACGGGATTTGAACACGCGTTCCTCTATTGTGAAGCCACGCACCTAAGCGATTGCGCTACCAACACAGTCGTACGTAAGCATTTCCGTGAACTTACTCAATTAAGAATCTTACGAATTTTGTCTTCAAACTCATTGCTTTTCCGCACTTCTGCAATTTAATTTTGTCTGAAAGCAAGAAATCTACGGCACTATAAAATAGTTAATTCTACTTAAGAATGTTTCAGTTCAGTACTATGTAATTTTGCAGGCGCTTGGTTCTAGCCTGACGCTTAACCTTTATCGCCTCTGCCCAAGGTGAGCGACGTGATAACGTTACGTAGACGTGATAACGTTGGGCTAGAGACAAGTTTCGACACGGCCCGACATTCAGAATTCATTTCTGCAAGTAATTACTAGAATCTAAGAAACATTTATTGACTTCAAGAAAAATACATATCATTACGCAGTTTATCTTTTGTTCATCTCCTCACTTTTATATAAAATAAACCTCTTTTTTTCTCTTTTTTTTGGTATTTTTTTCTTAATATATATAAATGTTACACTATTACCAATTCATTCGTTTTGAAAACTCAAACGACAATCGTAAATGCATACCTTAAATTATTGAAAAGGAAAAGTATTAATTAAAACTCACATTGTCAAAAATAAAAAGTTGCATGAACAGGCCAGGACGTAAACTCGAGTCTTCAGTTCTTCAAACAAGCACCTGAACTACATGACGTCCTCCCGCAGTCACTATACAATGTTTTACATATTAGAAGGTGTTGACGAGTGATACTTGTTGAGTTTTGCTAGCTGAAGACAGGATGTTGCTTGCAACGAAAGAAATAGTAAAAAATACGATTTGCAAAATCGGTTTTGAAACGTTTTAATAGTAAGAAAAGAAAAACGGTTTCATTGCAGTTTTGCATTTCAAACCATTCTTTTAAAAATTTTAAATATTGCTTGCACTTTTGCACGAAAATGCCATCATTTCAAGAAAGCTACATGATTATTATGCAAGAACGAATTATGGACAAAAAATTTCATTTGAAGACAAATCTATTTTCAATTTTGTAGTTGTAGGAAGACGCCCCAAAAAGTTCAAACTTTTAAAATTTTCGAAAATTCAGAGTTAACTCATGAAAATTGGAACTATGTCATCCTTCTAAGTGTATTTTACTCTATTCTTACCAGAAAATTCGGAGCCGTTTTTGAGAAAATTTTGAAAATGTGCGAAAGGCTTTATGTAAAGTACCCCCAAATTTCAAAGATTTTTCAAAATTTCAAGCTTCAACTACAGCCAGAAAACGGGTTTCTTCAATTTGAAAGGATCGTACGTGTGGTTTAGCGATAGTAGTAATCACAGACGGATGGACGGACGTTTGGATAAAAACCCCTTTTCGACTCCAAAACGTGTATTACCGTTTAATCGCGAAATCGATTTTCCGCTGTATTACATAACTTTCTCTATACTACGTATACGCACGAATATACTACGTATATACGTCACATACGAATATACTACTTATACTACGTATATTCGTGCGTATATGAGAAAGTAAAACGAAAGTACAAGTTTGTTTGTGCTGAGATAACGAATTATCATAGTTCAAAATCCATCTAAACGTATTACAGCAGTTCCAAAAGGTAGATACAAAACAGTACTGAGAATTTTCTGCATTACTGATTGTCATTTCAAGTGAGTTTATTTTTACTAAATGATTCTATTGCAAAATATGAAAAGTATTTATCTAATCAAGAAAAAAGAGTAATTTGTCACAATCTGGGCACGACGTTGTGTAAAAGTCACAACTTTAATATCAATTACTTAAAGGTCCAAACCTCCTCATATTGACTTACGTAAATGATGAACGGTGACAAATATCAAATGCGTGGGGAATACCGACCCAAGAACCAACTGTAAAACGCATTTTTCGGAAACTCAGTGGTCAGAGCAACTGGTCGTAAATCGAACGATGCGGTTTGATTCCTGTCCGAAGGAATTACATCTTTAGTACTCAATTAATACGGTTATGGTCACAAAAAGGATATCACTAACGAACGGATAAACATTTCCCTCATATTTCATTTCCATAAAAAGTGACAGAGTTATGACAAACTTTTTGAAGTGAATGCAAAAAGTATGTCAAAACGTTACTATCTTAATTCCAAGCGAGGTTAGATTAAATTCTTACTAACTAATTATAAATAAATGCACGTTTGTATAAATATTTGTAATAAAGGGATAAACTAATTAAAATTATATAGTATAAAGTTCAGCAAAGATCTTATAAGCAATAAATAAATACACGTATTTTCCGCTAACATTCTTATCTTTAATTCTCAGACTTAGGTAAAACAGAACGCGGAACAGAAGAAAAGGCATCGCAGAACTCGATCCCCAATACCTCGATTTAAAACCCGGTGTCAAACGATTTCAGCTACAGAGAGAGTTATTGGTCTTTCAGTAATCTGCAAGCCTTAATGTATCTACGAATACAAAATATTTGTTCTGTAATTTCTCCATTTCTCTGAGAGTAACATTTAAGACGTAATAGAAATCATATTCTCTAAACATATCTGTTCTCAAGCAGTACAATTTCAGGAAAATGCAATATTAGTGCAACTGATGTTTTTTAAAAATACACTGATAATATATTTATTTATCGAACTCCATTATCATATTTATGAATTTTATAATAAATTTAATATTTAGATTTAAAAGAACGACTTTATTCAAGACATTTTGAGATCCAAATTCGCACCTCCTTGTTTTTCCTGTATTGAGACTAAATGAGAGTGATTTGTCATTGATCACCTACACAAGCATGGCGAATAATCATTGGATATAACTAAATAATTAAAATTTCTTATTTTCTTTGTGTAAATTGGGACTGATTAGAAAACTCACCACTTAGTCTCAGTCTACCCCGCACTAAAGATAAGCCGTATCAAACATTGTTTATTTAAAATGGATAATAATAAAAAATATTGATTTCTTTCATGACCACGTCAAATCGTACTTTATTATGTTTTGAGTTCATACATTTTGAAATGTGGCTCCACCTACCGAAGATTTAAATTTAAAAAATTTTAAGAAGACCATAAAAAATAAAATTATCAATTTTACAAACAATTAAAGGGGTGCGTTCTGTGCATTTATCACAAAGGCACAAACACAAAATGGTAATTTAATGAGTTCGTAATAGTCTCTAAAGGGAAATTTATTAAACGTGTAAAAAGACATATTCCTTTCTCAATTAATAAAAGAACGAAGAAATTACCTTTATTGCAAAATTTTATAATAAACCCACAGACTTGTTAAGGATTAGATTATCTCTAGAACTGTTAAATATGTAAATTACTAGTGATTATACAACTTGGTACAGACTTTTTCATATTATTTCTAATGATTACATAAAATATGATAATGATATTGCAATTTAGACACTGTTAATATTTTAGCCATCTCTTCCAAATTTCGTTTTGTCCATTGCTTGGAATACAAGATACCAGCCCCAATCTTAATATAATCACATTATCGTTTACAAAATCAAGTTTGTTCCTCCTTGCAAGAATTTTGGAATGTCTCTCTGTGATGATAGTGATTAATGTGTTCCAGGCATCAGGTAAAAAAAACATATTCGCAGGATTTGATCTGTCCATTCTCTATCTACTTCCAGTTTATTCCACGGAGCTATCACAAAGGTACTTACGCACCGATGAGGTGTTGTAGAATGAATTTATCTTGAAATTTATTGTTCTTATGATGTACAACATTACTTCAGGTTACAGCAAACTCACATTCTTGATAAGATTGTGGAATCATCAGGCGATACTATTCTATAGTTGATTCTAGTTAGAAATATTTCGATTCGAATGTCTTTTGTGTAGGCTCAAGTAGCTTCTATCCTGCGAACTGCCATCTTGCCCCTCCCATATCTTTAAGGTGATCTCACATTACGCGATAAGACTGAACTGTAACTCGTCGTGAAACACCAGTCTGAAATACAGAACCGTAGTATTAAGGGAAATAACTATGTGATTTTTAAAACCAATTAACATAACTTGAGAATTTCCGGACAAATTTGCATTCGTTATTCATGAAACTTGTAACCTAAACTTGAATGATATAATGCTAAAATATTTTAATTATCTGCAAATAGTTGATTGATTGCTTTAAAGAAATTATAATACTTATAATGTAAACAACGAAGTAGTTGTACTACAACACACATACTTTCTTCTCTAATGTCCTGCTCGCAATATTATACTATTACATGAATTGGGAAAAGAGTTTCAACCAGTAAGATCTCTATTTTCAATTTTGTAGTTTTGAAAAAGTTCTTTCAATTTTCAAAAATATATAGAGTTCCTCGAAATAGGACGACCAGCGCCTCGGTCAGATAGTACAGAACGGAGGCTTCTGGTCGTCATACTGATGGACGACAACCTGGCCCTTTTACGGCCTAGTCTTTTTAAAAAATTTAAAATTAATTACAAAATATTGGACATATTACTACTGAAATCACACCATAACAGAAAAAATATCACCTTCTGGATTCGAACTCACGTTAGCAAGCTGACAGCGTACCTATGACGTTAACCATTCGGCTAAAGCGGTTCTGTTTCAGTTGCCACTTAGAAAAGTAGTTAAATATAATAAAAACCCATGCTAAATAGAACATAATCGTTTCAATATATTTTTTCGTTTTCATTAGTCAACCTTTTAAGTTTAAATATACTGTGATATATAATATAATATAAAATGTATAATATAGGAATATTAAATATATTAATATAATATAATTATATTTTAATAGAATGCGAACTTTCTCTATGAAAGAAAGTACAATATTTTACTTTTCCTCATGCGTACTTCAGTACCACATTGTCATAATAAAACTGGAAAGGGACTTTTCAATTATTCGAGAAGAGTCTAATGTCTAGAAGTAGGGCAGTTTTAAGAATACTAGTGATCTAAAACAGGGGTACTTTCTCACCCGTATTTTCACGGGAAAAATGCTGAAAATACTAAAAGTTTCGAAAATTGCACATGATCTTATTTAAAATCTTATCTTTAGGAAAAGTTTCATCAAGGGAAAAATCTCAAATTGTCAGTATTTTACTTGTAGGAATACTTACGAAAAAACAGTTTTAAACGAACATGAGACCTGCAATATTCTCTTAAATGCACTTCCCCCTATCCCAAACCCTAAAATGTAATAAAAATTATGGAGCCATTTGTTTGAACATTTGAAAAATGTCCCAGGGCTTCATGTAAAGTAACCTCCCCAATTGAATATCGGTTTCAAATTCAAGGCGCTACGACATCAGCCAGATCGTTTGGGAGTAAATTTTGGTGAAAATCGGCTGAACGGTTTAGCGCTAGCTTGTTCAGGGACGGACGGACAGACATTTTACCGTCAGTCGATTTTCGCTATCAACCACCCACAAAACATGGATTCTGGCCACCACGATTTGGAGGATTTTTTTCTAAATTTAGCAAGTGGATTTATCCATTTTTTCGTCCACAAGGGCCGTAATATGCGTTTTCTGCAGACAATTCGCCGTTTTTTTGTAGCATTACGTAACTTTTTCTACTCCTAAGAAGAAAGTGCAGTCAATATATGAGAAAATTTAGATTATGCGTTCACGGAAATTTGATGCTTTACTCAAAGCAATTTTCAAATTTGCAAACATTTATACAATTTTACAACTTCATTTGTAGAATTAGTTATACTGAGAAGAAGAGTAAAGAGTTCATGAGAAATTTGAAACAGATTAGTAATTGTAATGTTGAAAATCCCAGAGATATTAATAAAAGGTGACATTTACTACAGTATTTGTAATAACGGTATAGTGTATTCAATGAAGAGTGTAAAGTAAAAGAAAGAGTTCTTTTCAGAAAGTTTCAATAATGCAATATGAGCATAATGTAACATACCCTCAGAAATATTGGGAAAATCATTGATTCAGAATCCAAAAGAACTTCTAGTATAATATCAATTTTGAAAAAGAATACATTGATTTAGAAGTCAGTAATGTTTAATTTTTTGCGGTACCATGCGTACACAGGTCCTTTCCTACAACGAGTCTAAAAATAAATACATGTTCGCAGAGTCTTTTGGAAATATTTTTGGAGTTCGTGATTTCAAAAGCCGAATTTTCCTTCAAAACCTCGAAATACCGTTTTACTTGATATCATTGTTTCTGTAAATGTGCTGCGCATTCGAGAATGTAAAATATAGTAAAATATTTAATGAAGTCTTAACTCAATAATTATCCAATTATTTTCCGTCACTGTTCCTCAGCTTAAAAACTATGGAAATATTGTAATGAAAGAACATTATTAAATTCAGTGGTACTCAGTTTAATAAATATGTTTATTTTACTCAATGAAATAGAGAAAGTGTGAATAAAATATGTATTGGCTACAATGAATATCATTGCAATATTGTGAAATCTCTGAGAGAGATGAATATTAGTTATAAATAATAATCAATTAGCTGACCATATATGAAAAATTTTATTTTGATTAAATAAACTTCCGTTTTATAATACTATTTTTCCCAGGAAATAAAGTCCTTAGGTTTTATTAGGACAACGATTATTGAAACTCGATTTCAAATATGTGAAACTTTCTTTGACAATTGGAAGTTGTTGTTTTTTTATATATTTTAATGTCTCTTTTTAAATACTAGGTCATAACGACCACTGTGACCTTTATGTTTGGGGTTTCTGTAGGAGAATACGTAAGGACATCACGAACACACATCTATGTCCGAGGTGGAACCCCCTGACCTTCGAACCCAGGAAGCTACGGTTCGTCCATTTCCTCTTTTTCTCCTAGTAAACCTTTGACATCATATATCCCAAAATCAAATACATCGAAGATATCGCTAATTCTCCATCATTTGAATTACGTTTTTCGTGTTCTGGCCACGTGGGGATAAGTGGAAAATGAAACCCCTGACTAGGTAGTAAAGTTGGCCTGAGAAGCCAGAAAAACATCTTATGGTAATATCTACTCTACTACCAAGATTTTATCAACGTTGCATTTTTAGTGCAAGCAGTGGAGAACTTTTTCAAACTCACAAGGATCATAAGACCCTTGTCGTGGTCAACCGTGGCTCTAAGCCGAGGCAAGAATTGTTATTCACCTTCGGGTCGGCACTGCCACTCTCGCACGGACATCCGTGCAGTTACCCCTATCCCCAGAAATGAAGAACAGACCTTACTGTAAAGCATGCTCCTGTGCACTACGATAATGAAAGAGCTGAAGAAGGCATAGCTTGTCGATTATAGAGGAGATGCTGGCTACTGTCCTCCATAAACTGTTTAAACTTTCTTAGCTATGGATTTATAAATCTAATACGCGTGAAGGGATGATTTTAACATGCCTTTTATAACTAATTTTGCGTTTTGATGTAACACTGTCTTTGTCATTTATTTCATTTTAAAATTAGTCATATTTTTCTGTTTTCTCTTTTTAAACTTGTAATTAATAAAAATATTTTAAGCTTTTATACTAATTTTCAGAAAATTTTGCGAATAATATTGAACTATGTAATTGACAAGATATTTGAGCACAATAAAAGTTCTTTTATATTATTAAAGAAGTATGAAGTTTCATTTCGTGAAAATAATAAAGACTGTAGTTTAGTTTTCAGATTTGAGAACTGTGATCTCATTGAATCTCTTTTGTTTTCCGTGTTGATCTAAAACCAAATTTATTTTCAGGTTCGATATGCATTCAAGTATTGGGATCTTATGAACACAAATTTTTGTCATGCTATATCTTACAATGGCTAAAATTATTTCACAATTAATCATTACAAAACAAGGACGGTGTGTTTCCTGTGAATAAAAACCGTTTCTTACTTCAATATCGATAACCGTGTCAGGTTTCCGGATGTTTGAATTGCGAGAGAGCTTTGAATCGAACTAAACACTCCAGAAACTGTTTCTGGAGGTCATACAAAACCTAACATAAATTGGAAAGATAATACGATTCGAAACACTGTTTCCGCTTAAATATTTTAATTGGAAAATTGTCCTGGAATTGAAATTTTTAACTAAATACTCAATCTCTTTAAAGTTTATTCAAACAAGTTTTGTTTCTTTCTTAACAGCTCGTTTTAAGAAAATTACATTGATTCGTAACATTTTAAGGTTTTCAAATTTATTCTTTTACTACGTGGTTATTCAAAAAAATTTAAGAAAAAATTTAATTCAGTGTAGATTTCACAAATTAAAAGAATTAAAAATTTGCTGTTTATATTATTAGCTATTTATTAAAGATATCAATTATTACAATTTTGCTATTAATATATGTAATGTGATATGTTGAAAATAATTAATTATGTTAGCGCCTATTCAGGCCATATCAGATTTGTACTGTTGCCTGTATATTACCTTAAATAAATAAATAAATAAAAATATCACTGGGAAGGGATAGATATAATCTTCTCAGCAGTGTAACAGAAAAAAAGCAACTTTTGAAAAATATAAGAAGAATAAGACAATTATATTTTGAAATATTTCTAATGAGAGGTTCCCTAGTTCCTTTCACGATTATCACTATAAAATTGCAT
The DNA here is from genome assembly GCA_964035755.1 of Teleogryllus oceanicus. Taxonomy (NCBI): domain Eukaryota; kingdom Metazoa; phylum Arthropoda; class Insecta; order Orthoptera; family Gryllidae; genus Teleogryllus; species Teleogryllus oceanicus. Next base: position 59,369,465 of record CAXIVR010000013.1, read on the forward strand.
CAATTTTACAAATAGTCTAAAAATATTAACAATAGCAATTTTGCAATGATAATCTACTTGGACACCGGCAGTGATTTTTAATTGATTAACGAAATCACTGTTTGCATGCACCTGCTCATATAGAAAAATGGCGATTACATTTTCATAATGCGTAATAAAATGTATGTATTTCTTGCATTTCCTTAATAAAGGCGTAATAATGTCAAAATACAAGTTTTAAATACGGAACATGAATTTCAATTTGCTTGATAGGAAATGTGTATATTATGTAAATGCATTATATTGTGTTTCCAAATTATTATGTAATAGTTAGTGTTCCTTGCTCTAGAACCATTAGCATTTTAAAATAGTTTGTAAAACAAAACTTTCAATACTATTAATTTAATCTGTACAAATTTCACAATATTAGATACCATAAATTAGACTTCATTTTCATGGTAAAGAACTCGATAAAAATGTCACAGCCCCTTCCGTGACCCTGCCCTGGTTCGTCAGGGCCACGGGTTCAGCCAACGTCCAGTGCAATTGGCGGATGATCCTCGCCGCGCGCACCAATCCGTTTCGTTTCTGTGCCCTCCTGTTACCTCCTCTTCTCCTCTCACCCTCCCCTCCTTTCCCCCTGCTCACGTTAGCGAGGCAGCGTCACTGACCTGAGAATGCCCGCCCTTTGAGATAACTAGGAGGAAAATCTTCGAGGAGGAAGGGGACGTGTCTGAAACTTGGAGCAAAAGCCAATGATAAGAGCGGATACGCCTCGACGCCAGGATTGGTCAAGTGTCCATCGATGGTTGTCCAAGCTGTGGAAAAGCCAGATTTGGCCGCACAAGGCATCGCCCATATTCTGTGAGAGTGGGTATACAAAGTAAACATATTCTTTTGATAGTCTCTCTGTTAATACTTACCTCTCTTTAGAGTTCAGATAATTATGTCGAACGGATATTGTAAAATATTTTTGTAGTTTTGTAGCTCTTGAATAAGAATATGTAAATAACAAGATCTAAAAAAACGTTTATTAATATTCTGCATCAAGGGGTAGAGTAAATTTGGAACGTTGAAATATTATCGTCACTAGTCATTCAAGGGAATTTTTTTTTCGATTGAAAGTATAAAGAATGTTTCTTTCTGGATAAAAAATAGTTTATGCTGTAAATTTACATTTCTGCAAAATATTTTTTAAAAAGCACATTATACAAAATGTCACGTATAACTCATGATATTTTGAGAAGGCCTGGATTCCCTTCGAGTAGAAATATTGCATTTCCTAGAGCAATTTTTGGACATTCTCATCAGAAAAAACAAATTAATTAGTACCGTTGACAATTGTTTCCTTTTGTTGGAACGTTGATCAAAATCCTCGATGTTTTTCTAGGAAACAAAAAACCTCAATCCTATGGAACACAGGGATGCCCAAAATTTCGTCTCATAATTTGTTCATGACGTATTCCTACGAAGTAACCAGGTTGTATACAACTGCGTCTTTTAAAAAGGCTAATGTTCACGATACAATATATTTCCTGTAGAGTATAATATTAGAAAGATATCTCATTAATTTATATTCTTATATGAATAAAATTATTATTAAAATAAAAATAATAGTATTAATAATCAATGAACAAGTAAAGATTTTTTAATAAAGAAACACATAACATAAAAGCATCTAAGACCCCTACAAACATCAAGAGCTAACAAGAAACGTTAAGATTCCAATATTTACATTCTTTTAAGGCAGACAAACTATCACTTGAGCCTGAAGTCCGGTGCCGACCTAAAAGATGATTTATGAGTCCCCCCTCGTACCATCGACAGTGAGGCACTGCCACATTCAGAACAAGCTCTAAGCACCCAAACTGTGTGGTAGTGTACTGCCTGTGCGTGTGCGTATGTGTGTATGGGGAGACGAGGAGACATGAATTTAATTTTTTTATTTTACGTCAAAAAACAGTTAAAACTGCGTATGACGTGATGTGGAGAAAAGTGGATTGCGTGCACATTTTCAAAATTCTGTGATCCCTACACTAAGTCATATACTACTTAAATTTTGAAGAAAAAAGCTTCCATGTAATAAAATCTATTTTCAAGGATAAAAAGGCAATAAATTTTGGCTTTTATCCATGTTGTCCTTCGGAATAATACTTCCTGCCGCGACAACATGGAAACGATAATTTGAATAATTGTATTTCCCAATTAATTCTAGAAGACGTGCACAGAAAATGAAGTTACATTTTTGTCCAGAAGCAAAACAAGGGGCCATCTCAACATTTGCTCAATGGATCAATGGATGAGGTAGGAAAACTGGTTCACGGCCTATGGTCAGTTTGTTAAGAAAGAGCATTTCGTCGGGTGTTGTTCGGAGAAACCTTGGACTTATGTATTATTATTTAATTGTCGCTAATGACCATCGCTGTTGATGCGACAATAAATAAACAAAAAAAAACTTGGACAAAGATTTCGCTAGTTTTTTTTTCTCGCGGTTTTGTATTTGTGTGCAGTGTGTACACGATTCCCATATTTTTCTTTCTCTGAATTTTGAACTCTTTGTTGGTTTTGGCCTTATAATCGTGGCCTTATAATAGTATTTACGGAGAATTTTGTATATTATATGACATGGGAAGCCAGAATGAATTAAACGCCCTGTTCTAAAGGTATTAGTGGAGATGAATGGTGAAGGTTCGTATGCACCCTTGACCTGTTGTTGAAGCTGTCACTCTTGTAATTGTCTATAATTCATAGCACGCAGTCAAGGACTCAGCTAATGAAAGTAGAATTTTTCTAAAATTCTTATTCAAGTTGTGGGCAGCTTTGGCCCGCATATTTAGCTGGCTCGAAAATATGGTACTGTTGGAACAAGAACTTGGATCATTCAGGTCTAGTCAGCTTCAGATATTACCTCAGACCCTCTGTTATGGCACCCTGTTTGTACGTAGAAGAACGGCGTACTTGTATAAAATGTATGTAATGTGATAAGGCATATTTCATTTACTTCGTTTTCCCAATGAGCAAATTAGTAGTGCATAGGGGCAAGAAAGTGGTCGACAATTTCGAATTTCGGGCTTCTTTCCACACATGCAGGGAAGTTGGAGGTGAAGGGTGCAGATATCTAGTCACATGTCACCAGAAGTCGGAAGTAGTTACGCAAAAAATCTTAATTAAAATGTAAGCATACCACAAAACGTTTTTCTGTTTTTTTATAATAGAAATATATTATTTTTAACTTAGGGTTTTCACTAATCTGATGTCATCTGTCATTTTATCATAGTCTAATACACTTCATTACTAAGCTGGAATGCTATTGATTGTGTTTTGTTCAGTGAAACGATAGTTTATAAAATGTAATTACAAGCAATCATTTGCCCCTTTGAAAGCAATACCAGTGGTTATAATTAACGGTGCATTTATTTTAAGTTGTGGTGAATAGTAGAATTCCCCGAATAGTTTTCTGTAACTTTAATGAACAGATATTCGTAAATATAAAGAATTTTTTTAACGTTGATTTTAACGTGTGATTGTTCGTTCCAGAATTTGTAAGCATCTCTATTTTATTAACCATAGAGTTAAGAATTTAAAGCATATTCTGTGGTTTTCGATTTTCCTTTATACTTCGATATTTAACTTTCCTACAGTTCTTTCAAGCATTGTGATAATAAAGGCTCACCTAGTAAAGTTGTAAATTAGTAGACATAATATCGGTCATATGACACTCCGGACAGCAGTATTTATACAGTATTATATTGTATAAGTATACAGTAATTAAATACATTTTAAAATAGTATTTATATTGGTCCGGTGAAGTATTCTGAGTGTTACTTGCAAGCGAACACACGTAAAAGATCCGGTACCGAGCTCGCTGCTCCCTGTTTTCCTGTAGTCAAGTTAACGAGACGATAGCCGCACGTTGAACCTTCGTTGTAATGCAGACACCCCTCACGGTAGACACTCATTACGAAAAACAACCCGGTTGACATCGCCGGACAGAGCAGCTGCTTTTTAGTGCCCGGCTGTGCCACCTGGGGCGCTGGAGAGGGGGTGGGTGGGAGAGGGCGCGGAGGGGAGGGGAGAGGAAGGGAGGGGAGTGTTGGGGTGCTTCGTCGACGACAGTTGGTGGTGAGTGAGAGAGGGGAGGGGGAAAGGGATTTTTCCAGGAACTCGTAACACGGCGTGGGACAATCACGACACATGTACTTTTGCGTGCTGCAATTTCACGGTCCTCTCGTCAGGGAACGAATCTAGTGGAACGGGTCATCTGTAGGGGAACGGGTTTCGGGAAATGCTCGGGTGTTTTGGAGTTTGTTTTATTGCCATCCTGTTAAAAACGATTGGGACAAAAACGCTGTACATTATCTACATATTCATTATCGTTACAGTCGCATAATATTCCCGTGAAGATTTGTGAGTGGATTTATCGCTCTGCTTAGTAGAATGTTTTTTATAACAAAACAGGTTTATTGATCTGGGTCAATGAGAGTCTCACGGAAGATACTCAAGAGTTCTCACCGGGAGCGGTAGGTCAGTGTATCGACTGATGTCACTGCAGCGCCTCTGACCGGGAGGTCCTAGGTTCGAGTCCTGACGGCGGCAGGATTTTCGACACTAGCTTTTCAGCTAGGTCGAATTCAGTCGCTGTCTGGAGGAGAATTCTAGCGGCCGGCTGCTCTGATCGGTAGTTTTCCGTGGTTTCTTCGATCAACACCACGCGAATGCCGGAGCAGTACCCTGATTAATCTTTAACTACTTACTCCCTTTAATCAGGTACTAAAATACGTTTTACAGACACGTTATCATTAAATTCATCAGTAATCGTCGTCACTGACAAATTTCGTTAAATATTTGGCAGTTCGAGTCGATAGCGTTCATTGTTGCTCAGAGGAGTTTCCCTTCAGAAACTAGAAAGGAACAAGGAAATAATTTAGTTTGTAGTCCATGTGTAAGGATCGGTCAGGTGGATCTGTTCAATTCTGACTACATATGCCCATAAAGTGCATGTGTTTTATATTATACTAGCGTGTACCCACCGCGTTGCTGCTGCGGAAGAAATAATGGTAGAAATATCGTTTGAAATTTGAAAGAACTATCTTGTTCTTTATTCTTATTTAAGTTATTTTATCTCATTCCCTCTCTCCTTCTCTGTCTCTCTTTCCCTCCCTGCCTCACTCTCGTTCACTCTTTCCTCTCTTATTCCCTTTTCTCCCTCTCTTTGTTCTATCTTTCTCTTCCTTTACCCTCTTCCTCACTCTTTTTTCTCTCCCTCTCCCTCTTTGTTTTCCTTCTCTTTTCTTCCTCTCCTTTTCCTCTCTTTCTCACCCCTCTATATTTTTCCTCTTTATATCTTGCTCCTTTTCCTCTCCCTTTCTCTCTCTCTTCCTCTCCTTTCCCCTTATTTTTTCCCTTTTCCCCCTCTCTTTCCTTCTTTCTTATTCTGTAGACGGTACTTTTTTACATTTTTTTCATTTACGTCTACGAGAAATCAGAAAAACATGGGGAACAACGACTTTTAAAAAATATTTTGATAATCTCGCATCATTAAAGGCAAAAAACAGGGAAATCATTTGAATCGCTGTTCATGTTCCTTATACAGGACTGTTTGATCTTATAGCTAGGTAGTTAATATGGTACTGTTTAAAACGAAAAAAGGAGTGAGGTATGCAACTTTATAGGCTTAAGTTTTCCATTGGTTGTTTTGAAGACCAAATAAAATAAATTTTGTCAGAAGATTACGTGTCTAGAATTTGAGGTCATACATTTACTGAATACGTGTGTACATCTTTAAAACAGTGATTGAGAAACGGATCAGATTACTACAAATTACCGTCGTGTAGATAAAGTATATCTCACTAAAAACCATCAAGGAAAAAGTATAGAAAATAATAGTAGACAATGGATGAAACCTTTTAAGTTATTATAATTTATACTACTTTTAATATACATATTTTAATGTTCGAAAATGTAATGAAAAATGGCTGTTGCTAAAAAGTTATAAAAGAGACGTGCAATAAAAAACTACAAGTACTTTTAGTAATCCTTGACACTATCTTGAATGATTAATTGGAGATTCCTGGCTCATGAACCGGTAAGGTCATTAATCCCGTAAGTGCAGTGGGTTTTATTGCGGAAGGAGGCGGTGATATTTCTCACGCCGGCAGCGGGCCAGCCTCAAACAAGACAAGCTCTAAGCTCCCGACTAGACTTCCGCTATGTGTGTTTGTGTTGAGCATGTAAGTGTAGATGGATGTAACAGAGGGTGAGGTATGGTAAGGAAGAGGAAGGAAAGATCGCACGCGTCGGTGGCCCGTTTGTTAGGAGTCTGTTCGGCATTCGCCTGGTGTTGATCGGAGAAACCACCAAAACTATCGATCAGAGCAGCCAGCCGCTAGGATTCTCCTCCAAACAACAGCTGAACTCGACCTAGCTATGTAACTAGTGTGGAAAATCCTGCTTTTGGCGGGAGTGAAACCGTAGACCTCCTGGTCAGAGGCACTGCAGTGACATCAGTTGATGCCCTGAGCCACCGCTCCAGGTAGAGTTAATATAGAAAATGCTGCCACTGTGGGGAGTGTAACCCTAGGACCTCCCGGTCAGAGGCTCTGCAGATCCGTTGATGTTCTGAGCCACCTCTCCCGGTAGAGTTAATATAGAAAATCCTGCTTTCGTCGGAGTGAAACCTAGACCGCCTGGTCACAGGCACTGCAGTGACATCAGTTGATACACTGAGGCACTGTGTCGGTGTCCCTGTGGATCGCATTGTACCAGTGTACCGGTCCACATTTATAAGGTTGTCTCCCTGTCAGCGCCGTGCCATCTGAATATAATGACACTGCGCTGTCAGGTCAGACGATTTAGATTCGCGTGACTGTTGCTTTACGAGCAAAGCTCACGCTGAGAATGATAACATCAAGGAATGTATAAACACGAGCACCTTTCCTTTTGTGAACGTGCTACTAAACATTCGTAGAGATTAAAAAATAGTTTTTAGTCACCACATCCCATTCGATGAAAATTTAAATCTGTGTATATGAACTTTGGGAATAAATGAATATATGATGGATAATTGTGAACATAAAAAATAGTTGTCAGATCCAATAACTTGGCACGCGTTTCTCTGTTGTTTTGACGCGTTGAATCCAAATTTAAAGACATCGCCTTTCAGTTTTTTTTAATCGCAAAACAAATTGCAATCTTGAATTTCACGGTGGGTTTTAACGTTGAAAAAAATTAAAGGTGTTCGCACAATTCTGGTTTCATATTCAAATTCAGCTCGTCGACATTCGTAAAGACATGTGTTAAGTCTTTGGGTCTGACTGCTTTTTTGTGTCCTCTGTAGATAAAAGTTTATCATTATCCACTAATGGAATTACTTGATTGTACTCGGTTTGGTGGACTATTTGCAGCAGTGGCAGTCCGCGGTGCCGGCGGCAGACGACGAAGTAATTCAAGGAGATTTATATTTAACTCACATACCAATGCGAGGTCAGCGTCGGAGACTATCGTTTTTAACGAGTAAATCTGTTTACGTGAGAATTTACTGTGTCTGGTTTGCTGTTTCCATTAGATTGATTGATTTGATCGATTTTCCGGGTGCGTCAACTGCTTTGGTCATTAGTCCGTTAGTGTAGAGCATTTTTTCTCGGACGATGGCTGTGATCTTCCTCGCTGGATGGTGAGATCCGGCGTCGACCTACCGTCGTGTAGTGGGCTTCCTCTCAACCAGGACTCTCCCACAAGCGGGCACGCCCAGCCGGAACAAGGTCTAAGCCTCGACCGATCTCCCGGAATATGTGGTGGTGTAGTGCATGTTAGTGTAATGTGTGTAAGGGGAGAGGATATGACAAGGAAAAGGAAGGAAAGATCGCGCGCGGTCCGTGGCCCGTTTGGTAGGGTACAGCTCCGGTATTCGTCTGGTGCTGATCGGAGAAACCAGGAAAACTACCGATCAGAGCATCCGGCCTGGAATTCTCCTACAGACAGCGACTGAATTCAACCTAGCTAAAAAGCTAGTGTCGAAAATTCTGCCACCATCAGACTCGAACCTAGGACCTCCGGTCAGATGCGCCGCAGTGACATTTGTTGATGCGCTGATGTAACTGCAGTGTTTGACTGGAGAGATTCTAGATTCGAGTTCCGACGAGCAGCATTTTGAGACTCTAACTAGGAAGCTAGGTTAAGTTTAGTTGCTCTATGGAGGAGAATTCTAGTGGTCGGCTACTCTGAGATCGGTAGCTTTCTCTGGTTCTTCAGAATCAATACCAGGAGAATAATGGAAGAATACCGTAAAATGGGCCTCGAACCACGAGTTATCGTTTTTTCCTATTCCTTGTCCCATTATCATCCATATATGGAAATATACTTAAATTTATATCGGAGATAAATGACTGGGGAAAAGTAGATACGTAGCTGTCGTTAGTTCCGCGCCGGGTCTCACATCCAGTAGGTAATGTCACTGCTACATCTGCGATATGGACTTGCGCTACACTGACGGGAATAACGACCCTAGCAGTTAATGCTCCCGAGAAGCCTAATTAATCAATCAAACAAGCTAATAATTCAGTCAGACGATTTAGTCCCACCGGAGTTACTCCAAAACGTGCTTGTGGACGAAAATGGTCCTAGTAAACCTGAACAATCTTTTCCAAAAACATCCGCTGTCGGACAAAGATCAGTTTGGTTGTTTCGTTTCCATTTATCCAAAATCAAGATGGAGATTCAAAGACATCCCCAATGCCAAGACAATCTGCAATACATTAAATGGTTTTCACATTGCTTTTCGTAAATGTTTCAAGAAATGAACTATGAAATTGAGGAATATTTCACACAATGTTTGGTGCAACGTTGGGGTATTTTTCGGATGAAATAAATCAGAAGATTTCGCTCGCAGTCATCCGTTAGCTAACCACCGATATTTTGGCTGCTCTGTCACTGTAGCTTTATTTATTTGCCGTGAGTAATTCTAGGTGGATGATTGCCCATCGGTCGATTATAAGGAGTGTAATGGTGTGATAGGTAGGACAATTCTGCACTGACTTAACATGAAGTGGTTATGGAATCCAAGTAAATCTCTAATTAGATCAATCGGCCTACCGATTAGATCTCCTGCTGGTACCACAAAGTTATCGATGCTAAACGTATCACACGAATTTGGGGATGTTTTAATTGTTAGTGTTTCCTGACACGGCAACTGCTATGCTCATTATTCTAGTATGTGAAGTGCATTTTTTGGTGGGGAGGCGATGGTGATCTTTCCCCTCTTGATGGGGAGATCCGGCATCAACCTACCATCGACTAGGGTTTTCATCAACCAGGCATCTCCATCAACGGGCACCGCTCCAGCGCGACATTCTCGAAGCAACTGAACGGCTTCACACAGTGTAGCAGTGTAGTCCATCTTAGTGTAAGGGTGTAAGTAAGGTGTGAGGATAGGACAAGGATGAGACAGGAAATCTCGTGCGGTCCGTGGCCGTTCGTTAGGGTACTGCTCCAGCATTTGCTGGTGTTAATCGAGAAACCACGAAAACTACCGATAAAGGCGATCGTCCGTTCGAATTCTCTTCCAGACAATGACGGAATTCGATCTAGCTAGTCACGAAAATCCGGGCACCGTCGGCACTCGAACCAAGGACGTTACGGTCAGAGGCACTGCAGTGACATCAGTTGTTTCGTGAGCCTCTTTCCCCGGTACCGGCATCAGTCGGATCGATCCCGCACCATTACAATCACGAGTAGTGAGTAGGTGGTGCATTAATGGTCGTGAAAATTTGTTTTGTTTGTAGAGAATCCGAGTAGTTGGTTTGTGTTGTCAATGAAAATATCATTTCAAATGTCTGAATATAAAGGAAGACATTTGCGTATTACGGTATGGAAGGGCTGTCAGAAGTGGCGTGGACATAGAAATCATGATAACATTTTTCCTCTTCAACAAAATCATTTCGTTCTTGTGATTATTAAATTGCAGGGACTGTACTCTCTAATAATATAATGATACAGAATGTCTCAGGGTCTGCAGGTGGAGTGGTGCATGTACATAGACATATTTCAATTAATTTATTTTTGCTTTGAAAATACTAGCAATATTATTGCTTTAACATCAGTTTTTCCAAATCACTTTCAAACATTCCTTGTCCTACAGTAACCGTACAGAAAATCGCCACTCACAATGCAAATAATAAATTGTATCTTCTGTTGAACGTTTGTTTGCAACTCGCAGTTAATCATACGAAGGGTGAGTAGGGTCGGGCGTCTTCGGCAGTCGCAGCCGTGGGGGAAAGTGTTGAGGTTCATTTTTGCGCCGCGTGCAGTGCCACGAGCGTTGCATGATGGGACGACGCGTTATCTCGGCTTAGATGTCAGATTGCCTGCACTCACTGATTTACCTCCCAGTTGCCGTCTGCATTTCTGCTCTCTTCGTCTCACTTGGGGAAACACTGGTGTTCTGCCGCGCATAGTTACGCGTGCGGGATCCTCACTGCTGCTTCACACCTTACAGTTATTACGTAATACCAGAACTGACCTTTTTTCCATTCCCGCTCCGATCCGCTTCAACCCACGTCGACCCGCTCCGACTCGCCCGACCCGCTCCGACCCCTCCGACCCGCTCCAACCCGTGACCCCCCCGACCCGCGCCCGCTCCGACCCCCAACCGCCCGACCGCTGCACCGCCGACCGTGCCCGCCCCCGACGCCCCGACCCGCTCCCGACCCGCCCGACCCCTCCGACCCGCCCGACCCGCCCGACGCCCCGACCTGCTCTGACCCGCTCCGCCCCCCCGATCCCTCCAACTCGTTCCGACTCGCACCGTCTTGCCCTCTCGCTCGAATTTCCTGTGTCGGTCCGACCCTATTGCCGAAACCTCTCAAAATTCTCTAACCGCCCCCCCCCGCTCGAACAGCAGATTAGCTTCAATCTGCTCCAACCGATCCCAAATTTGGGTTAAGCGGCGATGAATTTGACCATCTACTGCCCAAACCCTTTTCCCAACCCACCAGCCCCGACCCGATCCGACCGACCAGCCCGCCGCCGGCCGCCGGGGCCCCCCCCGACCGCCCGGCCCGCCGCCCGCCCGACCCGCCGCCGCCCGCCCCGCCCCACCCGACCCGCACGCCTTGCTCAACCTCGCCGCCGCCCAGTTTCTACCCCACCGACTCAGACCCCATCCCCCTTAATTCCGACACCCTTTTTATTCCCATACCCAGGGGAGCGCCCTCATTTCGTTCCGACTGCCTTTATTCCTGGGGATCCAGCATTTTCCTACCCCCCGCACTCCCCGCCCTCCCCCCTTTCCGCCTGAAGGAATAATCACGTTATGGACAGTTTTTTCCCATTTTCTACCACCTTGTCATAACTCCTTTCCCGTTTGGTGGAATGAAATTGACATATTGTTTGGGGGAAAGGGGGGGCATAACTGGGGTTTAGCAGGCACTCAAAATCATTCGTGATACGTTATTTTTGGATGTTAATTTTTTAATTTTTTTGTAAGACCTAGTAAAGAAAGTACAACGTTAAAATAGTATCGAAGTTGGTTCTTCATCACGCTTTTTTTAAATTTTAAGAACTCCGCATTTCAAGAACAAAATCTGTCTTGACTACATTTAGCGTAATTGTATTTGGAATATTTCAATACGACAATAATGTTTGAAGTAATAATAATATACTTTTCAGACTTGATTAATTTTTTTCCAAAAAGGACATGATGTTCTGTAATGTATAAAAACTATGAAAAAAATCTATTTAAATATCAAAAAAGAGAAATGGGTTGGGAAAATCATCTTCCTTTTAAAACTTTATTCTACGAAATGTCTTCATTTTTTTTGTATTTTTTTTCTTTTTAATATTTAAAGAAGTTTTTTCAAGAAAACATTTTAGACATATTGTATTAACGTAAGGTCTTGAATAGTTTTCACAGATACATGTTCTGATTCATTAAAAATTTTTCATTAAAGTGTAATTTATTAAACAGATGACCCTTTCTTATAATAGATAAACGAACTCAGTAATAGAAATGAGTCGGATGCTGTAAAGGAAGCTTTTTGAACCAAAGTTGCAACAAAAATGTGTAGGCAGATTTCGTAGGAGTAAGTTTAAAATGTTCTCAGTTTGTTAGAAGATTTTGAGAAAATGTCTTCCTCGAAAACTCCAGAAGATATAAAAAGTGTATTTTCAGACCCTTTGAGATGCTTCTGTTTATATTCTATGGATACAATTAGGTATTAACTCCTTACTCTTTGAATTCGTCGAAGAAATAATTACCAATTGACCACTGTATTTATCTCTCTCGGTGAAGTCTTCATTACTCAATCCTCTTGTCATCATTGCTCTTCTCTCCTTCTCCCCATGTAAGTCTAGGTCTTCTATTCTTCGATGGTTGCCATTTCCACAGTATTTTGGCCAGCGTTCTTTGTTCATTCTTTGCATGTGCCCATACCATCTTGAGATATGGAAGCTGGGAAACAGAGACACCCTAGGGTGTAATATAACTTGCCATACTACTATTACCACTGTATTTAAAAGACTCTCCCTTCATAGAGTTGAAATTAAGGGGGTATGATGAAGGGTAATGCAATTGAAGTGTGCATTTTTATATCAGTCTTTTTTTGGAAAAGATTTGTTATAAAATATCAAGTGGAAAGTGATGTATGATGATCACAAACAGATACATGTTTTTCATGCACCGCATATTATGCATTTCTAGTTTTTTTCAATTAATAATTAATAAAGTGATATAATATTTACCACTATTTAAATACTTATACGCATTATATTAACTTTTATTAAAATTTTATAATCAATATCCTCATTGCGTTTATAAAAATTATCAAAAATATTAGAACTCTCAATTTATATTTTAAAATAACATTTCTTCTGAGAGTGACCTAGTTCTGATGGAATATTACAAATCAAGGGTCAGAAATAGTATTACTGAACGATGATGTAATGACTAATACGCAATAAGTCAAGATACGTACAAGTTGTTTTCTACGATTAATGATATATTTTATATGTTAAGCTTGTGATTGAACTGTTATTGAGAATCTGATATGCAGAACTCGACAAACCACCAACGGACTAAGGTTTACAATGATTGATTTAGCGTAAATACATCCACTTTAAATTAGCAGAATACGATTGATTAGGGCATTTTATCAAACTACCTCATTTATGATGTTGATAAATGCCCATCTTGTAGAGCTTACATTAACTATAGACTAGAATCTCCTCTTAGTCTTTTCAGCATTCTAAATTTATCAATTCTGTTTCAATTTCCGAATTCAGTAATGAAATTTCGTCATCAGCGGAAGCTTACAAAGAGGAAGATTGACCTGTAATGGCGACTCTCTCGTAATCATCTCCAGAATCATCAGTCAATACGAAAGGATGAATGAAGCAATGAAAACCCATAAGCTAATGAAGAGTCACAATCTTCTCGAAATAAAATGTTAAGTGTCTTTTGAACTGTCACATCTGAATGTAATTATGTAGACAATCCAGTGAAATGTGAGAAAATTACTCAAAAATAATATACTATTTTTCTTCTTCTAATTTTGACTCGTTCAATGCACAAGATATCCGAACGTTCAGACTCCAGAAGCACAAGATATCCAAACGATATTTTCAAATAATATGCCGTATTTCAGGAAGAGATTACAACCTAATCGTTTGTTAAAACTCGTTCAAATAACAGTGGATGTACAGTCCGAACTTTCTGTTGTAATCTGCGTGTTGCCAACCTAAATACAAAACTATTGACGATTTGTAGGAAATTAAATGTTGCCTTAATACGTGTTGCTGTTAGCTACATTGGGCAGTTAACTGTTAATGAAATCTCTTCCGATATAAGAGCGCCTAACTTCTACCTGGTTATGCACACAATTCCTCTGAAATACATATCTGTTGTACAGGATTGCATAAGCCTAGCACTTTCAGGGGCTGAGAGATGTGTGGTGTGTAGAATCTCTAAATTTAAATAAATACTAGTTGATACAGTCCAAAATTTATTCGGATTATGCGAAGAACGAACAATTAATTAGAGAATGTTTTATGTTCCACTTTAAAAATACTTGGTGCTTGAATAAATTACTTTTCGCTTTAACAATTAAATTGTTCTAGCAAATTGATGTTATTATAACATGGGTTTGCGTCGTTAAGATTTCCTGTAATAATCTGGCCCTGGTGTCCACGATTTAAATAAATCAATATTGAGTTAGCGCAAATTATAATTTACAATGCATCTGATTAAACGTTGAACACAAAAATTCAATGAACAGAAGTCGAATCTGTGAATTCACCATAAGTACTGTAGTACGCTACTTGTTACCCTACCGTAACGACTGAATATTGCTCCAGGTATCAAAAGACATAATACATATTTGTCCATCACTAAAGATGGCGTCTGCATCGGATAGTTACAACTTCATTACAAATGTAGAGATCTGTAACCCAATCTCAGTATCATCAACCGTAATCTATCTATTTACTTTTCGAACGATACCATACTGATATCTTTTTAATAATAATAATAATAATAATAATAATAATAATAATAATAATAATAATAATAATAATAATATATTTCAATATTGTTTGTCTGATCTGCTCCACGTTGGGCATCAATGAAATTTGTTTTAAATAATATCTTAAAATTGATAATCATTTAATTTTGTATCCCCGTTGGGAAAGCCAATGATAGTTGTTTTTATCTTTCCTATTTTAATCTAATTTCATTGCCCTAATATTATTGTGGGTTGACGTGCGGTTTATGAGAACGGCACATTCCTAGAGATTCTGTCAACTTTTTTATTATTCTACACACTCTTTCTACAATATCGAGCCTCGTTTATAGAAAATATTCAATATTTTATTTCAATAACTTAATAATCGTCTCTGACAAAACAAAACAAACAAACAAACCGTAAAATATTTTTCTAATACAAGTTCCAATAATATTTTTATAGACAGTCACAAATCCATTTATTAAAACAAATGATTATTCCATTACAATTGTATCTTGAAACAAGAAACAGCGTGGCAACGTTTCAGAGGCCAAGTTGTGCCTCCATCATCAGACCTAAAACATTATGTCAAATTAAGAGAAAACAAGTGTTTGACAATAAGGAATCTACAATAAATTTAAAATGTTGAGATGAATACATACTATATCTTCTTCATTACTTAATAAACTGTTTAAAACATTTAGTTTTATCTATTTTGAATTTTATCTTATTTTTTTGTCAGATCTGAAAGAACGTTTTTCAATTGTTTTTCAATATTTGGGTTATGAAATGGATTAAAGGATGTACATTTTTAATTTTGAATTGGGAATGAAGAAAAATAAGATACTGTATGTGCAGTTTGCATCAAAACTTCTCTCCTTGTCAACGGTGTAGGCTTTCTCATCAACTACTTATTTATGAGAAATGGCGTATTGGTACGGAATACATGGTGGTTTTTTCGTAGAAAAAATAATTTGGTTGGTCCCATATAATAGAAAAGACCGACCGTACTTAATCCTCTGTGAGGGAAATAACACGTGTTAGAACACGTGTAATCGGAATGCACGTTTTGTGGGTATTTGATACCGAAAAATTGGTTTAATGTCTGTGTGTCCGTCTCTCTACGGCAAACACTAGCTCTTAAACAGTTCAGAAAATTCTCTACTAGACTGGTATTCCCTGATATATGTGACTGAACTGCAGGCTCTGCAAATTTGAAATGGATCTTTTGATTTTTGGAATGTATATCCTTAACTTGGATGGGAATTAATATTTTCAATTTTTTCTCAAAAATGATTTTGAATGTGATTACATTTCTCCTTCGTAGAGACCAAGCTACGATTATAAAAGTACAGATATCTTGTCTTTAATTCGCTAAATTTTCAAAATCGCAAACTGCAAATTTTTCCGCGTTTTTCTACTACAATATTGAAAATAGATATTTTTCCGTTAAGAAACCTGGTCTTCAACAATATCTCTTTCAATAATATCAGGTAAAAATTTTTGAAAATATGAAAAAGTTTTTGCGACAATATGTGTAAAATCCAGGCAGTTTAAATTTGCAAATAAATTGAACTTTGCAAACGTTTGCTCCAACCTGACGAACGGGTCTCGCAGAGGAGGTGGACATGCAGGAAGGGAAGGCAAGGCGAGAGATGCCGAAGGATGGCAGAAAGCACTACGTGAGAAAAAGATCCTTCAATCAGGAAAAGATCCATGCTAATTTCGTTATGTCAGATTTCCGCTCCTGGTTCGCAGACAAAATGTAATCATCTTCGACCACCCAAATGCCCAAGATGTTTGTAACATTTATTTTGCGACTGTTTGGTTTGGCGTTTTGATTGGTTGGTTATGGTGGCGCGGCCTCGTGTATTGGCTGGGAGATCCATTGGTGCATGGAACGCGGTGCGTGGGCCTGGTGCACTTATGAATCTTGCGGCCGCCTGGTGCCTCTGCTCGGCGGGGTCAGGGCGGTCGCTGACCTTCCGAATGCGACCTCCGGCGGCGCCGCGCCGGCAGCGACTCGGCCAGACTCAACCGCCAGCCCTGCGCCCCGCACGCCAGGCACGCCCCCCCCACCACCGCTCCACCCACCACGCCCACCCGACCCCTCCACCCACCCGCCCTCCGCCTGCCTCGAGCCCCACCGCCCCCCGCCCCCCCCCTCCGCCCACCACCGCCCCCCAGCCGCCCATGGAACCCCGCTGCCCCCACCGCCCTCCCGCTGCCTCAGCTCCCCCCGCTCCCCGCCCACCCCCCCCTCCACCTCCCCCCGGTCCTCAGCCCGCCCCGCTCCGCCCGGCCCCTCCGCCGCCCTGCCTCCTCCCTCCCCCCCCTCCCAATCACCATCTGCCCGCCCTCGCCCCGCCCGCCGCCGTTCTGCCCGCACCCCGTTCTGCCTGCCCCCCGCTCCGCCCACCCCGCGCTCCCCAGACCCGCTCCACCCACCCGCCTCCGCCTGCCCCACGCTCAACCCCCCTTTGCTCACCCCTCCTTCCTGCCTGGCCGCCCGCCGATCCCCGCTCGGCCGTCTCCCCGCCCCCCCCCACTCCGCCCACCATTCACCCTCCCTCCTCCTCCCCCCGCCGCCCCACTACACCGCCGACTTAGCTCCCCCCATCCCTCCTCCGCCCGATACCCCTTCCGCCTCTGTCCACCCTCCTCGCCATTTTTGCCTGCCCGCTACCCCAGCTACGCGTCACCCCCCCACCAGCAATCCTGCCCGCCCCCCCACCCGCCTTATCTGCCTGCTCTTCCGTCCCCCGTCCACCTCTGGTCCCATCCCCAGCTCCGCCAGCTATATCCCCCTCCGCGTGCGCCTCCACCTGTCATTCTGTCCATCCACAACCCCGCCCGGCCTCCGAGGCCTGCCGGCAGTACCACTCCTCTCCCTCTCCCCTCCTCCGGCAGCTCCTACCGATCCCGCCCACTCTGCCGTTCGCACGTTCCAGTCGCCCCCCTTTTACGTTCCTTTCGCACCGGGGCGGTGGCTCAGAACATCACTGATGTCATTGCTGTGCCTCTCACCGGAAGGTACTAGACTCGAGTCGTCCCGACGCGGCAGGATTTTCGACAGTATCTTTCAGCCTAGGGTCAATTCAGTCGCTATCTGGAGGAGAATTCTAGCGGCCGGCTGTTCTGATCGGTAGTGAATACCGGAGCAGTACCCTAACAAACGGACCGCGCGCGAATTTTCCTTTTCTTCCTTGTCCTACATACACACCCACTACATGCACTCACTACCACATATTCCGGAAGATCGGTCGGAGCTAGGCTTGTCCTCAATGGGCGTGTCCCGCTGGTGGGAGAGTCCTGGTTAGAAACCCCACTGCCGACGGTAGGTCGGCGCGGATCTCGCCATCCAGCGGGAAGATCACCGCCATCTCCCGAGAAAAACATGCACTACACTTACGGACTAATGAACGCTCCGGAATCACTACAACCAACCAACCAAATCAGACTCCCACTTTCAACCGTGCGTCCGTTCACCAGCTCGTACAGTCTCTCGTCCACTTCCGCTTTCATCTGTCTCCTACGCTCCGTTCCATTCTCTGGACGACCCTGCCCACTAGCTCTGTCGGCGCATAGTGGGCCTTGACTTGAAGGCGTGGCTCCGTGCCGTCTCGTACCGTTCTCTAATGCGCTCCTTGCCCCAGTCCACTTGACCGGTTATATTCTCCTCCTCTCCCCGAATCACTTCTTTGTCTCTGATGACACGCTGTTCCATAGATCTCTCCAGCATTATCTCCTCTCACCCTCCGTTTGTTTTGTCTAACCGGCTCTATGTTCAGTCACTTTCCTCTTAGTTTTCAGACCAGCTCTCCTGCCCTTTCCGATCTTTTTCTACCTTCATCCCACGATTTCACCACATCACATTAACGTATCGCATCAGATCTTCTAACATCTCACATCTATTCACATCACTCCACAACACTTCACGTCACTTCATCACCTCACATTCACTTCTCATTATATCCCATTACTTTTCATCGCCGTACTCACCACCACTCGTCACATATACCACTGATTATTTTCAACTTCCATCGTCCCTCTTCAGATTTCTCTGTCTGCTCTCATCTTTCGATTCGATTTATTTTTTTCACGTTCTGTGTTCTTTTTCTGTCCCATTCGCATTCTACCTGCTCTACAACTATTCCATCATTTCATTACATTTGCCCGTTTTATCTCATTGTTTCGATACATCAACCTCCCTCGTCTTGTCATTCGCTCTTCTTCATTTTTCGTCGCACATCTTCCACTGCTCCATGCCCCTTCCTGCCTTCATACTTATCTTCCCTAGTTGTCGAACTACTCGTACCATTCCACTCAAATTCTTTTTAGTTGACACTCCCCGTCTTTTGTATGCCTTCCATACTTTCCTCTCGTCGTTGCCTGACTTAATTGTACCATTATACTCGCGAACTCTTCTTTCGATTGCGTCTCTTGATTTATTTCTGGGAGTGTCAACTGCTATGACCATTAGTTGCGTTAATGAATGTGAGGTTGCAGAATAGCAGTTTTTTTTAGAGAGAATCAGGCGATAGTTCAAGTTGACAAGAAGATTCCTGCTGCCTTTCCTTCCTTGCCACAAGGGAAAATTCTGAAAGATAATTATTTAAGAACTTAGTTTACCTCAGCATACGAAGTATTGGGTATTGAAGTTGTTAGTATTACCTCGTCTGGGCAAAAAGAAGACTGTGTTCTCTCGTAATTGGGTGTAAAACCAAGGTTGTTAACCGAGGCTTCGCGCCAAATCTCTGTTCGGAGCTTGCACGCTGAAGTAGATGGACACTTACATAGCAGTTTAGCTTTAACTCTTCACTCTTTATTTGAAGAATTTTTGTGCCGTGCAAACCACTCGTCTTCGATCTTCAGCAATGCGATCTCATCGCGTCTTATTTGGAACGGCGTTTGATTCTCGGAATGTTGACTATACCACATGCTGTCTTTGGTCGCTTCTCAGTAGCTGGCAGTTCTCGCGAGCGTCTTTGAAAGCAGTTCAAATTTTCAAAGCAGTTTCAATCCTTTCAAGTGTATCATGAAAGATTACTTGCCATTCTTCTGGCCCGCCCTAGTTTTAGAAAAGTTATTATATGTCCAACGCGGGATGTAAAGAGTATACTGTGCTGTTAATAAGGCTAAGGTGTTATAAATTATTGAATTACAAGTAGGCGCAAATTTGAATTAATTTCGGCCTCCTATGTGCCAACAGCGTTTCTTAATGCTGAGGTGACGGTGTCCTCCTGGATGGTGGATCGGCGTTAACTTACAAGTGCTAGAAGATTTCCTCAATTTTCTCATCAGTAGAACACCACACTGAGCTGGGTGCTCAGTGATGTTCTGATCATCTAGCTCCTGACTGGCTTTCCGGCGTATGTGGTAGGACGAGTGCATGGGAGGTAGTGTGTACGTAAGAGGTGAAGATACGACAAAAGTGGAAGGAAGATCGCGCGTGGTTCATGGCTCGTTTGTCAGGTTACCAATCAAACTTATCAGGTATTGTTCAGAGCAACCACAGGAAATTACCGATCAGAGCAGTCCTGCACTCACCTGTTGCCACTTTTTGACGCCTTACATCTTCTCTTTCTTTGATCCGTCCTTCTCCTCCCCTAACCGCGGATTCTTCTTATTTCTCGATTTGTTGGCTTCTCTCCTCCCTTCCTTCTTATTTCGCTTTTACCTCCACCTTTTAAATCCGGTCGTCTCTTCCTTTTCTATTCCTCCCTATCATAGCCTCCTCAACTCAAACCTCTTCCCTCCCTTCTGCTTGTCGCTCGCGTTTCCCGGCGGAGTCCATATCGACCGGCTGGAGCCACGCAGTGGCCGTGGAAGGCGCCGTTCTTGCACAAGTGCGGGACGCACGCGGGTCGATCGCTTTACAATGGATAGCCGCACCGATTGCGCTGCCTAGAAAAATGCTAATGTTGGTCATTGCACACCCGGTATTTTACTACTCTTCTCTATCTTGTTTACGGTTGTTTGAAGGAAGGACTAAAAATATAATTTTTTTTTAATTTATTTATTTATAGTCGCATCAACTACATGGTCATTAGCGACAGGTATAAGGTTACAATTGTTTACATTGTATTGCAAGGATACACAGTTTGTTGTATATACAGTTTGATTCCAGAAAATTCCATGAGGATACAACAAAAATTATACAATAGAAAATATACCACGAAAACCAAAAGAGCAATACAAAATACATAAATGATTACAATAGTAATTACATGATTACATGATTAATACATGATTAATACTAATTACAGAAGGTGCAGTGAAAGGGTTTTCATTCTTGTTATGTTTATTGATTTTTGTTTCATTGTACTTCTCTAATAGACTTTTCCTGGTTGAATTCCTTGGATTGGTGCATTCAATACTTTTAATACACATACTTTATTTGGACTCTTAGCATACTTATTTGGTAAATATACTTAATCACTCCAGATAATCGCCAATATATAATACATATTATATTGAACAGTTTACAAACTTTAATATGTGCATATATTTGAATAGTTTAAGTGCATTGTGCCATAAATACTCATACATAAGTGTACACTCAAACGTGCATATACTTTTTATGTGTCACTTATTTGACCGTTTTGAACAGTCAAGTATGTAAATCGCGATGAAAAATATTTTATAAAATTTTGTATTAAGCAAACTTCATTAACAGAATCAATCGCATGGAATGGATAGATCAAAACCAATGTATCGTCTAGAAGAAATGCTAATGTTTCATTGCACACTCGGGTTTTGTACAAGTTTACTTGTTCCTGTTTACCCATTTTGGTAAGAGTGAAAAATATACTTATTCTTGATGTCAGTTACTACCGTTCATAACTGTCAAGTGTTTAAAGTCGGCAACCATTAATATAACCAATCGCTTGTAGAATGGATACGCACACATATTCCATCGGCTACAAGTAATACTTAAGTTGTTTCTATTGTATACTCGGTGTTTTACTAGTTTTCTCGTATGTTATTCACCAATTGTGGGGTGGGGCTTTGGTACCTTGAAAATATACTACTTCTTGTGTCAGTTTTTTGACCGTTCTTAAAAGTCGAGTGTAAAATCCATAAAATGTTTGTAAAATTCCAAATTCAGCAAAATTAATTAACAGAATCAATCTCTTGTAGAATGGATACGCCACACCGATTGCATCGCTTAGAAGAATGCTATTGTTGTTTCATTGCACATCCGGTATTTTTACTAGTTTTCTGCATCTTCCTTACGATTGTTTGCAGAGATGGATTGAAACTGTACTTTTATGTGTTACTTTTTACGTTCTTAACATGCAAGTATTTAAACTCCGCATAAAAATATTTTATAAAATTTCGTGTTAAGCAAACATTATTAACAGAATCATTTGTTGTAGAATGGATAGGCGCACCGATTGCAACGCTCGGAAGAGATGTTAATGATGTTTCATTGCACATACGGTGTTTTTACTGGTATAGTCGTATCTTGCTTACCGATTGTTGAGGGCGTTTATGGATTGAAAATATACTTTAATGCAACCATTTGTTTGACAATTCTTCATTCAACTATGTAACGTTTGCATTAAAATTTTTTTAAAAATTCACTCCCAATATAAGCTAATACGATTAACAGAATTATTTTGTTTTCGAAATCAAATATTTAAATAATAACACAGGGGTTTTCTACCCCATACGTAGATATAATTCAAGTTCATTTTCGACGATTTTCTCATTGGATTCTTTTGAGAAAAAATTTGTATAAGTAATTAAAAGTGTAAACATTTTTATAACGTTTTATTCTACTTATCATTTTCCGGGGATTTTATCGTTTTTTTACGTTGCAGTTTATATAATTTCAATTTAGAATGACAAGACGTTCGGGTAGGTATAAATGAGCTTAGTAAAGAGTCTCAGTGTTTAAAACTTCCGCATTCCAGTAATGATTAATATTTAACTGCCTTTTTTAAAGGGATATCAAGAGTTAAGTTAAAAGGTTAATATACATTAAAGTGGTGACCAGAAAATTAGTGTCATCAAAAAAAATACCTAAGAACCCCCAATTTTTACTGTTGTTGATAAATTAGTTCCTGTGGAAACCCACAAAACATGCTGGGGTTTCCCCAAAAGGGGGAAGTTTTTGTGTCCAACTGTTAAAAAAAAGCCGGGAATTGGACAAACCACAAGGGGTAGATAGACATTGTTTTTTTTAAAAAAATGAATCATCAAAAACCCTGTCTGGAGAAAGTTTTTAAGACGGGAAGTGAATTGTTATGATAAGTGCGCTTTTAGGATATGGGGGGTGATGTGAAAAGTTATCCCCTCCAAACAGGGGGAGAAAACCCCCATTCATTACGAAAACCCGAACATACATCCCAAAAAGTACGTGGAAAATTTTCTCAATGTCCCCCCCTTAGAGATTTCTTAAAATATAAATACCCATGATCACCCATTCAAAGAGAAAGGGTTTTAAAGTTCTATGGGTTGTTTAAAGATTTGTTGGGAGTAGTAAAAAAAAAGGGCACTTTCAGCCGCCTGTGGATAATTTTCTGTGAATGTATTTTTAATTGGGGATATTAAGTTTGGGTAATTGGTAACCAAGGATTGATGAAAAGGGATTGTTATGTATAGGATTTTCATCTGGGGCCCCTTTTAGAATTTTGAATAGAGTCGGGTTTCGCAAACCGAGGTAAAAGAAACCCCTGCATTTTTGTCGGAAACCTTAGGAATGTTGTGGGGGGGGTTGGGAAAAACGGCGATAAATTGTTTGATGATGCAATGTTGGGATCTGATGGGTTTTTTGGGTACTGTTTTAAAAGTCTACGAAAAGAAATGCCATTTAAAATTTCCCAGGCCCCCTTTTTTTTGGGAGAAATATTCTGTTTTTTTATAAAAAAACATTAAATGTAATTTATGAACACTGAATAGATAAATTAGTTTCGATTTGATCCTTCTGCAAGAAAACCCCCTTTGAAATCATTTCCATACATAGATATTAAAATTCAAATTTAAATTTTTTTGCTGGTTTTCCCCTCTAGTCTTCGTTAGAGGTTTTGACTTTGATTTCCTGTTGTAATAGTTTCTACAATCAAGTAATCAATTTCGTTCTGTTGATTGGGTCCCCGGTTTTTCTTTTTGGGGTTAATGGGGGTTATGAATCTTTTAAAATTAAATTTGGATCCCCTCCCGGTAAAAAGAGAGCGTTCAATATTTTTAAATAAGACACTATCGAAATTTGGGAGCCTAACCACATGAACGTTTTAAAAACATTTCAATACTATGCGCAACTTTTTTTGAACGATGACCTTGCTTCGCCCCCCCTTTAAAAAATAAAAAATTTGGGAAGGCAAAACGCAGAGAATTGATGACAACATTCCAAGCAAAAAATTTGATGGGCTAAACGGGAAGAAATAAAGCTAGATGCCCATAGTAAAGATCAGGTACAGGCCCTTTGGGGGAGGCCCCAAACTCCATCAAAAACCCCTCCCATTTTTCTACGCAAAAGCGATGCCCTGGCCGCACACGTAATATTTGAATTGATTTGTCGAAGTTGGCGTTCCGTAAAAAAAGTTTTTGACCCCTTTGTCATTAATTTTTACTCCGCCCGCTTTTCCCCAATCCATCGTTCAAAAAAAAGTTGGGAGTAGTACAGGGTATATTGATATTGAAAAATTTTGTTTCGAAACTTTGGGAAATAAGCGACTTCTGTCCAATAATTTTAAATTTTTGTTGACGCCCTTCGATACTAGCGAATTCAAACGGGGAAAGTCGTAGGATTTTTAAAAGAAAAATCCTAATCCCATGCCCTTTTTTGTAATTTAATAAATCAGTCCAAAAAAGATATGAAAAATGGGAAAAAATTAAAAAGAGATGATGAAAAATTAATACTTTTTTTCTTCCTAAGTAATATTTTCTTTCAAAAACACGCCCCCCAAAAAAAAACCCAAAAAAGGATCTTTAAATCAATTTTAAATTTTATTTACGACCGGTCTTTGGGAAAGGTTTTTGTAAATAAATCTCGTACTACTTCAAAAGCATACGAAATTAATGATTAAAAAAGGGGTTTTTTTTATCTTCTTGGCTCAATGTTGGTTGATTTTGCCCGCGTGGGAATTTGTATACTGCAAAAAAACGAACCTTTTTACCAATTTATAATTAGTTTTTATCCAATAAAAATATATTACTAGTTGAGTTGACTATTACGATACAAAAAATTTAAAAACTTATTTTAAAAACCCTTTTTTTAAAAGAAAATTTATTATTTAATTTTTAACTGGAAAAATGTTTTTAATGTGAGAGTTAAGCCTAAAAGTCTGGGAATATATATTATGTATTTTAGAGAATAAATTAGAATGTTATTCTGCATTTTATACCCTTTTCACACGTTTGTTAATTATCCAAACAAAACCCGGATTTTAAAATAGCTATTTTTTTGTAACGAACGTATTCACAAATAAAGTTTTTTTAGATGAAATTGTTTTTAAAACAATCAAAGAGATTTCGTATCGTTGTTTTGAATGTTTTTTTTGTTCGGGATATTTGTGGGCAATTATTTTCCGTATCGTGTTTTTGACTTTTTTTTAAACCCCCTGGTTCAAATTTTTAAAAAATTTTGAGCAGTGTCTTTTTCCATACCCCCTTTTGGGGGGGTTTAAAAATGTGATTTTCTTTCCCTTTTCACGGTTTCCCATTCTCAGTCTCTCCCAAGAAATTTCCCCATTTTCGTCTTTTAAAAACCTTTTTTTTTGAAAAGAATTTAGAAAAAAGGGGTTTCCAAAACAGATTTTGGGGAGATGGGAAAGTCCGCCTCCCCATAAAATTATTATTAAATAATTTACAAAAAATTGTTAGTTTTGATAAAAATTTTTTTTTTCGCCTAGGAAGCAAGATTTAAAATTTATTGTTCCAAAAGTTAACCCAAAATTAAAACTGATTTAATTTATGGTTAGTTTTATTTTGGAGGGACGTCCTCCAAACTACCACAGATTGAAACAAGATACAAAAAAAAAATGAAAAAACTCAAATTTTAAAATTGATTGTGGCCCATTTTAAAATTTAAATATACTTATATTGTGAAAATTTAAAAACCCAAAATTAAAAATTTATAACTTCATAATAAAAGGGTAATTTAATTATGATAAAAGGAAAATTTAAAAACCATGATTTATAATATGGTAAAATACAAATTTGTGTATATAATGGGAAAATAATGTTTTCTTTATGTAAATAAACACTAGCAAAGAAATTTGTCTGTACATAGTTGTCCCCTCTAGCTAATAAAAATGCAGTATTATTAAAAAACTAGCCCAAACCCAATTCACAAGGTAAAATACACTTTGTAAAAGGTTTTTTAATCGAAATATGGAATAGTAGCATATGAAGGAATTAAAAATGTTTGTTTTTCCCTGCATAGCCCCATGCATGTTAAACAAAACAAAGTTTTAAAACTTTTTTTGCGTTTTACCAATTTCAAAAAAAATTAAGAAATAAATTAAAAAAAGAGGGAAAACCCGGTCTCCAACCAGACAGATAGTGTATATAGCGTTCTTTTTACGCATTAGATATTTTTTTCCCGTTTTTTTAAAGTAATTAATAAAACATTTTTTAAAGACATTCTCTTAAAAAAAAACGTTATTATTGGCTTTTGTTTATTCATTAGAAGGAAGTTTTAATCTTGAAAGAACTGCTCAGTAATAATTTATCCCGGATAAAATGGGGGATTTTTTGGCTTTAGGATAAAAATTTAAGTTGTTAAGATAAAAATAAAATTGTTCGTTGGGAAATCGGTTCATATCATTGGTACAATTACTTCAACTTTTTATTACGGGAATTTCACCAATTATTGAAAAACTGAAACATTTGATCCTAACCTTTGGGAAAACATCCGCATGAACGTCACATTAGATAGGGTAAGGTGCAATTATCTTTTTTTCCCCAAGACGTTCCATAAAAGATTATTAGGTGTTTCTAGGTGCATTAACTAAAAACGATTAACACCCAAATTTCTAAAAAAACTTAACTTTTTTTCATTGATATTAAAAAAATATGACCATCTCAAGAGTTTTAAATTTATGTTTCACTCTGAATTCAGAAAAAAAACATTAAAATGTGAAAAAAAGTGAACTGTTTATATGTATAATTGCGATATATCATCGTTCCGAAATGAATTTTTTTTAATAGATAAATTTTCAAACTTATTGTTTCTGAGATTTCAATCACTATTTTTGGGGATCTTTTTAAATTTTTAAGTTTTTATCTCAAGAATATGTAATACATAAAAGGTCAAAACACCATGTGTCGGTAGAATTACTGTGTTTAGATGAATGTTCCCCTTTCACTTTTACTATATTTTACCCCAATTCTAATTTTCCCCGAGAGCACACAAAGGTTACATAGATTTACAAATACTAGCTTCATTTTACACATGTTTTTTAAAATAGAGAACGTAACTTTAAGTTAAACCTGTAAAGATTAGAAATAGAGGGTCAAATAGATGAATAATGCCGACATATTTATTAATACAAACAGGCATTCATTTTATTATTTTATGATTTTTTTGTAAACATATGAAATGTTTTCTCCTTTTTCTTCTAACACGAGAAAAAATTTACATGGAATAATAAACAAAATTCCCGGATGCTACCTTTTTAGAACTTTTAAATAAAATAACGCATTCAAAGGGTTTTGGGTTGTTTATTAATGATCCCCTTTTTGAATTATAAAATAGCCCAAAAGTAAAAAAATTTTCAGAAATGATTTTATTATAAAATTTTTGTTATGACAAAAAAATTTTTCAAAATATAGGTGTATTAAAAAATTGTTGATATATCAGAAATTTCGGTTATAGAAAAAACCCTCCATTTTTCCACTTTGGACTAGTAAATTATAAAAAAAGTTAATATATCAACCAAATAGGGGGGTTTCCCTTTGAAATAAATTTTTTGATGATTTCTGAACTTCACCAGGAAGACAGGCAAGTTCATAAAAACCAACTACATAACATTTAAAATAAAGGTTTTATTCTTCCATAAATACTGTTTTGTGCATTAAAAATTTATTTCTAAGCATGGAGTGTTAAATAAATAGATATTAACTTAATATACTGTGTTCGCCTGTATTTTTTTGTATGCCTGATTTACATCAGTAAACAATATTTTTTCAATAAAATGTGTTTTAAATTAGTTTGAGACTATTTTCCAAAAAAAAAAAATGCAAAAAAAAATAAAATAATTCCATATTTTTAAACTAATGTTAAATTAATGTTTTGTAGTTATTCTAAAAAAGTACTTACTTTAAATAGCAAAAAAGTTTTAAAATTTGTTTTGTAAAATTTTCTGTAAACGACACTACATAATAAATACTATTTTGAAGTTGAAAAATTTAAAATTTAAAAATAAAAAGAAAATTTTTTTAAATAAGTAGATTTTTTTATCTGAATTTTGTAAATAAAAAAAATCTTGTAATATTTTTTATTTAATACTTATATATTTTTCAGATGTTTTTTTTCTTTAAGTCTCGGTTTATTTGATGGTTTTTTGAAAACATGATTTCTTAAAAATATCAATTAACTGCTTTGGTTTTAGAAAGAATTCCCGGCTACTAACAAAAGGTTTTGGTTTAAACGTGAAAATTCAAAGTATACTTTAAAAAAGTTTTGCTTTTAAAAGAGAAAATCTATTTCTTTTTGCCTAGCACGAAGGGTAAAGTCAAGCTAGACATTGTAGAATTAACATTAAACCGGAAAAGATTCCCCCTGATTTTTTATATGCGCACGAAATTTCTGCAAAACTTATCAAAAAATTTTTTTCCCAATCTTTTTTATTCATTTATTCATTCAAAAAAAGAATGTGCAATGATCATTACCAGAGGGAAGTCCAGTTCCCCGGAAAATTAAATTATTTCATTCCAATTTAAAAATTATTGTGTCTTCATTTATTAAATAAATGCAATTTGTTCCTTTTTTTTCCTTTTTTATTTGGAATCATCGTGAGGTTTCATATGGGAAAATCTTCTATATAATTTATTTTGAAAAAGATGTAAAATAAAATAATTGAAAAATTCATTAAAAAGTCCAATTTACCTGAAAAAAAAATATATCTTTTAAACATGTTTTAGTTGTTTTCCCAAAAAATTCCTTTTAAAAAATGACTAACAAAACAAAACAACATCCCCCTTTCCCAAAAGTCTTTTTAATGAATCCTTCCCGTAGGAAAAAATTTTTTTCATGATGTACTAAACACTATTCTTTCTTTTGGGGACCTACCAAATCGGAGAAACAACACGATTTGGTGTTAAAACATCCAGATTCACCACATTTGTGTATTTGCACCCTTTTTGTGTTTGTGTGCAAAGTAAGACGTTGCACTTTAACTGTCTTAATAATATGTCAAAATATCTTATTGAATTAGAAAATAATGTAGTAGACTTACATGGTACTTATGGGACATGAATACTGAATTAGAGAGTAGTTTGGGCATTTAAAAATTTTAAAACAATAGGGGAAATGTACCCTAAACCTATCTAGACAGGTTCTGACAAATCAATTTTTGTACATGTATACTGAACGCTTAGCAAAAATCCATGGAATTTTAAAGTACCTGATAAAGTAATTAATGAGCAAAACAAAATAAAAAAAAAACATATGTTAAGGGAAATTTTTTTATTCTATCACCCCTTTTTAGATTTTCCATTTAGTAATTGTTGTTTTTCCTTTGAGAGTAAATCTCAAAAAACCCGACTTCGTTCAAAAAAAGTTATATTTTTTTCCCCAAAATATATATATATATATATATATATATATATATATATATATATATATATTCAGTTAAGTGATAATGTGTATTTTATAATTTTATGAAGATGAAAATACAAATTTCAAATAGGATTTGGGAAAAGGCCAAATTTTGCATAATTTTAAAAATATTACCCTTTTGATACTTTTCCATACTCAATTTCAAATTATACATCCCTTATATTTTCCCAAAAATTAAAAATCAAAGAAATTAAAACAATGTTGTATTTAAAAAGATTTGAATGTCTGGGAAGGCCGTTTCTTTATAAAAAAATTTAAAATTTTAAAATACAATAATTAAAAAATCAGTAACAGATTTTGTTAATTCTGGAAAATACGTAAGGGTGTACCAATGAATTAATAATTTGTAATGTTTTTTCACATAACTTTTATATTTTGTACATTAAATTTTATATATAGACAAATTTAATTTTATCACATAACTCAATACTTATTTGTACATTCTCTTATATTTATATATACCCTTTATCTTAACATATCAATTTCACTTTGTTAACTGTGCTAATAATAAAAAGTCTTTTTTTATAAAAGACTAATACATAGGTGATATGAAACACATGTTTTTTCTTAAATTTTTTATCGATTTTCTAATACGAATACTAATGCAACATTGCATCCGAATTCGTGAATCGACTTTCGTTTGTTTCATTTATTAGCTCCTAATTCAATTGACGCCTTTTGGGGATTTTGTTTTCATACAAAAAAAAGGCATTGAGTTGTTGGGATATTCCCCAGGGAATGCATTGGTAAATATGTTTTGGAATTTAAGGGGTTATGTCAGGATATGGTGATGGAAATAAATGAAAAAAGGGATTCAGCCCGGGACATCCTCAGGTGAATGCAACGAAAACGAACGAAATTTTATTTTTTGAATTTGAAAGGGGGTCAGGGTGTGAGGTGTTGGGAAACAGTGTAGGTGATGGTAGATTTTTTAGTGGAAGTCTGGATTACTTGGAGGGGAAAGAGGTATTTTTGGGAAAGGGTATATATATATATATATATATATATATATTCAGATATTGGTTTTTATAATTTGGGGTTTTGGGGGTTTATAAACCATGGCGATTTAAGAATCTCCCTTTTAAAATATTATTTTGAGTTGTTTGAAGTTTTTGTAAATTGGTTGGTGCAATATTTCGCCGAGCCGGGCAGGCATAATATCGACTTTTACGAATAATGAAACAGTGTTTTAACAAACAGGGGAAAAAGGAACTTTTTTATAGTTTTCAAAAAGGTAAAAACAGGAAAATCGTGCACCTTTTTTTAAAATTCTCATTTTTCTTGATTGGGAAATTCCTTTAAAAGGGGTAAAATTTTTAACCCCCCAACTATTTTATCAAGCCTTAAAAATTAATTTTCGATTCAAATAATACATGGGGCACATTTCTAGTTATTAGATATAAACAAGACCCCATTGAATATTTATCTGGTAATTATTTATTAATTTTTTTTAATATCTTCATTTTCTATGAATTTTATCTCAAGTTTAAGTATCAAAAAAACAATATTAGTTAAAAAAAATGTAGGTTAATTAATACACTTATATAGGGGTTTGTTTCAATGGGTTTTTTTTCCATTGTCCCCCTCTCTCTCTCTCTCTCTCTCTCTCCCCTCTCCCCCCTCCCCTTCCTCCTCTCTCTCTCTCTCTCTCTTTCGCTCCATCTCTCGAAAAATTTTTGTACCCCCAACAAATTATTCCCAAACTGAGTTCTCTTTCTTTTTGCTTTTGGGAAAACCTTTTGGGGGATCCAGATTTAGCGGGAGTAACGGTTTCAAAATTCTCCTAAAATCTTTCCATAAGGACTTTTTCAAAAAAATGCACGTCTTCAAGAGCTCAATTGAGATATAGTTATTCAAATGGTTCTTCATGTTGTCCGGCGGGGAGTATATTTTTTACGAAAACATGAAAAGGGATAAGAATCTAATCTTTTTCGCTTATATACCCCCGAAAATATATTTTATTACATCGAGAGAATATTTTTTTAATAATTCTAGCCAAAAGCGGTCAATTATGTCTGTATTCATAATTCAAGAAGAAGGAAATTATGTACTTGTAAAAAAAGATTTTTTTTTGTACTTAAATTGTTATTTAAGTTGTAAATTATATTATTTAAAAGTAAAAATAGAAAAAACCCAATTTAATACATTAAATATTTATAAAAAAAGTTGGTGCGTTTTTCATATCCAGGTTTTGAGTTTCCTTTTCTTTTACATAAAAAGTTTAGAACCTTAGAGACCAGCCCCCCAAAGAAGATCACGACGAGATGTTACTGCCACATCCGTCGACGCAACAATTGATAGCCATGGATATACAATACAAAAGACTTTTCCCAAACATCCGAAGTTTTAGAATTAATATTCCAATTTTTTATATAAAAAATGAGATTCCCATATTAACCGACCACCACTATAAAAAATCCCCTTTTTAAAAAAGCACAGAGGGGGGTAGCTCAGTGCATCAACTGATGTCACTGCAGCGCCTCTGACCGGGGGGCTCTAGGGGTTTGAGTTCTGACGGCGGCAGGGTTTTTTGGGCATTAGCTTTTTCAGCTAAAAGGGCGAATTCAGTCTCTGTCTGGGGGGAGAATTAGCCTCCTGCCTGACGGTGTTTTTGTTTTTTCTCCGATCAACACCAGGCGAATGCCGGGGCAGTACCATACCAAACGGGGGCCCCGGACCTCGCGGGGATCTGTCCTTCATCTTTATTGTCGATCCCCTCCCCTTTCACTAACATGCACTACACTACCACATATTTTTGCGGGGCCGATCGGGGGCGAGCTTGTTCCGGCTTTTGGGGGGTGCCTCCCCTTTGGGGAGTCCTGGGTTTGGAAACCCCCAGCTGATTTGAAGTCGGCGCCGGGTCTCGCCAAACCAGTGGGGAAGATCACCGCCATCTTCCGGAAAAAATCATGCACTACACTAACGGGACTAATGACCAAAGCAGTTGACGCGCCCGGAAACACAAAAACATTTAACAACACAGACAGTCGTCGCTTCCCAAAACAGGTTTCCACTTAAAAATTTAAATGTATTAAATTTTAGTAGAAAGAAGAACATGGATGGCAAAAACATCGATGTTTTCCCTTAGGGAAACATCGATATATTAACATCGATATTTTGATTTCGATGTTTTCATTTAAAAAAGATATTTTGTTTCAAAACAGCGTTGTTTTTTTAATTTTTTTAATAAAGAGGTTTAAGCTTTTTTTGTAAAAGCAGCAAACCACAGCAATATAGTTTTTTTTTCTTATCCCTTTATCACGCTGACATTTCATCTATGCAACCCAAGGAAGTTTGGGGGCTGTTCGTGTTAGGAAAATTTTTTCGCCAGGTCTGGTCATTTCCCGAATCGTCAGTAAAAAAGAAAATAGATATAAAACACGATGTTTTCATTGTTAATTTTATTTACAATAAAAAAATGTTTTATAATTCGATAAATTTTTTTACATACTACTAAAAATGCTGACCACCAAAAAATAAAATATATCCCTTTTTTCATCCTGTAATAAAAAAATGGATAGTAAAACAGCGGGTTTTTTAGTCTATAAACATCGATGTTTTTCGTCGATGTTTTTATCGAATCGAAAAACCCCTTTAAAGGGTGTATGGAAAAACCCTCGATGTATCGATGTTTTGGGGAAAATTTGCCAATACCAAAAAAAATTACAATTTTAGTTCCGATCTGTTCCCTTTCTCCACATACACACTAAAAAAATTTCATTTAAAATTTTCCCCAACACACTGCATTTTCTACCCGTGGTTGCCGCCACGGTTTTCCGGGGAAACGTCGCGTCTTCAATGTGCCCCGTGAAAACCCCCTTAGTTTTCGGAATAAGGGGGTGATAGCTCAGGCATCAACTGATGTCACTGCACCGCCCCCTGACCGGGGGGGTCCTAGGTTCCCACTGCCCACGATGGCAGAATTTCCGGGGAAAAGCTTTTCAGTCAACTGCCCTTGTTTGGAGGAGAATGCAAGTGGCCCGTTGCCTGAGGTTTTTTTGGGGGTTTTTCCGACCAACATCAGGCCCGGGGGGAAGTATTTAAAAAAGGGCCACGGACCGTGCACGATCTTTCCTTTCTCCCTTTTCCAGTCCTGACCCCTTTTCTTACACTAACATGCAATACACTACCCATATGGAGACCAGTCGGAGACAGGGCCATATTTATAAAACCCTGCCAGGGGCCCGCCAGGCCTAGCAGGGACCTAACGACCTCAGGCAATTGCAGCCCCCCCTTGACCTCCCAGCAAGTCCCCAGATGCCAGGTTTTGCTTTAATGGGCCATCCAGGTTGAATCTGGCCATCCAGCAGGGGAAACCCCCGCCACCTCCCCCAGCAAAAAAAGGGAAAAACTTACGGGACAATGACCCAAAAATTTACTTGCCCGGAATCTCTAACAGTCTATCAACCCAAACAATGGGGTTCCCAAAGGCTGCCTTCACAAAGGGGGGAGCGTCCTGAACTGGCGTTACACCGCCAGGCGCGCCTCAAGTTAAAAACAAAACAGTATTATAAAACGAACGAAGTTTTGTTTATCGCCCCACTAAAACGCTTAAACGGTTTGTCGCGTCCCTTTTTCGTCACTCGTGTAAATCGTATAGCCACTGACGATCGTTACACTGTTTTAAAAAGTCAGACTGTAAAAAAGGAAACGTTCTGTACGCTGTAAAGTGTCTTAGAATAAATGGTACAAACTTCACAACGTGGAGGAAGGTCAAGACGTTCTTTTGTGTGTGGAAATTCCATGCAACGACATTAAACATGTGTGTTTCGATGGATATGCAATTCATCACCTTTCCATGTTTGAAATGAACTCGTAATCTCTTTGACAGCTACGGACATGTCGCGTCAAACACAGCGTCGAGTGAGCACACAAGTAAATTAAGAGGGGCCAACCAATCCCGAACGAATGTCACATGAGTAACTTCGCTGTATGAAATTTCCGTCATAGGTTCATTAGCACTGGTGATGATAGAACACCCCGTCTTTCTCGCTCTCAATTTGCGCAAATATGCGAAAAGTACTCACATTTTCGAAACACGTCTTTCAAAATCTATCTTTGCAAAGATTTCATTAAGAGAGAAATCTTTATTTTCATAATTATATTGAAATAGAGGGAAAAATATAGAACTTTGCAATTCAGAGTTTTCAACGAAAATATACATACACCATAAGTCGTTGACACTATCTAACAACAAAACGTAATAAAAAAGACGGAGTTAATATTTTGATAATTCTGAAAGTATCCCAAGGGCTTCAAAGTACTGCCAAAATTAATGAATGTTTTTAATACCGGTAGAGCTTTACTCAGGCCAAATCCCCAGAGGGGGCTTATATTTGAAAAATCCGTCGAATATTTATGAGCTTTCTGAGGTACCAATGCGGATTCGGTGGTATAACGATCAGCGTACCGGGCTGTTTACCTGAGTTTGCGGGTTAAAACCCGATCAAACCGTGGGTTTTAGGCGAAAAAGTCTTCATACGCCTTCCTCTGGAGGGGAAGTAAGCCGGCTGTCCCATGTAGTAGATTTACTGCATTTAAAAGATTCTCAAGCCTAAAGAAGCTCTGAGCAAAATTGAGATCCGTCTGTTTCGTCGCCCAACATAATACTTCCTTTTTCCGCTAGGGGGAAAAGGGGCGCAGCGAAATTGCGTGGGTTTGACGGAAAGAGCCGACGGAAGAGCGAGTCTCGACACGTAAAATAAGTCATTAACTTAACTAGTTATTGTTGTTCCAAACAGATAAACGGACGGACGTTTTCCCTCCTTGATTTTTCGGTATCAAGGACCACAAAACATGGATTCTGGCTACACTTGTGTTAGAGGATTTTTTATAAATTTAACATATCGATTTATCAACTTTTCGTTACCAGGACCCAATAATAGTTTCTTAGTTAATGCCTTTTTTTTCGGGGCCCGGGCCCGCTATTCGTCTAACCACGCAAATTTCGCTACGCCCTTTCACCACCAGCGTGGTCCGTGGCCCTTTGGTAGGGTAATGCTCTGGGATTCGCCTGGTGTGATCGGAGAAACCACGGAAAACTACCGATTCAGAGCATCCGGCCACTAGAATTCTCCTCCAGACTGCGGCTGAAGTCGTTCTAGTTGTATAGCGACGATAGAAATTCAAACGTTAAGGCCGCGGTCAGCTTCACTGCAGACATAGTTCTTGCTTAGGACGCACCCTTAGTGACTGCAGTGCTTGCTCCGATTTAAACAGAGCTGATTTATGACTAGGAGTTATAAAACGTCGGTTCGTGCGGGACGGCATCTCCAACCGATGTGAAAGGGGCTGGTGCGTAGATACAGCAAAGATTGCGCCGTACAGCACATAGGCCCGCTCAGCACAGGAAACAGCAAAGAGGCGTAGTATAGATCATGTAAGTGTAAGGGGAAAGGATAGGACAAGTAAAACGGCCCGAATGATACGTGGCCCGTTTGTTAGGGTACTGCTTCAGCATTCGCCTGGTGTAGGTCGGAGAAACCACGGGAATCTACCGATCAGAACATCCGGCCACTAGAATTCTCCTCCAGACTGCAGCTGAAATCGTTCTAGTTGTACAGCGACGATAGAAATTCAAACGTTAAGGCCGTGGTCAGCTTCACTGCAGACATAATGCCTGCTCCGATTTAAACAGAGCTGGATTTATTACTAGGAGTTATAAAACGTTGGTTCGTGCGGGGACGGCGTCTCCAACCGATGTGAAAGGGGCTGGTGCGTAGATACAGTGCCTGCGGCGGGGAGGCGGCGTAGGGGCTTTAAGCGGAGCGGCGCCGCGGCGGTCTGGCGGGGCGGGGGGGGAGGGGGCGCCAGGGCGTCGGTTGCGTCTCAGGCGCCGCGACGCCACCCGCGTCGCCGTCGCGACGCGAGGTGCTGACGCAGCCGACGGCGCTGCCCTCTTGCGGGCGTTCTGCGAAGTTTTCTTCCGTTGGCTTTGTGGTGAGACACTGCTAGTTATACTTCAATTTTAATAGGTGGTTTTACTTCTCGGTAAGGAGTGGAGAGAAAGTACTGTAATGCTGCGCGAAAAGACGGCGAATTTTAGGCAGAAAAACTCTTATTACTTGTAATAAGAACAAAAATTGAATTGACGACTGAAAATTGAATGACGACAAAACGTCTGTCTTCTTCTCTGCCTGTGTATGAACAACGCTAGCGGCTAAAACGTTTTGCCGATTTTCTTTCCGAAATTGATATTCTACAACCAATCTAGCTAATATTGCGCCTCTTGAATTTGAAGTGATATTTTAACTGTGGTGGTACTTATATTAAGCCCTCGAACATTTTCAAAGTTTTCCAAAAATGGCTACATATTTTTTATTAAATTTTGGTGTTGATAGTGTACAATACTTTAAGAAAACGGTGCAGCTCTTATGTTCATTCACATCTTACTTTTTCGAAAATTGCAAAATTCAAGATTTTTGAGTTCTACATCTCCAATTACGAAGATAGAAATTTGTTCACTTAATGAAATCTGTCCTCGAAAGAAAGATTGTGAAATAAGGTCATGTATTATTTTTCGAAAATGTGAGTAATTTTCGCGTAATTTTAGGTGAAATTACGGGCAAGAAACTACTGGTTGTTTTTCCTGCACTAGTTTTTTGATGAGCTGGTTGCGGTTATCCAATCGGGAGCTACAGATTTTGTATTGAAGCTTTCAATTAGATAACTGGTCATAGCTGTTCGAACAACAGAAAAAAACAACTTTTCTTCATACTTTTCCAACGGATAGTACTAATTGCATTGCTTAATATGACATATAGTTAATTTTTGGGTTATTCTTTCGTGTTTTTAAAAATTACAGAAATGTATTTTTTTTCTCTCTTGGCGTTAAATGAAGTTTTTGGAAAGCTCAAAAATTTTCTGTGAAAAAGAGTACAAATTGCGCATTTACTGTAACTTGTAGACGCCTTTTTTTTAAACGACTCCTAATTTTTTAATGAAAATTTCCATTTAGGACGACGTTTTACTCTTATTTAATTTCTGAGAGTAATATATCGGTTTTATTATTAGAAAATCGAAACATTGACAACATTTCAAAAAAATGTACTTTGGGAAGCAATAAATGGCAGATAGTAGCAAGAGTATGTGGCAAGTCAGAATAGCTAACCTAAACCAATGAAATAGAAATTAGTAGAGAAAGTTCTGCCATTCTGTAGCACCACTAGTTCTTTTCAATTTCTTGTCTGTCTGTCTTCTCAGCGTCTTGTCGAGCTGTCTTCTTTCAGGCCTTCAACGAAGTTGTCTCTCCCTGGAGACTATCGCTGGACAGCTTCGTCGTTATAAATAGTTACTTGTCATCTCTGGTGGTTTATCCCAGTGCAGTATTCATAACTCATATATTTTTTTATTTATAAACGTATTGTGTCTCTTTGACTTTTCTTTCTCTCTTATTATTCGAATAATTTTAATATAAGTAAATGCTCTACAGTACCACACATATCAAAACATCAGTCGGGAGCTTAGAGCTTGTACCGGCTACGGAGGTGCCCTGCTAGTGTAAGATTCCTGGTTGAAAAAACCGCAAGCCGACGGTAGGTCCGCACCGGGTCTCGCCATTTACCAGGTGAGGATCACCGCCAGCTCCCGCGATGAAATCATGCACTACACTTACGGCACTAATTACCTTAGCAGTTGACGCGCCCGGAAACATCAATCAATCAGTACAGGCATACATTTTAAATAAATAACGGTCGGGGCCTCGCCCGCTCTACTACGGCTCAGTGAGTTACATAAAACGTTACCACTCCAACGCACCGTGACATCACCGATCCTGCTACCGAGCTACATGTTCAGGAACGCCCCACTCGGCAGCAGTTCTCTCCGAGGTGTCATGTGGCACGATACCTTTGCCATTGTATGAGATAAGTGATCGACTAATTGCTTATTTCTCCATCCATCGAAACCAAAGAACAAATTATCTGGAGTGGCATTATTAAAACATGTCTGATAAATGAGGTTACATAATTTAACAAGGGAGACTACACACTAATTTAATAGTTGATCTCTTCCCGTCGGATATGAAATAATTTTCCGGGCAAAGGGGATATAGTTTTCCGAGTTTGATCTCTCTATTTTTGAATTGTGAGTATCAATGTATTTATTTATTTACTTATTTAACATCAAAAACAGTTAAAATCTGTTTGGGACTTATGGAGGGAGTGTTCTATCTGTGCAGGTTTTCTTGAGCTTTGGAATCTTCCCATTAGGTCTTATAGTCGATTAAGTAAAACATGTAATACATGTTACGAGAATACGAATTTCTCCTTTCCATGAAATAAAAAAAATGTATTGACAGTTCAGCTGCAGGCATTATCTATTATCACATCAGGCGAAAAATAAGCAAATCACTGCCACTAGAATATGGAAAGAGGCCATTCGCTGGTGTTTTCTTTATGAAATAAATAATTAGAGAGGGTCATGGCAAACAAGTGTGAAATGTGTGCAAGCTATTACACACGTTTAAGAATTACAATTCTTTTTCCACTATCCGACGGTAGGTCCGCGCCGGATCTCGCCATGCAGCGGGGGAAGATCACCGCCATCTTCCGAGAAAAAACATGCACCACAGTAACGGGACTACTGACCAAAGCCGTTGACGCGCCCGGAAACACGAAAAGCAAACCAAACCAAACGATTATTTTTGTGCTTCTGTTGCTATGATAATTGGAGTTACCTTGAACATGAACTTTCGCTTGCATTTACACAAACATGGCCGAACTACGTGGTAGCACTTTGAAGGCCATGTATTACAGTGAAATGGATGGCCGAGGTGCAGCTTTTCAATCTGGCGCGCAGTTGTACACTATTTACTTAATTGCTGCGCTGTGGAATGTACATCCGTTTCGTTTTCACACTCAAGAAAATTCATCGTACATTCTTCTCAAGAAAGTAATTAACAATAGATTTATAAACGATTTATTTTCCATAGAGCAACTTTATTGATTGACTGATTAGAGAATTTAGGCGCTCAACTCCTAAGGTCATTAGTCCCATAAGTGTGGCAGGTTATATCGCAGGAGGTGGCGCTAATATTCTTCCGCTGACTGGCGAAATTGGCGCCGCCCTACGCCAGGTAGTGAGGATTTTCCCGCAGGTATCTCCCCCAGCGTAGCGCCGACCCAGCCGGGACAAGGTCGAGGTTCCGGCTGGCCCCCAACATAAAAGTGACGTGGGAGTGAGTGGAGGGGGTTGATCGTGAAGGGATTTGAAGTGTACGATGTACCAAACGTAGGGAGAAAAAGGACAAAGAAGGAAGGAAAGATCGCGCGCGTCCACGGCCCGTTTGTTAGGGTACTGCTCGGCATTCGCCTGGGGTTGATCGGAGAAACACGGTAAACTACCGAACAGAGCAGCCGGCTCAGAATTCTTTCCAGATAGTGGCTGAATTCAACCTAGCTGACAAGTTTAGTGTCGAAAATCCTGCCACTGTCGGAAGTCACAGTCTAGGACCTTCTGGTCAGATGCACTACAGTGTCATCAGTTTTTTTGCATTAAATGTCATCAGTCATCAGTTAGATGCACTGAGACCCCTTTTGCCTGTGAGAACAACTGTACATGTTGATTTTAAAATTTCGGCGTTTATTCCATTCACGTCAAATTTTCATATTTTTCCCCTGACTTTCTCTTTCCAGTTTTATCTTCTTCTGGTTTTCATTGTGTTTGCAGTTCACTCTACAACGTTTCATCACTGCTCTTAAATTTGCATTCTACAAATTGATTTTCTCCTATGTTTTAGTGTCGCTTGTTGGCTTTGAGTTTCAGTTTGAGATCATTATTCGTTGGTACGCTTTTATTTCGAAATTTTATTGTTTTTATGTTATTATCCCCGTTTCTTTTCTATCGATTAATTTATCTGCCTACATGTTTCTACTTTTTGTGTCCAATATCTGTTTTGCCCTTCGAAAATCTTACTTTGTACATTTTCACTTTTCTTTTATATGTACTCGCTTGCAAAAAAAATGGGCGATGTCCTGACCCGAATTTTACTAGATTTTTCCCGACCCTGCCCCCCTGCGGATCGAGCTGACCAATCCGCTT
Source organism: Teleogryllus oceanicus (assembly GCA_964035755.1). Lineage (NCBI taxonomy): Eukaryota > Metazoa > Arthropoda > Insecta > Orthoptera > Gryllidae > Teleogryllus > Teleogryllus oceanicus. Next base: position 59,409,770 of record CAXIVR010000013.1, read on the forward strand.
TAGCTTCATTTCAGGGAGGCGGGACTATTCATCTTGAACATTACAAAATGGCGGTGATGGCGAGTTATATTATAGTAAATATTTGAATATAAATATTAAATCAACCAACAGTTTTCATAAATTTTGTATATACATTTAATTACATAAATAAAGGCATGCAATTTCCAGTACAACATATTTTAAAACTGTTATAAAACGGGTTTTTGCAAAACATAACACTGACAACGACAAAGCCCATGTCTACATTTCTGTCGTTTATTATTGTAATATTTAATATAAATGCAAATAATTTGCATTGTATGCATTGTCTAACCTATTTATTTTATTAAAAAAATTAATAACTAAAGAAATACGTTTAAGAAACACGGTTAAGAAGTTTCCAAACACGTCTCCGAGATAGCAGCCAGTTGTGAAATACTTCATCATCAATTTCTCAGATGACCCAATAAAATATATATATGGTCGCGAACTTTAAATATTGTAATAAAATAGTTTTGATTTTAAAATACTAAATAAATTAAAGTATTTAAAGTTCATTTAGTCAAAATGAAAGTTTTCTTCTGCAGACATTATGATTGGTAAGTGCAGCTGTAAGCAAATGAATGATTTTTGATCTTTGTTTGGGATCACAATTAATTACCTCTTCAATCTAACGTTAGTGATTGCATTTACGTGGAGTTCTTTACCGAAATATTAAAATCATATTGAAAACCAGTCTTTGAGGATTTTGCGTGAGAATCAAAAACGACATATGACTTTATATAACATTTTAATATTTTAATGTTTGCAAAGGTAGAAACACCAGCTTTTGTCTATTGCGTGAACATTGAAGAAACACACACACATACACAAACACACACTCATATCATATATTACACATGAAATTTTATGTATGATTTCAACCCAACGCAATGAAATTAATATATTTATATTATTATAGCAAGTATATTTTACATTACGATATTTTATTTTCGAGAGACGGCAATGCAACAAAATTTTTTACACGTAAATGGAAAATGTTACACCACTTCTTCTAGATAAGCAGACCTATGCAAACACTGTTTTTGCTAATCCTTAAGAATCACTAAGATTCTCCTGTCATAAATTATTTCAAAATTGTAATTGTTAATAATGTTTCAAAATTTTGTCAAACTTCGAAATCTGGTCACGATAATCGTTAGAAAATGAATAGGATCCTCTTCTGTAAAATATTGTTGCAAAATAAAATTTTTCTATTTTCATACATTTTTACATTTCATACAAATTTCCAATTTTTTGGGATATGTGTTCACTAAGTATCTTAGTAATATTGCACTGCATATTTAAAATTTTTTAATGAATTGTTAATAAATATTGTAAACAAAATAAGCAATTAATTTTTTTTTTTGGGAAAATTTCATTTAAGTTATCAATATTTATAAAGTAATTTAATTAAAGTATATAATATGAATTAAGGTTAAATTTTTAAAACTATAACTACAATATTTATTATTGTTGAAACGAATTGCTACTATATTACAATGTAACGTTTTAAAATGTACTGCCATTGATTGATAGTTTGTGTTCGATATATTTAATCTCAGCAGAGACGATTTTACAAAGAAAATCTAAATAATAAGAAATAACCTCAAATTTATAATTCATTGGCATTTGGTCGCAACTGTCGACCACTTTAATGCAAGTCGGGAAGGAAAAATCTGCGCGGGTCTGAACCAAATCTTCAGGGTCCCCTTGCGTTCCTTTTACTTAAGTTTTAGGATTCCGAAAGTGATACTAGATATTTCAACATTAACTTGAGAATACATGTTGCATACCATGAGAAAAATGATGAACAAAGTCTGGAGTTTTAAAAAATCTGCCTTTGAATACTGCATCAGAAGTCCTACTCTATTGTAATTACATTTTCTGTCATTCTGATAAACTGCCGAACACTTTCCGGTGAATTATGTTATCCCCGCTAAAGCGAAAGATTTCGGTTAAAGAGACCAAATATTGTTATTGGTGGATCGAAAATAGATTTTAATTGTGGAATTGACATTTTTCATTGTGCAAATATAAAAAATGTGAATTTACTATTTGGTAGTTTTCTTTTCACTTAGTCCCGTCAATATTTCGAAAACATAATTCAATCATCTTTTTTACCTAAATACAATATTTACTTTTCGACCTGTCAATTGGAAGAATAGTTGTTCCCATTGAAAAGGATCATGCTGATAAATGGACAAGTTTAAATATCATAAATACCAAACAGAGTAATATCTGATATTTGTTATCTAAGACTCCCTCTAGAAAATAATAAAATTTTTTCTTTGTTTTTTTTAATCTTTCAAATAAGAACGTAACTTTGGTTTTGGTTTGATTCCGGCAAGATGTTGGATCTTGCTCTTACTTGTGCCAGCACATAATAACAAGGCTTCTTTATCCGGTATCTTCCACTTCGGGTAGGTAATTATTATTCATTTTTGGAGTTTTTTACAGTTCTAATGACCGTTTTTCGCAATCTACACACCAATTTTTTTATTTCGTCAGACATCTTCCTTATTCTTGGCCCTTCATTGTCAAATCGATAACGTACTTACAAGATTTCTTGGCCTTCCTGTTTTCTTCTTCGAAAGGGATTCACCCCAAAGATAATTTTGATATTCTGTCAGCATCATCTGCGCATACCATTGGAGTTTTTTGGGACTACATTTTCGATCACTTGTCTCTCAATCATTATTATCTGTCTAATCTCTTTCGTTTAGTATTCTATCAAACAGTATACTGACAACATCGTTCCAAAATTCTTTTTCATAGCATTTAACCGAGAGTTTATTGCATCATTTTAATTCTAATTTCGTTTCATACGTAACAGCTTCACCATTGTTTTGTATATTGTCTTTTAGTTTTCGAAAATTTTTGGTTTTATAAATATTATGAAGTCTACAAATTGGCCTTCCTAGTTTATTTTGTAATAAAGTCAATATTATTAGATCCCCTTCTATAATCACCTGATATTTTTAAAATTTCCCTTTCCTACTGGAAATATCCCTATTTCTGTTCTAGATCATATCGAGATTTCCTACAACCATGTGTCTTGACTTTACATTATTTATTTTGAGTCTCCATTTTTATGTTTATTAATTTCGGATTAAATGTTACAGATACAAAAAAATTAATTTCTACCTTTTTTTCAAGTGATACGCTGACTCAAAAGGGGGAAATCGCTTATGTATGAATTCAAAAGGTTTTGCAGCCGTTCTGAAGTCTTAAACGATATCCACCAACATTTTTTAGTTATTTGGATTATGCATTAATCAAACCCTTTCAACATTTTGTTTTACCAGTCTTGCATAACTTATTGGTGTCTCCAAAAATAATGTAACAAGTATTTCAACGTCAAGTTAAGGGGTAAAGAGCTGTTTCCGATGAAATAATATTATATAAATAAAAGATCTTCATCTTCATCTTCATTACTAGTTTACCACTAGTTCATTATGAGCGAGAAAATGAATGTTATATAATGCTGCGGAAAAAATCGCATTTTCTGCAAAAAAATCATTGCAGCGCTCTGGTGACAAAAAACCAATAAAAAAATTATTTAAATTAAGAGAAAAAGACTCTAACACGCGGTGTAGCATAATTCCAGTTTTGTTGATCCGATGCCAAAAACAATTGAAGAAAAACGTCCGTCTGTCCGTCTGATACAACTCTAGCGCCAAAACCCAGGGCATACGTTTTTTTCCAAATTGAAGAAACCCTGTCGTTTTCGCCTGAGCTGAAGCTATGCATTTTGAAAAACATTCATTAATTTTGGGGACTATTTGTAGCCTTCCTGGACATTTTAAATTTTTCAAAAAACGGCTCCAAATTTTTTCTGTAAATTTCTTGTAAGGACTGTTACTCTATAGTAAAATACGCTTATAAAGGTAGAATATGCCCAAATATTCACGGTTAACCTAAATTTTTTAATAATCCTAAATTGGGAATTTTTTTGGCGTCTTACTACAACTACAAAATTAAAGATAAAATTTTTGCTTCAAATGAAATGTTGTTATAATTAGATCTTTTAATGGTCATGCAATTTTAAAAGTTTTAGTTGATTTCGACAATATGTGCAATATTTGCAATTATAAAATTTAATAAACAAAAATTTTCTCAAAACGGCTCCAAATTTTTCTTTAAATTTTGGTTGGGGTAATGCCAAATGCAGCATTCCGATGACTAAACGAGATTTCTTATTCTATTGTTTTAAAATTACAAAATGAAATTTTTTGAAATACCTCTCGGCTGTTAATATGAGCATTTGAATAGTTTTTATAGATTATTTAACTTGGAGTAGAAGTGCTTCAAATGACTTTAGAGGAAGTTTTTAAAAAACTCAATAGATTCCGTGAAAAGAGCATTTTGAACCGAAAAGTTGGGAAAAATTGTAAAAATGTATTTTGTGAGATAGATGTCAGCTGGCAAGAGAACGGCAAGAACCTTATGTGAGTTGGCAAGAACCAAAACCAGTCCACAAAGGAAATTATAAACATTTCCCATGAGAAAGTCTGTCCATTCTGTAGCACCTCAGTTCTTCATTTTTGGTAGAGCGAAGTGTAGCATTTCTTAATTTTTAAAAGCAAAGAAAAATTTCTAGAAAACTGACAAAGAACAGTGAGACACAAATAAATAAAGTTAATTACAAAGGACGTAATACTCATTAGGGATTGGGAAGGAAACGAACGTACCAATGTAAAACCAAAAAACGGCCAAATGAACAGAAAATATGGAGTAGTGAATGATCTGGTAAACGACCAGTAATCGAAAGTAATCAAATTTTTTTCCGCAGTTTGTAACGGTATCTTCTGAAAGAAAGAATGTTTGAACATTCTCGAATCTTTAAAGGAATTTATTTTCATTGCTCGTCAAGTAAAACCGCTGATATCGTACGGGATTTGAACACGCGTTCTCTATTGTAAGCACGCACCCTAAGGATTGCGCTACTAAACAGACGTACGTAAGCATTTCCGTTAACTTACTCAATTAAGAATTTTAAAGAATTTTGTCTTCAAACTCATTGTTTTTCCCGCACTTCTGCATTTTAAAATATTAAATAAATTACTCTAAGAGACAATAAGAAAGCAACGAAATCTACGGCACTATAAAATAGTTAATTTACTTAAGAATGTTTCAGTTCAGTACTATGTAATTTTGCTAGTAGGCGCTTGGCCCTACCTGACGCTAAACCCCTTATCGCCTCGCCCAAGGTGAGATTATTAGACGATAACGTTGGGCAGGGACAAGTTTGACACGGCCGACATTCAGAATCCATTTGCTGAAAGTAATTACTAGAATCTAAGAAACATTTATTGACTTCAAGAAAATCACCTATCATTCCGCAGTTATTATCTTTTGTTCATCTACTCACATTTATATAAAAAAACTCTTATTTTCTCTGTTATTGGTAATGTTTTTTAATATATAACAAATGTTACATATTCCCATTTATTGTTTTGAAAACTCTCAAACGACAACCGTAAATGCATCCCTTAAATTATTAAAAAGGAAAAGTATTAATTAAAATTCACACATAGTCAAAATAAAAAGTTGATGAACAGGCCAGGACGTGAACTCGAGTCTTCCAGTTCTTCAAACAAGCACCTGAACTACATGACGTCACTCCCGCAGTCATTATAAATGTTTTACATATTAGAATGTGTTGACGAGTGATACTTGTTGAGTTTTGCTAGTTGAAGACAGGAATGTTGCTGCAAGAAAGAAACAGTAAAAAGTACGATTTCGCAAAATTGTTTGAAACGTTTTAATAGTAAGAAAAGAAAACGGTTTCATTGCATTTTTGATTTCAAACCATTTTTTAAAAATTGTAAATATTGCTTGCACTTTTGCACAAAAAATGCCATCATTTCAAGAAAGCCTACATGATTGTTATAAGAACGAATTATGGAAACAAATTCATTTGAAAGACAAATCTTTTTTCAATTTTTTAGTTGAGGAAGACCCCCCAAAATGTTCAAACTTTTAAAATTTTCAAAATTCAGTTTTAAACCCAAAGGAAAATTGGAACTATGTCATCCTTCTAAGTGTATTTTACTCTATTTTTCCCAGAAAATTAGGAGCTGTTTTTGAGAAATTTTAAAAAATGCCCGAAAGGCTTCATGTAAAAGTCCCCCCAAATTTTAAAAGATTTTTCAAAATTTCCCAGGCTTCAACTACAGCCAAAAAAACGGGGGTTTTCTTCAATTTGGAAAGGATCGACGTTGGTTTAGGGCTAGTAGTGATCACAGACGGATGGATGGACGGTTTGAAAAAACCACTTTCGACTCCAAAACGTGTATTACCGTTTAATCGCGAAATCGATTTTCCGCTGCATTACATAACTTTCGTATACTACGTATACGCACGAATATACTCGTATATACGTCACATACGAATATACTACTTATACTACGCATATTCGTGCTATATGAGAAAGTAAAAGAGAAGTACAAGCTTTTTGCTGAGATAACGAATTATCATAGTTCAAAATCCATCTAAACGTATTACAGCAGTTCCAAAGGTGGATACAAAAACAGTACTGAGAATTTTCTGTACTGATTGTCATTTCAAGGTGAGATTTTTTTTACATAAATGATTCATATTGAAAAAATATGAATGTATTTATCTAATCAAGAAAAAACGAGTAATTGTCCAATCTGGCCCGACGTTGTGTAAAAGTCACAACTTTGATATCAATTATTTAAGGTCCAAACCTTCCTCATATTGACTTACGTAAATGATGACAGCGGTGAAAATATCAAATGCGTGGGGAATACAGAGCCCAAGAACCCAACATTAAAACGCATTTTTCGCAAGCTCAGTGGTCGAGCAACTGGTCGTAAATCGAACGATGGGGTTTGATTCCGTCCGAAGGAATTACATCTTTAGTACTCAATTTAAATACGGTTATCAGGTCGCAATAGGGATATCACTAACGAACGGGATAAACTTTTCCCCATATTTCATTTCCCATAAAGTGACAGAGTTGTGACAAACTTTTGGAAGTGAATGCAAAATGTATGTCAAAACGTTCACTATCTTAATTCCAAGGAGGTTAGGTTAAATTTTACTAACTAAATATAAATAAAAACCCTTTGTATAAATATTTGTAATAAAGCGGATCAAACTAATTACACATTATATAGTATAAAAGTTCAGCAAAGATCTTATAAGCAATAAATAAATACACGTATTTTCCGCTAAACATTCTTTAATTCTGACTTAGGTAAAACAGAACACGGAACAGAAGAAAAAAGGGATCGCCAGAACTCGATCCTCAATACCTGATTTAAAAACCGGGGTCAAACGATTTCAGCTACAGAGAGAGTTATTGGTCTTTTAGTAACTGAAGCCTTAATGTATCTACGAATACGAAATATTTGTTCTGTAATTTTTCCATTTTCTCGAGAGTAACATTTAAAGTAAAAGGAAATCATATTCTAAAATATTCGTTCTCAAGCAGTACAATTTCTGGAAAATGCAAATTAGGCAACTGATGTTTTAACAATACATGATAATATATTTATTTATCTAACTCCTATCATATTTATGAATTTTATAGTAAATTTAATATTTAGATTTAAAAGAACGACTTTATCCCAGACATTTTGAGATCCAAATTGAAACTCCTTGTTTTTTTTCCCATATTGAGACTAAATGACAGGTGATTTGTGCATTGGATCACCTACACAAGCATGCGAATAATCATTGGATATAACTAAAAAATTAAAATTCTTATTTTCTTTGTGAAAATTGGACTGATTGAATGCTCGCCACTTAGTCTCAGTCTACCCGCACTAAAGATGTTTCAAACAAACATTCTTTATTTAAAAATGGAGATGATAATAAAAAATATTGATTTCTTTTTACATGACCACGTCAAGTCGTACTTTATTATGTTTTGAGTTCATACATTTTGAAATGTGGTCCACCTACCAAAGACTTACATTAAAAATTTTAAGAAGACCATAAAGAAATAAAATTATCAATTGTTACAAATAATTAAGGGGTGCCTTTTAGCATTTATCAAAAGGCACAAACACAAAATGGTAATTTTAATGAGTTCGTAATAGTTTCAAGGAACTTTTAAACGTAAAAAGACATACTTTCTCAATTAATAAGAACGAAGAAATTACCTTTATTGCAAAATTTTTTAATAAACCACAGACTTGTCAAGGGTTCTGATTATCTCTAGAACTGTTAAAATATGTAAATTACTAGTGATTATACAACTTGGTACAGACTTTTCATATTATTTCTAACGATTACATAAAAATATGATAATGATATTGCAATTTAGACACTGTTAAATTTGAGCTATCTCTTCCAAATTTCTTCTGTCACATTGCTTGGAATACAAGATACCAGCACACAATCTTAATATAATCACATTATCGTTTACAAAACAAGTTTGTTCCTCCTTTTCAAGAATTTTGAATGTCTTTTGGGTGATAGTGATTAATGTGTTCTAGGCATCAGGTAAAAAAAACATATTCGGCGGATTTGATCTATGTCCATTCCTCTATCTACTACGAGTTTAATCAAGGAGCTTATCAAGGTATTACAGCACGATGAGGTGTTGTAGAATGAATTATCTTGAAATTTATTGTTCTTATGATGTACAAAATTTACTTGGTTACAGCAAACTCACATTCTTGATAAGAATGTGGAATCATCAGCGCGATACTATTCTTTTAGTTGATCTTTGTTAGAAATATTTCGATTCGAATGTCTTTGTGAGGGCTCGCAAGTAGCTTCTATCCTGCGAAATGCCATCTTGCCCCTCCCATATCTTCCCAAGATTCACATTGCGATAAGACTGAACTGTAACTCTCGAAACACCAGTCTGAAATACAGAACCGCGTAGTATTAAGGAATAACTATGTGATTTTTAAAACCAATTACACAACTAAGAGAATTTCGACAAATTTGATTTTGTTATTCAATGAAAACTTGTAACCTAAACTTGAATGATATAATGCTAACAATATTTTAATTATCTGCAAATAGTTGATTGATTGCTTTAAAGAAATTATAATGCTTATAATGTAAAGAAGAAGTAGTTGGACTACAACAGACATACTTTCTTCTCTAATGTCACTGTCCGCAAATTATACTATTACATGAATTGGGAAAGAGTTTTCAACCAGTAAGATCTCTATTTCAATTTTGTAGGTTTGAAAAGTTAACTGTTTTTCCCTTTTCAAAAATATATAGAGTTCCTCGAAAATAGGAGACAGCGCTCGGTCAGATAGTACAGAAAGGGGGGCTTCTGTCGTCACTGATGGACGACAAAAATGGCCCTTTTACGGCCCTAAGTCTTTCAAAAATTAATATTAAATTAAAATATTGGGCATATACTACTGAAAACACACAATAACAGAAGAAAAAAACACCTTCTGATTCGAGCTCACAACGTTAGCAAGTTGACAGCGTACCTATGACGTTAACCATTCCTAAAGCGGTTTCTGTTTCAACCACTTAGAAAAATAGTTAAATATAAAAAACCTATGCTAAATAGAAATAATCGTTTCAATATATTTTTTTTTTTCAGAGGTCAATCCTTTTAAGTTTAAATATACTGTGATATATAATATAATATAAAATGTATAATATAGGGAAATTAAATAATTATATAATATAATTATATTTTAATAGAATGCGAACTTTTCACAGAAAGAAAGTACAATATTTTATTTTCCTCAGCGTACTTAGTACCACATTGTCATAATAAAAATGGAAAGGGGCTTGCAATTATTGAGAAGAGCCTAATGTCTAGAAGTAGGACAAATTTAAAGAAAACTAGTGATGCTAAAACAGCGCGTATTTTCACCTGATTTTCACGAAACTTATGCTGAAAATACTAAAAGTTTTGAAAAAATTTCACATGATATTTTTAAAAATCTTATCTTTAAGGAAAAGTTTCATGAAGGGAAAAAACTCAAATTTCAATATTTTACTTGTAGGAATATTCGAAAAAACAGTTTTGAACATGAGACCTGCAATATTCTCTTAAACACTTCCCATATCCAACCATAAAATGAAAAATTATGGAGCCATTTGTTTGAACACTTGAAATATGTCCCAGGGCTTCAGTAAAGTACTTCCCCAATTGAATATCGGTTTCAAATTCAAGGGCAGACATCAGCCAGATCGATTAGGAGTATCAATTTTGGTGAAAATCGGCTGAACGGTTTAGCCGCTAGCGTTGTTACGGGCGGGCGGACGACTTTACCGTCAGTCGATTTTTTTGCCATCAACCACCCACAAAACATGCATTCTGGCTACACCCCGATTTGGGAGAATTTTTTTTCTAAATTTAGCAGTGGATTTATCCATTTTTCGTCAAACTGTAATATGCGTTTTTCTGCAGACAATTCGCGTTTTTTTGTAGCATTAGTAACTTTCTCTACTCTTAAGAAGAAAGTGCACTCAATATGAGAAAATTTAGATTATGTGTTACGGAAAATTTGTATGCTTTCACTCAAAGCAATTTTCAAAATTTGGAAAACATTTATACAATTTTTTTTAACTTCATTTGTAGAAAATTAGTTATATGAGAAGAAGAGTAAAGAGTTCATGAGAAATTTGAAAGAGATTAGTAATTGTAAGTTGAAAAAACCCAAAGATATTAATCAAAGGTGACATTTACTACAGTATTTGTAAATGGTATAGTGTATCTGAATGAAGATTGTAAAGTAAAAAGAAGAGTTTTGTTTTCAGAAAGTTTCAATAATGCAATATGAGCATAATGTAACATACCTTTCCCGAAATATTGGGTTTTCATTGATTTTAGAATCCCAAAAGAACTTGCTAGTATAATATCAATTTTGAAAAGAATACGTTGATTTAGAGTCAGTAATGTTTTAATGTTTTGCGGTACCATCGTACACAGGTCCTTTCCTACAACGAGTCTAAAAATAAATACATGTTCGCAGAGTCTTGGAAATATTTTTGGAGTTCGTGATTTCAAAGCCAATTTTCCTTCAAAACCCTAAATACCATTTTTACTTGATATCATTGTTTCTGTAGTGCTGCGCATTCGAGAATGTAAAAGAAAGTAAAATTTAATGAAGTCTTAACTCAAATTAGGCCAATTATTTTCCGTCATGTTCCTCAGCTTAAAAACTATGGAAATATTGTAATGAAAGAACATATTAAATTCAGTGGTACTCAGTTTTATAAATATGTTTATTTTACCAACGAAATAGAGAAAGTTGAATAAAATATGTATTGGCTACAATGAAAAATCATTGCAATATTGTAGGAAATCTCGAGAGATGAATATTAAGTTATAAATAATAATCAATTAGCTGACCATATATGAAAATTTATTTTGATTAAATAAATTTCTTTTATAATACTATTTTGCCAGGAAATAAAGTCCTTAGGTTTATTAGGCAACGATTAGAGTCCGAATTCAAATATTTAAATTTTCTTTGACAATTGAAGTTGTTGTTTTTTGTATATATTTTAATGTCTCTTTTAACTACTTAGGTCATATAACGACCATGTATTTTTGTTGGGTTTTTTGTAGGAGAATACGGGACATCACGAACACATCTATGTCCGAGGCGGGAAACCCCCGGCCCTTCGAAACCAGGGAACACCTTTGTCCATTTCCCCTTCTTCCCTAGTAAACCTTGACATCTATATCCAACATCAAAACATCGAAGATATCGCTTAATTTTATCATTTGAATTACTTTTTCCTGTGTCCCTGGCCACGTGGGATAAGTGGAAATGAAACCTCTGACTAGGGAGTAAAGTTGGCCTCGAGGAAGCCAGAAAGACATCTTAATGGTAAATCTACTCTACTACCAAGATTTTAACTAACGTTGCATTTTGAGTGCAAACAGAGTGGCAGAACTCTTTTCAAACTCACAAGGATCATAAGACCTTGTCGTGGTCATCCTGTGGTCTAGCCTGAGGCAAGAATTGTTATTCACCTTCGGATCGGCACTGCCACTTCTGCACGGACATCTCGTGCAGTTACCACCCCCATCCCCAGAAATGAAGAACAGACCTTACTGTAAAGCATGCTCCTGTGCACTGCGATAATGAAAGAGCCGAAGAAGGATAGCTTGTTGACTATAGAGGAGATGCTGGCTACTGTCCTCCCAAACTCTTTAAACTTCTTAGCTATGGATTTATAAATCTAATATGGTGAAGGGGGGTGATTTTTTAAAATGCCTTTTATAACTAATTTTGCGTTTTGATGTAACGCTGTCTTTGTCATTTATTTCATTTTAAAAATTTGTCATTTTTATGTTTTTTCTCTTTAATCTTGTAATTAATAAAAAATATTTTAACTGACTTTTATACAAATTTTTCAGAAAAATTTTCGAATAATATTGACTATGTAGTTGAAAAGATATATGAGCACAATACAAGTTCTTTTATATTATTAAAGAAGGTATAAGTTTCATTTCGTGAAAATAATAAAGACTGTAGTTTAGTTTTCAGATTTGAGAACTTGGATCTCATTGAATCTCTTGTTTTTCCGTTGATCTAAAACCAAATGTATTTTCATGTTTTGATATACATTCAGTATTGATCTTTTGAGACAAATTATTTGTCATGGGATATCTTAAATGGCTAAAATTATTTACAATTAATCATTGAAAACAAGGAGGTGTGTTTCCCGGGAAAAAAACAGTTTCTACCAATATCGATAACCCTGTCAAGGTTTCGGGTGTTTAATATGGAGATTGAATCGAAATAAACACTCCAGAAACTGTTTCTGGGTCATACAAAAAACCCAACATAAATTGGAAAGATAATACGATTGGAAACTGTGTTCCTTAAATATTTTAATTGGAAAAAATTTTCCGGAATTGAAATTTTAACTAAATACTCAATCTTTGAAAGTTTATTCAAAAAAGTTTTTTTTTTTCTTAACAGCTCGTTTTAAGAAACTTACATTGATTCGTAACATTTTAAGGTTTTCAAATTTATTCTTTTTTTTGTATGTGGTTATTCAAGAATATTTAAGTTAATATTTAACTTTAGTGTAGATTTCACAAATTAAAAGAATTAAAATTTACTGTTTATATTATTAGCTATTTATTAAAGATATCAATTATTACAATTTTGCATTAATATATGCAATGTGATATGTTGAAAATAATTAATTAGTTAGCGCCTATTCAGGCCAAAATCAGATTTGTACTGTTGCCTGTATATTACCTTAAATAAATAAATAAATAAAAATATCACTGGGGAAGGGGTAGATATAATCTTCTCAGCAGTGTAAGAAAATAGTAACTTGAAAAAAATATGAAGAATAAGAAAATTTTATTTTCGAAATATTTCTAATGAGAGTTTCCCTAGTTCCTGTTCACCGATTATCACTATAAAATTGCATTAATTTTTCAAATAGTCTAAAAATATTAACAATAGCAATTTTGCAATGATAATCTATTTGGGAACACGGCAGTGATTTTTTAAATTTATTAACGAAATCACTGTTTGCATGAACTGCTCATATAGAAAATGGGTGATTACATTTAATAATGCGTAATAAAATTTTGTATTGCTTGCATTTCCTTAATAAAGGCGTAATAATGTCAAAAAACAAGTTTTTAAATACGTGAACATGAATTTCAATTTGTTTGATAGGAAATGTCTATATTATGTAAATGTATTATATTGTGTTTCCGAAAAAGATTATGTAATAATTAGTGTTTTTGTTTTGAACCATTAGCATTTTAAAATAGTTTGTAAAAAAAAAACTTTCAATACTATTAATTTAATCTGCACAAATTTTCAATATTAGGGACCATAAATTAGAGTTAATTTTCATGGTAAAGAACTGAAAAAATGTCACAGACCCATCCCGTGACCCGCTGCCCTTGGTTCGTCAGCGTCCACGGGGTTCAGGCCAACGTCCAGTGCAATTGGCGGAGTGATCCCCGCGCCCGCGCGCACCAACGTTCGTTTGGCCCTCCTGTTACCTCCCTCTTTCCCTCCCTCTCCTGTTACCCCTGCTCACGTTAGCGAGGCAGCGTCACTGACCTCAGAAATTGCTCCGCCCTTGAGATAACTAGGAGGAAAATCTTGAGGGAGGAAGGGGACGGTTTTGAAAATTGGGCAAAAACCTGATAAGAGCGGATACGCCTCGACGCCCGATTGGTCAAGTCCAGCGATGGTTGTCCCAAACTGTGGAAAAGCCAGATTCACAGGGCACGCCATATTCTGTGAGAGTGGGTATACCTTTTTTCAATTTCATGCGTGATTTTATATGTTTATTTTTTTCTTCTGTTTCCACTGTCCGTGCGTTATGACTCTAAAATTCATTTTGTTCACATCAAAGTCTTAAACAATTTGTTATGTATCTTCAAGCATCCGTTCCGAATATAATTTATTTTTCTTAACAATCCGTCTTACTTTGTGTGGTGGATTACTTTAATCTCCTTTTTATCAATTTGATATTCCTCTTTTTTACTTTAACACAATACTTCCAATTATATTTTGAGGTTGCCATCTTTTACTATATTGAATATTTTCACATAATTCCAAACACCTAATTTTAAATTTTTTCCTTTTCCTAGATTTCCTTTCTTTTACTTCATTGTTATGTCGAAGCATATTCTATCTTTACGTGTACTTCTCCGACAAACTATTTCTTTCCTCTTTCTTCCTGATATACGATCTGATATTTTTCTCACAAACTTTCTTTGATATGTCTAATACTTTTGATTTGCTTCAAATATTTCTGACTACAATAAATGGACACGGAATGGAAAGTATTTCTGAGTATAAATATCGAGGTATAAAACATTTATGAATGCATTTCCTTCGGAGTGGTCGTACACTTTTCTGAAGACATGAAAACTGACTCTCGTTCTATGGCCATTCTCTATCATGAAAGTTGAAAGTGTTACGAGAAGCAGTAAAAAACGTCACTAGGGACAGTGAAGAACCAAATATTGAGAAGGCTTATGAGTGAATGAAAGAACTGAATGAAAGAAACAATTTGATTGTCACATATATAAACTAAATATGTGATATCTACTACAATTTGCTTTTTGATCGTCTTTGTGATAGTTTGATTCAGATTAACATTCTATTAGTTTCAGGGAATCAATGAAATTGGTATTCATTATTCCATGACTGGCTGCAGTCAATTTACTCATAGACTCACTTTCACTAGAATAATTTCAAAACAATTCCACTACAATATTACTCTCAGAGCAATTTTATATCCAAGCAATATTAGATTTAGCGGTAAACCGAAATTTTGTGAAATTGAATTCTGAATTATTGTAATTGCGTTCATATCTCAAGAATTGTTGATGATCAAACTTAATTGCTGCGTCGAAGGGATGGAAGTCTTCCTTACAAATTTGCTTGTGATGGTTTACTTTAAAAATAAAATAAATTCATATTTCGATCAGCGCCTAAAGTATTACATACTTTTACGTGGGTGAAAATGTGACACAAACAATAACACGCTGGTTTCAACATTGAATACCTAACTGAAATCTGTAAAACCTTCGTATCGTTCGTAAGGGACGTAAAATTTCATCATAATTTTTAAATGTTCATTTATTCAGCGGTTTCTTGATCGTAACATTGACATTGATATCGACGGAATTTATTTTTCTAATGAAGCATGTGTCATCTTCCTTACTCTTCCTCAATCTTTTTACCGGGAGCGGTAGCTCAGTGCATCAACTGATATCACTCCAGCGCCACTCACCGGGAGGTCCTAGGTTCGAGTCCTGATGGCGACAGGATTTTCGACACTAGCTTTCCAGCTATGTCGAATTCAGTCGCTGTCTGGGGGAAAATTTCCCAGCGCTCTGTCTGATCGGGTTCCGTGGTTTCTCGAACCCCCAGGCGAATGCCGGAGCTGGAGAATGACAACTCTCCGCTGAGATCCACAACGCCTCCCTCTCATGGCTGACTTCACCTGGTCCAAAAACATATATGAGTAGTATTGGATATTTATTGTATACTGGTCTTCGAGGTAATCACAAAAAACGCACCTACAGCTTCTCAAAACACCGTCAACCGGTCTTTTCCTGATGATACGTACAGAATGTTGTTCGCCAGTAACTGCGTCTTGAACACTTTAAACTGTTCTACCCACTTCTACAACTTTATTCGGTTCATACAATTTTCAACACACCCTTTAGTAATTTGAGGGTCAAATTAGTGGATTTTTCACCTGAAGCAAGTTAGAAAAGAATCACATAACTTTGTTCAATCAATGTGGAATTTTCAAGTGAACTCGCCATCGTTCAACTTCATTTTGAGGTAATGAACACAACAATGATGATCCTCCATGTTCTCAGGGCTCATCTCAGTGATGCCAACATAAAGTCCTAAAATTACCGAACTTGTCCTAACATGTGTTTTTTTTTAGACCGAATTGTCTCTTTCATTATTGAACGACGTACGTGCATGCCGATTAATTTTAATAAAGTTGCGCGATGTCAATACCAAGGGGGTTATGGTGACCAATAGCAGAGCGGTATAAGGCACATTATATAAAACTGTTCATAAAGACGTTATCAACTTGCATTATTTTCTTCAGTGGCCGGGAACCGTCTGCGTTAAAAGTGGCGCTGGAGTACATCTGTTGAACGGTCGGTAAGCTCCCGCAGCCGAACGACCTTCGTAAAGTAGCACTAGCTGCCGTTATCGGGCCCATTGCTTTCGCCGTTTCCCCGCCGCCTCCATCACCGATTGCGTCACCACCACCATGTTAACGACTTGCGCGACAACGATGGCTTCGGGTCACCCACCCGCTCGCCCTTGCGGGAACGTATTGAACTCTGCGGGGAAAGCGGCTCTGAAAGAAATGAAAGAAGAAACACGTAGAGATGGAATTAAAAGAAACAAATTTAAACAAACAGAAATAACTCACTTGAAATTCAGAGATACTATCGAAAAAAGGACCCATCCTAAATTTAAAAGGAAAAAGTATAAAAACAACTCATGCCAACAGGAAGAATAAAAAAACAAAGGGATTTTCAGAAACCACAAGAAAAAAAAAGTTCCTAAAAGTACCAACTGAAACATCTTTCAGATCAAGAAGGCTATCTCTGCCAATATCTAGTTAATGTGGAGGAGCGGATTAATTCGTTTACTTTGTATTTGTAAAATATTTCTTTTTGTGTGACTTTCCAGAATGGCGTATATTTCTGTATGTACAAGCCTTCTTATTTCTCTGAAAGAAATGAAAGAAGAAACACGTAGAGATGGAATTAAAAGAAACAAATTTAAACAAACAGAAATAACTCACTTGGAGACTTCAAAGATACTATCGAAAAAAGGACCCATCCTAAATTTAAAAGGAAAAGTATAATCACAACCTCATGCTCAACAGGAAGAATAAAAATACAAGGTTTTTTCCCAGAAACCAAAAAAAAGAAAAGTTCAAATAAATCAGAAACATTTTTCCCGATCAAGAGGCTATCTCTCCAATATCTAGTTAATGTGGAGGAGGGATAATTCGTTTACTTTGTATTTGTAAAATATTTCTTTTTGTGTGACTTTCCAAAATGGCGTATATTTCTGTATGTACAAGCCTTTTTATTTCTCTGAAATGAAGAAGAAACACGTGAGATGGAATTAAAAGAAACAAATTTAAACAAACAGAAATAACTCACTTGGACTTCAGAGATACTATCGAAAAAAGGACCCATCCTAAATTTAAAAGGAAAAAGTATAAATACCAATCCTCATGCTCAACAGGAAGAATAAAAATACAAGGTATTTTCAGAAACCACAAGAAAAGAAAAGTTCCCAAAAGTACCAATCAGAAACATCTTTCAGATCAAGAAGGCTATCTCTGCCAATATCTAGTTAATGTGGAGGAGCGGATTAATTCGTTTACTTTGTATTTGTAAAATATTTCTTTTTGTGTGACTTTCCAGAATGGCGTATATTTCTGTATGTACAAGCCTTCTTATTTCTCTGAAAGAAATGAAAGAAGAAACACGTAGAGATGGAATTAAAAGAATCAAATTTAAACAAACAGAAATAACTCACTTGGAAACTTCAGAGATACTATCGAAAAAAGGACCCATCCTAAATTTAAAAGGAAAAAGTATAAATACCAATCCTCATGCTCAACAGGAAGAATAAAAATACAAGGTATTTTCAGAAACCACAAGAAAAGAAACGTTTCCAAAAGTACCAATCAGAAGCATTTTTCAGGTCAAGAGAGCTATCTCTGCCAATATTTAGTTAATGTGGAGGAGCGGATTAATTCGTTTACTTTGTATTTGTAAAATATTTCTTTTTGTGTGACTTTCCAGAGTGGCGTATATTTCTGTATGTACAAGCCTTCTTATTTCTCTAGAAAAATGAAAAAAAGAAAACAGTAGAGATGGAATTAAAAAACAAATTTAAACAAACAGAAATAACTCATTTGGGAAATTTCCCAGAGATACTATCGAAAAGGACCCATCCTAAATTTAAAAGGAAAAAGTATAAATACCAATCCTCATGCTCAACAGGAAGAATAAAAATACAAGGTATTTTCAGAAACCACAAGAAAAGAAAAGTTCCCAAAAGTACCAATCAGAAACATCTTTCAGATCAAGAAGGCTTTTCTCTGCCAATATCTAGTTAATGTGGGGGGCATTAAATTTCGTTTACTTTGTATTTGTAAAATATTTCTTTTTGTGTGACTTTCCAGAATGGCGTATATTTCTGTATGTACAAGCCTTCTTATTTCTCTGAAAGAAATGAAAGAAGAAACACGTAGAGATGGAATTAAAAGAAACAAATTTAAACAAACAGAAATAACTCACTTGGAAACTTCAGAGATACTATCGAAAAAAGGACCCATCCTAAATTTAAAAGGAAAAAGTATAAATACCAACCCCATGCTCAACAGGAAGAATAAAAATACAAGGTATTTTCAGAAACCACAAGAAAAGAAAAGTTTCCAAAAGTACGAATCAGAAACATCTTTCAGGTCAAGACAGCTATCTCTGCCAATATTTAGTTAATCTGAAGGAGCGGATTAATTCGTTTACTTTGTATTTGTAAAATATTGCTTTTTGTGTGACTTTCCAAAATGGCGTATATTTCTGTATGTACAAGCCTTTTTATTTCTCTGAAAAAAATGAAAGAAGAAACACGTGGAGATGGAATTTTAAAAAATTGAATAAACAGAAAGAACTCACTTGGAAAATTCAGAGATACTATCGAAAAAAGGACCCATCTAAATTTAAAAGGAGAAAGTAAAAATACCAATCCCCATTCTCAACAGAAAGAAAGAAATGAAAGAAGAAAGACGTAAGATGGAATTAAAAGAAACAAAATTAAAGAAACAGAAATAACTCACTTGGAAACTTCAGAGATATCTCGAAAAAAAAACCTTCCTAAATTAAAAAGAATGGTTTTAAAAAAAGCAAAGTAATACAAACATGTTTCAGATCATGAAAGTCATCTCTCTCAGTGTCTAGTTAATCTGGAGGAGTGGAGTAATTTTTATTTTGCATTTTTAAAATATTGCTTTTTTTGGGACTTTCCAAAATGGCATATATTTCTGTGTGTACAAGCCTTTTTATTGATCAATTACAGGCAATACAATACAAATAGAAAGAAAATATAATAGAAACAAGGAAATGGAAAATAACCCAAGAAAAATTGTAAAATTTTAAGAGTAACTGAAAGAAAATACAAAAGAAGCGAAAAGAGGTAATAATAAATCAAGAAAAGAGGCACAAAAAGAAAAGAAATACTTACGGGGAAGCCACAAAGGAGCAGATGATGATATCATTATTTTTCATGTGATTGTCGGTGAAAAAACAACTGCCACTGCAGTGCCTCTAATCTGGAAACCCTAGGTTCGAGTTCGGACACTAGCTTGTCATCTAGACAGAATTTAGTCGCTGTCTAGAAGAGAATTCTAGCGGCCAGCTGCATTGGTAGTTTTTTGCGGTTTCTCCAATCAACAGGCGAATGCCGGACCAGTACCCAAACTAGCGAACCATGGACCGCGCGCAACCTTTCTTTCCTCTTCTTTATCATTTCCTTACACTTAAACTCACTTACACTACTACACATGATGGGAGACCAGTCGGGAGCTTAAAACGTGTCCCGGTTGACGAAGTGCCCCGCTGGTGGTAGATACTTGCCTGTAATGTATGACTAGTATGCATTGAGTCAATAGGTGAAGGAAATGCCAATCGCCATATTGTGACATGAGACATTAGTGGATCTTAAGACAGAGGAAGAGAAGCTATTGTTATGGACCTAGAAGCATTTATCTTCACCGTACAATCTATTGAAAACGGCTCCATTTATAAAAAAAACTTTTGTTTGAATGCATTTGAATTATACGGGTATGGCATTTGTTTGAATGCCTTACATAAAGAGAGACTGTTATTTTAAAGATTACAACCAGAGGTACCTCTGATCCTCTGTGACCTATTCAGCATTTATTCATAATTGTACTCTACTTTTTACAAGATACAATACAATGTTCGCAACTCCGGGTATTCCATTTTCATTTCATCCATCCAACCATTTACTTCCATATGTACCAGAACATCGATAATACCTCTATAATAAATGTATATACAATCTGTAGGAGTATTTTCAGAATTATTGAATACTGATGGCTTCCTAACATGTAAAATACTGCGTAATAAATTGTAACGGCAACGGCAGTGCTTTTGTTATCCTTTTCTTTATTTCCCCTTGCATTCAGATGTCTCAGAATAAATTTTACCAACGTCTAGTTCGAGTGGGTATCTGATAGTCACTTCTGTTCGACAGAATCACCAAATCTCTGGAACTACGTCACAACATAACCTGCCAAACATAAGTGCTTTATGAGTTGCATGGCAACCACGGACAAACGACATGTCGGAGGAGGATTCTAACGTCCGGTTGCTCTGATCGGTAGTGTTCCTTGGTTTCCTCGATCCGCGCATCAAGCGAATGTCGGAGCAGTACCCTAACAAAAGAATCGCGGAACGCGCGCAATCTTTCCTTCCCCTTCCTTGTCTTATCGTCATCCCTTACACACACACACACTTACATACACTACACTTCCACACAACGGGGCGGTGCTCCGCTGATACGAGATATCTGGAGGAAAATCCCGCAAGCCGACCTGATGGCGCCGGATCTTGCCATCCTGGCAAGGATGGAAGAAAACCGCCACCTTCCGTGTTAAAAAGAGAGCACTACACTTTTGAAACTATTTATCCTAGCAGTTTACGCTTCCCGAAACACGAAGTAATCAACGAAACAATCATTAGAGAATCTCCCGGGTAGAGTAAAGATACCTAGAGAAGAAAATCCCCTGCCAATCTACTGCAGGTCGGCGGTGAATTCCACAATCCAGTTGGAGCCACCTCCAGAAACAAAGATTGTACCATCTGGATTAAGGTCCATAGCTGTAGACGAGCTTGGAAATATCAATAGATCATTTTGCTTAATGCAATACCCAGAAAATTGTGGTCAAACGAAGTATTCGTTCAGTATTATCTCTTTTCTCGTGTAGTGGTGAAATGCCCTCAACTGTTTTCTCAATGGTGAATCTATAGTAATATTTCATGGATTGAAAAATATTCATTGTTCTCTCTTCGATGTTAATTCCAATTTTCCCATGCATTTAGAATGAAAGAATTTGCATTAAGATATTCAGCTATGCGAAGATGACTTAATATTCAATGAGAGGCTACAAAAAATGTAAATGTGTGAATGGAAATTAATGATGCAGACCAATGAATGTGTAATGTACGTAATCAGTAAATATATGTGATGAACTGGAATACTTATAAATTTCAGTTTATTTAAGTAAATTTAAAAATTCAATTTTTGAATGTATTATGTCTGAACTTTAATGAAATTATTTTCGCCTATGTTTATAGTGAGTTAATTTCACTATGAAAATATCTTTAAAGTATTTCATTCTTACAATAATTTTTCAAACGACTCGAATACATAGAGTATGAGTGAAAAGAACAATTTGAACATCAACTATCAAGAACGTATTTGTGTTGAATATTGTAGTTGAAGGAAGATGTTGGCAAAAGTTTAATTTTTGGAACTTTCGAAAACAATTTCAGTAAAATTCAAATTGGTTCATTCAAAATAGGAATAGCTGAGTCGATTTGATTTAAAAAATTTTAAGAAGGGTGGCAAGGGGCAGATGTAGAAAGAAACTCTTCGAATAGTTTACAATTAATATTCTTATGAATATGTGGATTGGGTGATTCGATACTACAAGATTATCATCACAGGAAAGAAGCACCGGGCAGTGTCTGCGTTTGATTCTTGTTGATGAACAGATTCTTGTTGATTCTTGTTGAACAGATTGATTCTTGTTGAACAGATTGAAATAACGGTTTCGTACAAGTTTTGCAAACTGCAATATCTAGGATATCCGGAAGAATGCGGCAATTACAAGGATAATGCAAGGGTTCAGGTGGAGCAGAGATAATTAAATTATTGTTGATACCATTTTTGTGTAAAACCAATTTCATTCCAGTTGCAATTTATGTATCCTTATGCGGTATGTTTGGCGTTGAAGTCGCATATGGCTATGATAGTAGTTGGATTTGAGAAAAGAGTGTGAAAGTGAGTTTGTTTCAGGAGAATATTAGGAGGTTTATGTATGGCAATTAAAGTGATTGGCGTGCCATATGACAGATGTAGCGCTTTGTTATATTTCTAAGACCGGGGGTGATATACGGTAGCAGAGGATTGTGTCGAATCCGTTTTTTTATGAAAATGGCCACTCCTCCTTTCGCAGCTTGAGAAGGTCTGTCGGATCTGTAAGTCAGGTAACCCGGGACATTAATCTTATCTTATTATTAAGCTTATCGTTTCTGTGAAGAAAGCAATATTTATATTAAAATTATTTAAAACATTTTATAAAATTGGTTTTGGAGATTATTCTGTTTGTATTCCAGTTTAGGAGAGTGAGAGAAATTGATTTATTTTCATACATGTTCTTGATTATTTTCGGTATTACTGATCTGAGATAAATATTAATGTGACACAAGAGCTATTTGGATTTGGTTTTTGATTATGGGAATGAGGGCTTTGATTACTTGGTTTATTATTTCTGATATTATAGGGAGGTGCTGTGGGGGGGGGTGTGAAGAGTTTGTTACTGGGTGTTGTGGTAAATTGAAAATTATATTTTTGAGGGGAGGGGGGGTTTGGGAGGGAGGAGGAAGGTATTATTGTTGGGGACGGATTCTAGACTGATGACAGTTGGCACTAGAATGAAGTGGGGGAAAGGAAGAGGGGAGGGGCAGAAAATTGTTAACTGCCTGTGAATAGAGATAGATGAGTTATTTGCGTGAATACTTTCAGTCTGTTTTGAAAATATTCACATTGCGTGATGGCGCTAGATGAACTTAGTTACAATATACTCAAGTGGGATTAAATTGGGGTTTAAGTTGCATTTATCCGGTTAATGGGAGTTAGCGCATATTATACATTTTGAAGTTTTCTTCCAATAATTTTTCGTGTGTCCGTGGTCCTGACATCTTTTGCATCTCACATTAATTGAATTACGGTGTCTGAGTTCAACTGACGCCACCACACTGAAAAGTCGATTGATGCTAAATAGTTTTTCAAAGGTTGATCTGTCATCACTAAAACTGCACATAATGGCATGGGATATGTAACAAATCTTAGCAGGCGTGTTACTTTGACGTTCTGAATATTAGCCTTGCTAAGTTCTTTAGTAATTTCATCTTCTTCGTAATCGATCGGCATTCCACGAATAACTGCACTAAAGGGGTTGGCTGATGGGTGACATGGGATAGTCATGGGAACGTGTGATATTGACATTTATTATGATCGAGAAAGTGAATAGTTTTTTTCTCAAAACGTCCATTGAATTACGAATAGTTTTGACTGAATTACTTTGGTTTGTGTGATACAGTTTTCTTCTATCTCGGAGGTTAATTTACTAACAAGTTCTTTATATATGTAATTTCGTGAATAAATTTGGAGGTTGCTTTCTTACATAGGCTCTTTTCGGTGAGGGAAATTTGGGGATTTTCCTCGCGGTCATCGTCCGTCTGATGCCGAGCGGAGTTAATCTGTTTTTGTTGGTGAACCCATTACGCCGGGGAGAGAATTAGCCTTGCGTTGGGCGCCATTTACCTGGAGGTTTCTAAGACTGCGTTTCGTCGTCTGACCTTAATGCTTGAATGTTGCTCTTGACAGTTGAGTTCTGATAGAGTTAATGTTGATATTTGAGACGAAATGCCCCCTAGGGGGGCTTGGATTTGAGCACTATGTAGCAATGTGAAAACTTTTGAGTACGAGCAAAAATAACCACTACACTAAATAAGTCGAGTTGATGGAGACTGACTGTTAAGAGTTCAAGAACAACACTGAATGGAATAAATTTAAATCAAACAGTGCATGGTTGTAGAAGGAAAAGCCAAGCCTGTACACATGACGGTCCAGAAGTGAAAACCTTCCTAAATATTGCATATCTCGCTACGAAAATAGCAGCAAATGTTGATAGTACACTGACATTCTCAGTAGCTTATCAAAGAAAAGACTAGCTACAGGTCAACTGTTTCCCTTGATATGGAACTGGGATTTACGGAAGAAGAATGTTAGGAGAATATTACACACGATTATCGTGGAGAGTATTGCCGCATATTGTTTAAAAGTCGAGAAATATCCAAAAGCTATTTTGAGCTATTTGCGTTGATGCTGTGATAGGCATTGTTGGACAAAGTAAATTTGATGAAAAAAGTAAAGTGGAAGTGACTTTCAATATTATTAATACCATTGAAATTAAGAGACCTAAATGGAATGGTCACTTACAGAGTGACGAACGATAGATTCTGCAACCACGTTGACAAAGAGGATAAGTAAGACCTAGAACTCTCTCTGTTTCGTACTCCTCTTTGCCTGCTCGTCTGTGTCGCTGGCTTTCAGCTTTGATACCGCCACAACCCACTTTAACAGATGACAATCAATGGGGTGGGGTCAACGACCCACCTCCGCGAACGTTTTTGTCTTTGTTTAGAAAATAACTTTTATTATTAATATATTTAACTCTTACTGATACATTCATCTTTCACCGCTTTTCAGATGTCGAGAAAAAATTCGCAAGTCTCACCACGTGTAATTGCTTCGAGAAAACTTCCGCATTCTCTTAAACCCAGGCCTCGCTATGAACACGTTGCAACCTTATTTTAGTATCTGTAGATGTATATAGTACTTGTGTAATCAGAGTAACGTAAACGTTGGGCAATTTTTTAAAAATTGTTACCACTTGTATTGACATTTGTTCCTTTGAAGAAAGATCGGCAAATACAGAAAATTTTCAACATAACGTTTTGCTGAACCTCAAAACGCTAGAAATGTAACAAGATCTGGAAGAAAATTATTTTTATTTTTTACTGACAGGTTATAGCTGGTTATTGCCTTCGATACTGAACTCCGTGTATATTGGAGTATAACTTACCTGGATCGAAAGGATCGTGGTTACGAGAGAAATATGAAAACAATTGAGTTTTGCTACATCTTCTTTTATGGGAGGTAAAAATTAAAAGGCAAACCAAGTCAAGTTAACATCTAGTTAATTAGTAAATACGTAAACTTTAATCAATAAAATTAAGTTAAAAATTAAAATAATTTATGTACAATAGGCGTGAACTAGTTATAAAACCCGTGGATATATTACGTTTTAAATGTTTGCTCCTCAATGAACCTCCTGACAGGACAAAGAAGAAATACAATTTAAAAAAGGGTTCAATTTTGGGTAGTGCAGCACAGACGCTATGGATCCACGCGGACGTACATGTCGCCCGGATTCGCTACTTGGCGAATGGATCACTTGGCCTCTAGATATTTGTCGGTGTCCGTGTCCCAGCTCGTACGGCTGACCGCAGCTAGCACTGCTCCTAGTGGCACCGCTTCCAACTATCTCGTCACACCGGATGTCTCTGTGCTAACTCCCGTTGCCGCTGCAAACCGGGAGGATGTAGTTCCAACCATGCCACATTTGAAGCATTTGCAACGTAACGGGTTCGCAATCAAATTACTGTCTAGCGAATATTTTTAGCTGTCGGCTGTTCTGATCGGTAGTTTTCCTTAGTTTCTCCTATCAACACCAGATGAATGCCGGAGCAGTGCCCTCACAAACGGGCCGCGGATCGTGCGCGAACTTTCCTTCCTCTTTCTTGTTCTATCTCTCCCCTCACACACTAACATGCACACACTGCCATGCACTGCACTAGACTAACATGCTGGGATACCCGTCAGGGACTTAAAACTTGTTCCAGCTGGGGTGGCACCCTGCTGGTAGGAGGTAACTGATTAAGGGGAAAACTCCACTTGTCGACGGTAGGTTGGCGCCGGATCTTTCCATCCAGCGGGGGAAGATCACCGCCACCTACCGATGAAAAACACGCACTACACTTACGGGACTAACGACCTTGACGCATCCGGAATCACTCATCAATCAAGCAATCAACCGTGGTTTCTTCGATTAACTCCAGGCGAATGCCGGAGCAGTACTCTAACAAAGGGCCACGGAATGAGCGTGATCTTTCCTTCTTCTACCTTGTTGTATCCTCAGCCCCCCACACACACTAACATGCGCTACACCACTACACATGTTGGTTGCTTAAAGCTTCTCACGTCTGGATTGACATCTCGCAGGGGGCAATACCTTCAGAGGGAAAAACTCCACACGTGTTACTCGGCGCCGGTACTTACGTTTAAGCAGGGTTGAAACAGTGCCACTTGCCGAATTTTAATATGAACAACACTTACGGGTCTAATTACCAAAGTAGTTGGCGCACCCGGAACACCAAATACTGTCTAGTCCACCTCTTGCCCGTGCTTGGCGATGTGAAGGGTTGTTATTTCAATTAAATAATGCCTTAGTTTACGTTGCGAGATTCAAACTATCCGGTCTGCTCTTCCGTCTGACCACGCAATTACGCGCCTATTGTCGTATAGCATCAAAAGAAGGTATCACTCGGACGATGAACGATTTGCTTCAAAAGCTTCTTATATTGAACATACAGCAAATCTACAACGTGAAACTGACGACTTTACTTTCCCTCTGAAATGAGGCGAACGAAAGATGTTCGCTATCACAAATCCACATCTTTGATCAGAGTTGAACCCACGAACTGGTATATAACACTCCGATTCTCTAACAATTACATAGTCACCTGTCAAACGTATTGCTCAAATGTGTGATCAAGAGTGTGTGAGGTGTTTGCTTTCCGGCCTCTCAACCCCGTCTGCCAAGGATCAATCCAGACTGAGGTGCATGGATTTCTGCAGCGGAATAGCCAATGACCATGTGGTACTTTATGGCATGAAAAAAAACCCTGGCATATTGCGCGGAAAAAATAAATTTTTCAACAATACCCCTCCGAGTCAAATACCACATTTCCTTACTGGTAACGACTGGAATTATGTTTTGAAAACGTTGATGGATACTTTTCTGGCGGTGGTCAAAATTTAAGGAAATATCTATGTTTAAAATTAAAGTATCGATATTAATAAAACACTTACCCCAAAACATCGACTTTTTAAACAGCACTGTTTTCATAGTAACGGAATGTTACTATACAGTTAATGAGAGGGTGTATAATTTGACGATGGTCGCGTTTTAATTTTGAATTGAGATTTAACAGACAAAACACGATTTATTTGCGTAAAAATCTTATTACGTAATTGGAGAATTAAAAAATGTGTGTACTTCATTTACAGAGAAAACTTTGGTTTAAACAACGTTCAATTATGTAAATCTGAACATATTACAAGTTTTTCTTATGATGGTATGTTTTCGGTACAAAAATGAATGTCAGACACGTGAAAATATGGAACGCAAAACGTCGATATTAAAAAAACATTGGCTTGAAAAAATTGATGTTAAACTCATGGTTGATTTTATAAGACATCGATTTTTCGGAAACAGCGACATCCATGTTGAATTCCTAGTTCCAAATAGAAATTTCTCAGTAATTTCCATCATGTTAAAGTGTAGTCTAATAAGTAAATACCAAAAGCCTGGTCATTATAAATAATTAAATATATTCTAGCCAGCGCAAGGCTTTTGACTTATTCATTTAGCTCATGTGTATTCGGAATGAAGTGCAAGGATGGTCATTACTCAAAGAGTACTCTTCAAAGTTACTTCATATGCATCGTGCTTTGTTCCGAGCACTGAGAGAAATGCTGTACAATGTACTTTACATGTTTAGTAAGTGATCATATAGTAAAGGCAATTACTCGTGTGATAAGATTCACTAAACACGATTTAGTTGCGTTTAGTAAATCAGATAATAGAAAGTCGTAAGTAAATGAACAAAGAAAATTATCAGTGGCACTATTCTTGTTTCGTAGATCAAATCATTTGGTAAGATCTACGTTTTATGTTGTCACTCATACTAAACACTGCTTAGTAAGCGCGAGTGGTCAGCAAACTGCCAATTCGTATGGTTGTAGAGCTCATGTGAACTGTGAGGTATCAACCATGTATATAGTATTATACGCTATATAAATGGCGTGATTAGTTTTTATTGATTTTAAATAATTTTGTATGATATTCTAAACTAATTGTAGAAATACCTTCGGTAGCTAAACGTCGTCAACCAGCGTCCATAGCTATTCTGCTTGGCTAGGGTTTGTCAGGTAACCCAGGTTAAGGAAATACGAGCCCA
Source organism: Teleogryllus oceanicus (assembly GCA_964035755.1). Lineage (NCBI taxonomy): Eukaryota > Metazoa > Arthropoda > Insecta > Orthoptera > Gryllidae > Teleogryllus > Teleogryllus oceanicus. The sequence goes on from CAXIVR010000013.1 coordinate 59,438,439, forward strand.
CGGACTGTTGGATGGGTGACCGCCCTGGAACCCCAGTTGATACCTGCTTGAAAGAATGGAACAGAAGTACTCCCTTTCACGTTTCTGCTTACTCAGCAGCATTTAATAACTTCTGAAAAGCTGCTATTCGTTTAGTTATTTTCACTAATCGCGATGTGTTTAGTAAATATTACCCACTGCATTAGTCAACACAACGATACCTGTAGTTATCGCCCATAGATGCTATTCGTCTCGGAGTACGACCTGTTATGAACCCTGAGCATTATTATACGTGCATTAGTGTATTTAACTAAATAGCAGTATTTTTCCAAAAATAACCGTTTACTTCAATCTACTACGTGATTAATTGTATGAACTAATCATTTCTCTCAGTGCGACAATACATCCATGCTGACAAATGCTGATGAAAATGTTGATAGATGGCAGTGTAAAATTGCTAAAAGTTCGGCTTCGGTGGTATAATATTTAGCGTATTGGATTGTTGTACCCAAGATCAAGCGTTCAAATCTGATCGAAGTCGTACATTTTTAAAAGCGAAATAATCATTCTTTCGCCTTCCTTCGGATGAGAAGTAACGCCTGATGTCCCATGTTGTAGATTTACTGCTTAAAAGAAGCTTCTGAGCAAAATTGAAATGGCACGTTTTTATCGCCTAAATGATATCTTCTTTTGCTACTAGATGGTGAAAGGAGTGTATAAAAATCTGGGTGGTCTACAAATAGAGCAGCCCTTATGGCCACAGTCTCGGCTCATAGAGTAAAGTAATTTTGATTTTACTTTGAAATGATTAGGACAGAGAAAGTTGGGTTGGAACATAATGGCTAGCCTATACACTTTCCGTTACTCCATTGCTGGGGCTCGGAATTAACTCCCAGTCAACCAATATGGAATTTATGGTGGACCAATCGTCCGGTTAATTAAATTAATTAGTTGATTGATAAATATTTCCGAGTACGTCAACTGCTGTGGTCATTTTCACGTTAGTGTAGTGGATGTTGTATCCTGGAAGGTGTCTGTGCTTCTCACCCGTTATTTGGTGCGATTCGACACCGACCTTTAAGTCGACTTGCAGGGAATTTCCCCTTCAAAGACAACTAATGACCTTAGTAATTGAAGGGTACTTAAACCATCCTAAATAAAAAAATAATGTATCAAGAAATACAGTTCTGAGAAAAGGTCAACCTACTTAAATACTATAAGGATTTGGGTACAGCTGTTCAGATATGAAACATTTATTAATATAAGTAGCTTATTGTTGAGATTTTCTAATCAAGAATACAAATAGTTATTCCATACAAGATGTAAATACCTTGAACAGAAAGGACATGGAAGGTGTATCGAAAAGCTATCTCCCTTACCTAGAGACTTCAACTAGATGTTGCGATCATGGAGTAATGAAATTGTTTGCCATCTCTCCTGGCCTTTCTTCCTTACGTCTTTGATTTCTCTCTCCTCCCTCTATTTCTCAATATCGCTTTCTCCCTCTGTCTCTCTGTCCCAATAAAATGTGAAAAATGAGCACGGTGGCACTACTTTGTGGGTAGCCCTTTTGCCGTGAAATGTTCAGGCGGGATAAAGCACGCAATTGTATAAAAAGTGGCTTTTGCAATATATGAAAGCAAGGCAAACTATTTTCGGGAGGAAAATTCGCAGGATGTTAATAAGTATTTGTTTTTAATATGTGGCAGTTTTAATTAATGAAACCCTTCAAGTAGCATTCACAGTAAAGTGAAGTTGCATTTAATCATTAAACCAATGATTTGAATTTACGTTTTTACTGTATTTTCTCATGTAATTTCCCAATTTGTCGAATCACTATCTACAAGTTTGTACTATTTTAACAATATTTGGAATTTTAAAGATTTAACGATTTCATACAAAAGAATAATATCCATCTCTTGTGTTCTCGAATAATATCTTAATTTCCTCAAAACAACTGGATTCATTGAAAAAGACATACTTAGTTGGATGTAATGAAAAAGTAAAACAAACATCACGTTTACACGTTATTACACTATTCACATGACACGGATATTAACACAATTGCAGAGATGTTTAGTTTCATCTATGCAATTACATCACATAAAGACAAAAGAAATAAATTAATATAAAACTTACCACCCTATTCCATTACAGCGCCTCTTCTAACATCATTTAACTATTTTATTACTTGAGTTCAAGTTTCAAGTGTTATCTTTCTAGACAGGAATATTAATTTATTGAACCACATACAATGCAGTGTTTTCATTTAATAACTGTTTCGCCGACATACAGCAAAACATAATTATAAAATAATAATCATTAATCGTCAATAAAGTGAAAACAATTTGCGATCATTTTTCGTTAATAACTTATAATAATTTAGAACATAATACAAATTAAATAAAATTTCATACCATTGTTTAATATATTATATTTAAAATAATTAAACACATCGATGTGTATGAAAATATATAAAAGTAATTTAAATTTACCATTAATGAGGGTCCACATCAATTAAATCGATTTATTCAGTCGGATATGGTTGTACAAATAAATGTCTCAATTTGAAGTTTGATATGCTTAATTTAACATTTTATTGCACATTCACACGCATCATACATAAGTAGATGACTATAAATTATAATATGTGTTAGAGTACTCATATCTTTTGTTGCACGATCAATTTAGTAATTGTGAATTTTAAAATTATCATGTAAATTTCATATCTTTATAAAACACCTTTCCTTTATAAGTTTTTTTAATTCTCTATTTAGTTAGATTGTGATGATCAAACGATTTTCCTACCCTAGTCAATTTTTCATTTGAATAGTTCCAATAGTTTTAATGCTACTGATATATGTATTAACAGACTAATTAGTTTTTATAAGTAAATCGAAGTAAGAAATATGTTTGAAATTTGGAATTTCAAGTACTTAAATTTATTTATCAGTTTTACAAATTCTAATAAGATAACATTTTCTAATAAATTTGTGTAATAAATTATAATCATTTCTGCATACCAAACACAAACAACAAAAGTTTCACATTTAATCTAACAAAAATTGAGTATATAATTATTCAAAGCGATATTTTGTGTTCATATATACAATAATGCTTAAAAGTAGTGTTTCCCTCACAGTACAATGTAAGACCTCAATAGAATTTGACGTCAGCTGCGATTTGAAAGTGTTAAAGACTACACAATTGAACAAGTGTTAATCACCAAAGATATTACATATGTTATGTTTATTGAGAAAATATGATAATGTCCATTTTTTGCACAAGTGGCAATTTCGTCGTATTCTTCGAAGTGACAATTGCTACTCAAAAAAAGCCTAATTTATCTTCTAATTAATCATATGTTCTCAATAAAAACCAATCAATACCATTGGTGCTTAACGTCTGTGAAGGTCAGTGCGTTCCATTGCCAACAAGCGTCGGACGCACGCGAGAAGCGAATCCATGAAAACAATCATTTATTTCAGTAATTGTACAACGTTTCGTAACTAGTTTTGTTACATCGTCAGGTGCTTAGTGGGGCAACTACTATCCCATTTAATTGAATGGGATAGCGGGTAGTTGGTATTTCAATGGGATAGCGTTCCCTAAGCACCTGATGATGTAACAAAACTAGTTACGAAACGTTGTGCAATTACTGAAATACATGATTGTCATAAAAAAAACTTTGGATACTTTTATTTGTAAACATATATTGACAATCAAGAAGAAATATTGATTTACGACTCTATGAAACCTCACGAAGACAGCCATGCGCTCCCGCCGGGAGAGTCGTGTGTGAGCGCGGGTGAGTGAGTGTGCACTTCTTGTTCCCAGGCACTCCCCGAGGTGAGTGGCGCGCAGCAAGCGCCCCTCGGCGCTTCCACCTGGTAGGCAAGGACTCGGCCCAAGGTAAAACGACACGCCCCCCCGGGAAGTTCCTGCCCACGTTGGTCGACCGTATTTCTCGATCAGGGACGCCGGACTCGCCGAGACACAGTTTTACGATTAAAATTGCCTAGTGCAAACATTCTTAATAATTTATATTCACTATTAACAGTAAATCAATTTGTTAATTAAGTTAATCAATCAATTTTCATCCTTAATTAATTAATTAATTTGAATTAATTAATCATGACTAATTAACTTTGTGAATTAATTAACTCTTAGTGAATTAATTAACCAATAATCTATTTAAATAAAACAGACTGAGGTAATAACTGAAAAATAATGTGAGCAGAGGTGAACACTCACTGTAACAACACAGGCTATTTTAATGACAGAAATTTGGTTTCTAAACACTCGTTAATTTGGGTTCATACTCAAGGTTCAAATGTCAAAATATCAAAATAATTATACGAAGAATAATCTTCATGTTCAAACTTAAACGAAAACATAGTAAATATGAAAAAAATTACATTTAAAAAATATCGAAGCATCCGTTTCAGCAATATTCATGAATAATTTCTATTGATTGGAAGGGGCATCCATTTAAATGAACGCTTCAATGAATTGCTTCGAAATTTCGATATTCAAACAAAAAAATAGTTTCAGAATCCTACATAACAAGGTCGAAAAAAAAATTCATTTTGAAATTTCTTTCCGTGTTTACAATGTCTTTGTGTGAAAATGGGGATTCACCTTGTTAAGTTTATTTCAATTATTAAGAGGGAAAATTTTATAATTATAGTGTTAAAATGTTCAAACATCTTAATATTTTAATGTTCATTTAGATATCAGTTTTCTGGAGTTTTAAAAAGGTTAACAATTTTAATCTTGATCTTACGTCTTTGAGCAAAATAGAACAAAGGAGTGTCTTAAGAACCAAATCCCATTCAGATAAAGTATGTTTACATAGAGTGTGTTCACTTTTGTGGTTATTTGATTGTTAGCAAGATTTGAAATTGTGTTTGCAAGACTGATTGTACAAATGTATGTACAATGTGTAGATACTTAATAATAATTGGAAATAATACAAAACAACTAACGATAGTGGTTTTACATTTGATATATATATATATATATATATATATATATATATATATATAATTTTATTTTATTTATATTCTTAATAAACCGTCACCCATTGTAAGCATAAATCTAGTAATGTAAATCTTTGACCCCGGTGAATAAGCTTGTAAGTAAAAAAAAACTTAATTTTACAGGGGAGCAAAAAACAACTTCAAACTAATGTTACAAATCAGGGATGAATGATATTCAAACATAACCTACACACAAACAGTTTCGTTTGAATATCACCTTCGTTTGAATATGATTAATACTTGCTTTAACTCAGTTAAAAGTTGTTTATTGCTCTCTGGTAAAATTAAGACTTTGTGACATATCAGCTTATTCACCGGGATCAAATATTTACATTACTAGATTTATGCTTGCAATGGCAGACGGTTTATTAAGAATATAAATAAAATAAAATTGGTATATCAAATGTAAACCACTATGTTAGTTATTCTGTATTATTTCCAATTATTATTAAGTGTCATCACACCTTTTACATACACACTCCTTCTCTACATTGAGCTAATTTAAAATAACAGTATATAATAATAATAATTTAACGAAGAAAGTAATTTGAATTACTAAAGAACGGACTTTCAAGAGAAGTAAGGTAATACTACAACATACTATTTAACATAAATATTCAAAATTACATCAAACAGTGTCTATATAATTGATAGTTGTTAAATTTAAAACTTTCTTTGGCAAATTACTAAGAATAATTTGACTTCCGTCGCAGATTTTGATCGTAAATATTGTGTCTCTTTCCCGGGGAACCTGTAGTAGTAGAAGTATGTTGCAAGTAGAAGGAATACTCCTCGACGTATATTGAAATATCTTCAGTTCTGGAATCCTCAGTAACTTTCTTCGAAGATTTGGATCCACTTGGAGAAATGTGTAGAGTAATTCCTTGTCCTTTGTGATGATCCTTATCTTTCATTCTTATTCATGGAAATCGAAATTAACTATACATGTAGTGAAGGAGTTATTGACTTCTGCATGAGTAACCACTTGTTTTCTTACTTTCTTTGATGTACAGGTAACATGACTTTTTCTCTATAGTTCTATTGCGTTAAAATTTGAATCATGCATGGAGAGTATGATTCTTATTGCTCCCACATCTAGTACTTACAATTCAACGTTTGTAATTTAGTTCCAGTTGTACTGTAGATAGAAGAAAACAGTATTCTTACTAAATATGACATTGTATGACATTTATGCTCCTTGTTCATGTTCTTTTTCAGTTTTTGGACACGTTTAGATAAAAAATGTATGTAATAGGATGGAATTAATTTTGATTTCAAAGAACCAGGAAGAGTGTGTTATTGAGCATATCATTAATAATAACTCAACGTTTTAATACAATTTATGTCATGTTTAATTTCATTTGATTAAATCAAGGGAGAACCAATAAGTCACCAGCTATCCTCTCACATAAAAAAGTTCTGCAGTTCTAAAACGCCAAATGAGTAGTGGTTCTTAATAAGCGTTTTGAAATGTTTTACTAAAAAAAAATATTGTGGCTAATGATTATTTCTCTCTGACCTCTTAATTTATTTGATTGTTATTGAAGTATTTTAAGCTATACAAACGTGATTAGAGTTTTTTAATACTAGACTCCTATGTTGGTCAATATCTCATTCCGCATATGATTAAAATTGTTTGATATCTTCTCCTGACTTGATAAGTTCGACTGTGTTCATAAGCACGCATCGGAATCAGTGCGAGTATGCCTGCACTCTGGCGAGGTTTGAATTATTTTTAAAATGTATACTGAGATATACCAAAATTTTCCTCTCTCTCTACATCTATATCTGCTAAAGATCTTAGCGTCCGGCTTGCTGGGTCAATGGGTCACGATATATTATAATCTTTATTACCTCTGTAATGGATTATAGGATCCGCCGACTATACAGCGCAGCTGGGAATCTGAAATAGAATGATTCTATTCCTAGTTCATTTCTGTTTGGATTGACTAAATGAAAGATCACTTTCTTTTCTAACGAACAAAATTCAACAAAGTTTATTTTTGCCTTTCTAACAAACAATTTAGAGAATTTACAATTTTTAGGCCTTTGATCAAGATATCTTTCAATTTAGAGTTTATACCGCGGTTAACTTATCTTTTCTTCTTTGATGTCCCTCGTAGACTTCTCAGTCGAAATATCTTGCGATCTTGCCGTAGTCCAAAGTTCCAATTTATACACCAATATTGCTTCCACATCAAAATATCTGCAATACCATTCACTGTCCTTAAAATTTCACTGATAACCCATTTCTATCTCGATTGTACTCGTTCCCTCTCACGAACATACGATCAGTTCAGTAGCGCGTCTCAGAGCAGAATGAAATCTTTCTGCATGATTCATCCCTCGAAGACTTCGTATTAAACTACCTTCATTTTTTTCATAACATTTGACCGTCCTTCTCTCACCCAGCCAATCCATACGTTTGTTATATTTTGGTGTAGCTGACCGTCTAAACTTCTTCGCCCAATCCTAAATTTTCTACTTTCGGCATCCAGAACTGTTAATGCATTTACAAAAAACAAAAACTACATTGTTTATTCACGGTCGTTGCTAAGCTCTAGCTCTCGTGATATTTCGTAATACATGGTCCACCATATTGTCTACAAATAAATGTTAATTTATTTTAATGTGACAAATGGGTATGTCACAATACATTATTATTAAATATTCCGCAGGCACTTACATGTTCATACACAAAGGATTGTAATTATCTTGTATCAATCCCCTTTCCTTGATAGAATATTGAACATCATCAGGCAAGATATTATGTCGATATATCGTCGTTCGAACATGCAGCAACTGTTACGCAATCGGCAGCAATGAAGAACCCTTACAAATCTTTCGATGTGAATCCTTATAAATCGTCGATCGTCTTATTTGTTACTATCATAAAAATCGAATAACTAGAATACATCATTTTCTCTCTTCAGGCAACGCGACGTCACAAACGCGATCAAAACGTTTTGTGTCCCAAAACTAGAGCATCGGAGAGTGCGGATAGCCGAGTTACAACAATAAATGAACAGAAATATAATTGAAAAGCATTTCCAATCCGTGAATCCGTTTGAGGAAAAGAAAAGTTCATATATCTTTTATGTCGGTTTTCCCATTGACATTTTGCTTCAGGGGTTAGGATCTGCGTCGAATTTCACTGTTTTGAGAAGACGGGCCATTTTAACAATGAGTGATAAATTGTTGTAGTAGAACTTGTGGACTACTAGTACTAGTAATAATCATAGTATACTTTTAATGAGGTTTTATTAGACTTATTTTAACTTACATACAATATAATGTAAATATTAAACGTTGTGTATCCATGGTAATATAAGAAATGGTTATGTTATGATAATGTTGTCTTGGTTGTCGACAGCCAAGTTCTCCAGTCAGATCGCGTGTTCGGCTGAACACACATATTCTGTTTGTAACCTTCGAAAGAGGCGATCAGCAGTTGAATCCTCTAACCAGGCATGATCCATTCTATATTGTCCAAGAAAATACCTCCGAGAATCACAACGCATCTATTACGTCCCTGGAGTAACGAAAAATGGATCGTGGTCGGGATAACTCAAGTAAAAATAATATGAAAATATTCAGATAAAATATTGTGTATGAAATGTAGGTAAAGAGCGATTTCCCTGGTGAAATTTGACAAACGTTTTACTCACGGGAAATCAGTGAGGTATTTCACTTTTCCCATAAATAAATTTTTAGCGGTCTTTAGAGAAATTGAATTGAATTTGCCTTATTTTACGTGGCGAGACTCAGGCCATGAGGCCTGCTCTTCCGTCTGACCACGCAAATTTCGTTACACTCCTTTCACCTATCATGGGAGAAAGAAGGTATTACTTGGGCGACGAAACAGGCGATTTGAATTTAGCTCAGAGGCGTCATTTAGGCTTGAGGATCTTTTACATGCTGTAAATGTACTAACATGGGACAGCCGGCTTTACTTCCCCTACGAAGGAAGGCGTACGAAGGATTTTTTCGCCCCTTAAAAATCCACGACTTCGATCGGGTTTGAACCCCGAACTTGGATATAGCAGTCCTATACGCTAACCGCTACACCATCGCCGCCGCAAATTTTCTGGTAACCCAGAATTTATTGTGAGATATAAAAATTTCCATGAAGATAGTTTTACATAGGACTGAGTTTCTTGCACATTTTGTAAAGAAACGGGAATATATTTTGCCAGTAATTATTATAAAAACTATTGTCATATTTCATGGCGCTCAATGATAATCATTTATTCTATTTAATTAAGCTCTAATATTATTTATTTTCTCTGACAGAGAATTGAATCCGTTTCTATTTATTGTACTCTTTACTGCGGCTCGACTAAATGACATTAATTGATAGTTTTGTTGTATTTACTAACTGATAATGTAGAACGTTATCTCATGTAGGTTATCTCATCTATATGTTATCTTCGTCATTATGATGCCTCTCAGTTGCCATTTGCCAACTCAAAGGTCAGTAAAAACTGCAAATAAAAACTATTTGATTATTTCTTACGCAATTGAAAAATTGTAGGCTACTTAATACTTTTATCCAGCAATTGCGGCTGAGTCCTAGTTAGCTCCTTATTCAAGGAGTCTCTCGTCTTCATAGAGAAATGACTTTGGGAAGGAAAGTTCGCGCACGGTCTGCGAACCGTTGTTGCAGATTATACTCCTGGGTCCGAATATAAGTGATCGGAAACGGCAAACTGAAAATCAGAAGACCTGGCTTATTCTAAACGGCGATAGTGTGACGGTTCGAACCCGATCGAAGCGGTGGATATTAAGGGCGAAAAATCCTTCGTTCGGAGGGGAAGTAAAGCCGGCTGTCCCATGTAGTAGATTTACTACATGTAAAAGATACCTCTGACGCCTCTGAGCTAAATTCAATTTGCCTGTTTCGTCCCCCAAGTAATACCTTCTTTCTCCCAAGGTTGGTGGAGCGTAGCGGAATTTGCGTGGTCAGGCGGAAGAGCAGGCCTCATGGTCTGAGTCTCGCCACGTAAAATAACGCACATTCAATTCAATTCAGTTCTCAGTGAGAGAATGACGTCGTTCAACGCTGTTACTTAGTTGTCAACCTCTGTCGGGACACGATCCTCGGACACCCCAATTCACAAAGTCTCAGTTGCATATTTACCAACACATACTCGAATCCTCAAGCTACGCTCGTAGTACAGCTGAAATATCTGTCGTTTTCTACTAAACGACTGGGAGCAAATCCGTACAATTTACACACGACATTATATCCGACGAACCCGTGAATGTTGTACCCGAAATCATCCGAGTATTCCCATAATTCTACAGCTCAATTTCGGAAAGCTTTGCTATAAGCACGCTCAAGACTCTTAAGATGCTGATAGTTTTGGAATGGAAATGGTATTAACTCTTCGGCTGATTTCCGGCAAATGGAACCGTCGTAACCAAACTGTCGTGACCACACGCACACATTTAAAGGAACCGCCGCCGAGTGACGTCAGCGGGGCGTTACCGCCCCTGGCGAGAGAAGCAGGCAACCGGTGCGAGCTGGCCTGGCTGTCCGCCGCGGCCGTCACGCCCACAAGCGGGTAGGACTCGCCACCGCCCCTACTCCGCAGCTAGTCGGCGGGCCATAGCCCTAGCGGCTATAAGAGGGTCCGACCCGACGCCAGGGCAGATAGCGAGCGGCAGTGTTAGCGATTGTATCCTGGCGAGTGAATTGGCGAGAGAGGTGCGGAGAGCAAGTACGACGACCTATGCTACTGACGTGGAACTCTCTTGTGGATATTCGACGACTTGGCTGATTTTGGGACTTCGTCTGGACTACAACAACACGGCTTCGCTTTTGGTACATACTTCTTGTGATTCAGCACTTCAGCAATTGTACCTGGACTTGAATAAAATTGATTTTAAGAATTCTTGTCTTTGATTGGATTCTACACAAACGAAACAGATTTTCGGCCGATAACCGGTGATTCCGGACACCTCCGAAAGAGGTATTTCGGTTTCAGTAGGAACATTTCCGTTGACCAGACGTATTTGAATAAAAAGGACACATTGGGCGAGAATATTCTTATCGACAAATACCTAAAAATTTATTGACGGGAAAAACGTTCGTTCGTTCGTCTGTCCGTCCGTCCATCCGTTCGTCCGCCGTCCGTCAGCCATCCGTCCGTCCGTTTGTGTATCCGTTCGTCTGTGCGTTCGTCTGTTCGTTCGCCTGTCTGCTTGTCTGTCCGTTCATCTGTTCGTTTGTCTGTTCGTCTGTCCGTTCGTCAGTTCGTTTGTCTGTCCGTCCGTCCGTTTGTGTATCCGTTCGTCTTCCGTTCGTCTTTCGTTCGCCTGTCTGCTTGTCTGTCCGTTCTCTGTTCGTTTGTCTGTCCGTCCGTCCGTCCGTAATCTGGTCTGCGATCACGCTAGCGCCCAAAACATTCAATGTTCTCCGATCGATCTGGGAAATGCTGTGCGAACTTTTAAAAGGAAATTTTGATATTTGGAGCGATGAAGTCAACAATATTTTCAAATGTTTCTCCAAAATGCTTCAATATAACGACTACAACTGTTTTTCATTTTTTCACGAAAGGAGGAAGGAACGTTTAAAAATGGCTCAGGTCTAATTTTCTTTAAACTCTCCGAATGTTCCAAAAATTGTAAAAGGTTGGAATAATGCGAAAAAATGCGTGCCGTTATAGGATCACTGGTTGGTTTTGCTCCGCTGATTGGTAGGCATCCGATTCTGCGACTGTGTTTGGCAGATACATATAATTTAATATATGCTATAAAATATTATGGATTTGCCGGCAATCAAGGTCAAGTAATGCTTGCTAACGGCTATGCATCTTAGGACGCAGTTAAAGCCGAACCATGAAACAAAATGTTCGATATTGTTGTTCAATATTATTGGACAGGTCGTCCCCTTGAGAGGATTTTTGTAAATTATATTGTTCGAATGATAAGTACATGGTTCAGTAATTTTACTTTTTCACATGCATTTGGAATGGCTTATAGTTAACCTAATCTAAAAAATCTTATCTAACTATACCATTGGCTTAGGACGTTGAGCATCGACGCTTAGTTTACTTCACAAAATATTTGCAAGAAGGCATGTAGCGGAAGTCTATTTTGGATCCGGGTCGAGAAATCGTTGAGTGTGGATAAGTTGTAGGGGGCTATTTGATTTATTTAGGATATATTTGAGTAGAAATTGTTAGGGAGATGAACGATGGGATGATCGATGGATTGTAATTGTAAATGTAAATCTCTGTCATCTAAATGTAATTCTCTATGGAGTTAATCATTAGAGTGAACCATGGGGCGTAAGTGGCTAATGTTAAGTATTTGTTTTGCATTATTTGCATTCGATTGATGTTTGACTCTAAAGCATTCGTTCAAATGGGGCAAGTATACAGCATTAGAGGTCTGATTGTTGTCTTGTATAGAGTTACGAGATTGTTTAAGAAGAAGAGACTGTATTGTATTGAGTAGTGGTTTTAGCTGTATTAATTTAATTTTGTTTGTTGAATTGCTATGTGAGATTTCCAAGTTAATTTGTTCAAAGTTTAGTCTTAAATGATGTCACTGCAGCGCCTCTGACCGGGAGGTCCTAGGTTCGAGTCCTGACAACGGCAGGATTTTCGACACTAGCTTTTCAGCTATGTCGAATTCAGTCGCTGTCTGGAGGAGAATTTTAGCGGCCGGCTGCACTGATCGGTAGTTTTCCGTGGTTTCTCCGATCAACACCAGGCGAATTTAGTCTTAAATATTTAACAGTTCAGTTGTATGTTGTCCTGAGGATTATGTTGTTATGGATTTGAAGTGCGAACTCCTGAGAGTTTCTGCATCTACCAATTACGAGTGCAGGATGGTATCTCAACAGGAGACGCGAAGTTCGTAACTTCGTTAAATGACATTTCCTGCCACATGTTTACCGGTGAGAAGTAACCGCTTTCGATCCCTGTACATGCTCTAGAATTCTGTAACATTTATTCTCAGGCACCCTGTGGTGCAACATGTTCCGCAGCTGTTTTATTCGTTATAAGGGTAACCCTCGTCTCGCCCAGCGGTTGTCGATATCTCGATCTGATGGAATTGGCAGGGGCCCTTGCACGTGTATGCCAGAGCTCTGTGGTACGTAGGTGCTGACGGCTCGGGGGAGCCGCTGAGTTCAGGCAAGCATTGGCAGATACGTCGACATGCAGCCGACGATGAAGTATGGGGTGGGAGTACAAGAAAAAATAGTAATTTACATTGCAAGGCAAGAAAGTGGATGTTCCATGCCTAGACGGGAGTTCCCGGACGAGGTCGAAGACCACGTCTAGATTTCCATCGTGTTATGGAGTCATTTTAGGGAGTGAGTCCAAATGGTTTTCAAAACGTCAGTTTTATGACAATTCGTCTGTGTGATATACGTATTTAATTCCCGATCACGAGAACATACTATTACTTTTTTCATTCCGGAATTGCCACTATTTTGTTTTTTAGTTCTTGTACTTTCAGTACTAGAACAGAAAGAGGTTTCTGAACGTTTCCAGGCTGGTGATGAAAAGAGTTGGTCTTCCTTGTCACAGTACCTAACTTCCGAAACGGTCGCGAATAAAATGCATTTTTTCTCAAAAGACCTCAAATATGCAATATTTAGAGCATTACTAGAGAAGCTGAAACTCTTGCTAAATTTTTCATCTGATTAATTTTATTTTTTGTAAATGTTTTCATATTGAAATTCGTGCTAATATACATACGGTCATTTCAAGTAACACCGCTTCTCGCGTTAAGAATACTGGACCGTGCTATTTTTTTCTCATAGTAGTTTGCAATAACAGCAGATTTTAAATCTGAGCGTTCACCTTCTTCCTCGTAGTTTATTAGATTTGTTTTCAGATTATTTATTCTACTCGTATAAGCAGCGCGATTATAGCAATGGCCAGCAAAAGCAAAAATGTTTCTGAACAAACACACACAGAATGGTTTTCCAAACTCTCACCGCTAAAGAAAAACACACCAAATACACGGACACTGGAATAAATACTATACTATAAATTCTATATTATAATACTGGAATACGTTAAATACTTTTGTCGGTCACATGCATCTTTAACCCCTGTTAACACGCAACCCTCCAGGTTTGTTAAGTGCAGTTGTACCTACCTCAATGTTAAGAAATTTAATACCTTTAGCAACGTAAATAACCATCGATTCATTGCAAGTCAAATGGTTGTTAAAGGAAAAAACATAGCGATGTACAAAACAAATCAGATTCAGACAATTCAGAAGTAATTCACATTGGGTTGGGGAATAATTATTATTAATTGTAATATTATTAATAGTTCAATTATAAAAATGTGTATTAGGTAAATTAACCTCATTTTCCTCCCCTTCCACCAAATGAAACCACTCCGATAATCGTATTTATTAACGATGAGGTGGTGTTGCCACTGGAAGTCAACGCGCAAATTTCCTAGCCGAATGTCGTTTCTTTAGATTCAGGAGAATTATTTGCATCCACCTTTCTCGAACCACGGTATACGAATATTGTTTATATTAATATATCGGAAGCAACGCTTCACAATATCGTACTAACGTGCCGCAGCAACGGAATTCATGTGCTTACTATCGCAGTAATGTCAAGTTTTCATAATACGTGAGTTGTTATAGTGCCTGATCAAATAATAAACATACCACGAAATATTAAATGTTATTACTGCCTTGTGCAAATTAAAAATCTCGGCTCCGCTATGCTCTACCTAGATTTTTTAACTTTTGGCCTCGGAAGTAATAACACTCATAAGATTGCTAGGTATGTTAATACCTATAAACAAATCTCGTGAACACTGCAACAACATAATAGTACATTACATTTATAAAGATAATTTCTTTCTCTACATACCAAGTATTCGTATAAAAGCGAAAAAAGTCGCTGTTTCATAACACAACTCGTGAGAAGAAAATATTTGATGGTTCGTGGCTTGTTCTTTGGAACTTTGCTGTCGCACGATCTCAGCTGGTAGGTAAGCAGTGTTGCATTGAGTATAACAATTCAGTCGGTACGCGCAGTATGAGAGGAGATGGAGTAACGCAACGAACTCTTTGCATTTTTCCGCCAAAACCGAAACTACTTCATTGTTTTTACTTTCTCGTATTCATACGTATATACGGAGTAATACAATATTGTTTTTTTACTTGCCTCTCACGGCGTTATAATTTACACTAGTGGCATGTTCTTCGCATTATTATATTCATGAGTACGTGTGTATAAATAATAGCAAATAAAGTTTCTCAAAAACTCAACACTTTTCTGCGAAAATGAGCTCAAAATTCCGCATTTTCAGTAACGCGCAAACGCAATTTTTTCAAAAATAGCTCAACATCTTTTAAATTTTTTTCCAATGGATAGTGCCAATTGCAATCTTTAATACGGCGTAAAGCTCATTTTGATTTATTCTTTCGTTCTCTTAAAGATTACACAAATGTAATTTTTTGAAATGTCTTTCACGCCGTTAATATGCACATTTCCATCGAATACAATACATCATTTGCGAATGGAGTACTCAAATGACTTAAATGATGTTTTTGAAAACTCAATAGATTCCTGTGAAAAATAGCCTCAAATTTCGCATTTACAGAAATGCTTAATCGCCATTTTTTTTAAAAACGAGTTAAAATTTTTCAGTGGAAATTTCAATTGTTGACTGCGTTTACTCTTCTTTAATATTCTTGTAGTAATATTTCGGTTATACTCTTTGCACAGCAAATGGTTAAAAAAAATAAAAAATGTACTTTTGGCGGCGGTAGATGGCAAATGGCAAAAGGATTAGACAACACTGTAAAGGCAGTGTACACCAAGATTTTAGAAAACATTACTACGGGAAAGTCTGTCCATTCTGTGGCACCTCTAGTTTGATTTTCCTGGAGATCCTGGGTATCTAAGGAAATCATCGCCAGCTCATGTATGGCCGGAAGCTGCGAGGTATTCCTTAAATTTCTGCGCGAGTTTAAAATTAAGAATATAGATATAGATCATTGTTTCACGGGTTATATTGAGAGGAAAAATAACACGCCTGGTGTGTTTCATTTCCTTTGATGAGACTTCTAATACCTGTCACCATAGTTACAAAACACTTGGTTTGTTTTCAGTAGTTATTAGCACGGTTCTGGAGAAATTCTTATGTATCATAAGAATTTGTGTACGATGTTGCATTGATTGGTGTCTTTATCGTTTTAGTGCGTGTTTACGTACTATTGCTTTGTACGTACTATTGCTATTGTATATTTTTACTGATTATTTCCTGTTTCCACGCGCGTCAACTGGTATGGTCATTACTTCCATAAGTGTAGTGCATGTTTTATCATGAAAATGGTGGGGGTCTTCCTTCCGTCTGATAGTGATTGCACACTTTGAAAATGGGTACGTTTCGTCTCTTTGTTTTTGCTAGTCCTACCTTTATAGTGCTTTCATTCTTGGAGAAAAAACAACTCAATCTCTTTTCGTCCATTATTTTTTAAAAAAATGGACACTTCGCTTGCTGACAATATGCAATTCACTTGTTTCGAATATGACTTTATTCTACAAAAAAATACTTCACAACGTAATTCCACGTCTGTCTTTTCTTCTTAGCGTGCTCCTGACGCAATCGCGCACTATGAAAAAATGTGTGAAACAGGCTAGTTGTCATTTGCGCCGCGCGCCGCGTGGTTGCGGCCCACTGTGCGAGCGATCGGGTGTCCGCGCCGGCGCAGTGAAGGGAGAGGGGATTCCCCGAAGCCTCGTTCCGTAACTGCAGCGTCCTCTTACGGCCTCTGGTCGCCTGGACCGGACCCGCCGGACGAGGGCGGTTCGTGGAAACGGGTGAATTGAGAGGCCACACCCGACTCATCCACGTCAAGGGCGCACGGGTCCTGGCAAATTGTTAAATGACTTTGCTACAGCGTTCAGTAGGACACGTTTCGGTTTTACGGACATGTTTGGATCGACACTGATGAACTGTACCGCTCTAGTCACGCAAATATGATACAATCTCGAAAGTCATCTCAACAATCCTCCAACGTTTATGAAAAAAAAAAAATAAAAAAATAAAATAATTAAAAATGTAAAATATGCAAATACATGCTCCTAAAATGGAAATATGCTCAATCATCATAAATATGCAAAAATATACACTATAAGAACTTGTATATTGATCTCAAACAATACGAAATGAATTTTTGTGCTCTATGAATATCATTACGTTTAAGGAACAAAACATGCAAATATGCAAAATCCGCAGCCTAATTATTAGATTAGTGGATGTTGTAAAGCGGAAAGACAGTGTTCTTCCCCCGCTGGATGGTGTGGTCCGGCGCTGAATTCTACGTCAGCTTGCGAGGGCTTTTAGTTAGTTAGTTAGTTAGTTAGTTAGTTAGTTAATGCCTTATTTTACGTGGCGAGACTCGGGCTATGAGGCCCGCTCTTCCGTCTAACCACACAAATTTCGCTACGCCCCTTTCACCACCTAGCGGAGAAAGGAGGTATTATCTTGTTCGACGAAACAGGCGGATCTCAGGCTGTATAGCGAAAAATCATAATATTTTTTGGCAATTGACAGAGGCTGGTAGCTCTCTGCCCCGTTTCCAACACACACCCATGCTCCGCCACCACCTGGATCGTTTCTGCTCTCTGCTACGATTCATAAATTTCATCCTCGTGTCAAGCGATTCCACACATTCTACAAGAATGTCGATGCAAAACTTAAACAAACGAAACCCGGACTGTGGGCTATAATTTCGACTTGTCTCCTCTCACTCAAACATCTATTTACATGAATCATTCTATCACATCGAGAGACCAATCGAGAGCTTAGAGCTTGTCCCGGCTGGGGCGGTGTGACCACTGGGGAGATATTTGGAGTAGGAAAACCTTACGAAGCCGACATCTAGGATCTCACCATTTATTGAGACAGAGACTCCGCCACATCCCGGGGTAAACATGAAAAAAGCAAAGGAAAATAATGAACTAAGAAGTTGAAGTGCTTCAAAACATCAGATAATAAATACCGGGAGATATGGCTCAGGGCATCCACTAATGTCACTGGTGTGACCGGGAGTCTACTTTCGAATTCTGACAGTGGCAGGATTTTCAACACCAGCTTGTCAGATAGGTCGAATTCAGCCGCAATCTGGAGAAGAATTCCAGTGTCCGGATGTTCTTATTGGCAGTGTTCCGTGCTTTCTTCCATCAACACCAGGCGGATTCCGGAGCAGTTTCCTAACAAACGGGCCACGGAGCGCGCGCGATCTTTACTTCCTCTTCCTTGTCCTATCCTCACTCACACCAACATGAACTACACTACCACACATGCCGGGAGACCGACCCGTGGGCTTAGAGCTTGTTCCGGTTGAGACGGTGCCTTGCTGGTGGGAGATGCCTGGGTGGAGAAAAACCCTACTATCCGACGTGTAAGTTGGCGCCGGATCTCGATATCGAGCTGAGGAACATCACTACCACCTCCCGTTGAAAAAACACACACTACGCTTACAGTACTATTGACCTTAGCAGTTGACGCGTCTGGAATCTCTAACCAACGAATGAAATCAATAATTGAATCCCTGATAGAGCGCATTCCACGGCCAACTTCTCCTCCTCTCTGCGTTGCCCGTCCTTCTCCGGCATTCCACGGCCCACTTCTCCTCCTCTCTGCCCTGCCCGTCCTTCTCCGGCATTCCATGGCCCACTTCTCCGCTCTGCCCTGCCCGTCCTTCTCCGGCATTCCATGGCCCACTTCTTCTCCGCTCTGCCCTGCCCGTCCTTCTCCGGCATTCCATGGCCCACTTCTCCGCTCTGCCCTGCCCGTCCTTCTCCGGCATTCCACGGCCCACTTCTCTCCCTCTGCCCTGCCCGTCCTTCTCCGGCATTCCATGGCCCACTTCTCCCCGCTCTGCCCTGCCCGTCCTTCTCCGGCGTCTCGCGTCTTGTTCCTCTGCCGTGCGTCGCGGTCAGATGCGTTCGATAATCCGGATCTGCCCATGCGTCAGCCACCGCGCGGGGGCGGCCCAGCGCTGCCTCACGGGCGCGCAACGCCGCAGCCACAGCACTCGAGGCACGGCGAAGAGAAAATTTTTCTTTCAAAAATGACAGTTTTTAGTTGAATGAAATTTGGAGTCGCGAATGTGCAGAATATCGAGGAACTTTTAACTTGTGAGTTAATTCGGTGTTGTCATCTTCCTTCCCTAAACTTCGATTTCTCTTCCAGGAAAATTTAATTATTTGTGTTCATGAAAATTAGATGTAAAGGATATCGAAATAAAATATAAGTAAATGTTGAAATGTAGAGGTTACATAAACGGGAAGGGATTGATCAAGTCATCAACTGATGTCACTGCAGTCCCTCTGTCCGGGAGGTTATAGATTTGCGTCCCCACGGATTTTCGACATTAGCTTGTCAGCTTGGTTGAGTTCAGTCGCTGTTGGTAAGAGAATTCTAGAGGTCGGCTGCTCTCATTAGTAGTTTTTCGTGGTTTCTCCGGACAACACCTGACAAATGCTAAAGCAGATCCCTAAACAAACGGGCCATGGGACGCTCGCGATCATTCTTTCCTATTCTCTCCACTTGGACACACACACACTAACATGCACTACACTACAACATATTCCGGGAGACCAGTCGGAAGCTTAGAGCTTGTCCCGGCTGGGGCGGTGCCCCCCTGGTGGGAGAGTCCTGGTTAGGGGAAAACCCCACTAGCCGACGGTAGGTCAGCGCCGGATCTCGCCATCCAGTGGAAGAAGATCACCGCCATCTCCCGAGAAAAAAGAACATGTACTAACGGGACTATTGACCAAAGCAGTTGACGCGCGCGGAAACACGAAAAAATCAATCAATCAAGAGGTAAAATAAGAAGAGAAAATATCGAGAGTATACCAAGTAACAATGGCTAGGGTTATTGCGCCAAACTTTGAAATTTATGAATCGGAATACCAGCGTTATTGGTGATTCTTCAAAATACAAATAAAGTCTCTTATTTTCCTTGAACAGAAATACGTTTTCTTCATCGCATGGAAAACTTTGATTCCTTCATTGAAGAAATAAGACGGGTGCCACGGGAACAAATTGGGCACGTACTTTTACCACAGCGTCGTCTTCAAATCTTTCTTCTCCCATTGCGTCCTTTAGATGACCAAGCATATGGTAGTCCCATGGGAAGTACGAACAGTAAAGCAAACAGGGGGCCCCAGGGCTGCCTCATCAACACGCATCTCCATTGCCACAGCATGCTTAAGATGGGTCTCTCAAGCGAAATGAACTCGGAAAAACTTCAACAAAATTTAGTTTTCATTTTATTGTATTTATGAAGTATTCAAAATATGGGTTTAGTTCAACTCCAAGTGACAATTACAACAGTTTATTGCGCCAAACTTTACAATTTTCTGTTGACAAAACAGTACTAACAAATTTTTTAAAAGGGAAAAATTCCATGACCAAAAATTTTATACGCAATTTTTCGAGTTCTCTAAGCTTCCTTCCCCAGGATTGCGATAGCTAGTCCGACACACCAATTTTTGCTCTTTCTGCGCAACGCCTGTTTACGTCACAAACCTGACCACAACACGGCCACCACGTAACCACAACACGGGGGCACTTTGTTAGAAAGCCACACCAGACGTTGGCCGCCATGCTGCGTTGAGAGCGCGAAGTGTTGAGACACATTTTGAAGTGGCAGAAAGCGACAATTTCCAACAAAAAATAAAATAATGAAGCAGTAATTGAAATAAACGATGAATAAATGTAACTTCATTTTCTGTGCACGTCTTTAGAATTCAGTGGGAAATACAATTATTCAAATTATCGTTTCCATGTTGTCGCGGCAGGAATTAATAAGAGCGAAAATTTATTGCTTATTTATCCTTGAAAATAGATTTTATTACATGGGAGTTTTTTTGTTTTTTAAAAAAA
Source organism: Teleogryllus oceanicus (assembly GCA_964035755.1). Lineage (NCBI taxonomy): Eukaryota > Metazoa > Arthropoda > Insecta > Orthoptera > Gryllidae > Teleogryllus > Teleogryllus oceanicus. The sequence continues at coordinate 59,459,359 of CAXIVR010000013.1, forward strand.
TTTATTGCTTATTTATTTGAAAATAGATTTTATACATGGGAGTTTTTGTTTTTTTTCTCCCTTTCAAAATTCAAAATTTAAGTAGTATATGACTTAGTGTAGGGATCACAGAATTTTGAAAATGTGCACACAATTCACTTTTCCCCGTAGCACGTCATACGCAGTTTTAACTGTTTTTTTGACGTAAATAAATAAATAAATAATTTTAGAAATATGCTTCATATATCTGTTATTTTGGCATTTGGAATTCCCGCTAATATTGTGACGCAAACTGGTGCCTAAAGTGCATTGGCTGCAGTCGGATACGATGCGGAATAGGTCACCCGTATCTTTCCATCTTGGTGCCCACGGCTTTCTGTAGATTGCTGACGCTCTGACTCGCACGGAGGCTTGCAATTCCAGAACCTTGCTGGAACCCCTTCCACACCTTCCAAAACCTTGCAGAACTGCAACGGCAGTACTCTGCTCAATGCTTTCGTTGATTGATTTTGATTGATTGTTTTAGTGATTCCTGGCGCGTCAACTACTATGGTCATTATTCCTGTAAGTGTAGTGCGTGTTTTTCCTCGGGAGATGGTGGTGATGATCTTCCCCCGCTGGATGGCGAGATCCGGCGCCGACCTACCGTCGGTGGGGTTTCCTAACCAGGACTCTCCCACCAGCGGGGCACCGCCGCAGCCGGGACAAGCTCTAAGCTCCCGACCGGTCTCCCGGAATGTGTGGTAGTGTAGTGCATGTTAGTGTAAGTGTGTATGTAAGGGGAGCGGATAGGAGAAGGAAGAGAAGGAAAGATCGCGGCGGTCTGTGACCCAATTGTTAGGGTACTGCTCCGGAATTCACCTGGTATTGATCGGAGAAACCACGGAAAACTACCGATCAGAGCAGCCTGCCGCTAGACTTCTCCTCCAGACAGCGACTAAATTCGACCTAGCTGAAAGGTAGTGTCGAAAATCCTGCAATCGTCAGGACTCAAACCTAGGACCTCCCGGTCAGAGGTTCTGCAGTGACATCTGTTGATGCACTGAGCTACCGCTACCGGTACCTGGATTGGGAAACACCGCAATTCGCCGTGCAGATCGGCGCCGAGCCTCGCCATCCTGCAGGGGAAGATCACCGCCACTTCCGGGACTCTTACCGAACTGATGGGAATAGCAGTTGACGCGCGGAAACAGTAATCAATCAATCTCACCGCTGTGCGACTATCGCATGCGACACCGAAGGGCCGAAAGCGTGGTGACGGGTCGTTCCCACCATAAAACGCAGCGAGCTGTCACTTCCACGCCGCATCGTCCAGCAACCGACAACACTAAGGTGGCTGGGTCCACGGCGAGGATATTCGCGAGGCGATTTTCATGAACTACAAAACCACAATTGCCAACAGACCGATCAGGAGATTAGAGCTGATCGCAGTTGGGGGAGTGCTCTGCTGCTGGGAGATATGTCGATGGGGAAAATTCTGCAAGCCGACGGATAGGTCGGCGTCGTATCTCACCATTCAGCGGGGAAAGGCCACCGCCACCTCTGAGACACATACGAGACTAATGAATCTACCAGTTGAAGCACCCAGAAACATTAATCATCATTCAATCAATCAAATCAATCAATCTATCTTACCACTGTGCGGCTATCTTATGCGATGCGGAAGGTCCGAAAGCGCTGCGAAAGTGTTGCTCGCGCGATAAAAACCCTCGGAGCCAGCCAGCACTTACAGCCGCATCGCCCAGCAACCGACGACACCGCCGCTCGGCGGGAGCGGAACGGACCAAGTGTCGCGAGGCGATCCGCGCGGGGCGATGCGGGACGATGCATTGTTCATGTCACCGCCGGCCCCCCCGGGGCCCCCGTCGCTCGTCGCTCGCCCGTCCCCCTGGGGGGGCAGGCGCGCGAACGACCCTGAGGGACTCCCGTCCGCCCCGCCCGCACCGTCCGACTCGCCACGCTCCGCCCCTCTCCGCCCCGCTTCGCCCCTTCCCGCTCCTCCCCGCTTCGCACCGCCCGCCTCGGCCCCCCCGCCCCTGCCCCCCGCTGCGGCCCCCCGCCACGGCCGCCCCCTCCCCCCCCCGCCCCGCCACTCTCCGCACCGCTTCGCCACCCACCTCTCTCCACCCCATCCACCGCGGACCGTCTGCCAACCCCTCCCCACCCCTCCCAACCCCGCCTCGCCCCGCCCCGCCCACCCGGGACGACAGCGTCGGAAGCGCCGAATTCCTTGGGCGTGGCGCCGGGAGAGGCGACCGTCCCACGGGAATAATGCAGGAGAAGGCGGACGCCCGACGTGTTCAAAGGTGGAATAAATTTCGCGCCGCGCTGCGGGATGAAAGGAGGTGGACGGCTTTTGTTACGAGACACTTCGGTTTTGTTTTATATCTTTTTTTCTTCCCTTGTGTCTCTCCGACTTGTTTGCTTTTACTTTCGTGTCCGGTGTCGTTTGTCGCAGTTTTTCACTCCATTCGCTTCTTTTATTGGTAATTGTTTTTTTTTACCTTTCTCTTGAAATTTTACTTGTTTTCCTTTTAAACTTCATTTCATTTGAAAGTTTTTCACTATTCCCAGATATTTCGTTTGCATTTGGCGTAAATTCTACGTATCTTTGTAGTTTATTTCTCCATATCTTACGTTAATTGTATTTTTATTTTCAATTCCTTCTTTAAATTGATCGTAGGAATTCATAATATTATTGATTTCTTGTGCTGATGTTTCTTTCTTATTTATTTATTTATTTGTTTGTTTGTTTGCTTGTTTTTTTATTTATTTATTCTTTTTTGAGACAGTCCCTTTTGTTAGAGTACTAGAATTTCACTACCATAACCTGCTTTCCGTTGTGAATCTTCAACTAGTTCACGGACTGATTACTCGACGTCTTTCCTGCCAGGGCACCTGAAATTGCAGTTCTCTTGGACGCATTTTGGAGGCTCTCTCACAAGGAAATGTAGAGGGGCGCGTTCTATGGGTGAAACAGTTGATACAGAAGGTTGAAATAGAAGATAAAGATACTTGTAACATATACAAGGAAAGAATAAAGAGAAAATAATACCCAAAGAAAAATACCTTTAGTCTACAGATAAAATGATTATCAAGGAAACGATCAAAAAATATATTGATAGCCACACTTGAATGGAGTGAATGTATCGCCTGCCCTATTATTATTATTATTATTATTATTATTATTATTATTATATTATTATTATTATTATTATTATTATTATTATTATTATTATTATTATTATTATCGTATGGGTTATTTTTGCGGGGAGTACTGCCCGTAGGCAGTGTTCCGCACCCGAGTTTCGACCCAGGCTTCCTTCGAAGCCTACCCCCGACGCGGGTCTGGGGACTCTTTATCTAAGCAGGCGCACCCCGTGGGCAGTCCCGTAACTACGCCTGGGATTTGACTCTCACTTTCTCCGCCAGATGCCTGCCCTTATTCTTCTGAAATTCGTTTGCATCAACTAAAGTACAGACAATGAATGTAGGCGGCTCGAATTCCCAACGAGGAGAGCTGAGCTCATTAGCGCTGTCTCTGTGGCCACTCTGATCGGGGGTCCTAAGATTCCATTCGGACTATTGACACTAGCTGCATCAAATTTAGTTTACTCTCTGGAGGAGAATTCTAGCGGCCGATTGCTCTGTTTGGTACTTTTTCGTGATTCCTCTACGACAGAAGCAGTACCCTGTGGCGTCATACGGGTGTAATCAGTACACAGACGAGAGTGGGTTGTAATAACAGCAGGTTTATTCACAATTTAGACCGTAGTCACAAATAACCAATGGACTGTATACAATTAACTAACTAAATAGACCCCACTGCTACGAGAGATATTTACAACGGCTACCACACCGCAACATACTACCTAATGTTTCGCCGTGCGTAGTACCGCCTGCCCTGAGACCGACTACATGTCTCAATAGTCACGACAATAACTGCCGGATTCTTGCGCCGCGTGCACGTTCGCACCTCTCACGGACGACCTACGCTACTGCCTCCAGGATCACAAAGAAGGAAGAGCTATTGTTTTCACAGCCCTTAAACCGCCCTCGCGACGCTGCCCGCCGCCTCCATTGCCTCCGCCCTAGCGATGTGCACACCCTGTCAGAAAAACCCCGTGCGCCATAGCTTCTGCCTTTGTCTACGCATCCGGTGCACACCGCGCCACGTGCCCAAGCTGTTTTTAGCGACACGACGCTACAACCATAACGTGCCGGCCGCGGACCGCGCGCTTTCTTTCTTTCTTTTTTCTTTCTTATTACTTTTTCTTCCCTTTTTCTTTCTTTCTTTCTTTCTTTCTTTCTTTCTTTTTTTTCTTTCTTTCTTTCTTGACTAATCCTCCTCCCTTACACATGCACTCACTTGCCATTACATGCGCTACCCTACCACATAAGTTGAGAAGACATTGGGCGCTTGAATTTGCCACAACTGGGGAGGTGCCGCATTCTGAAAGATATCTAGAGGGGAAAGGTGACGTGTAGGTCGGGTCTTGATCCCACTACCTTGTGAAAAAGAACACCGCAACCTGCCGGGATAAACATTCACCACATTAACTAATGACCACAGCAGCTCATGTGCTCGTTTCATATGAAGACCTCGAGACAATAACATGCTATGCCACATTTCTGATGAAATTGAAATGTTAATGTATTTTCGTTTAGCTTACGTATCAGTTTATGTATTATTGGACTTAATGCGGATATTTTATCTTGTAAATGTTGATAGATTGTAAAAACTAAATACATGGCTTTATCTTGCTAATTTATGGAAATGTTAAATATTTACTGTCATTTTCCTTAAAATGTATAGTTGCATCACATTTTATTCCCCCGAGATCTTCATATCAATGAACAGGTTCGTAACAATCATGAATTCCGTATGAAGGAGACACAATTTTGGTAGTGGGTGTATGTATGAGAAGTGTCGGTAACTAATCAGAATTACTTTGCTTCAGCGATATCTCACGGTCAAAAGGACTACCATTTAAGGACGTTTTGGCCAATGGCCAGCAAGATCATGTGTTAACGTCATCTACACTCACTGAAAAACACAAGTGTACAAGGCATTGGTCAAGCACGTGAACTCGCATTGTCATTGGTTGTAAAACCCGAAATAAATTTCGTCATTCACTGCATGATATCGCTGAAGATATGTGAGTACTGTTAGTTGGCCAGGTTTTTGATATGTACCTTTACTTTGTCTCTTAGCATTGGAGTTGAATGTACTTCTTATAGACTGTTGTAACAATGAAAGAACTTCGTGTATACGACAGACAATATATGTAGACAGTACGGGTTACCGTCACGTGGAAATATCCCCACTACCCACTCTCACTACTCTCGCTCACTTCTCACTACAAACTCTCACTACTAACTCGCCCTCACTACTCACTCTCGCTACTCACTCCCGTTCTAATCTCTTTTCTAAACATTAGTAAAAATTTAAATTTTTGTTGTTGTAGGAAAATAATGAAAATATAAAAAACTCAGAACAAATATTTTAACTTTATTCAAGTGCTTGAAATTCATAATTCTTCAAAAGGTAAATGTAAAGAAATAGACAAGAGAAGAATAGTAAGATATACGTTAGGAAATTAAACAAGATCAGTAGATATTAGTTTATGAGGGAGAGGAAAATTGGCTCTGTGAGATGAAATAGGAAGAATGGTAACAAATATTATAAAGATGTAAGATTTTTTAGGAAGTAACGATATGGGTGTGGTGAAATATTAAAAATCAAATGCGGCGGATTCTAGAGCACAAAAGTGAAAGGATAGACATCTTAAATACAAGAAAGTGTATAGTTTGTAGCCTAATATTTTTTATTTACAAAGTTATAAAATAAAATATTGATTCAAAATATGCATTATTCATTCATATTTACAATAGTAACTTTGAGCTTTGCTTATTTGGAAGAGAATATGCGACCATGCCCAACTAAAAAATTAACTACAAATAGGGGATAGGACCCGCCTATATAATTTCCCTTCACTACATTTGAGAAAAAATCTTTAATCTTTTCCCCGTAACTACACAGTTATTTTAACTTTTTTAAATGATTTTGTAGTTATGTACTGTACATCACGACAACCTACGATTTACCCAGGGGTAGGTTTTCCGTCGAGCAGATTTGCGTGCATATATTACGCGGTCGTATTAACTCGGAAGTTTAACGTGTTCAACCGTAAAAGGAAGATAGGATTAATGTTGATTTGCTCGCCGATGACACCAGAGGTCATCCAAAATAATACAGGTTTACCTATATACATAGAATGACGGTGAGTTGTGTACTTTCGGAGAGTAAATATTTGGGAAATATTCGTTTAAATAGTTTGTTTACGAGAATGAATGTGTGTGTTTCTATTACTAATTTACGACCCTTCTCTCCAATTGTGACATGAACGGGAAATCTCATAAACTACCGCTTTATTACATTTCCAGTTATCTTCCCCTATTTCATTCTGCGTTCATTATGTAAGCATTTTCCGTGAAGTTCATAAAAGAGATTACCCATGTTTGTAAATACTAAACCGGTTCCTGCTTTGTAATAAGACAAAATAATTTCTGAGGGACTCAAACGCATAGCATAGCAAAGCTCAGAATAGTCGTTTCTCAGAATCCAACTCCGATAATTAAAATTTTTTAAGAGGGATTAATGTGGAAATAATTTCAAAATGGATTATTTTTTTCGTTATTCGTATCAAGAAATGAACGCCTGTTCTTTTTTATGAAATCTACATTACTATGGGTTGTGAGGCAGTAAGGTATTGTGACATACCAATATGTGACTGAATATGGTACAATATTTATTATAAATGGCGTGAATTATAGGGGATAAATATATGTGAATATGCTAGCATAGCAGCGGTAAGCGAGCCTTCGTCAAGGTCAACATCTTCATGCAGTGACAATCGCGGAGACGGCTAGTTCATTTTGTATAGAATTCAGGGATTGGCCGAAAAAGCAGTGACAGTCGTGAAGACGGCTAGTTCGTTTTGCAAGAACTTTAGGGATTGGCTAGGTACGAAAGTACATCAAGTGTTATCTGCAAATAAACAATCAAAAAAATGGACCGAGCTTTGCAGGGCTGAAAGAATACGAGAGGCATTCATTCTGACTGATGCCGTGGTTTTGAACGTATCGTGCTCCAATTGATGTTAGGAGTCTTTTGGGGGGGACTTGTAAGCATCTACTAGGGAATAGATATTGACAGAACATCGAATTTGAATACTAAGTGTGATAGTAAAACTTAAAATATCTCAAGTGAACGAGTTAGAAGGACATTGAGGGCTTAGGCGAAGTTATCAGTAATTGGACTGGAATGCTAGCAGCAGATAGTTTATTGATCTGATGAACGGTGATTGAAGTGTGCTTCCGAGAAAAGAAGAGAGAAGATGGTATCTGGGCGTTGGGGGTCCTCAGGGACGGCGACGTCGGAGATGAATAAAGATGGTCCAAAAGCGCGCGAAGACGAATACGACATTATAAGGTTGGAACCGGTCATGACCAAGCTTTTTTTTCATATTGGGTAAAATTATAAAATACCAAAATTGTTTAATAAATTTCCATGTTTTGTGAAATGAATACATGATTCTCATTGAGTCAATTCTAGCAACGAAGTAGCAAGATAGAAATATATTTGCTTTTCAGGTTCCTCGACCACTCTGTATAGATGGCAGATCGGATAATGATCTATTAGCATACAATAGTGATTATTTCTATGAAACCCATCGACCCAAGTAGCCGGAAACTAATTTATTATAATTAGAGTTAAAGGTTGACGTGTATAATAGTATTAGCGTAATATTTTCCTGGCGATCATTTATACAAATTCGGAACGGATAACGTTGGAATGAATCATCAATATATTCAGTTTATTTCAGTATGCTAATGTTGCTAGAATTTCTAAATTAAAAGACATATCTGAACTACTAATGCCTTTTATTCGAAAAATTAACAGCAAGATCCCTAACCGATTTTATCAGCAATACAAAATTTAGAAGGAATGCAAGATAGCCCTATATAGACATACCCAAAGCAAGTGAATGACTGGACAATGTGCTTTCGTGGTATAATAATAATAATAATAATAATAATAATAATAATAATAATAATAACAACAATAACAATAATGACTTTATTTATGTGGCGAGACTCGGGCCATTAGGCCCGCTCTTCCGCCTAACCACATAATACATTAATTTATGGATAAGAATTGAATTCAGAGATATATTTAATAAATAAAAACAAGTAAACAATAATACTTAGTAATAAGTAAATAATACAACTTACAGATGTCATGCTTTCGTGATGAACTTCCAATACGGTGGCAGCTTTAAATTGATTCACTTAATTCGTCACACAAACCGACTATCAAAACAAATGTGACAAATTCCACTCAAACGCAACGAACAGGAAGTCCTATTAAAGTTGTCTGGACTTCCTGTGCCAGTCTGTATAAACAACTCAAAGAAAGGTGTTCCTTCACCTTTAAGATTCCTGAATTATATTCAACGTGTCCTCGCAATATTTAAAGCACGGTGCGCAAAAGGAAGGCAAGTTTCTTTTTTCAGGAAAAAGCCGTATTTCACGGAGCGAGCGACAAGCTGTCTGCCAAGTGAAAGGGAATGTTATATCGTGAGGCAGAAATAGATGAGATATACACACGGCCCATCGCAAAGTCTTTTCATTAGGTTTCTTTTCTAGTACTGCAGTGTGAGGCTGACTGGAGGATGTATGTGGTAGCGAATTCGAAAATTGAGCTCCGTAGACCTAGCAGCGCTAGGTTTGAGTATTTTAATTTATTTTTATTAATATGATGTTTCCTTGCCTTTCAGAGTTTTGAATAAACATTGTCATACATTATGTGAAAATATTGGGACAGTGTCAATATCAGTGACACGTGATACAATAAGTCTCGTTTTTTTATAGATGATAATATTTCTATTGTTGTTCGATTTAATGCGCCTCTTGTTACTGCTTCAAGTTATTCATGTGTATGAACAAGACATAAATAGAAATGAGATAAGCCACACATTGTTCAAAATTGAGGTACTAACATTTAAATAATAAATGAAAACTTCATGTAATTAGGTCGGATTAGTTTATACTGCTCCAAGCCCTCCGTATATGTTCTAGGGGCGGCCGGTTCTAGCAAACGATCTGTGAGGAGACTAGCTAGAAATAATAAAGTAATAACATTTTGGTTTTCTTCCGGTGGTGCTTCATCCCAATTCGAGCCATTATATAACATCCGAGAACTTGCTACTTTCAGACATTTTCGCATGACATTATTTCATATGAGATACGAACGTTACATCAAAATGATGACATCGAATTACATTGTGCTGTAAGTATCAAAACAATTCTTCAGATTAAACTTTCTCATATCATTATTGCTACTAATATATCTAGGACGTTAAATACATGTTTTTGTCCTGAGGGCGGCTTTCAAACCCGAGAGCCTGAAGCTCGAGTTGTAAGCCACTTTTGGGCAAAAACATCAAGAACGCTTGTAGAGCAACCAATGCTTTATGATTTACTAATTCGTTGCTGAACGAAATTTATAATTAATTTATTTATTATATTAGTATATTTCCTTTTATGTTTTTTTACAATTTGATAAATCTGTGTTTTAAAGAAAACGAGCTTTAGAAAAGTCGGCAACGGTGTGTATCATTATGTGTTTTGTATCAAGTCCGAACACAAAGAGTTAATGAACTGGAATTGAATGAATGAGTAAAGTAATTAACAGTTATTACCTAAAGAACTACCCGCGCAACGTTTCTTGATTCTTGACCGATGGCCTACATTTCCCCTCCCTAATATATTAAACAGTTATCGTTAAAAGCCCGCTGCAAGGCACTGATGAAACCATTCCCAATACAGTTTCATTGGCGCAAAACGGAAACTATTTAGCCTACTGTTGAAGACGATAACTGTTGTTTATGTTTTCTCTAGAAAAAATATAAAAAAGTAACTGAGGCAGTTTCAGACCTTTCGCAGGAGGCACCTCAAACTTCTGAGAAAGTTGGGAAAGCTTGGTGACGAACGCAAAATAATTTACAATGTTGTGAAGGCATACGAGTTGAAAAAGGGATTAAGATTCCGATACATTTTCTAGCAATGCTTTCGATCGAGCTTTGCTTGTACTGCAGCTTGTATACGGACAATGCAAATAATAAAGACTAAAAGAAACAAAAAAATTTAATTTCTCTGAAACTTTTGGTAAAAGACGGAACATCCAAGGAGACCAATTTATCAAACTTTATTATAGTAAAACTTTTATAGAACTGATTTTGCCCAAGATGAGGTAATAAACTACTGACGCTAAAACAACACGTACTTTCTCCCCGTATTTTCAAGTAAAATTACGCGAAAATTACTTGCAGTTTCGAAGATTTTCGAAAAATTGTACATGTACTTATTTTAAAATCTATCTTTAAGGAACAGATATCATCAAGGAAAAAATCCCCATCTTTACTTGTAGGAAGACTCCGAAAACATTTTGAACTTTAGGATTTTTTGAAAAATAAAGGTTTTTAACGAACAATCTCCCAGACACTTCATGTAAAGAACCCCCAAAATTGAAATATCGGTATCAAATTTAAGGGGCCGCGACATCAGCTACATCGATTGGGGAATATCAATTTTGGAGAAAATCGGCTTAATGGTTTACCCGCGAGCGTTATTTGCACACGGACAGACAAACGAACAGACATGATGCCGTCAATCAATTTTTCGGTATCGAGGGGTCACTAAACATGGATGTTGACATCCCCACATGTTAGAGGATTTATTTTCTTAATTTATCAAGGAATTAATCATTTTTTTCGTAACTAGGACCCTGTAATAGGAATTTTTTCTGCCAAAATTTGCTGTTTTTTCGCGCATTATTAGAGAACTTTCTCTTTACTCCGTAGCGAGAAAGTAAAAAAAATAAACAGCCCCGCAAATATACACGTAAGCTTCCGCGGCTCGTTTTTAATTATGTTTTATTATTTGATTGTTTTTGTATACATAGATCAGTGCTATAAAACTACACATATGCAGTGATGGCTTAACTTATTACACTTAACCTAACTTAACTCTAATACAGTGGTTGAGGAAACCATGATGGCACCTCGTAGATATTATTCTAGGTCTGAAAATGTTTTACAAAATATGTGGAATGGATATTTATTTTTGATGCGAGTGGGTGAGTGGTGTTTTTACAGAGGTTGAACGAGGATAATGTTTAAATATGGTGAATATTAGAGAAATATTTATGGTAGGTAAGCAATGTGATGAAAAGGAATTGGTTGTTATTGAATTTTGTTGATGTTTGTTTTGAGCATTAATCCATACTGGACAGGCATAGAGAAGAGTCGGTCTGATTATTGTTTTGTAGAGTATTGTTGCTGTTTTGTATGGAAGGTATTTATTCCTATTAATTAGTGATTTTATTTGATGAAGTTTGTTTCTAGTTTGAATTATTTTGGTGTCTATGTGTTGTTTCCAATTCAATCTGGTGTCCAAGTGCAGTCCTAAATATTTAATGGGTTTATTTGGGGGGGGGGTACTTGTCCCAACAATGAGACGGAATCCATAGAACTACAACTGCCGTTTGGGAGTGTGGGGGTGGAATGTCATTAAATTGAATTGAATTGAATTGAATGTGCCTTATTTTACGTGGCGAGACTCAGGCCATGAGGCCTGCTCTTCCGTCTGACCACGAACATTTCGTAACACTCCTTTCACCAACCATGGGAGAAATAAGGTATTACTTGGGCGACGAAACAAGCGATTTGAATTTAGCTCAGAAGCATCATTTAGGCTTGAGGATCTTTTACATTAAGTAAATGTACTAACATGGGACATTCGGCTTTACTTCCCCTCCGAAGGAAGGCGTATGAAGGATTTTTTCGCCCTTAAAAATCCACGGCTTCGATCGGGCGTGAACCCGCAAACTTGGGTATAGCAATCCGATACGCTAACCGCTACACCATCGCCGTCGCTTCCGCGGCTCGTCTCGATGACTTCTTCGCTGTCCGGGTGACGCCGCGTAGTGAGCTGAGCGGTCGGCGTTTCGTTTCGTCACTGCCCTGAGGAAGCCGGCGACATGACAGGCGAAACGTCGAACGTTCAGCTCACTACGCGGCGTCACCAGGACAACCAAGAATAAACAAATAGAAGCGTTATGACTCACTCACAATTTTTATTCCATCGCCAAATCCTATAGAAAAAATTTTTTGTAATCATAAATGCAAATATACCTAATCATTAACATAAAATTCCAATATTTTATAATAAACATAACAAATACAAAATTATTTTACAAAGGATCCTCCCACGTACAAATGGACATCAGGCTCCAGATATTATCCTATTTATGAGAAAATTAGTTATCTGGCAGCCGTGGTGTGTTTCGGAGAATTTTAAGGGAATGTCTGTTCAGGTCCTGAGAATGGGGCAGAAATGAGCCTGTTCAGTTGCCTCTCAAAGTGCTACGTATTGTCTGTGAAGTATCCTGGGCGACCAGAAATAGAATGTATTAAAAAGAGCAGGGCGTCATACCTAGCTACAAAGAGAATCAAAATATGCCTTGCAAACCGTATCTATTATATGGTTGCCGTTACAAAAATGAAGTTTAGTGAAAAACTGTACCTTTTATGTGAACTATTATTTCTCCGCTTAATATATTTTTTTTCGAGCTCGATTCTCTTTGCATGTTACTTTTTGTTTTGATTTTTCCCTTTACTGGTTCTCTGACTATAAAACGATATGCCATTCACTTTTCTCTTTCATTTTCATCTCCCTTCTAACGAGAGAGGTGGCTCAGTGCATCAACTGATGTCAATTGCACCGCCTCCGACCGGGAGGTCCGAGCTTATCAGCTAGGTCGAATTCAGTCGCTGTCTAAAGGAGAATTCTAGAGGCACGCTGCTCTGATCGGTAGTTTCCCGTGTTTTTTTCGATCAATACAGGCGAATGCCGGAGCAGTACCCTAACAAACGGGTCATGGACCGCGCGCGATCTTTCCTTCCTCTTCCTTGTATCCTCACCCCTTACACACACTTTCACTAACATGCACTACACTATCACACATGCCAAGAGACCGGTCGGGAGCTTAGAGCTTGTCCCGGTTGGGCGGTGCCCCGCTGGAGGGAGATATGTGGTTGAGTGAAACCCCACTAACCGACGGAACGTCGGCACCGGATCTCGCCATCCAGCGGGGGAAGATCACTGTCAACCCCCGATGAAAAAACATGCACTACACTGACGGGATTAATGATCAGTTTAGTTGACGTACCCGAAATCTCTACCAATCAACGATCTCCCTAATTCTGTTCGTCCTAAATAATCTGGCAGATTTTGGTTTTCCTCGGTGTACCATACTCAAACAGAGAAACAGAATTGTTTGCTGCGAAAACTCCTGAATATAACTGGCAAAAATTGTTGTAAGCATTGTAACATTTTATAGCAAATCGGTCATTTGTATACTTTTTTTTGCTTGTGAAGAAGTTTTATCCAAATTCCTGTTTTGGAAACAAATTCTCAAATCATGAGTATGCAAAAAAATGTTTCTGTCCTGGTTCAGTTGCTCAACCTTTACGATACAATCTCGGAGGCGCAGGAAAGTAAGATATTGTCGCTATGTCTTTTACACTCAGCATTTTTCCGCAGTGTGTTGCCATTCGGTTTACCCTTTTATCTCTCCTCCTTCCCTCTTTTCTCTCTCTCTCTTTTCTCTCTCTCTTTTTCTCTCTCTTTTTCTCTCTCTTTCTCTCTCTGTCTTTCTTTCTCTCTCTCCTCTCTCTCTCTGAGACTGAATTTATATTGTCCATTTTATCACCCTTTGGTTGTTCATCTCTTTGAATATCAATACCTCACATTCTCCTCAGGCCCAGCAGCTTTTGTTTCGACATAGGTCTTACTTACTCTGGATTTGTCTCTCCGTCTCTTCATTTTACACTACCTCTGTCTTTTCTTTACTTCCCCCCTTTCTCTTTCCATTCTTTCCATTCCCCCCCAGTTTTTGCCATCGCTACCACTCTCACATTATTTCCTTTTTCTCCCTTTACCTTCCGTCACGTCTCTCGACTTGCCTATCGTCTTTACAATACCACCCACCCTTTACTATTTTTGTGTGCTATACTTCGTCCGGATTACCCTCCACCTCCCCGTCTTCAGGTGAACTCATCTCTCCTCTTCCATTTCTCCCCCTCGCTCGTTCGCGAGGCCTAGTTTTTCCGTAGCAGCTGCCGCCGCCGCGGCGGCTGCGAGTGTGACGTCACCGTGGGTCAGCGCAGCGGAGGGGGGAGCGTGCATCGATTTCGCACAAAGACCCCCCTCCGCACCGCCGCCGCTGCGCGCACGTTGGAATGCGCCGGAAGGTCACGCCGGGGGGGGCAATCGGAAGCGGAGGCGCTGCGGCGCGACGCGGGGCCGGAGGCCGTGCCGGGGCGCCCACGATGCATGGGAAGGGCCCCGTTGGAAACGGTGGTTGGTTGGTTGGGTTTTCGGGTTCCCGGGCGCGTCAACTGCTTCGGTCATTAGTCCCGATAGTGTAGTGCATGTTTTTTTCTCGGGAGATGGCGGTGATCTTCCCCCGCTGGATGGCGAGTTCCGGCACCCACCTACCGTCGGCTAGTGGGGTTTCCCTCAACCAGGACTCTCCCACCAGCGGGACACCGCCCCAGCCGGGACAAACTCGAAGCTCCCGACTGATCTCTCGGAATATGCGGTAGTGTAGTGCATGTTAGTGTAAGTGTGTGTGTAAGGGAGAGGAGAGGACAGGACAGGGAAGAGGAAGGAAAGATCGCGCGTGGTCCGTGGCCCGTTTGGTAGGGTACTGCTCCGGCATTCGCCTGGTGTTGATCGGAGAAACCACGAAAAACTACCGATCAGAGCAGCCGGCCGCTAGAATTCTCCTCCGGACAGCGACTGAATTCGACCCAGCTGAAAAGCTAGTGTCGAAAATCCTGCCGCCGTCAGGAATCGAACCTGGGACCTCCGGTCAGACGCGCTGCAGTGATATCGAAACGGGGGTTGAGAATGCCGGCGTATGAGAAGGCTCTGATGGAAAGGCCTTCGTTAGGAAGATGGATGGGAAGGCCGCCTTTGGAAAAGCGGAGGAGAAGGCTGTGCCGGGAGAGGGGAGATGGGAAGGGTGGATTGAAAGGCCGTCGTTGGAAAGGGTGGACGTGAAGACCGTTGTTGAGAAGGGTGGATGGGAAGGCCATGTTGGGAGGGTGGATGGAGAGACCGTGCTGGGAAGACCGAGCGAAATGTGATGCATTAGATTGATAAACACGAGGGCTTGTTTTTGATTGTTTGTGGTCGGGTGTGAAAGCGGTCGGCATAGTCCCGTTAGTGTAGTGCATGTTATTTTCTCGGGAGATGGCGGTGATCTTCCCCCGCTGGATGGCGAGATTCGGCACCGACCTACCGTCGGCTAGCGGGGTTTCCCCCTAACCAGGACTCTCCCACCAGCAGGGCACCGCCCCAGCCGGGACAAGCCCTAAGCTCCCGACCAGTCTCCCGGAATATGTGTAATGTAGTGCATGTTAGTGTAAGTGTGTATGTAAGAGGAAAGGATAGGACAAGGAAGAGGAAGGAGAGATCACGCGCGGTCCTTGGCCCGTTTGGTAGGGTAGTGCCCCGACGAGGGCTTGTAGAAACCAGGAGCAACACCGATGTTGAATCGGCGGAGTGTAGCTGAGACTCGTTGGTCTTGTGTCGTTGCTTTTGCAGCAACGCTGATCAGCTAGTCCTCGGGTCCGACGTGACGGTGGCAAATTTTTTCCACTATTTAGGTTAAATTCAGTCCCTGTCTGGAGAAAAATTCTAGCGGCAGGCTACTCTGATCAGCAGTTTTCCGTGGTTTCACCGATCAACACCAGGCGAATGCCGTAGCACTACCCTATTAAACGGGCACGGACCGCCGCGATCTTTCTTTCTTCTTCCTAGTTCAATCCTTACCCTTACTTACACACAGATAATAGCACTAGACTACCATAATCACTGTAAGACCTTCCGGGAGATCAGAGTTCATCCCATGTGAAACGTTACCCCCACCAGGGTTGATACCTGGTTCGGGAAATTCACCGCAAAGAAACATGTACGTCGGGCACAGATCTCACCGTCTGTTGAGGAAGGAATCGTCGGCGTCTCTGTGGCTAACACAATCACTACTCTAACGGGACTAATGACCGTGGCCGTTAATGCGCCCGGATATGTCAATCAACCAATCCAGCGTTGAAAGCAGGTTGGGGGTATGATCAACTCTACTTTCCGCGACATCGCGCGTCAGATTAAAGAAATTTATCGGCTTTTTTTCGCTCAGTGTTGACGCGCATTCGACGCTCGTACCTGGCACATGGTGCGTGGTGGCCATTGGACGAAAATTGCCACGAAAGTTTCCTTCATCAACCGTGTGATGTCGCTGGAACTGGAAATGTACTCTTTAGTCACGGACGCTGTTAGAGATTTTATGGGCTTGATGGATTTACGTGATGCAAAGAGTAACGCCTGGACTGATACTGAAGATCATACAGCATTTTGGAACTCAGAGACCAGAGAGTATTATAATAACCCGGACCATTTAATTTTGCATGGCACAAAAGACTACGTATATCAATTTTCATGATACATCCACTAATGGGTTTTCTAGTATCGTGGACAGAAATACATTTTATGATATAAAGGCTACAATATATTATATTGACACAGTTAATGCAATTTTCATTGAATAAAGATCGTATGTATAACATTTTTCCTAAAGATGAATGCTTATTTTAATAGAGGGTAGAGATAATGATTCTTCCGGCATAAGGGTTGCAGGTATTATAAGAATTAGGGAAACGTTCGAGACACAACGAATAAACAGATGAATTTTCATGATACTATTGTGTGTTCTAATTTTGATGATGAATTTTTACGGTACACAAACTAAAGGTATTGCAGGAAATTGAGTTAATGATTATATCGACTGAGGTGAATCAGAGCAGCAAGTCCTGATGCTGGGACATACCTGGATGGGGAAAAAACCGTAATTCGGGGTCTAGGAGGCGTCTTATTTAACCAACTCGCGTGGGTATATTCCCATTTTCTCCGGTCTTAAAACATGCACTACACTTACTAGATGATGTCACTGCAGTGCCTCTGACCGGCAGGTGCTAGGTTCGAGTCCTAACGGCGGCAGGATTTTCGACACTCGCTTTTCAGCTAGGTCGAATTCAGTCGCTGTCTGGAGGAGAATCTCTGATCGGTAGTCTTCCGTGGTTTCTCTGATCAACCCCAGGCGAATGCCGGAGGAGTACCTTACCAAACGGGCCACGGACCGCGCGCGATCTTTCCTTCCTCTTCCTTGTCCTATCCTCTCCCCTTACACACACTTACACTAACATGCACTACAGTACCACAAATACCGGGAGACCGGTCGGGAGCTTATAGCTTGTCCCGGCCGAGGAGGTGCCCCGCTGGCGGGAGAGTTCTGGTTAGGGGGAAACCTCACTACCCGACGGTAGGTGGGCACCGGATCTCGCCATCCAGGGAGGGAAGATAACCGGCCATCTCAGGAGAAAAACCATGCACTACTCTTACGGGACTAATGACCGAAGCAGTTGACGCGCCCGGAAACACGAAAACATTAATCAATCAAACCGATGGGAAGAGAGCAGGGTGAATGTGCGCGGAGCAGAACGGAAGCTTACTAGATTAATAACGCGGCTGAAAGCATGAAATCATCATTCTATTGATAGCGAAGCGGGATACTGAAAAGTGATACAGAACAGGACAAGGAAAGGAATAATAATAATAATAATAATAATAATAATAATATTTATTCCCAACTACTTTTACAAGATACTGTAGGTTGTTGTTTCTTGGAATTACTAACCATCGATGACCAGTTGGGATGGTTAGCACTATTGAATTTATAATTTATTATCTGTCTACTTATAAATGGTATTTTTGTGTGTGGCGTGTTTTTTTAACAATATTCTTAATTTTTAATATTTACAGTCTAAGTGGTTCTTAACATAAAAAATAAAAAACCTAGCTTTAAATTATGCAATAAGTGAAAATTTATAGAGAGCAATAGATATATTTCCTTAGACAAAATAAATAATTTCGTAAATAAATTTATATTTAATTTATACAGAAAAAATTTTATTGCAATATTTTATGTATTTTGTTTATACCATTATCTTCATGTTTTAAAATCCAAATTTTATCTTGTTTTGAAAATATTTAAGAACTTACTATTTTTGAGAGCTAAAGGTAATTGATTATATATTTGAGGCCCAATGAATACCAACGATGTTAATATAAATTTATGAATTTTTAATTTATTAGTGGCTTTGCCACGTGTACTGTAATTGTGAAATATTCTATCAGTTAAATTGGTAGAAAGCGCGGAGTAGAAGAATTGGGAGCAATATGAGAAAGAGGGAATCGGGCAAGAGGAGCCGGGCAAGACGGAAGTTCGATGATGGCGGTCAGGGTGGAGTGAAGTGATCGGACGGAGGGGCTGTGCTGAGCGAGACGGACGACACTAACGATGGCGTTGCAAAGAGTAGTGGAGGCTGTGAAAAAAAGATATCATTACGGTGGCCGAGTCAATAGGAGGACAGTGGGGTGATGTTACGCAATGCAGAATGGGAGCGAGCCGAGAGCGGCCTGTAGAGTTGAGTGAAGCGCGACGCTAGCAGTGCAAAGTTCAGTGGACTGATACGAACAAGGGCAAGGAAAAGCATAGTAGATCCGGTGAAAATTGAGATTATATCTGAGAGTGGGTCTGGCGATGGGTGGAAAGCAGAGTGAATCAGGACGCGAGCGAGTTAGGTGCGGTGCGAAGCTGAGAGAATCGGATCGGACGGACGATTGCTAGACGAAGCGAAGTGGAGTCGATCACATCGATCAAATCGACACCATGGCGAAGCGATGAGAAGAGAGGAGAGTAAAGCTAGGCGTACCGGAACGGAAACCAGACGGGTCGACGGGAAGCTCAGCTCAGCGAAAAGGAACGAGATCGAGACGAAGTTTTGTGGAGCGGTGAAAATAGAGAAACGAGCAAAAGCGGAGCTAGACAAGGCGACGGGAGGAGAACGGGATGAAGATTCAGGGAGCGGAGGAAGGGGGGGGGGGGGAGGTGTAGGGGTGGGGAACCGAACGATGAGCGTTGGAATGGGTCGAGCGTTGGAACGGGTCGAGCCAGGTGGTGCGGAGCGAGTCCGATTAGGTATGTGGGTCACGCCGACAGCTTAGTTGAACGAAACAATGGGAGGAGAGGAGTGTGAACAACGTGATCCGCGAACTGACCGAAGCAGGAGCGCGAAACGAAGCGTGGTGAAGTTTGTGTGAAGAAGCGGATCTGTACGGATTGAAGGAGCAGAGCGAGAAGCGGCATGAAGCTGAATGAAGCTGACCGGAAAGCGTTGGAGCGGGAAATGAGACAGAATGAAAGGCGGAGGATTACATGGTGAAGCTGTGGGGAGCGGAAAGGATGTGAGTCGGGTGCGGTGCGAAGCTGAATGAAGCGGATCGGGGCGAAGCGGTAGGGGCAAACGAAGCCGAATGAAGGTGACCGCTACGCACGAGAGCGAGGAGCGTGAAATGTAGATCGCATGTAGGCGCATGAAAATGTAGATCGTACCAACAGGGGAGCTGGACAGGCCGATGGGAAGACTGCAGCACCTCTAACCGGGAGGTCCTAGGTTCGAGTCCTGACGGCGGCAGGATTTTCGACACTAGCTTTTCAGCTAGGTCCAATTCAGTCGCTGTCTGGAGACGAATTATAGTGACCGGCTGCTCTGATCGGTAGTTTTCCGTGGTTTCTCCGATCAACACCAGGCGAATGCCGGAGCAGTACCCTCTCAAATGGGCCACGGACCGCGCGCGATCTGTCCTTCCCATTCCTTGTCCTATCCTCTCCCCTTACACACCCAATTACACTAACATGCACTACACTCCACATCCCGGAAGACCGGTCGGGAGCTTAGAGATTGTCGCTTAGGTCGTGCTTAGGTCGGCGCCGGATCTCGCCATCCAGCAGAGGAAGATCACCGCGCATACCCCGAGAAAAAAACATGCACTACACGAACGGGACTAATGACCGAAGCAGTTGCCGCGCCCGGAAACACGAAAAAATTAATCAATCAAACCGATGGGAAGAGAGCAGGGTGAATGTGCGCGGAGCAGAACGGCAGCGATCCGGGAGCGACTCGAAGCCGAACTCGAAGCCGAACTCGAAGCCGAACTCGAAGCCGAACTCGAAGCCGAACTCGAAGCCCAACTCGAAGCCCAACTCGAAGCCCAACTCGAAGCCCAACTCGAAGCCCAACTCGAAGCCCAACTCGAAGCCCAACTCGAAGCCGAACTCTGCGGATTGGGACGGAGCGGGCCGGCGAGGGGCTGAGGGTCACGCCGACAGCTGCACGGGGGCGGGGACGGTCCGTCCGATAACCTGCTTAATTGGAACGGCCGGCCGCTCGGCGGCGTTCGCCGGCGC
This sequence comes from Teleogryllus oceanicus, assembly GCA_964035755.1. NCBI lineage: Eukaryota > Metazoa > Arthropoda > Insecta > Orthoptera > Gryllidae > Teleogryllus > Teleogryllus oceanicus. The sequence continues at coordinate 59,479,838 of CAXIVR010000013.1, forward strand.
GGGCAGGGGGCGGGGCGCGAGGGACACACCGGAGGTAAATCGCAGTTGGCGGGAGGCGCCGCCGGCGGCGCCACCGTCGCCGCGGGACACGCCGCGCGCTCCTCCGGGACCCGAGGACATCGCGCACTTGCGCCTCGACGCCCGGGGCAGGGTCGCGGTGGAAGCGGAGGGGAGGGGGGAGCAGGCCTGCTTTCCTTGTGCGCTTACGTAACACCAGGGCCGGCGAATGTATGTATTTCTGGTGGGTAGTACCATGGGTGGGGGTAATTTTTTACTTCTCATTACGGAGTTGAGAGAATGTAATGCTGAGAAACTGGGAATTTTTGTCAGGAAAACTCTTATCACAGGGCCCTGCTAACAAGAATGTGGATAAATCCAGTTGCTAAATTTAGAAAAAAATCCTCTTATTCGTGGTGTATCCAGAATCTATGTTTTATGGGTTCTTGCTACCGAATGACGGCAAAACGTCTGTCCGTCTGTCTGTGAACAATGTTAGGGCTAAACCGTTCAGTCGATTTGCTAAATTCAAAATTCAAAGTGATATTCCCCAATCGATTGGCTATGTGCGGCCTCTTGGATTTGAAACTGATATTTTAATTTTTGGAGTACATTACATGAAGCCCGAGGTATATTTTCAAAACTTTCGAAAAAAAGAAGCCTCCATCGTTTTGATTAATTTGTTTTGTTGAATAGTTTGAAGAACGTCTAATAGTATGGTGCATTTAGGAAGAGTATTAGATGATTTGGGAGCTTGAATTAAAATACAAGAAAGACAGTAACGTCTACAAAATATGTATGACACACGTGGTAAAAGTTATTTTCTTCTTCTGTATTCGGTCTACCGAACTCATGATGCAACTTTTCTTACTCCCGAAATAAAATTCCGTTTTTATCGCTGTTGGCATAAATGAGTTTTATTTCAAACTACTTTAATTTATTGTAGCATAGTTGAAGTATAACTTCGATGTAAACACAGAGAAAACATATTATATTCATTATAAAGGCTTGTGAAATATGATATAGAAACCAACAGATTAAAATCGAACTATATAGAAAAAATAAAATTTATGATATGATTCAATACGAATTCATCGAGTTTCAATAATAGTCAAGGGATTCTCAGAAAGAAAGAAAGAATTGCATATTATGATCACTAACCATTTCTGTGGTTTCATTTAATTTCCTCAGACAACCGGAAAAGATAAATACAGACAACTCCGATCAGAGCAGCCAGCCTCTAGATATCTCCTCTAACAGTAGCTGAATTCCACCCCCCAGATACGTATCAGTATTGTAAATTCCAACTCCGATGGGAGTCGAACCTAGGACCTCCAGGTCACAGCCACTGCAAAAACATCGACAAAGCTGACTCTGAGCTAAACTGAGTCGCAACTCTGTGTTAGAAAACCCTTCCACATACGAACCGTGGTAGACGTCCAGAGGATAGAGGAAACCTTAGACGCAGAACAGAGCGGCGGTTGTGGCAATGGCTGCGTGGGCGGCGAGGGAGGAAGCGGTGTGAGATGACAGGTGATATTTAAGATGGCGTGAGGAGACGTTTGGGGCCCTTTTTGTTTCGAGACACGCCCGCAGCCCTCCCGCTCCAGCGAAATTTCAGACATTTTCTCGCGAGGCTACGAGCTACGATGCCACAGCATGGGGCATCTCACTAGGGACACAAATAATCGGTGACAGAAAACTCAAAGGCAGTGTATATAAAAATTGTATTTAGTTTTATTAATCAAATATATAAAAAATAATATTTGTTTATTTGATTTGATTTGATTGTTTCGTGTTTCCGGGCGCGTCAACTGCTTTGGTCATTAGTCCCGTTAGTGTAGTGCATGTTTTTTCTCGGGAGATGGCGGTGATCTTCCCCCGCTGAATGGCGAGATCCGGTACCGACCTACCGTCGGCTAGTGGTTTCCCCCTAACCAGGACTCTCCAACCAGGGGGGCCCTGCCCCAGCCGGGACAAGCTCTAAGCTCCCGACCGGTCTCCCGGAGTATGTGGTAGTGTAGTGCATGTTCCTGAAACTGCGTGTGTGTAAGGGGGAGAGGATAGGGCAAGAAATATGAAGGAAAAATCGCGCGCGGATCATGCTCGTTTTGGTAGGTTACTGCTCCTGCATTCGCCTGGTGTTGATCGGAGAAACCACGGAAAACTACAGATCACGGCAGCAGACCGCTATAATTCTCTTCCAGACAGCGAATGACCTTGCTGAAGGCTAGTGTCGAAAATCTTGCCGCCGTGGGGAGTGGGAACCAAGGACCTCCCAGTCAGAGGCGCTGCAGTGACATCAGTTGATACACTGAGCTACCGCTCCCGGTTTTCGTATTTGTTTATTCGTATTTTATGCGAATCCTTAGTGTTCATCCGATTACAAAAACACTTTGTCTGCTTATTTCTTGCGGGAAGAATAAAGCATAGTACAATGAGAATGTGCTCATGTTTCTTGCACGTGTACGCAAGAGAGATGTTTATGATTTTATCCGTTAATGAAGATTCAAGCGCTCCTGAACAAACCCTCTATGCAACCCGCCGCACCCTTAAGTATTAAGCGCGTTTGCGCTGCTTATTGTACCCTTGCGATTGTGAAATATCGGTCGGAATTATTACTTGAACGTTGTCTTAGGCAAATGAATCAAATTTCTCCGAGACAGTGTGATAGTGAACGTAAACCCGAATCTCAGGGAAAAGGTTTTAGCAAGAGGATACTTGACAACCATGTCCAAATCAGGACAAAGAACAAACCCGTGCTTGCGAGAAAATCTTTAATCTGTTAAAATTTTACAGATGTGGCGTAAAACGTGTTTAATAACCACGATACCAGTAGAATGTGAAGTGTAATAATTATATTGTAATGGCGAAGCATTGCCGTAAATGCAATAATTATTTCAATATCAATTACGTGAAAAGATAAGCTTTTTCCGAGGAATTTTGCGTGACCGGCGGTTCCAAGAAAGAATGTACAAACAAGACCATGCAAAAAGCAATTTCACTCGCTTTGATATGTAAACAACACATTGTGTAAAAAAAAGCTCATTCTAGGAAACTACCGGAAAACTACCGATCAGAGCAGCCGGCCGCTAGAATTCTCCTCCAGGCAGCGACTGAATTCGACCTAGTTGAAGAGCTAGTGTCGAAAATCCTGCCGCCGTCAGGACTTGAACCTAGGACCTCCCGGTCACAGGCGCTGCAGTGACATCAGTTGATGTACTGAGCTACCTTTCCCAGTACAGTTTACTACACTTGGTCGTTTGGTATTACGGAAAATGATTGCTTATCAGAAAATGTTGGTGAAAAAATATGAGAGACTAATAATAATAATAATAATAATAATAATAATAATAATAATAATAATAATAATAATAATGACTATTTATGTGGCGAGACTCGGGCCATCAGCCCGCTCTTCCGCCTAACCACGTAATACATAAATTTATAGATAAGAATTGAATTAATTTAAAAAAAAAAAAAGGCCATCAGGCCCGCTCTTCCGCCTAACCACGTAATAATACTTAGTAATAAGTAAATAATACAACTTACAGATGTCATGCCCCTGGGCTCACAAACGTGACAAGAATACAACGTCCCAGCATTTGCCTTAAGCGACCGGGGGAAACCAGAGAAAACAAAGGAAGTGTGCATGCTCTTCAACATTGAGCAACAAAAAAATATAATTAAGATAATTTTAAAAACAAAACAAACATTACTGACTCAGGAAAACTCTAAAGGTTTGCCCTAAAATATAAATTCTAAGAGATATTAATTTAGCAATACGTATCAAATGTTGACAAAAATCTAAAATACATTCATGAATCATAAAAAGCAATATGAGAAATGCACACAACCACCCGGCCAGGACGACGGCTTAGGGCCGATTTTAGATTTCAACATCATGTACCAAGGGAAAAGACGCATTCAGTCAGAGCCATGACAAAGTTAGATAATAATGAATTAGAAAAATACTGGTAGATAATACAAAAAAACCTTTTAACCCTATAATATACTTAATTTAGACTAATTATACTATTGTTAATTAAGTTAAGAACTAACTTAAGAAAATAAAGAAAAGAACAAAACTGTTTAAAAAGCCCTATAAAAGAGACTACTTCTGTTGTGACGGAAAAAGTGGTTGTGGCGTGTCTACATTACAGTTGTCTTATAAAAGAATCAGACAGTTTGTCTTAAAAATAAAATATATCGTTTACAAAGTATGTATTTTCGTCATAACTTAAATTGAGAGATCTAAGAATCAGCTATGTCAATGGAAGTCTGAAGATGAGGTGATTAATATGTCACCGCTTGTCTTATCAATTTTAATGAATTTTTTAAAAAAATTGTTGCGTCTACAACTTGACGCAACGCGTCTCCAAGCCCCTTTAGGGACGTTGAGCGTTTTGCACTGATGAGTAATCCTTCATTAATGTGCTTTATTTCTGGAGTAATCCTCAGTTACGGTGTAAATAATACACTGAATAATTATTATATTTGTCAAGTCTCGTCAAGTCTCAGTCAGTCGCAGTCAGTCAGTGCCTTGTATCCCTTCGGCCAGGGGCTCGACGCCGTTAGATCCGGGGGTTCCTGGCCGGTCACCCAATCAGGAACTCGCTAGTCTCGAATTCGCTTAACCTTCGTGACTTCACGGAGCGTAGTAAACGAATTCGGCTAGCGCCGACGTCCGATTTCAGTAATAGGTATAATGTTAAACAAAAGCGATATGTTTCCTTTCTGTTTTTGACTCTGAAATTGTATTTACGGAGCAACTTTCACTCACGTATAATTCAGTTTGTATTAAAAATGCAATATAACTTCTAATATGAACACTATTTGACATTTTTGGCTACACAAAGTACTGATTCCGAAAACGTGCATACGTTATTCCGTTCAACAGTAGGTAGAATGAACAATGAGAATCATTGTGAGAAACAACACTGGAAAACGGGCGTATAATTTATTACTTCCATGTCGAAATAAGTGCTCTCATGTTATGCTCGGATGTTTTTAGAAGTTTCCTTTAAACATTTTTACAATCCCTTCTGTATTACCTGCTCTAACATGGCCCTTGTGTCATGAATACAAGTTATTCTTATTTCGTTTCCCTTAATTTTTCTGTACATCCATTGTAAAACGTTTTTCCATTGTTCTCCAAATGTTGAAAGGTCGCCTTTTACATCCCTTTTGTTTTTCGTTTCGCAGTATTCAAAATATAGAGCATTAGCAAAGTCATAATGAGACTTTGTTTGGTACACATGTTTTATGCATTGCCATTTGATACGTGACGAACTAAATATTTTGTTCTTGGAAGAAAAGTTGGTTCCTGAATATTCCCTGTCATAAGCCGATGTGGAAACGTAACTTACGAAACGTATTTTACTTTCTAAAGCCGTAATAATATAAAGAAACAGCAAATTGTTTGCATTCTTGCAAAATCATCACTAAGGTGCCATAATTTTACGGACTATGAGGGTGTTTATAATGATTTGCGTTCATAATAATCTGTGTTGTGACTGTATAGATGTTTTATAGGTTATAATCGCCGAATTGTAATGCGAAAAGACTATTTAGATTGATCATTTCACCATCTTGACCATTCGTGATAGAAGTATGCTTTATGAATATGTATATTACAAAAATTGATCTTTTATTCAAATTGCTATGTAACTATTACTTCGTGTAAATGTTTCTGAATTCTTACTTATGTGTATTATATTTATTTCAATATAACTTCAGGCAAATGTAAGTGTCATCGTGTCAGTTAATAATTACTCATAATTTTAAACGCACATGGATTCAGATTCATTTGTTAAATTTAATTAACTAGAAATTGATCGTAACGGAAATAATTAATTCTAGTCGTTTTTTTTCCAAAAAACATTTTAAAGCGTTAGTTTAACTGTGTTATCTAAAAACCATTAAAACAAAAATAGTATTTAAAATTTATTTTAATTAGTTACAAATCATTTAGAAAAGCGATAAGGGGGGGAAAATTGGTTAATGACATAATGAAAGTAAATGAAATTGCATTCATGAACTGAAATGTGTATAAATCGAGTTAAAGGTGACAGATCAGGTATTCTTGTAAATAATATTTACTTTACTCGACATAGGCATACACAAAAAAAAAAAAATTTAAATGTAATAAATTTTAAAAAATTGGACAAGGAAATATTTGTTCCACAACAGAATAAAAATGTTATGTATTCTAGAATAATTTAATAATGATAGATTACTAACCCCACAGTGTTTATTACATTTATTCAAACGTCTACTTGTACATGAAATATTGAAGGTTTTCATGTTTAATGGAACAGATATGTGCCAATGTTTCCTGCGCCACCAAATTCAAATACCTTTCTCCCTTTCTCTATCAGTAAAGAGCCATATTGAGTGAGAAGGTTCGTCCAAAGGTGATCACATACCAAACGACGCAATAAAATTGGATATGGGGTATAATATCAATATATTGCAATAAAGCGGTCGTTTGTCAAGATTGGAAAGAATCGAACGCTCTGGTCGATGAACAGGGAGGGTTCCCAGTCAACAGATGGGCTCTCGAAAAGGAAAGCACCTAAAAGAATAGGTCTGTAATGGAGATGGGTGACGTCAACCCAGAAATGAAAGTATTTTAAAAGTATTTAAGTTTCATACATTCTTTTTTAGAGAAAAGTATTGGAAAAAGAAGTGGAAAACCGACGTATTATAATGCGATGATTAACAGAGAATGTCTTTATGTCTCAGAACGACTCATCGTAAACACAACAAACCAGATGAAATAGGAAAAAGGAAAGAAGAAGAAAACAAAATACCGAAGACAGAAAATGGATTCCAAAATTATAGCAACAAGAAGGCACAGAGCAAATAGTAAGAACTTTTGTCAGAATAACGAAACTAAAGATAACATTATATAGTAACTTGGAAAGATTGAATTGCATATTTTTATTGAAGATAATTGCAAGTTTCTTACAAAAATCCAAAAACCCAAGTTACACGTTTTATTGACATCAAGAAAATCTTTCAGGCGATGGTAACTCTAGAGAAAAGTGTGGAAAGAAAAGGGGACTCAGGTGATAAATACATACAAAAGAGCTTTACAAAGTAAAAGAAATATGTGAATAGAAAAAATAATAAAGCCACTGAAAAAAAGAAACAAAGAAATAAGATTAATTAGACTGTTGGTGATATAGATACCTTATTAATTCACAGTAAATAAACAGAGGTTGTCTGGTATCAAATCTATATTTCTTCTAAAGATCTGCAGAAAGAAGAAGTTCTGCAGAACTTCGTTTTCCGCCCAGCAGCTGCAAGCTCTGACGATGATCGCTACGCGATCGAAAAGATCTTTAGAAGAAATATATATTTGATACCAGACAACCTCTGTTTATTTACTGTGAAAGAAATAAGACATTTTTCGGAAGTCAGAAAACAATTAGATGCCACACATTTCCTCTTGATTACACTGTACACCTTTATCTCTCGTGGTCTCTAGTGATCTCGATAGAGAAAAGAATAGGATGCTGTTTATCAATCATCGCATTAACATCGAAAACTGGAGCAGCTGAGGTGGCTCAGAGCATCAACTGGTGACACTGAAATGCCTCTCAGCGGAAGGTCGTAACTTTCAAGCCCCGTTTGTGGCGAAATTTTCGAAAGAAGCTCGATAGTTAGGTGTCTGGAGAAGTATTCTAGCGGCCTTCTGTTCTGATCGGTAGTTTCCCGTGTTTTTTTTCGACGGGTGAATTCTGGAGCAGTATTCTAACAAACGGTCAACGGACTGCGCGTGATTTCCTTCCTATTATTCGTCCTAACTCTTCCTTATTTACACTTAGATGCACTACACTACCGTTGCTCAGTGCATCAACTGATGTCACTGCAGCGCCTCTGACCGGGAGGTCCTAGGTTCGAGTTCTGACGGCGGCACGATTTTCGACACTAGCTTTTCGGCTAGGTCGAATTCAGTCGTTGTCAGGAGGAGAATTCTAGCGGCCGGCTGCTCTGATCGGTAGTTTTCCGTGGTTTCTCCGATCAACACCAGGTGAATGCCGGAGCAGTACTCTACCCCAGTAGCCGACGGTAGGTCAGCGCCGTATCTCACCACCCAGCGGGAAAAGATCACCGCCATCTCCCGAGAAAAACATGCACTACACTAACGGGACTAATAACCAAAGCAGTTGACGCGCCCGGAAACACGAAAAATTCAATCAATCACTACACTACCACACATATCGGATGACAATCGGGAGTTTCTTGTCGCGCTGGTGGGATATACCTGGGGGAGGAAAACCCTTGAAATTGCTATATAGGTCGCCGCCGATCTCATCCTCAAGAGGCCACAAAACACCCCACCACTACGGGAATAAAAACATGCACTACGCCTATAGGACAAATGACCAATAAATGATAATGTGCACGGAAACATGAAATAATTAATCGATCAATCAACTGATAAACTTGCAGCCGATGGAAATGTCCTCCACGGCACACCCGTAATTGATTATTTTATTACGGGGTCGTCATCTGCTAAGGTTATTCCCTAAAAAGTTTCTCCAACTTTATTGTAAGATTTGGCGTCAACCTTCCCTGGTGTAGCGGGGTTCAACTTAGGTATCGCATAGGCTAGTGTCGGAAATCACCAGCGTCTGGAAACAAATTCGGAGACATTTCAGCCATTGATACTTCAGAATCGATAGAATGGCCGCTGAACTACCAAAGCCAGACTCTTTGCCTCTGTCTTGGTCCACGCATTCCCCTCCCCTAACGATCGTGTATCTGAGCGTGTTGTGGTTGGTTGGTTGTTAGTGATTCCGGGCGCGACAGCTACTGAGGTCAGTAGTTCCATAAGTGGACTGCATGTGTTTGCTCGCGTGGTGGCGATGATCTTCCCCACTGAATGGCGAGATCCTGGCTAGCGGAGTTTTCCCCTCAACCAGGTATCTCCCTCCCACCAGCGGGGCACCGCCCCAGCCGGGACAAGCTTTAAGCTCCCGACCTGTCTCCCGGAATATGTGGTAGTGTAGTGCATGTTAGTGTAAGTGTGTGTGTGTAAGAGGAGAGGATAGGACAAGAAAGGGGAAGGACAGATCGCGCGCGGTCGGTGGCCCGTTTGGTAGGATACTGCTCCGGCATTCGCTTGGTGTTTATCGGAGAAACCACCGAAAACTACCGATCAGAGCAGCCTGCCGCTAGAATTCCCGTCCAGACAGCGACTGAATTCGACCTAGCTCACAAGCTAGTGTCGAAAATCCTGCCGCCATTGGAACTAGAACATAGGACCTTCCGGTCAGACACACTGTAGAACACACTGTAGAACACACTGTAGGTTAAATTCATCTACTGTCCGGGGGAGAATCATAGCGGTGGGCTGCTCTGATCGATAGTTTTGCGTTGTTCATCCGGTGACTATCCGGCGAATCCTAACAAAGGAGTCAAAGACAGCGCGCGATCATTTCTTTCTCATCTTACCCTCCTCTTCACTTTCACAAACACACACATACAGTTACAACCTTAAATATTAGGAGTTTAGAACTTTTCTTGATTTCGGAAGGGTGTTCTGATTGATTTGATTGATTGATTTTGAATTTGACCTAGCTGGCAAGCTAGCAAGCTGTCGAGTCAAGAATCCTGCCACTGTCTGGACGGGAAACTTAGCTTCAGAGCCATTGCAGTGACATGAGTTGAAGCACTGAGCCACCGCTCCCGGAGAGCCTGTTGTGTGCTGGGGAGGGGAAGGGGGCGTGGCCTGGATGTCGCGCGGCCGCAGCGCCACCATTAATATCGCGGCGGCTGCCACGCGGCGCCCAAGCAGCGGCGCCGCAGGCCCAGGTGGAGCAGCAGGCGCCTCGCCAATTTACGAGGAATGCGACGGCACTTGGAGGCGCCTCCCCGCTCACGTCGCCCAACCCACCGCCCCCACCCCACACTGCCCTCACTGCCACCTGGAGAGGTACCTCAGGGTATTGATTGATGTCACTGCTGTAACTCTGACCGGGAAGTCATACATTCCAGTTCTGATGGCGGCTGAATTTTCGACACTAGCTTTTAGCTAGGTCGAATTCAGTCGCGGTCTGGAGGAGAATTCTAGCGGCCGGCTGCTCTGATCGGTAGTTTTTCGTGGTTTCTTTGATCAACACCAGGCGAATGCCGGAACAGTACCCTACCAAACGGGCCACGGACCGCGCGCAATCTCTCCTTCTTCTTTGTCCTATGCTCTCCCCTTACACACACACACAAACATGCACTCTATTGCCACATATGCCGGGAGACCGGTGGGGAGCTAAGAGTTTCTCCCGGATAGGCGGTGGCCCGCTTGTAGGGATCGCAATCGCACTCTACCTGCTTAGGTGCTCATTGTTTCACTTGATGTCACTGCAATCATTCTGAGCGGGAGATCGTAGGGATTCAGGGTCGTATTTATGAAGCTCTGCTAGCAGAGGTCTTAGGGGCCGGCCATCTGGTGGCTTGCTAGGAGGACAAGGGGCCACTGGAATTGGCTGAGAGCCGTTCATATATCGCAAAACCGAACACTGGCAGCCTGCTAGGCTTGGCAGGCCCCTGGCTGAGGTTTATAAATACGGCCCTCAGTCCCGACAATGGAAGGAGTATCCACTAGCTACATAGCTAGGTCGACTTCAGCCGCTGTTTGGAGGAGAATTTTATCGTTGTCTGCTCTGATCGGTAGTTTTCCGACATATCTCTTATCACCTCCAGGCAAATGCTGGATCAATACTCTAACTAATGGACCACAGACTGCGCGCGTTCTTTCTTCCCCCTTCTGTGTTCTATCCTCTCCCCTTACTTACACAAACTATACTCACCCGCAGTATACGATCTCACATTTCGGGAGCTTACAGCTTGTCCCAGAAGGGAGAGGGGTCGCGCTGGTGAGAGATTCCAAGTTTGGGAAACTTCTTCTATCCGACAGGCAGGTCAACGCCAGATCCCGCCATAGAGCAGGGGAATATCACTGGAGGATAAATCACGCACTACGCGTACAGGACTAATGACCGTAGTAGTTTACACGTCTCGAAACACAAATAAACGATAAGATAATCAACTCAATCCAAATTTTACCCATCCATCCGAATCAACTCACTTCCAATCCTTCACCCCCATAATCTTTCCGCCTTACGTCACATACAGATTTTTACTGTTTTTTAACCAAATAAATCTACATCTTAACCCATTTTGGTTTCGACCCCACCACACACCAAGCAGCCATGAACCCTCTCTGACTCCTGTGATCTCAAATTCGGCACCTCTCGACTAAATCGGGCTGGCCACTAAATCGCCAATACATTATTTATTATTATATTTTTTCTCGGCACTGAATTAATTCTAAAGGATTCTGATGTGTATACTACTGCATCTGATTTGTTGCTTTATATTAACCTAGTTTTGACACAAATTGTAGGTAGAGTTAACCATTTTTCTCAAAAATATTAATATTTCTAAAGAGTATTCCAATAAATGGCGATATTTAGATCAGCATTTATTTACCACCGTGTGTTGCAAAAATTGTTTTCACCGAAACAAGTGGGGATATACTTTTTTGCGTTGAACCGTTAGTCACTTCGCACCCAGAATTGCATCAGCAGGTGTATACAAACTCTCCAGCATTAACGAATTCCCATACATGAAATCAAGCACAAATTGTTTTTCGGAAGATCACAGTGTTTCATAATTGTTTGTATTGACCTAATTTTGAAGAAAACTGACCAAAACCTTAACTATTTTCGTTCATTTATTTTTTTATTATTTCTAAAGATTAATATCAGAGCTGATATTTGCGAGGATATGCCAAAGTCAGAGAGTGCTGCAGTGCAAAAAAAAGATTAAACGTAAAATGTGGATAAATAAGGACATTATTTTCGGACCGGAGTGTATTACACCGCGTCGAACCGTTCGCGGCTCTGTTCTCCAAATAACACCAGCGGGCGTGTGTACAAACACTCCAACATTACCAGGGCAATGAAATCCCGCGATAAATGCAACGGGCGGTGTGAAGCCCCTCCCTCCTACCCGCTGCGCTTTGAGCGGGAGCCGACTATAGGACGGATGATCCCTCTTACCGCCACGTCCGGCTGTTGAATAAATTCGCGACGCCTCTCATGCATTCTGCAGCGAACGCGGCGCTCTCACGCGGGGATGCGCGGCAACAGGGTGCCATCGACGGCGCGACACGACAGCCAAATACGTGTGATGCAACGAAAGAGGATGGTATTTTTACTTTCTGGCTACGGAATAGAGAGACAATTATGTAATGCTGCGCGAAAAATCGGCGGATTTTCGGCAGAAAAAAATTCATTGCTGAGCCTGATAATGAAAAAGTGAATAAATTCACATTCTAAATTAACAGAAACAATCCTCTAATTCGTGGGGCATCCAGAATCCATGTTTGTGGGTCTGTTATGCCGAAAAATAGAATGACGGCAAAACGTGTCTGTCCGTCCGTCCCTCCGTCCGTCCGTCTGCACTTCCGTCTGTTTGTCCGTCCGTTCGTCTATCTATCCGTCCGTCTGTCCGTCGCACTGTCCGTCGGTCTGTCCGTCGGTCTGTCCGTCGGTCTGTCCGTCGGTCTGTCCGTCGGTCTGTCCGTCGGTCTGTCCGTCCCGTCTCTGTCCGTCGGTCTGTCCGTCGGTCTGTCCGTCGTCTGTCCGTCGGTCTGTCCGTCGGTCTGTCCGTCGGTCTGTCCGTCGGTCTGTCCGTCGGTCTGTCCGTCGGTCTGTCCGTCGGTCTGTCCGTCTGTCCGTCCGTCCATCTGTCCATCCGTCTGGTCCATTCGCCTGAGAACAACGATAGAGGCTACTCCGATTTTCTCCGTGAAACTTTTTCAATTAAGAAAATGGCTTTATCGCTTTTTATTAACCTTTGTTGTTGGATAGTGTAAAGAACGTTTAAGGGAATGGTGCAGGTCTCATTTTCATTGAAAACTGATTTTTCGAAATGTGTGAAAATTCTAAGTTTGTTTGACGTCATCCTACATCTGCATTTATGAAGATAGAGATATTTTCCCTTATTGAAATGTATTCCTTAAAAATAGATTTCGAAATAAGGTCACATACAATTTTCCGAAAATTTAAATACTTTTCGAGTACTTTTTCGTGAAAATAAAGGCGAGAAAGTACGTGCTGTTTTGGCACTTCTAGTTTATATTTGTTTATTATTTCGGATCACATTAACTGTAAGGTCATTACCGACCGTAATATTGTTTATGTAAGTTTTGGGGGTAACAGTAAAAGCAATGATGGCAGAGCTCGTGTATACGGGCACAAGTTGTACTCCACGTACGCGCCTCTTATTATTGTATATTATATGCGCTCCTGCGTCACTACCCAGCCACGGAAATGGGGAAGGAATTTGGATAGCACATGTAAAATGGCCAAACTCATTTGGTCTGAACAAATTTACGTGAGATTGTTGGTTTTGATTTGATTTGATTTTTTCGTGTTTCCGGTTACGTCAACTGCCTTGGTCATTAGTTCCGTTAGTGTAGTGCATGATTTTTTCTCGGGTTATGCGCGGTGATCTTTTCCCGCTGGATGGCGAGATCCGGCGTCAACCTACCTTCGACTAGTGCAGTTTCCACTAACCAGGACTCTCTCACCAGCAGGGCATCACCATGTAAGGGGAGAGGATAGGACAAGGAAGAGGAAGGACAGATCGCGCGGGGTCCGTGGCCCGTTTGGTAGGGTACTGCTCCAGCATTCGCCTGGTATTGATCGGAGGAACCACGGAGAACTATCCATCAGAGCAGCCGGCCGCTAGAATTCTCTTCCAGACAGCGACTGAATGGGACCTAGCTGAAAAGCAAGTGTTGAAAATCCTTCGCCATCAGGACTCGAACCTACGAGCTCCTGGTCAGAGGCGCTGCAGTGACCTCAGTTGATGCACTGAGCTACCATCCCGGTTTGCGATTGTTCGGGAATTGACGGGAATCGAACCTTCCTCCTTCGTAAGGCAGCAACTGCTTGGGCCACGAGTGGCCTAAATGAGTTGGCACTCTTTTGTGTGAAGTCGTTGAAGTGGCATTATACACATGAAGGTTGACCTGTTAAGGAATCCGAGTGGCCGGAAAGATTGAACGTTAAATTGATGTGTCCGGCCACGACAACTGCTATAGTCATTAGCCCCGTAGCGTCGCAAATGTTTTTTATTTGAGAGAGATGGTGGCGACCAGCTAGTATCGACAATCTTGTCACTATCAAGATTCGATCCTTCAAACCTAGATTCTCGGAGACACTGCAGCAGGGTCAACAATGCACTGGGTCATCTCATTTGCTTCTGGGAAGGTGATAAATATAAGAGCAACAATACCGACTTCTTAGACCGGCTTAGTTTCGCTTACAGACAGCACATCTACCGGGAACGGTAGCTCAGTGAATCAACTGATGTCACTGCAGCGCCTCTGACCGGGAGGTCCTAGGATCGAGTCCTGATGGTGGCAGAATTTTTGACACTAGCTTTTCAGCTACGTCGAATTCAGTCGCTGTCTGAGGAGAATTCTAGCGGCCGGCTGCTCTGATCGGTAGTTTTCCATGGTTTCTCCGATCAACACCAGGCGAATGCTGGAGCAGTACCCTACCAAACGGGCCACGGACCGCGCGCGATCTGTCCTTCCACTTCCCTGTCCTATCCTCTCCCCTTACAGACACACATTAACATGCACTAAACTACCACATATTCCGGGAGACCGGTCGGGAGCATAGAGCTTGTCCCGGCTGGGCGGTGCCCTGCTGGTGGGAGAGTCCTGGTTAGGGAACACCCCACCAGCCGACGGTAGGTCGGCGCCGGATCTCGCCATCCAGCGGGGGAAGATCACCGCCATCTCCCGAGGAAAAAGTAAGCACTAAATTTACAGGAATAATTGCCTTAGCCGTTGACGCGCTCGGAATCAGTAACAACCAACCAACCAACCTGAACTGGCCTCAGGGGCCGAAGATAATAACTTTTTGCTAGTAAACGTGTGGCCGGAAATTTCATGCAACGACCTCCTCATGTGACGTTTTCCTCTCGATATTAGACCACTCGCAATGCACTGGTATTCATCTTGGCAAGTTGCTGAGCAATAAAAGAGGTTTTGTGTTCGTGCTGGACACGGGTGCATAAGGAAATGCCTAAGAAATGACAAATGTCATGTCATGGAAAACTTCTTTACATGATATGATCAGATGTTAACTGGCAAAAGGAATAATTTTCGACCTCTCTGCATGTCATAGAAGACTGTAAGTCACTCTGCAGTATGATAAAGGGTTCGTAATGAATTTCCCATCTTGCTTAGGAGTTGCGAGAATATTGGAGGCAACTAGATCAATCATGCCTAGTAGCAGCTGGTACATACGCGGAAAGTTGATCAATAATGCTTTGTTGTAGCCCCATCCGGGACAAGTTCTAGGCTCCCAAATGGTCTCACGGCATGCGTGGTAGTGTAATGCATCTAAATGTGTGTGTATGTATGTAAGGGGTGAGAATAGAACCAGGAAGGAAGGATCGCGCGCGGTCAGTCACCCTTTTGTTCGCCTGTTGTTGATCGAGAAAAACAGGGCAAATTACCGATAAGAGTAGTTACCCGCTAGAATTCTCCTCCATGTAGCGGCTGCATTCGACCTATACTTGGGTTTTTCTAACCTGGCCGATAACAGTCCATCAGCTTATACGGTGTCATCCAAACGAAGAGCTGAAACGTCATTACGGTAAAGTCAATGTGGTGTCGTTTAATATCCCGATTGGACACAACCGTAACAGCTGATTAGCTGTCATCAGCCAGGTTACAGAAACCCACATATAGCTATTAACTTACCCGGTCCCAGGCACTTATACTTGAGTTTTCGTAACGTGGCGGATGACAATAGGTCACTTTTACACGCCCCGCCTTATAAAATGAATATTTTTAATCAATTCACGACATCCTTCTCAACGGGGTTTATGGCTTCAAACATGTGCCTACCACTGTTACAAAGATTCGTTTTATAAGTCAGGAGGCGTAGAAATGGTCTAATGTCATCCGCCACGTTACGAAAACCCAAGTATAGCTATGAGGTCCTGATCATAGGCTCTGCAGCGTCATCACTCGATGCTGTACGCCACCGAAGTTGGTGTTGGCTGGTCGAGCGTGCGTGTGCCAGGGCGCGTAAGTGTGTGTGTGTGTGTGGGCGTGTGTGTGCGGTGTGCGAGTGTGCGCGTGTGCGCGTGTGCGAGTGTGCGAGTGGGCGAGTGTGCGAGTGTGCGCGTGTGCGCGTGTGCGCGTGTGCGAGTGCGCGAGTGTGCGAGTGTGCGTGTGTGCGAGTGTGCGAGTGTGCGTGTGTGCGGTGTGCGCGGTGTGCGCGTGTGCGAGTGTGCGAGTGTGCGAGTGTGCGAGTGTCGGTGTGCGAGTGTGCGGGCGATGGCGGGGGTGTCGGTGTGCGAGTGGGCGCTTGTGGGTGGACCTGAACGTGCCGGGTGGGACTTGTGTGCTGGCGCTGGGGCAATTTTTTCTCAGTTAGGTCCTCGTCACGCAGCCCTAGTGGCGCTCTCGCGCACTCGGCAGGGGTGACCCAACATATCTAATTCTCTTTTGAGCATGGTACTTGGCTTGTGATCCCCCTATTTAGTGTAACTTCTACGATGAATTGTAATTCTTTATTTCGTGTTGATTTCATGGAATTCCTGGGATGTGACGTGATAGTGACTGTACGGTTCTGATTTCAAAACTTTGTAATTCAAAATTCCTCAGAAATGTGTTCAATTCAGAATGATACTTTTTCGTCAGAATGTGGTACCTGTTGTTTTTAGAAAATAATTCTAATATTCTAAAAAAATAAGAACTATGAAAGAGTTGATTTGTTCTTACTATTTTCTGACATAACAAATATACTGAAGTGGAAAAATCTTCAAAATTAATTTTAAATTTTCGGAAATACCTACCTTCCAAGTGATCATATACGTTTGCATTAGATTTAGTATGCGGAAGTGCAAACTGATGTACAACAGAATATGGTTTAAGTAACATGTATTGTTATTGTAAATTTGCAACTTGTATGTAATCTATTAACCCCGCCTGTGAGATAAATTCATTGAATAATCTAATATTCCTATTGGCTTTCCCATTCTAATTAAATCATAATCTTCTCTCGTTACGTACTCCTTTTATTTCTGTGTATAACTAATATATCACACCCGATTTATAGTATCGTCCAGATATTATAGTACAGTCCAGTCCGTCCTGTTTGCCCCTATTTTCTTCAGAAACTTTATTTCCAAAATTGAAAGAAAGAATCTCTTTTGTCCTAGCATGTGACACAAAATTCATTTTTGTTTCCTCCAATTTTAAATAAATTACGACCTGGACTGAACTTCGGAAAATTTTTTAGATCGGGCACAGACTCCTAGTTCTAACAAGAAATTTGTCTCCCAAATTAAGATTAGGAACTCATCAAAAGGATCCAGTTATAGGTTTGTGAATCTAATTGAAACATCTCAAAATGAATAATGAACAATTGTGCATGATTTTAGACGCATGTAATATCAATTATTGCCTCGTAATCAAATTGCCTCTTATTACTTACAACTTCCGTTGTGTAAACTACAACTTCAAAACCGTTTACAGAACTTGGAGTACTATTTGTGGAGGACGCATTTATGTATAATTAACTTCTTCATGTACGTATCTGATACTCGTGTTATTTATTCCTGATATATTCAATACAGTGTCTGATTAGGACTGCAGTGCCTCTGACCGGGAGGTCCTAGGTTCCAGTCCTGATGGTGGCAGGATTTTCGACAGTAGCTTTCACCTAGGTCGAATTCAGTCGCTGTCTGGAGGAGAATTCTAGCAGCCGGCTGCTCTGATCGGTAGTTTTCCGTGGTTTCTCCGATCAGGCGAATGGCGGAGCAGTACCCTACCAAACGGGCCACGGACCGCGCGCGATCCGTCCTTTCTCTTCCTTGTCCTATCCTCTCCCCTTACACACACACACACACACACACACACACACACACACACACACACACTTACACTAACATGCACTACACTACCACACATGCCGGGAGACATAGAACTTGTCTCGGCTGGGGCGGTGCCGCGCTGGTGGGAGACACCTGTTTGAGGAAAACGGATCTCGCCATCCAGTGGGGAAAGATCACCGCCACCTCCCGTCGTAAAACAAGCACTACACCTACGGGACTAATGACCTCAATAGTTAACTCGCCCGGAATCACTAACAATCAATCAATGAATACATACATAAACGTCATTTTTTCCCTTTTCCCGGCTTCTTGTCGTGTTTGATTTGATATGATTTTTTTCGTGTTGCCGGGCGCGTCAACTGCTTTGGTCATTAGTCCCGTTAGTGTAGTGCATGTTTTTTCGCGGGAGATGGCGGTGATCTTCCCCTGCTGGATGGCGAGATCCGGCGCCGACCTACCGTCGGCTAGTGGGGTTTCCTCTAACCAGGACTCTCCTACCAGCGGGGCACTGCCCCAGCCGGGACAAGCTCTAAGCTCCTGACCGGTCTCCTGGAGTATGTGATAGTGTAGTGAATGTGAGTGTGTGTGTGTGTGTGTGTGTGTGTGTGTAAGGGGAGAGAATAGGACAAGGAAGATAAAGGACAGATCGCGCGGACCGTAGCCCGTATGGTAGGGTACTTCTCCGGCATTCGCCTGGTGTTGATCGGAGAAACCACGGAAAACTACCAATCAGAGCAGCCGGCCGCTAGAATTATCCTCCAGATAGCGACTGAAATCGACCTAGCTGAAAAGCTAGTGTCGAAAATCCTGCCGCCATCAGGACTCGAACCTAGGACCTCCCGATCAGAGGCAATGCAGCGATATCAGTTGATGAACTGAGAACCGCTCCCGGTACGTCGTCTTGCCTTGTAGAGATGAAGGCATGCAATAGCGGAACACTGAGCTGGCTATCAGCTACCATTCGGACGCACACAACTCCTTTCCTCTCACCCGTGTTGGAATGCTACCATGCCCGCTGACTGGTTAACCACAGTATACGTATAATACAGTAGCGCAACTCAGCCCATTGTTTGGCTAGCCAGAGATGCACGCACATATAGGTAGGTGGAGACAAAACAAAACTACGCATACTTTTTACTGAGGTAAACGGATTTATTTTGTGAATTTACTGTTATTAAGAGCTGGTTGAAAACTAAAAAATAATTCGTGTTTTTTCCTGACCTCGTGGTTTTATATTCCTAGAATTTCAAGGGGAAAGTCATTAAATAACACGTAAAATTACATAGAACTAATGTTTTAACCTTACATTTCACATGTTTCGGAACATATTTCGTAAGCATCTAGTGAATTCTTATACTTTTCCATTAAACATTAGTAACAATGCGAGTGCAAAAGGCCGCACTATCCTCAATTAAATGCAACAATAAATAAAGAAAGCACCCTGACTTACGTTTCTTTTCTTGTTGAATAGATTTGGAAAAGAAAGACGGAAATTTATTATTACCTCTTAACATAAATACTAATTTACTTAATAGTAAATAAGGATACCTTCGAGGTATCCTTATTTACTTTTAAGATTACTTACGTTTCTAGATATTTTCATGAAAAGTAATAAATACTTGTTCATCCTCATGATTTCACTATTCACATTCGGAAATTTTAATTAATTTTAAGTTTTAAAAATTTTTAAGTGACAATTTTTCAGGCCACGAGTTTCGTTGAGAAATACGTTCGCCAGTTAATTAAAAAGATACATAAAGCATGAGGTATAAACTATGACCTAATGTCATTGGCCATAAAATCGAAGTATAGAGTTGCTGACCAACAGAGCAGGGAATTTGGCACATAGCTGCTCTACGGAGTAAATGCGTATACTGTGATTTAACCTTGGAACGTGGAGTAACGATGGTCAAGCGCACTTTAGTTGGTTAGTTGTAAGTGATTCCGGACGTGGCAACTACCGAGGTCATTAGTCCCGTAAGTTTCGTGCATGTTTTTCCCTCGGGAGGTAGCTGTGATCTTCCACCGCTGGATGGCAAGATCTGGCTGGATTTTTTCTCTATCATTCGCCTTGTGTTGATCGAACAAACAACGGAAAACTACCAATCAAAGCAACCGGCTGCTGGAATTCTCCTTCAGACAGCGACTGAATTCGACCTAGCTGAAAAGCTAGTGTCGAAAATCCTGCCGCTGTCAGAACTCGAACCTAGGACCTCCCGGTCAGAGGCACTATCAGTTGATGCACTGAACCACCTCTTCCGGTGAAGCACAGTTTGGGCAACCCTAACTCGAGCCGGGCGACTGGCATGCCCCGTGCCCAGACACCCTCGCTGCCGGAAGAAAAGTCCCCTCTCGTGCCGGCCCAGGGTCGCCTGCCAAGTTTTAATGGGCTTCCGAATATACACCCTGCGCTTTCATTCACACAGCGTGCGGGACGTGTCACCGTTCTCGACGAAAATTAATGTCTGTGGCTCACCAGCAGACTGGCAAAGAACACACCGGAGACCTACTTACGCCGTAGGTCAACCTGCCTCGGCGGTTTTAAGGGCAGCGGTCGATATGAGAGAGTTTGTGATGGATCGATTCCGTATTTTGCAGTGGTCCAAGAAACCGATTTCGTCGTAATATCTCAATTGATTAGTGATTCCGGGCGAGTTAATTCTGACGTTATTATTCCAGTAATTGTAGTTAATATTAGATTGATTAGTGATTCCGGGCGAGTAAAGTTCTGACGTCATTATTCCCGTAAATGTAGTGACTGTTTTTAATCGCGGGAGGTGGCGATGATCTTCTCACGGAAGATGTAGAGATTCGACGTCTACCTATGTCGGTTTGTGGGGATTTGCTAAAGAACATATCTCCCACCAGCGGGACACCGCCCCAGACGGAGCAAGCTCTAAGTTCCCGATTGATTGATTGATTTTTTGTGTTTCCGGGCGCGTCAACTGCTTTGGTCATTAGTCCCGTTAGTGTAGTGCATGTTTGTTTCTCGGGAGATGGCGGTGATTTTCCCCCTCTGGATGGCGAGATCCGGCGCCGACCTACCGTCGGCTAGTGTGGTTTCCCCCTAACCAAGACTCTCCCACCAGCGGGGCACCGCCCCAGCCGGGACAAGCTCTAAGCTCGCGACCGGTCTCCCGGAATATGTGGTAGTGTAGTGCATATTAGTGAAAGTGTGTGTATAAGGGGAAAGGATAGGACAAGGAAGAGGAAGGACAGATCGTGCGCGGTCCATGGCCCGGTTTTGAGAATGTCCATGGCCCGGCTATCACGGAAAACTACCGATCAGAGCAGCCGACCGCAAGAATTCTTCTCCAGACAGAGACTGAATTCTACCTAGCTGAAAAGCTAGTGTCGAAAATTCTGCGGCCGTTGGGAGTGGGAACCTAGGACTTCCCGGTCAGAGGCGCTGCAGTGACATCAGTTGATGCATTGAGCTACCGCTCCCGGTTAAGCTCCCGACTGATTACATATCGCAGAACTATGTAAGTAAGGGGTAGTGTAGGGCATGTGTGTAAGTAAGGTGTGAGGATAGGGCAAGGAAGGGAAAGGAAAAATCGCGCGCGGTCCGTTTGTTAGGATTCTGCTCCAGCATTCATCTGGTGTTGATCGGAAAAAACACGGAACACCATCGATTTGAGCAGCCGGCCGCTAGAATTATCCGGCAGATAGCGGCTGAATTCAAGCTAGCTATGTAGGTGGTATCGAAAATCCTACCACCGCTGGGATTCAAACTCTAGACTCTGCCGGTCAGAGGCACTGTAGTTTTTTAAAAATTATTTTGATTGTTGGAATGATGGCTTGATGGTTTCATGGTTCAGTAAATTTTACTTTTCCACATGTATTTCTGATGACTTAAAGTTATCTAAAACTAATTATCTTCCACAACATTGATTTAGGATACTCATTGTGAGCAGCTGCGCTTACTTAAGGCACCGAAAAATACTTATAGGAAAACGCAATAGATCGCAGCACCATCACAGGGAATTTACTAGACCGATAACGTCTGAAAAAATTGTCCGATTTTCGATCTGTAAACGGCACTGTACTCCGTTTTAAAATAGAATCTACGCTACGAAGCCGGTTTTTCAAAAAATATTTCGCGGTCCGTTTGTTAGGATTCTGCTCCAGCATTCACCTGCCGGTATACGATTACTCAAGAAACTAAATATCAGTAGTTATAGAGTTATTTTCGGCAAGTTTTGTCAGTTTTTCAAAGTTGTAAAAATATACGATATTTCTGTGTGCGTGGTACCTTTTATGATATTAGTGCTCATAAAATATTGTTAGAAGTACAGAAACAAACATCTTAGTTTGTTGGCATCCCATTCTATTTACGCGGGAGAACTCTGAATAGCAATATATTATAATATTATTATTATTATTATTATTATTATTATTATTATTATTATTGATGTTGATGAACATTTCATTGAAGAATTGTATATTGTATAACAGCACACGCGGTTGAGAATTAAGCATTCTGTCAAAATTGCATATATTAGACCTCACCAAATAAAGCTCTGTAAATTATTCCTTCAGAAACACCGGAAGGAAACATTTCAAAGCCACTTAAAACTTTTTTAAAGTTAATGCATTCTTACGGATTTTTCTATAATTTGGTTCTCGCGTGTGCCCTTTTTTATAAATACCTTTCACGATAGTCTCTTTCCTATAGTATGTTCTTATAATACGGCACTCCGAAATATCTACGCTGCCTGCTCGTGTAGTAAAGTAGGTCGCCACCCAGCTGCCAACTCGAAAGGTCACTATAGCCCAAGAGAACATTACGCCGGCAAATGCGGAGAACTTGTTCTATACCACCTCCTTCCCGCTTTTTGTCATTAGGCGTACATCACACGACTAAGGAAACGTTCCTGTCTCCTTCCTGTACGACAGTGCCTGTTGTCAGTGGGGGACGTTGGGGAAGGGGATTGCTAAGAAAGAACTTCGCATAGCCAGCGTCAACTTCGGAGGTCACGACTGCAGCGCGAGTCCGAACTTTTAATGGGCTCTGGAATATTAACCTCAGAGCAGGCACCATGGCGCACTGAGTACAGGACTGTCAAGAGCATGGTAACCGTACATCCCGAATACTGATGGTAATATTATACAATAGTATTGGAATTGAATTCTAGAATACGTGAATCATCTATATTAAATAAAAGTGAAGTGTCAGTGTGTTGTAAAAATGTTTTTTTCTATTCGCTCAAATGGCATTTACACGATATAAAAACTTACTCAGTTACTGTTAGTATGATACTCGTGGATTCGAATTGGAAATAATCAGGATGAATAGAAATATTTCAGACATTATAAAGGGTAGATTTTATTAGAGACTTCAAGATTTTTTAGGAACATTAATAATTTTTTTTTTATTTTTTGAGTTCTGACGAACTGTGTATAGTATGCAACATGCATACGAGTTTTTTAAAAGGACTGAGAAATTTCAAATTCCTAAAACAACACAGTAATATGTATTTGATTGATGTAATTAATTCATAATGTAAGAGTTTTTACTCTCATAAATGTGCAGATTACATTCAATAGATATGAACTATTATGCATTCGTCGAAACGATGTCAGTCAAATAATTCCTCCTTTTACCACTCCCATTAAAATTTTCATTAATATTTTTTTGTTATTTCTGTTTTTCTGTTCTCTTACAATAACTATATGAGAAATTAATTTCATAAGATATATCGATGCAAAAATTGTACTACATTTTATACGTTCCTTAAAACTTTCAATGCACTATAATAATTATAGTCACAAGGGTGAATAGTGAAATGTAAATGAAAATTACTTTCGTTTAGATTTCACTATTCAGCCTTCCGAATTAATATCTCGTAATAGCTATCATTTCTCATCAACCAAAGAAGAGGAGGAAATTTGAGTTCACAATTTCCAAGATCAGAAAAAACCATGCAAAGCTTCCCTTTCAAAAATGAACATGATAAAGATATGGACATAAAAAAAGAAATGGATATAATAAATATACAATTTTGAAGAACAGATGTCATTAATTGAAAAATGTTCACCATCAACATTGTTTTCGCTGTTCTTTTTAAATACAGACTTCACTGAAAATGAGGCCGGGACCATTTTGATAATCGTACTTGGCTTTATTCACCAAAAAATAAAGTAAATATTTGGAGCCGTTTTTGAGAAAATAATCGTTTTTAAATTGCTTGTATGAAGGTCACTCCAAAAGAAATGCACACTATTTTTTAAAAATACAGTTTTCATTTTACATGTTTGAAAGTTTTACAGTATGTAGATACATCCTTTAGGAACAATATTTTCATTTTTCCACATAATTCCCATCCCTCTCAACTGCCTTACGCCATCTTGGAACCAGCGCCTGTATACCCACACGGTAAAATTATGGACCAACATGTTGGAGCCACTGTTTGGCAGCGTGCACAAGGGAGTCATCATCTTCAAACCTTGTTCCACGAAGAGAGTCTTTCAGTTTCCTAAAGAGATGATAGTCACATGGAGCCAGATCAGGACTGTAAGGCGGGTGTTTCAGTGTTGTCCATCCGAGTTTTGTGATCGCTTCTGTGTTTTTTTGACTGACATGTGGCAGTGCATTGTCGTGCAACAGCAAAACATCCTGGTTTTGCCGATGTGGTCGAACACGACCCAGTGGGACTTGAAGTTTCTTTAGTTTCGTCACATATGCATCAGAATTTATGGTGGTTCCACGTGGCATGATGTCCACAAGCAAGAGTCCTTCGGAATCGAAAAACACCGTAGCCATAACTTTTCCAGCAGAAGGTGTGGTTTTGAATATTTTTTTTCTTGGGTGAATTTGCATGATGCCACTCCATTGATTGCCTCTTCGTCTCTGGTGAAAAATGATGGAGCCATGTTTCATCTCCTGTCACAATTATTTCAAGAAATTCATCTCCACCATTCCCGTACTGTTCCAAAAGTTCGCTGCATTCCGTTTTTCGTGTTTCTTTGTAAGCCACTGTCAACATCCTGGGAACCCACCTGGCACAAACCTTTTTTAACGCCAACACTTTCAGTATTCTGCAAACACTTCCTACCTCTATCCCAACGTAGCGTGACAATTCGTTCACTGTGATGCGTCTGTCATCAGTCACCAATTCATTAACTCTCTGCACATTGTCTGGAGTGTGTGCAGTACGAGGCCTGCCGCTGCGAGGACAATCCTCAATATTGCCGTGCCCGCTTTCATCACGTAACCTGCTTGCCCATCAACTAACTGTACTGCGATCGACAGCAGCATTTCCGTACACCTTTTTCAACCTCTTGTGGATATTTCCCACTGTCTCGTTTTCACAGCACAGGAATTCTATGACAGCACGTTGCTTCTGACGAACGTCAAGTGTAGCAGCCAGCTTGAGAACATGCTGTGACGGCGCCACTCACGGGGAGAGGTTGAACTAAATTTGAAAACAAGCGCGAAGGATGTATCTACATACTGTAAAACTTTTAAACATGTAGAATGAAAACTGTATTTTTTAAAAAAATAGTGTGCATTTCTTTTGGAGTGACCCTCGTATTTAACGCAAAAATTACGCGAAAACGACTTGTCGGGACTGGGTCTCACTTTCTTGCGAGTGTGGATAGCCCTCACCTCCCAGATATAGCAGTCACTAAATTTACGGGTCAGATGTCATATAATGATGCTCTGCATGGAATCAACTAGTACGCATTCACTGGGTCCCAGGTTCTTAAAATGAGGTACCATAAGGCAAAAGGCCCTCGGTGGCTTGTTAGTTCGTGTGCTCGCTTTTCACGGCGCAACCCAAGGTTCGATTCCAGCCGGGCCAAAATAATAACTGGGCGCTCTCCTTACGAATGTGAGAGTATCTATTGCTGTGTGACGATGAGAAAGCCCTCCCTGACATTATGAAGCCCAGAATATACGGTAGAAGGATATCTTCCAACCAGCATGTTCCCATGGCCGAGAGGTTTGGGACACTGCTGGTCGGCCAAGTCCCTTAGCGGGCTGTCGAGACAAATAATTTATTTGATTTGATTTTTCGTGTTTCCGGGCGCGTCGACTACTGTGGTAATTAGTCCCGTTAGTGTAGTGCATTTTTTTCTCGGGGGATGGCGGTGATCTTCCCCCGCCGGATGGCGAGATCCGGCGCCGACCTACCGACTGCTAGTGGGATTTCCCCCTAACCAGGACTCCCCCACCAGCGGGGCACCGCCCCAGTCGGGACAAGCTCTAAGCTCCCGACCAGCCTCCCGGAATATGTGGTAGTGTAGAGCATATTAGTGTGTGTGTTTAAGGGGAGAGGTTAGGACAAGGAAGAGGAAGGGCAGATCGCGCGCGGTCCGAGGCCCGTTTGGTAGGGTATTGCACCGGCATTCGCTTGGTGTTGATCGGAGAAACTCAAGCCAAAGAATAGGGCAAGACTACATGGCAAAAATTGTCATTCTTCCACGGTGGCAATTCGTAGCTTAATCGATAGCACGCGAACATTCCACTTCTGAGTGCTAATTCCACTTTCTTCTGGATTGTGGAGTCTAATCGTGGTCGCATCATTTTGTGCTGGAATTACACAAAACATTTAAGGAAATCGGATTCTTGGTAGGCTTATTCGTAATTCTCTTCCTATCGCCTGCATCTTATTCCCTTTCTATATCATATACAAAATATCTGTCATCACTCATATAACATAATTTACATTATCATTTCATAAAAATTCACATCTTAATCTCCAATCTATTAAATTACTCCACCGAGAGTTAAGTTAGCCCAAAAGCGTCACTACTGAAATCATAGTAAGTAAAGATATTCTTGTCGTGTTTCTGCTATTTTTATTGTCTGTAATATAAGATCTTTAGAACGAGTTCTACAGTTGCATATTCACAAAGTGAAATAGGATTCATGGTTTGATGTTTGTATAAAAAGAGCAGTTTCAAACATCAATGACAGTAGTTAATTGCGAATTGGTAGATTTATTTGCAATAAACATTTGTAATATTCATTTTAGTCTTCTCGCTTTCTAGTTTATCATCTTTACTTTCACATCTCGTTTCGTAATCTTGTAGTCATCTGATAAAAGACACAACACTGATGACAATTCCTAATTACAGCTCTTTGTTACTCCAATGCAAATAATATCCATGAATTTCTCAGAATGTTCGGAGAACGTAATACAATTGTAGCTCTCAGAGGAAAAATTCTTTATTTTTTGATCAATACTACCCAATCGCTTTTCAGTGAAAGTATATCACCACATTTTGCCATTGTTTCAATATTTTTATCCAATAAACGACCGAACCCGATTTTTCAAGCAGTCTGCTTAGATATACGATGATATCGGAAATATTTCCGATTTTTGTTTTTTATGTCGCTTCCGCTGAGTTCGAAAGAATTTTTGCATGGCCGGTGTCATCTCGCCGGCGAGGCGATGCCAGCGCGGGCGGTGGCGGGAGTCGGAACTTTTAATGGGCTTCGGAATGTTGGGAGCGCTCAGTTTGAGTGGCTGTGGGATTAAAGGGAAAGTCGGGGTGGCTTGGAAGCCCACCCCTTGCCTCGTGAGTGAGGTTAGGGGTACGAGAGAGAGGGGACGAAGATGGAACGATCTGTGGTGGGTTGCGTGGAGAAAAGCAATTACGAGGGAAGGTCTCGCGGTGTTTCGAAACAGACGACTGTCTGCGGGTTGTAAAAAAGAATCGAACGGTATTTCGGGGCGACGGTGAGAAGGAATGTCGTCGAATTTTTTAACAAATGTTTATTCTGAAATTGAATGAGATATAATTACTTTTGCATTCATGTTTTTTTTTATTAAGGCTGCCTGCTAAAGTCTGCACGAAATAATGTCTCCTGAATCTTTCTTTTTCCTATTTTTATTTCTTTTTTTCATTCTTTCTCTTTTATTCTTTCTTTCATCCTGTCCAATATCTTTTCATTCTATGTCTTTTTCTTTATTTTTACTAGTATTTCATTCTATTTTCTACTATTTCCTTTAAAATCTTAAACCGTTGTCGATCTTATTCATCGTTTTCTAGCTCTCACTACTGTATTTTCTATTCTATTACGTTATCCAGTGGGTTGTAAAAAATAATCAAAAGGTATTTTCAGGCGACGGTGGTGAGAAGAAATGTCGTCGATTCTTTTTTTCAGGTAATGTTTTTTTCTTTCTGAAATTGTGTGAGATATTCCTTCGGTTTCTTGCTTTTCTATTGGGGGGCTAGATGAAAAAAGTCTCATAAATATGTATATTTTCCTTCTTTCTCTTTCGTTCTTTCTTTTTGTCTTTCTTCTTTCTCTCCAACATCTTTTTATTCTGTGAATTTTTCCTTATAATATTCATACTTAATTCATTTCTTGCTATTTCCTTAAAGCTCTTAAAACGTTAAGTGTTCATCTGATTTTTAGTTCTTATTTCGTTTTCTCATTCTATTATGTTGTAATATGTCTCATATTTTTCTGGGGAAAGTTAAGTATTCATTTTATTTCTATTATTTCTCATTTTTATTTTTAGTGTCCACATAATGATATTTTTCACCTTCGTATTCTTTCAAATATTCCATATATTATGTCACAAGCATTATTGTAATTTTTCAATTTTCGTTTTGTGTTGTGTAGTTTTGTTTCAATTATTGTTTTTTCTTTTAATCTCTGTTTTATCTTACTTTTTCCATTCTTATTGAAAATGTTCAAATAAATTGTTGCTTTGTTTCTCTATCGCATGTGTTACCATTGACTTAGTTGTTCACTCTCTAAATGGTAGTTTATTTGTATAAGGAATTCTTGAACTCATTTTGTTGAATATAAGTACTCTATTGGAAAATACTGGTAATTACGTACAATTACTCTACTGGTAATTACGTACAATTTTTTGTGTAATTCACTTCAACTTAAAGTACTGCAAACTCAAAAATTAAAGACAAAAGCAGAATAAAGTAAAAAATGTACTTGTATTTTATTTAATGTTGTTTTCAATGAAACAAGATCAATCATTTTTACTTTTTTGCTATACTATATTATTGCAAAGAAATGATTTGGAAGATTTGGATTGTGTAGGGAGGAAATTGCATAGTACAAAGAAAAATTTTCGATTCACCTCACCAATACCATCTCCAATTTTCGAACGTACAATACTTGTTTAAGGTACTCATGAGTTATAATTTTGTAAACACATCAAGATTAAGATCTGTGAGTAGTGGTCCAAGAATGGTTGTTATTGGTGCAATTGCGACGAGAGACACACACTTTTATACCCCAAAAATCTATCAGGAAGGAACTATGTGTCTCGCTATTAATTTATTAACAAATGACTAGCAAAGGGAGGGCCCAGGGCACCAACATATGTAACTACAGTGCATTATTACCAAATGTCTGTGAGGCATTTTTGTGGATCTAATCGCTTTCACAGAAAAAGGAATCCGTCGGAAATTGACTCTCTCTGAATTTTACATTACATGGCTTGCAGTTTGACTATAATTCAAGACTGTTTCAAAATTGTAATGTTCACATAACAATCCACAAAAAATATACCACAGAATTTAAACAAAAGGAAGTATTATATTTTGAAACCATGTCAAAGTAAATTATATGATCTACGTAGTATATTGTGGTATATTATACTACGTATATCACATAGCACTTCAGAAAAGTGTCTCTGGAATTGGCACCTTTCTGGAGAGAGTTTTTTAAACAGAAATTATGTACGTAGTACAAGCCGCAGCTTGAAAATGTAAATTGAGTACTCACCACAATCATAAGAGATGTTGGAAGTGTTGTCCCTTTCCTTGGCTTCCAGTAATCTGGTTGCTACCAACACAAATGAGATTTCACAAATATATTATATTTACTGATTCATTGAGTGTTCTAAATCGCTAAGAAAAACAATGTAGCAATAACAAATGATATCATCAATATCTTCAATGACTTGTCTTATAATAAAATAGACATAACTATTTCATTCTTACCATTCCATACAATATCCTGGTAGATTCAGCTGCTAAGCAAACAATATTTTCACAAAGAGGCATAAAATAAGAACTAGTGGACGTTTAATCTCCACTGGAACGTAGTATAACTTTTCATCCCCACTCAATTTTAAGAAGTATTTTTGGTATGACCTCCTTGAGTACAAACAAGAAAAGAAGAAATCAGAAGACTTCGCATAGGATATAGCCGTCTTACCCACTCACATCTGATCAACAACAAATCTCCATCGCTTTATATTATAACACCCCCTATAACTATCCAAAATGTTTTCATTGATTGCTCAGAGTATTTAGACTCACGTATTACTCATTCACTTGTCTCTCAAAATTCCTCACTGAAAAATCTCAAGTATATAATGTTTTTCAGTTTTCTAAAAGATGTAAATTTATGTAATGCACTGTAAATAATTGTATATATGGTCACTGATGACCTTGCAGTTCATGCGTCCCAAAAAATAAAACTTATTAAAAAATAAAACAAATGCAATTTTTAATAGGAAACCCGATTCAGTTTGGTGAAGAGAAACTTTCCTGGCACACTGTACTTACATAATTTATGTATGTGTGTGTGTATGTATGTATATGTATATGTGTGTGTATATATATATATATATATATATATATATATATATATATATACACACATACATATATACATACACACACACTATGCATACACAATATACGTGTATCGATTCAACAAAATACGATTAGAAAATATCATTCCTTCCTAATCGCCTACGTGAGATGTTCGCCCAGAGCTACCTTCGACGCAGCCCATCCGTGCCCTGTGCCCTTTGACCTAGATTGCGGGCTTTCGCTTCGAGGCGATGACTGGCTGTCCGCAAAAGTTCGTGACGGCGCGACTTCGCGCAGCAATCTGGCAACCCCGCCTCGCGTGCGCCATTCGTTGTTTGTAGTGTGGAGAGAGGCGCGGTGTTGCCAGAGTTGAGTCTCGTTTCCGTGTTGACGCTCCGGGGAGTGTGTCGTAATGTTATCCATATTTTTGTTTCGAATTTAGTTTCGAGGCTTTTAGAACATTCGGTGGTATTTTGTCTCGGGGTATTTCTTTCGCAACCGAGAAACAGAAATTGAAACTTATTTCAATATGTTGTGTGCCTCGTCAAGGAGGCCAAAAATCAAACACAACGTTAAAAGGACTGAATATGAGTTTTCAAATAAAGACAGCCGAACCTGGATCTGTAAATTTAGCAAAAATTGCAATAAAAAAGAAACAGATGTCATGGAAATTTCAATGAAGAAAATGTCACATTCTTTGATAGGTTATATTTTAATGAAAAAAGTCCTCCGAAGTATTTAAAAAATATGAAATAAATGAAAAATGTTAAATCGAGAGAAGTTTATTTTATAAAATGCAACATTGCAAATGTTGGGAAAATTTGAGTAATGTAATAAGCTAAAACCGTTAGTTCCCTTATTATATTCTTTATAAATTTGATATTTACTCAAATGTATTATCAATTACTTCGTCAACTTCATTAAGTAAATTTATTGGTTTTATTACGCATTATCTCGCCTACGTGTTTAGAAAGAATAGCTAAGGGCTCATCTTAAATCTAGTAAAATGATTAGTAATTTGTTTTAAAATCTAATTATGGCTGGTGAGAAGAAACACATTTCATATAAAATTTGAATAAATAATTTTGGATATGCGCATCAGTTGACGGATAGTTAAGCAGCCGTGTGAGAGATGTCAGGGGTTTTGATAGATACCCGTGAAGGCTTGAAAATTACAAAAATCTTTATACAATTCCGCTTTTGACTGAAAATGCATATATTTGATTAAGTTAATCTGCAATTTCTCATTTCTAGATGTTATGACTATACCCTTATTCTCAGCGCAACTCTGCTTACAACACAGATGCGACGAGGAAGAGTTCAGACTCTTCCTCAGAAAAATCAAATGGAGTACATTTGTTCTCAGATATGCAAGAGAAAATCAACAAAAGAGAACAATGGAATACGACGAAAAGAATAAAAAATTTATTTCATAAATACAACAAATTCATATCCCCCCACTAAAACAATATATTTCAATATAACCAATGCCATACTTCTTAAAAATTGTTTGAGCCACAGCCCTTAGACCTCGCAATAAGCTTCGTATTTACGTGTGAAATTTCAGAACAGCCATTTTTGTTGCTCCAGTATTCCATTTGCCATACACTTGATAGCAATATTTTGATGTTATATACCGCTAATATCATTATATCTCTTGTTACAATCCATCTGCACCAGAGTGGTCGTGTTTCTTTCCACATCTTATCTCCAAAACCTTGTTTTTAAAGGAAATGTCAATATTTGCAACAAAAATCAAATTGGAATTTTCATACTGCTTACATTATTTTTCATGTAACAATGCTCTGCTTTGCGAATTTCGCATTTTATTTATACTGTTAACCACGATTAAGATAGTAAAGTTATCGAAGTTTATTTGCACATATAGTTTCAAAAAAGATATTTTTATTCACCATTGACAGCGATGAAGTGTTATTTTCCATAAACTAATGGCATTAGTAGGACCTAATCTTCAGTATAATACAAATTTATTATTTAAAATAATTGAATATTGTAAGTTTGGGAAAAAACTTTCATTTAAAATCGTAAGCATTACTATTCTGAGGTGCTGACTATCTTAATGTCAATTTGGCCCCGGTGATTACTATCTAGAAGGAACTGAGTTATGTTTGTAGGTCAAAGTCATCAACACGTCTACAGTATGTGAATTGATATAAATTGTGAATCCGTCAGCACTGTTGTTTTATCCGAGAAGCATCTCGCTTTTGTTTGCAAAGGCGAGGAGGCATGTAGCTATACATAGACTCCTTTCACTGGCTGACACGTACTTTGCAGTTACGTACAGCATTCTTGCGTGAAAGCGCTAAAGTTGAAACTTCACGTTGCATACCTGGTAATAGAACTACGTCTATCCACTGGCTGTTTAATTACAGCAAACGCAAATTTGTTGATCTCAATAATTGCTGTTCCTCTTTTAGCAGGAGGCGTATTTGATGAGAAGGGAAGTAACATAAAATAATGAAAAATCGTTTACTTCAATCCAATATAAATATTTCCGATGTGAAACAGAAATGAAGAGAACATTACATGCATAGTTAGAATTGAGCATTCAATGTTTTGAAAAGGAAAACTTAAAGTTTTTTTTAAATAATCACAATGTGGTCGTGAGTTGTTTCTAACAGTTATCATTTCGTATGTTCGATAACTTGTTCGCATGGCTACAAATAAGTAAATTAACTACGTATTTTCAATTACAGTAGGGTTTATTTAATGTTTCAATTAAAAACGTGTCCGGGACTCTTATATTTATTAAGTTATTTTCGTGAAATCCGAACAAGTAGTCAAAATTATTATAAAATATAATAAAAATAACTAGTGCACTTGTGCGAGAACTCTCGCATGTTAAACCTCATCATCTTCCTTATATCTCCATTCCCATAATAAGTTTGAAATATATCTTTTTCTTCAGTACCCTGTTGTCCTCCATCACTTGTTCTATGTGTCTTCTTGTTTGATTAACAGCTTAATCTTTTCCTGTTTCCGGGCGCGTCCAGTGCTTCGGTCATTAGTCCCGTTACTGTAGTGCATGTTTTTCTCGGGAGATGGCGGTGATCTACCTTCCTTCCCTGGATGGCGAGATCCGGCGCCGACCTACCGTCGGCTAGTAGGGTTTCCCCTAACCAGGACTCTCCCTCCAACGGGGCACCGTCCCAGCCGGGACAAGCTCTAAGCTCCCGACCGATCTCCCGAAATATGTGTTACTGTAAGTGTGTGTAAGGGGACAGGATAGGACAAGGAAGAGGAAGGAAAGATCGCGCGCGGTCCGTGGCCCGTTTGTTAGGGTACTGCTCCGGCATTCGCCTGGTGTTGATCGGAGAAACCACGGAAAACTACCGATCAGAGCAGCCGGCCGCTGGAATTCTCCTCCAGACAGCGACTGAATTCGACGTAACTCAAAAGCTAGTGTCGAAAATCCTGCCGCCGTGGGGAGTGGGAACCTACGACCTCCTGGTCAGAGGCGCTGCAGTGACATCAGTTGATGCACTGAGCTACCGCACTCGATCCGAAAGAGTTGGACAATAAAACTGAATCCAAAGGAAGGCTAAGACATACGAGAACGGAGTGAGGCGAAAGGAAAAGCTATCAGAGCGGAGGTGACGTTTCTGCCAACCAACCGCTTCCCCTCCCCTGTGATTTTTCGGAGCGTGGGTGGTGCCATCTTGCGAGAGGAAGGCTGTCAGCCTAAGGTGTTCGTGTCTGCGGGAGAACGCGTCGGAGCTGTGGAAACATGACAATGTCAATCACAGCTCACCCGCACGCGTGACTGCTTAAGAAGAGAACTCACGAAAAACGAAATCCTTTTGCGATCCTTTCAAGATCAGAATAACAGTACACTAACGGGACTAATGACCAAAGCAGTTAACGCGCCCGGAAACACGAAAAAACCAAACCAAACCAATCCACCTAGCTAATATGGAAAATTCTGCCACTGTCGGGACTCGAACCACGGGACCTCCCGGTCAGAAGCACTGCAGTGACATCTGTTGATACCCTCAGCCATCTAAACCGGTGATTACTCGTTTGATGTCCCATACTCCACATCCCTTCTCTTCCTCTGTTCTCAAATATCGCTCCTCATTCCTCTCATTTCTTCGTTCCTACCCGCTATTTTTACGTCGATTTACATTATTTCCGTCTAGCATATCCTAAATTCCCATACTTATGATTCCTTCCTCACTTATACTTCCGCCTTAATTGTATTTTGAATCATTGCCTCAACAATTTCCCCCTCCTACTTCTTATCTTATCAAACGTGTATCTTCCACGTGTATTCTTTTAAATTCTTTGGTTTTCTACTCTTCTTTTCTTCTCTTTATTTTTCCCACACTGCTAAATCTCTTTCCCTTTTTTAACTTTTTCTTTTCACTCCTTTTCTTTTCCTTCTCTCTTAATCCTCCTCTTTTATTCCCTCCTCTTTCACCCCTTAATTTTCAACTCTCCCTTTTGTGTAAGACTCCTTCCCTTGCAGAATCTTTTTCTCTTTCTCCTCTCCCTCCTTTCCCCTTTCCTTGGGTAATTCTCTGTTCCTCCTCTCCCTCCTTTTCATGTCTCCTCCCCTTCCAGTGCTTTCTTTCTCCTTCTCCTCTCCCTCCTTTGAGGTCCCATTCCCTTGGGTAATTCTCTGTTCCTCCTCTCCCTCCTTTTCATGTCTCCTCCCCTTCCAGTGCTTTCTTTCTCTTTCTCTTCTCCCTCCTCTCTCCTTGGCGCCCGCTTTTCGTGAGGTGACCTGCCACCGCCGCGCGAAGGTCAGAGGTCACCGTGGCCCCTCCTCTTTTGGGCGTAGGCTTCGTCCGCATCAGCTATTAATAGTCGCCTGCCTTAGTGATGCGCGATGTTATCGTCTGCCAGGGGGGAGGGGGCAGAAGAGGAATCTCTTTCCCGGCTTGCGCTTTGGTTTGGACGCGGGAATAATGGATGGCAGTTTTTTTAATAGCGCTCTTCGGGCGAAAAGAATTGCCCATTCGGAAAATGGTCATTGTTAATAGAGGTTTCTTTTTGTGAAGTGCGAAATCGAAAGTTGCAACGCATACTCAGAGAGAACATGAATGTGCATGCGTTGACCTCAAAAGATGTCGTTTGGATTGATGATACACGTAATTCTCAGGATTTGTACATGTCTCATTGATTGATGTTTCCGGACGTCGACTGCTTGCTCGTAAGTCCCGTTAGTGCAGTAAATGTTTTGTGGCTGGCAGTGGTAGGGTACCTCCCCTATTGGAGAGTCAAATCCAGCGCCGACCTACATCGACTTGTCGACACATCGATTCCTCTCTCCTCTAGCGGGTCTCCGCCCCAGCTGGGTCACGCTCTAATTGATTTGATTCTTGATCTGATTGATTTGATTGATTTTTTCGTTTTTCCGGGCGCGTCAACTACTTTTGTCATTAATGCCGTTAGTGTAGTGCATGTTCTTTCCTCGGGAGATGGCGGTGATCTTCCCTTCCTGGATGGCGATATCAGGCGCCGACCTACCGTCGGCTAGTGGGGTTTCCCCCTCACCAGGACTCTCCCACCAGCAGGGCACCGTCCCAGCCGGGACCAGCTCTGAGCTCCCAACCGGTCTTCCGGAATACGTGGTAGTGTAGTGCATGTTAGTGTAAATGTGTGAGTGTAAGGGGAGAGGATAGGACAAGGAAGAGGGAGGACAGATCACGCGCGGTCCGTGGCCCGTTTGGTAAGGTACAGCTCCGTCATTCACCTGGTGTTGATCGCAGAGACCACGGAAAACTACCGATTAGAGCAGCCGGCCGCTAGAATTCTCCTCCAGACAGCGACTGAATTCGATCTAGCTGAAAAGCTAGTGTCGAAAATCCTGCCGCCGTAGGGAGTGGGAACCTAGCACCTCCCGGTCAGAGGCGCTGCAGTGGCATCAGTTGATGCCCTGAGCTACCGCTCCCGGTGTCACGCTCTAAGCTCCAGACTGTTCTTCCGGCATGGGTGCTTATGTACCGATTGTTAGCGTAAGTGTGGTTAAGGGGACGCAATTTTTACTAGCTGTACGGGGCAAGTTTAAGAGTTATGAATTTTATGATGTGTTAAGGAAAATAACGTACGTAACATATTCCCCTGTTTTAATAACGTAAATATTAATCACTAAATGCATGTTATCATTTGTCGTAAGTTGGAGGTAATTCGTAATTAGGTCATTTGTTTCGAACGTGAACCACTAGCAAACGTGTGCAATGCTGAACTGTTTGAAATTTCCGTAGAGACTGTTTCAAACGTAGTAGGTTAAGTTTTAACAGATTCTATGTTGCGGGATAAGGCCTTGACCTTATTGCTTTCATCATGTTTTTACCGTTTACCACAGACCTGTTCACGGCTAGCACTTTATATTTTTTTAAAGAAAAAAACTTTCCAAAAGTGTTGATTGAAAGCTGTATTATTTTGAGAAATGTTTTGTATGAATTCAAGAAACGGCAAAAGTATTTTTTGAGGTATGCTATGTACTATTCACGACAAATTTTCGAGTTAAAGCTTTGGCTTTTGTGACTTTTTAAAAACTTTCCTAAAATATAGTGTCGCTGCGTGTTCCCTGCATAAAGAAAGGTTTTCAATTCTTTCTCGACACATTTGCGCTTGTGCTATTTTCGTCTCCTTCCTTCTCACCGCTTTGGCAGTAAATCGATTTTGAACACGTCAAACAAACGGAGCAATATCGTTTCTCGTCCGTTCAGGTGCAAATTTGAATAATTATGTATGTAAGTTCCCCGAATTGACTTACTGTGTAATAAGTTTTTCTTCTGCTTATTACTGTGTT
This sequence comes from Teleogryllus oceanicus, assembly GCA_964035755.1. Classification (NCBI taxonomy): domain Eukaryota; kingdom Metazoa; phylum Arthropoda; class Insecta; order Orthoptera; family Gryllidae; genus Teleogryllus; species Teleogryllus oceanicus. Next base: position 59,517,093 of record CAXIVR010000013.1, read on the forward strand.
TGTAAAAAACTATACAGAGTTTGAGTATGAAGTTTACGACGTGATTCAAAAGCAATTATATTTGTTCATTCACGAAGATAAATACGTCTTTACTTGTAAACCTTAAGCAACCTAAATGTAAATATAAATGCGATCAACGGCATACTTATCGTAATTTGTTCTACTAATGCATTATTCGAATACAACACGTCAGTCAAGGTTGTAGATTACTTGAAAAAATTTGTTTTGAATTATCTTTTTCAATATTTATGTAAAGGCCAACATAGAGGGGCAATTTTCTGGCCTCTTTTTAATGTATTTCAGGGGCCAGGTATCTTGCTTGTTTGACACTGATATACAAAGGTAATTATTATCACTGTTATACTCGTACAAATATAAGTTGGCAAATTATGATAACGTGCTACAACAGCAGTAATTAGGGAAAACTATTCAAATTTTAAAAATTTGTACATGACCTTATTTAAATATAGTGTTACAGAATAGGTTTCATTGAGAAAATAGATACCTACTTTTAAGTACATATGGTTTTGCTACTCTGAAAAAAATCAGAGAATTCAACCAAAACCTAATTGATGTGGAATTTTTGTTAGGGTAAATTGCTCGCCAGAAAAAACATTAAAGAAAAAATAGGAACTGCTTTTGAGAAATTTTTTAAAAAGGCGAAGATCCCAGGTCATAGAAGCGCGATCGCATTAGATTGTTTTTTAAGAAAGATGATTCTAGTAACATGTATTGCGTCACACTGCAGCGCCTCTGACCGCGAGGTCCTAGGTTCGAGTCCTGACGGCGGCAGGATTTTTCGGCACTACCTTCTCAGCTAGGTCGAGTTCAGACGCTGTCTGGAGGAGAAGTCTAGCGACCGGCTGCTCTGATCGGTAGTTTTCCGTGGCTTCTGCGATCAACACCAGGCGTTGCTGTAGCAGTCAACAAACGGGTCACGGACCGCGCGCAATATTTCCTTCCTCTTCCTTGTCCTATCCTCTCCCCTTACACTCACTTACATGCACTACACTACCACAGATGCCGGAAGACTGTCGGAAACTTTGAGCATGTCCCGGCTCGGGTAGTGACCTGCTGGTGGGAGAGTTCTGGTTAGAGCGAAAACCCACTAGGCGACGGTACGACGGCGCCGGATCGCCACATCCAGCGGGGGGAGATCACCGCCATCTCCCGAGGAAAAATACGTACTTCACTAACGGGACTAATGATCTAAGCTGTTGATGCGTCCGGAATCACTAACCAACCAACTAACCAATGAAAGTGCGTGGGAGTAAAGGATGATTAAATTGAAATGTTACAAAATTATTTTTGTCTAATCAAAGAAGAGAAATAGAAGTTAGTGAGGCCGAAAACTTATGGAACTCACCTCATACACACATTTTATTTTTACGAAATATAATGAAATAAACATCCCCAAACAAGCTTAAAGAAACGTCTCAAAAGTTTACACTAAAATAATATAGCATCAAATTGGGCGCTAAAGCACCTTTGCTGGCGAATGCGCAATCCTGTATCCAATCTAGAGTTTGCAAATCGTAATCCTTTAGCCGCGCGCTTCCTGAGCCTTCGCCTCGCAGACGTCGCTTCGTTAGCAGCGATGCTGCTCAATTAGCGGCCGCAACATCCGTAATCCCCCCGCCCCCGCACCGCGAGAGGCGGAGCCAAGGCGGAGGCGGGGAACTAGGGCGGCGGCGCTATTGTTCAGAGCCACAACGCTGCGCCAAGCGGCGGCCGCCCACAACGCCACCCTCCGGGGGGGCCCCCGCCCCGCCCTCCCCCCAAGCCATCTTCCCAGCCCGCCCCAATGGCCCGAATCGCCCCTCAACGACCCCCGTACACAGCCCCCCTCAACCGCCCCCTCAACTGCCCCTCAACCGCCCCTCTGCCTCCCCTCAACCGCCCCCTCAACTGCCCCCTCAACCCTCCTCCCAACCGGCCCCTCAACCGCCCCCTCAACCGCCGCCTCAATTGCCTTCTCAACCGCCCCCTCAACCGCCCCCTCAACCGCCCCCTCAACCGCCCCCTCAACCGCCTCCACAACCGACCTCTCAACTGCACCCTCAACCGCACCCTCAACCGACCCCTCATCACTTCGCCTGCCAGTACACACGCCCACAAACCTTCCCGCCTCGGCACGAGCACTCCATCCGCCACGGGTTCGCCCCCCCCCCCTCGCCCATCCCCACCCCCCCTCAACCGCCCCCTCGACCGGCCTCTCAACCAACCATTCAAACGACCCCTCAACCGACCTCTCAACCGACCTCTCAACGGACCTCTCAACCAACCCCTTAACCGCCCGCTCAACCCTTCAAACCAACCCTTCAAACGACCCTTCAAACGACCACCTGTCACGCCACAGCTCCCGGTTCAGTGGCGCACTTTCGACATTGTTTATAGCTGTTAAATTCATCTACTGTCCGGAGGAGAATCATAGCGGTGGGCTGCTCTGATCCAATGTTTTGCGTTGTTCATCCGGTGACTATCCGGCGAATCCTAACAAAGGAGTCAAGGACAGCGCGCGATCATTTCTTTCTCATCCTTCCGCTCCTCTTCACTTTCACAAACACACACATACAGACAACCTCAAACATTAGGAGTTTAGAACTTTTCTTGATTTCAGAAGGGTGTTCTGATTAATTGATTATTGATTGATTTTTTCGTGTTTCCTGGCGCGTCAACTGCTTCGGTCATTAGTCCCGTTAGTGTAGTGCATGGTTTTTTCTCGGGCTATGCGCGGTGATCTTTCCCTGATGGATTGCGAGATCCGCCGCCGACCTCCAGTCCGCTAGTGCGGTTTCCCCCTAACCAGGACTCTCCCACCAGCGGGGCACCGCCCCAGCCGGGACAAGCTCTAAGCTCCCGACCGGTCTCCCGGAATATGTGGTAGTGTGGTGCATGTTAGTGTAAGTGTGTGTATAAAAGGAGAGGATAGGACAAGGAAGATTAAAGACAGATCGCACGCGGTCCGTGGCCCGTTTGGTAGGGTACTGCTCCGGCATTCGCCTGACGTTGATCGGAGAAACCACGGAAAACTACCGATCAGAGCAGCCGGTCGCTAGAATTCTCCTCCAGACAGTGGCTGAATTCTACCTAGGTGAAAAACTAGTGTTGAAAATCCTGCCGCCATCAGGACTCCAGGATGTTCTGCATTGGGAGATACCTCGAGGAGGAAAGCGTACTAACACTTCATGTTGGTTAACGCCGGATTTCACATTCTTGTGAGCGAAGAACACATCCCCTGCCGTGCACTACCCTTCGAGGACTATTCGATTCTACACGAATAGAAGAAACCGGCAACAATTGCTATAATTTTGAAATATTTACAGATGGAAGCAAAAATGAAAAAGGAGGTAGATCAGGAGTAGCTATTTATAGTGACAACAAATTAACAAATGGACTGCAACTTAAATTAAATAGTAGATGACTGTAAATAAAGCAGAACAATAGCCCATACAAAGCACTTGAAATTTAAAACATCTCACACAGATAAAACATTGATAATATACACAGACAGTATGAGTGTACTAAATGCCTTTCCCCAGACCCATCATCATGACGACTTAATACAAGAAATAAGTCAAAAAATTAGAGAACTACAAGCGGAGAATTGGATAATAAATATTAAATGGGTGAAATCTCCAATAATAACCAAGGTAATGAAAAGGCAGACCAGCTAGCAAAAAGCTAAGCAAAGAGCATTGAAGGGAAGGAAGAAGCAACAAAAGGATCAACAACAAAAGACTTCTTTCCAACAGTAAAAGACAGATTTTCAATAGAAATTCCAATGTGCAATAAAATCAGCACCGTCCTGACAGGACATGGACCATTGAAAACGTACTATCACAGATTCAAAATTAATGACAACCCAATCTGCCCCTGTTCACGAGGAGAACAATCCGTGGATCATATAATATTTGACTGCCAAATTTTAGGAAATGAAAGGTAGCATCTAACTCCAAAAATTAAACAACCAAGGACTACATTGGCCAATTCCCAAGAAAAGCCTTTTACAAACACATACAAAAGAATTCTTTGAATTTATAAAAGCAATAGATTTTCAAAAGCTCCAATAAATAAATAAAAATTAAAAATTTAAACAAAAAAATTAAAACATAAATAGGAAAAATAGCCTAACAATATTCATCAACATAATTCATTGTAAGAAACAACGCAATGCGATTATTTGCAAAAAATTGTAAATAGAAAGAGCCACCCAATGAACAATAAAATTTTAATTGTTTGTATATTTTAATATATATTATGAATGCAAATGTATTATAACTGTAAAATTGGAAAAAAAAAAAAAACAATTAAGAATAATAAAGAAAACAAGAAAGAAAATATATTACCGCTGTATTGGAGCATGCTGGTAAAAAAAATAAAAAAAACCTTCGAGGACTAATGTTCATAGTAGATGACGCGTCTGAAACTATCAATCCTCCCTCTCTATTCCACCATATTTGAAAGAAATATTTTTTTGAATTCTCTCGGAACAGCATTCTGGCAAGCTGCTCATGAACGTTGGCAAAAATGTACTGCCTACTGGACTTGTAGACTCTTGAGATACCGGCACCTACGGTGTCGTTTAAACTTACGACTTACATATGATTTACTAAGCTCGACGTCAAGTAAATTTATTATCCTTTGTTCTAAAGTTGGCTGCTTTCGAAACCGACCGAGCGAAAGGTACCAGAGCTATACGTCATTGAAGCTTAAATGATGGATGATAATCTTCTAATAGTGTTGAAAGAGGCTGAGTTAAAAGAATTGTTTTGTAATGAATACGATTTTTTAACATTTATTATTTCTTTATTACACTGCAGGATAGGAGTGAAATAGAATGATCTATTTTGATGACTACGATAAACGATCATAAATATTCAGGTAGTAGTGAAATGATCTATTAGAGGTAAGAACACAGTATTGTAGGAAAAGTCCAAGCCACTTCTTTTCTAATAAAACAGACGTTCTTTGAATTATTTGGAATCCATGACGTGACAGAATATGGCAGTGCTTCTTTAAGAAATGAAAGCTCACGATGATCAGTGATTCTGCAGAAATTAAACAAATAAACGCTCTTAAGGGGGTCAATGATTCCTCAAAAATAGGAATTGCTCTGATAAAAAAATTAACAAATCGGTCTGAGGCGAGCAACAAAAAACAAATCTAGTTGAGAGAAGTCGAGCATCAGTAAAAAATCGTCACCAAGCAAACAAAAGATATTGCGGCATTCAAATTCATTAATATATGTTGTGCCTATCATACTACCAATTAATCTTAGTGCCTAGTTTGAATTTTATTTTAAGTTTGTGATTCTTAGTTTTCCGAATAAAAGTAATTAATATTGAAAATCGTGTTTTTGCCTACTTTTGCAAAACTAATCACAGTGTGTAACCTCCAAACATTGCCCAATCTTCCTGAAATCCGGCATATATATTCGTCATATCACTAAGACTCGGGGCATAAGTGAAGTCTGCAAAAATGTTACATTTTAATTTTTATATGCCATATACAGTAAAATGAGACATGTATTTACCAACTACTACTAGTGAAGTAATAAGAGTTACATCAGGATCAATCTTCATTATTAATTATACAAAAGTGTAAATCTTGAGGAGGGACCGAACTGGGACCTAAATAAGTGATAGTAATTCTGTAAACAATAAATATTGCCAAAACAACTGCGTTTTAAATAATTTTAAGAATCAAAATCCAAAATGCAAAAATTTCTTATACATGAGAAGAAGACCAAAACAAATTGTATATATCATGGAAATGAGCAGATGAAGAAAAAGAAGGTGTGTCAGAGAAAGAAAACCCTACGAACATTCTATAACAAGATGAGGAATATCGTTGAGAAAAAGTGTGATATGTACACGTAAGCAAAAGTGAAGAAGATTTATCGAGCACGATTCGATGCTACTTTCCCGCAGGAGAGCTTCCTACGTCGGTGCATTCAACAGGAAGGCGAATTTTCGGCGCGAGAAAACCGAAAGAAAGAGACAGAGAAAAAGCATTCATTATTTCGACGCCTCGGAAAGGGAGGGTGGTCCGTATTTCAACGCACGCGTTAGCAGAGTGGTAGGACTCCGCTCCGCGTTTGGCACAGCTCACTGATTCACAAAAGCTTTACAGAACGCTCCTCACGGTGTAGATTGTCATGTTCAGGTTGCGCCCCGAAAAAGAAAAAAGTCTCTTATTGTAAATTGCAGTCGAATTTCCAGATGGGGGTGACATTGTTCCCTCTGAAGCATCGTTTAACGAGAAGTTCTAAGGTTCGATTGATTAATGATTCCGGGCGCGTCAACTACTAAGGTCATTATTCCTGTAAGTGTAGTGTATGTTTTTCATCGGGAGGTGGCAAATATCTTCCCCACAGAATGACGAGATCCGGCACCGACCTACCGTCGGCTAGTGGGGTTTCCCCCTAACCAGGACTCTCCCACCAGCGGGGCACCGCCCCTGTCGGGACAAGTTCTAAGTCCCCGACCGGTCTCCCGGAATATGTGGTAGTGTAGTGCATGTTAGTGTATGTGTGTGTGTAAGGGGGAGAGCAAAGGACAAGGATAGGAAGGATAGATCGCGCGCGGTCCGTGGCCCGTTTGGTAGGGTACTGCTCCGGCATTCGCCTGGTGTTGATCGGAGAAACCACGGAAAACTACCGATCAGAGCAGCCGGCCACTAGAATTTTCCTCCAGACAGCGACTGAATTCGACCTAGCTGAAAAGCTAGTGTCGAAAATCCTGTCACCGTCAGAACTCGAACCTAGGACCTCCCGGTCACAGGCGCTGCAGTGACATCAGTTGATGCCATAAGCCACCGTTCCCAGTCCGGGAGGATGGAGTCCGGGATGACCCATTTTGATTCAAGAAAACAATGTCCTTTGTTTGATTTTTGAGAGGTTTATGACGTTTAGTGCTTTATATATTATATAAATTCATATAACAATACGTAATCGACACGTTTAAATAATCAAAGACTGCAGTTAATTGACATCTTGTTCTTCTGCCTACACTATAAATACTACAGAGCTGATTGCACGTATCCACTGTAACTTTCGTACAATTTTATAGAGTAACAATTTTGTAGCTTCTGCTGAGGGTCTGTTCGTTCCTCAATCTTCTTGGCCTTGTCATTAGTAGAAATAACTACAGATCGTGACATGACTGATACATAAGGTCATTATCACCTTCGTTGCAAAGCCAAAGAGAATTGAGTTTACCTCTTTGATACTTGCATGTATTTCTTCTTGTTCCTGGCAATAATTCCAGAAAAGTCCGGTTTGTTCTTACATAATGTTACAAAACCCGCTAATTGTGCTTTGACTGAACCAAAATCAGTATTTACCACTAACCGGAAATGAGTTGCGAAGACATACTTATAATTAACGCGCCACGCTTGCACATCTGCCATGTGGAAATGCACGAAATTGCCAACGTAATACAAGTAAAATGTAAAGTTTTATTTTTAAGACAATTTTTCTTTGAAAAAATATCAATTAAAAAGGTTATTATATTTAATTATATTTTTGAAATTATTATCTTGCACAGTTTGTACAAATCATTATCGTTGAGTTTAACCCTCTGTTTTCTGTTGTAACAGTACTTCCGTTTAGTTCTTTGTTTCATTCGGGATCAATGGAAACTCTCTTGGAGCAGTTGCTCTCATCCAGGAACTCGCGTTGAATAGACGTGATTCAACGAACCTACTCCGGGTTTGTATTGCTGCCACATACTGCAAACTTGCCCTTTCTTGTGACTGAGTGAATGCTGTTTACTATCGCTTTCATGCATATCCCATTACATCAGCTGAACAGCTTACATGAACCTCTGTTATTAATTTCTGCCAGGTATTGTTGGTAAACAATGCTTGTCAACAGCTGTACCTAAAATACGGTTATGAGATCGTAGTAAAACGAAATTGTTTGGAGGGAAATGAGTCATTTAACCAATGTATCGAGGAACATACAGTTAATTTAGTTAAGATTACCAATATTTTGGTAATTCGTAGGGAAATAGTCTTCATACATCTTATAGCTCCTAGACTTTTAGATTACAAAAAAGAATTGTAAGAATAATAACCAAATCCCACCCACGTGATTCATGTAAGCCTCTCTTCATTAATCTAGGAAGTTTACCATTACCTTCTCTGTTTATTTACGAATCAGTGTTTTTTGTCAAAAATGACTTGCTTAAGGGCGGGAATATATTTTCAGAAAATGCCGATGTCTATTACTATAACACTCGACGTAGAAATCATATTCATCAGGTGAAAGTATCAACAGCTCATTACAAACAATTCACGTACAATGCATGCACATTATTTTACAACACTTTGACAGATGACATTAAACGATTAAATTCGATAGAAAACTTTAAATCCAAAGTGAAATCGTTTCTGCTACATAAATGTTTCTATACAATTAGCAACTGTACTGAGCATCACAAGAAAAGTAACATTAATTTTTACAATGATACATAATGCTTTATTTACCATTTGGACTGTATAAATATGTATAAACAACCTGTAACAAGTATTGTACTACAACCTCCGGGTCAATGGCTCCCACTCGATCGGGTTTTTCGTCGAGTTTCCCTGATCCATTAAGCAAATGCTGAGATGGCCCCTTGTTTTGCTTCTGGATATAAATGTAACTTCATTTTCTGTGCACGTCTTCTAGAATTCAGTGAGAAATGCAATTATTCAAATTATCGTTTCCATGTTGCAAAGGAAGTATTCGGACAGATCGCGCGCGGTCGTGGCCCGTTTGGTAGGGTAGTGCTCCGGCATTCGCCTGGTGTTGATCGGAGAAACCACGGAAAACTACGGATCAGAGCAGCCAACCACTAGAATTCTCGTCCAGACAGCGACTGCATTCGACCTAACTGAAACGCTAGTGTCGAAAAGCCTGCCGCCGTGGGGAGCGTAACCTAGGACCTCCCGGTCAGAGGTGCTGCAATGACATCAGTTGATGCACTGAGCTACCGCTTTCGGTCTAGTTCGTTTAAGTCATATTTCACATTGATGTACGATGATATTGACCACAAATATTTCCAATATAATACAAAAGGCAATATTATCTGAACGGTATGCAACATTGCATTTTCTCGCCGATTGCTATTTCAAATTACGCGCTGCGGTTTGAATTGCGCATTCTCATTGGTGTTCCTCACTTCTAGAATGGTTCTCATCCCCACCCTTTTTAGCTTTCTGTCTTTGCTCTCGAGTGGCTCGTGCGCGGCTCCTGAGGCCAGCGGAAGTGTAAAATGCTGCGCAGACCTCAACTGTACTTTTCCTACTCCCATCGAATAATTCTGTCATTTGATGGCTTCATAATGATACTCATTACGATACAGATTTCATTTTGATTCAGATTCTCGACCAATCACAGAGAAGTTTACAAACCAAGTATTTACACTTAATTAATCATAAAGAATCTTTCTAGTAAATGTTTCGTTCGATTGTGTACATGAAAATTACATTTAATATTGTACTATGCTTGTCAGATTTAATTGCTTTTATTATTAGTCGTTTTTACGTGGAATATTATTTAAAATAAATTGGACCGTAATTTCACATTCATACTATTTGACTAGCACTGTGATAGTTATTGGAGGGAACATTTGACTGACATTAAGATTTGAACGCAAGTGATTTTGTGTTATATGTGGCTGTGGTTACACACAACACTCGTGTGAAGTTTACGATTCTCGCTCGTACCTCGCTCGTATCGTAATATCACCCTCGTGTATTAATACCCATCATTACATCATCGTTTCATAATGAAGTATTACGACCGGGAGCGGTTGCTCAGTTCATCAACTGTTGTCACTACAGTGTCTCTGACCGGGAGGTCCTAGGTTCGAGTCCTGATGGCGGCACGATTTTCGACACTAGCTTTTCAGCTAGGTCGAATTCATTCGCTGTCTGGAGGATAATTCTAGCGGCCGGCTGCTCTGATCGGTAGTTTTCCGTGATTTCTCCGATCAACGCCAGGCGAATGCCGGAGCAGTACCCTACCAAACGGGCCACGGATCGCGATCGATCTGTCCTTCATCTTCCCTGTCCTATCCTCTCCCCTTACACACAAACTTACACTAGCATGCTCTAAACTACCCCATGTTCCGGGAGACCGGTCGGGAGCTTAGAGCTTGTCGCGGCTGGGGCGGTTCCCCGCTGGTGGGAGAGTCCTGGTTAGGGGGAAACCCCACTAGCCGACGGCAGGTCGGCGCCGGATCTCGCAATCCATCAGGGAAAGATCACCGCGCAAAGCCCGAGAAAAAACCATGCACTACACTAACGGGACTAATGACCAAAGCAGTTGACGTGCCCGGAAACACGAAAAAATCCAATCCAATCAATCAGCTATAACTATAACTACAACGTTTTCCAGATTTGGAGGGGAACTGAGAGGGGAGTCAGGGGAAGTAGCTTGTGCTCGCTAAAGCACAGGGCTTGCCGGGCGTGAAAGTAACTTGAGCAGGCGCAGTTGAACATGCTAAATCTACTGATTGAACGAATGCCAACGGGCATTTTCGAAACAACTGGAAATCGTGTCTCGCAAGTCAACCGTTAATCATCAAGCACCTTGTTCCTCTCTTGCGGTGCTGTCGCTCGAGGTGACAAAGTGGGGAAGTATTGATTAATAAGCGATTCCAGGCGCGTCAACTCCTAAGGTCATTAATGGCATCAGTGCATGTTTGTCGTGAGAGGGGGCGGTGATCTTGTCCCCCCGGGGTGAGATCCGGCAATGACCTACACGTTGACTTGTGTGTTACCCCAACCAGGTATCTCCTACCAGCGGGACACTGTACCAGTCGAGACAAGCTCTAAGCTCCAGACATGTGTAATACTGTAGTGCATGTGAATGTGCGTTAAGTAAAGGGAGAGGATATGACAAGGAAAATGAAGGAAAGATCGCCCGCGGTCTCTGGCCCGTTTGTTAAGGTAATGCTCCGACATTCGCCTGGTATTGATTAGAGAAACCACAGAAAACTACCGTTAGAACAGCCGGTCGATAGAATTCTCCTCCAACAGCGGCTGAACTCGACCTAGCTAACTAGACAGTGTCGAAAATCCGGCCAATGTTGGGACTGAAACTATACGACCTCCAAGTCAGAGGCATTGCAGTGACATTAGTTTATTTATTTATTTTACGTCAAAAAACAGTTAAAAACTGCGTATGACGTGCTATGGGGAAAAGTGAATTGTGTGCACATTTTCAAAATTCTGTGATCCCTACACTAAGTCATATACTACTTAAATTTTGAATTTTGAAAGGAGAAAAAACAAAAACTCCCATGTAGTAAAATCTATTTTCAAGGATAAATAAGCAATAAATTTTGAATTTTGAAAGGGGGAAAAAACAAAAACTCCCATGTAATAAAATCTATTTTCAAGGATTAATAAGCAATAAATTTTGAATTTTGAAAGGGAGAAAAAAAAACAAAAAAACTCCCATGTAATAAAGTCTATTTTCAAGGATAGATAAGCAATAAATTTTGGCTCTTATTACTTCCTGCCGCGACAACATGGAAACGATAATTTGAATAATTGTATTTCCCACTGAATTCTAGAAGACGTGCACAGAAAATGAAGTTACATTTATGTCCAGAAGCAAAACAAGGGGCCATCTCAGCATTTGCTCTATGGATCAGGGAAACTGGACGAAAAACCTGATCGAGATGGGGGTCATTGACCCGGAAGCTGTAGTACAATTGTTGTTACAGGTTGTTTATACTCATTTATACAGTTCAAATGGTAAATAATGCATTATGTATCATTGTTAAAATTAATGTTACTTTTTTTGTGATGCTTAGTTGATGTTCTGAGCCAACTCAGCCTATATTCGGATAGACGCAATTATACACTCGAAGTGGCGCACGCGATGAGAATGCCCAGTCTCTCATCCACTGACCCCCCAGTATAGTCTTTGTTATGGTTGTTGTGTGAAATAATTTTCCCACATCCAGATGCAGCAATAATGATCTTAATAAAACATTCAGGGGACGAATAATTTGTTACATTGTTTTATCAGAAGATGCTTTAAAAACGGAAATGGGCAACAGCCCTCAATCGAGGTCCCAGTGCGGTGCATCAACTGGAACTTCTTTGCCGCCGTGGCAACTGGAACTTCTTTGCTGCCGTCACGGCGGAATATACTTGTATATGGTGTAAATTAAATAATGAGTCTGTTTCTTCCCAACCTTTTTTTCAAAATAAATTAAAATTCAATATTTTTTCCTTGAAAGTAACTGCCTTGGGAAATTATTCTTCTATTCCTCTTAGTGCTGGGAATTGGATATTGAACTTCAGCTTGCCACATACGGTTGGTTCTTTGAAGGTGTCCCAATGTTCCAAAATGTGCACATTGAACAATATCCGCAAAAGGAACACTGGAGGGGACACTAGGTCTCTAGAGCCCAATTTTTACTTTCTCGCTACGGAGTACACAAAATGTTATGTTTGCTGGGATAAAAAACGGCAAATTTTCGGAAGAAAAACTATTATTAAGGGAAACGAAAAAGTGCATAAGTCTGAAAAATCGAATGACCGTGAAACGTCTTCGTCCGTCTGTGAATAACTTTAGCGGCTAAACCATTCAGTCGATTTTCTATAAAATTGATATTCCCCAATTGATATAGCCGACGTTGTAGCCCGTGGAATATGAAATCGATATTCTAATTTTTGGGGGGTACTTTACATTAAGCTCTTGGACATTTTCAAATTTAAAAAAAAATGTCATCATTTTTTATTAAATTTTGTTGATGGGTAGAGTGACGGACGTTTAAGACAGTGGTGTAGGTCTCATGTTTCTTGAAATCCCAGTTTTATTTTTCGAAAATTGCAAAAGTTCAAAATTTTTTCGGCGTCTTCCTAAAATATTATAGATAGATATTTTCTCCTAATGAATCTATTTCTTAAAAATAGATTTTGAAATAAATTTATATTTGCATTGTTTGTAACTTTGCTAAAATAGTGCAGTTTTAGTACCCCTAGTGTGAGATTACACGAGCCCTGGGATATAAAACGCGTAACTCTTGTGTGTGTGTGTGTGTGTGTGTGTGTGTGTGTGTGTGTGTGTGTGTGTGTGTGTGTGTGTGAGCTTACACGAACCCCATAGGATATAACTCGTTGAACGCTTGATGTGCGTGTGAGCTTCACGACCCGGAAGTAAGTTTTGATGTGCGTGTGTGTGCTTACACGAGCCCATAAGATACTCGTATTCTCGTGTAACGCTTGAGTGCGTGTGTGGCTACCGAGCCCCATAAGATACTCGTATGTCTCGTGTAACGCTTGAGTGCGTGTGTGTGTTGCAGAGACTCCACTATGGCTGCTGCTGCAGATCGCCCCCATCAAGAACGAGCGCGATCTCGTCGTGCTGTTCCTGCTCACCTTCAGGGACATCACCGCGCTCAAGCAGCCCATCGAGTCGGACGACTCCAAGGGCGGTGAGTTCCACCCACTGATTGATTGACGTCATCTGCTGGGATCATTAAGCACGTTATATAAAATCAGGGGTCTCCAAACTACGGCCAGCGGGCCACATCCGGCCCTCGGTGGTATGGTATGGGCCCTCAAACCCAAAGTACATTCTAATGCAATTTAATAGTGACACAGGTTGTAACATTTTATTTCAAGATTTAAGAATCTGGCTTCTAATTGTTGCAAACTTCCGTCCACTTACCAGCTAATTCAGAGGCGTTTTAATAATAAGAGAAACAAAAATTGAGCGCCTAATTAACTTATTGCTAGAGTCAGAAAAGTATTTCACTCCTCTCATTTAGGTGCGTTTCAAAATTATTTATCATTTCTGTGTTTAAGAAAGGAATAATTGTAATTAAATTTTGAAATTTTAAAATGGTTGCTCTCAATGCGTATTAATTATTGCAAATATTATGTCCATAGTTGTGTGCTCAATGTCTATATGTGTTTTAAGAATTAATTTGTGAGTTGTTAACTGTTTTGTCGTTTTTAATCAAAATTTAATTTACAAAATAGGCGATCAATTCCAACCTATAAATATATTAACTATATTCTCCATCTTTTCAGTTTTTGCTAATTCCAATTGACTATTTCAACCTATATTTGATTGTTGGCCCTCGAGGCTTTAAAACTTTCTATCCGGACCCCAAAGAAGGAAGTTTGGAGACCCCTGGTTTAGTGCATGGCCGACCTGAATGGTCGAGGTGGTTAAAAGTGCGAATTGACTCAGCGCTTCCTAGATCCGAAGGGCCGCGGGTGTGTGTGTGTGTGTGTGTGTGTGTGTATATATATATATATATATATATATATATATATATATATGTATATATATGTATATATTTTTATATATATATATATATATATATATATATATATATATTCATTTCTTTTGTAAATAATAAGCTAATGTATATTATTTAAAAAAGAAATGAATATACTTCATTTCATCATCTAATCCACCCAAATTATTAATATATGAATAATTTCAACTACCATATTTTTCACAAATAAAAATTAGCTCAGAAAAAAGCAGTCAAATGGTGTAAATAGGGTGCTCTTTTTAATTCTGTATTCATTTTTTCTTTCTGAACAATTATATTAATTTGTTTTGTAAATAATGAACAATTTACACATTTTTGGAGTGTTTCTATGCTTCTTCAATACAAATTTTTACCTAGTAAGCATTTTTTCAATCCAAATTTTGAGTGCTTATTGCGGATCAGCCATTGGAATATCCCTAGTTTATTAGACAAAATATGCTTCAAATTGTGTTAATTGCTTATTTTTCATTTTTCGACGTTACCTCCTCGGCACCTGTATAAATGCTTCTAACTGCATTATATTACCCACAATCTGTTCAGCTTCCTGACTGCTAAGGTGCTGTCCATTTATTGAACATGTACCAAAGTAAGGTAGGCTTTCTACCACTTCCTGACTGCTAACGGATGGCGTGTGCATTTATTCTGAAACATCTGTACACAAAGTGAGGTAGGCTTCTACCAGCTTCCTGACTGCTAATGGGTGACTTGTGCCATTTATTCTGAATCATCTGTACCAAAGTGAGGTAGGCTTTCTACCAGCTTCCTGACTGCTAACGGGTGACTGTGCCATTTATTCTGAACATCTGTACACAAAGTGAGGTAGGCTTTCTACCAGCTTCCTGACTGCTAATGGGTGACTTGTGCCATTTATTCTGAATCATCTGTACCAAAGTGAGGTAGGCTCTCTACCAGCTTCCTGACTGCTACGGGTGATTGTGGTGAGCGGCGGTGACGGCGTTTGTGTGCGCAGGGCTGTCCAAGTTCGCCAAGCTGGCGCGGTCGGTGACGCGCTCCCGGTCGGTGCTGGTGTCGCAGTTCTCGTCGCACCTGCCCAACCTCAAGGACACCAGCAAGCAGTCGCACCTGGCGCACGTAAGTAGCAACACCCACACTAGTGCACTTGGTCCCATACGATTTCACTCGGAAATTCGATTTATCGGAAATTTGATTTATCAAAAATTCGATTTATCAAAAATTCGAATTATGAAGTATTCGATTTATGAAATGAATTATATTCGTTTTTGTTTATTTATTTAATTTCTGTTAAATAGAAAATTGGATTTGACAAAAAATTTATTTGAGAGTTAGTTACCAAAATATATATTTATCTGTTGTTCGATTACAGTCAGCGTCAATGATCGGACTGAAAAAATTCGACCGTCGTAGTCAGGTTGGATCCGGAAAAAGAAATACATTTATTAAATTCTGTCTGCGTGAATATTTGTTCAAAATCGTCGACACGATTTAAAATCTTTATTACTATCGATTGCTGAAAATTATAAAATGATACAATTAATATACAAAATGCGTCAAAAAATTAATTTAAATTATGTATATTTTATAGAACAACTGTTTATAATTGTCGGTTTATAGAAATTTTATTCTACTAAAATGGATCTCGGAGGAATTTCCCCAAAATCACATATTGAAACTTTAATTTTGTTCATCGCTTCACTTTCGTATCCATCATTTAAATTATGGACGTTTTAAGAAGTTAGTAGAAAGAACGTTTACGCTGATGACGTAAAGTTCTCCAAATTTCGAAAATCCGGACCTGTTGATAACCCACTAGGAATTCGGTCTCAATTAATACGTATTATCAAAGTTCTGCTGAATCACAATTTGGCATCCTCAAACATTCGGAATATAATAATTCAATTAATCAACTTGGACTTCATACTGTCAAAAGTACGAATATTATTAGTATATTATTAGAAACTTGAATGATAGAAAATTCGAATTATTAAAAATTTCAAAAATTCAAAATAATATGTTTCTATCATTTTTTATATCTGTATTTCTAAGACTAAAAACTTGATCATTCTACATTAGAATTATAGAAGTTCTGATTATAAAAGATTCAGTTTATAAATACTCTCAATTTACACCTTTTTAATCTTCCAACTCCAAATGAAGAGAAATGGATCCGACTGTAACACTAATTTGAAAATTCGAATGACCCAAAAATTATTGTAAAGGAAAATTGCATTAAAAACCTGATAAACATTCTTGTATTTTTGAAAAGATCTTCTTTTGAAACTTTTGTAGCACACAGAATTAGTAGATACTAATTCTGTGTGCTACAAAACACACGCGAAAAATGGTGGACTAACGTGTAGCATGGGACTTTAAATCGGTGCGTCCTTTTACTACTTCTGAAAATGGAGAAGAATTATTGAAATGTATCCAATGAAAAAAATGAAAACTCGAAGCAAACAATTTGAAACAAAAAATGAAAGTAAACAAGGTGTCACCCTTTCTGAAGGATGCGATATGGAAAAATACACTTTGAACCCAAATTAAGATTGTTTAAAATCTTATAACCACTCATGGAATGAATACGAGTTCGCAAAGTCAAATGGAACGAGTATATAGTACCTCACAAGTCGTAAGAAACAATTGGAAAGACTGCCACGATTGTTCGTGCAAAATAAAGTCACGGAAGGACGATGAACAAACGGAGTAATGCTCTGAATTAATAGGCTGGAAGTCCACAGAGAAAGAAGAAAATCTTAACTTAGTACTGAATATTTGCGCCTATTTCAGCAAAAGGTGTGGGTAAACCTTATTCAGTCGTTTGAATATTAAACCATGACATAAGTGAAAAAGATGTATTACGTCTTTAGGATGGGGTATACACGCAATTTTCCAATTCAGTAGATTCAATCTAAACGATTATTCTCCTAATCGATCTTTGTATCTCGAGGTGTACGCTTTGCTCGGAAGGTAATGGATGTGTTTTGTTTCTCTGCGAAACATATTCAAACTCTTATGCTCTTTTTGTTCTTTCAAAACACGAAGGTAGTGGGTGGTGGCCGCAAAAACATTAGTTTAGGCTGAAATGACACGCCACGCGAGAATATACATAAAGAACTTCGGAAACCATTGAATTATAAAGACAGAGAACGTTTTACGCCAGATGCAATATGAATAATATACTTAAAAAATTGTGACATTCATTTCAAGAAAATTATTACAAATAATCAAAACAAAAATAATTTACAAGAACTATTTATTTGTTACACAGGTTTTTTTGTTTTCAATTTTTGCTACCAGTTCTAAAATAGTCCGCTGGGCTATAAGAGCCGTACACCCTCTGCCCACCTTTCTGCGTAGTCTATGGCTTTCACCCCTGCCGTTGCTGGAGTCGGGCACTGAGCGAAAAAAGAACCTGCGGGAGGTGATAAAAGGCTTAGTCGAAAGTCCTTTACATAAATCTAGTAACTATCTTACAACACAAAATTCATATAAAAATATTTTCGCGTATACAAATTATTGCATTTAATGATTTTAACAATGCAATATTTTTATAACAGTTAACAGATATTTTGTATTGTTAAGAATTTTTCGTGCAGGGAAGTAAGTATCTGTTGCGGATAATTTCTATTTTTTCTGTTCTCTGATTCATGTATTTTGATTCAAAATGTGTGGCCCTAAACACACCAAATAAACTCGAGTTTCACCATCACCTCTGCCACCTCCACTACCACCTCCACTCTACCAGTAACACCCCACCATCACCTTTATGGTCAGCACTACCACCTACTGAAAAAATCCTTCATACGCCTTCCTTCGGATGTGAAGTAAAGCTGGCTGTCCCATGTAGTAGATTTACTGCATGTAAATGAACCTCAAGCCTAAAAGAAGCCTCTGAGCAAAATTGAGATCCGCCTGTTTAGTCGCCCAAGATAATAGCTCCTTTCTCCTCAAGGCGGTGAAAGGAGCGTAGCGAAATTTGCGTGGTTAGACGGAAGAGCGGGCCTGATGGCCCGAGTCTCGCCACGTAAAATAAGGCATTAACTAACTAACTAACCCATCTCCAGGAACGTCACCTCCAACTCACCACAGACATCACCACCTCATTACAATTTCACCACCAACTGTAGTCCCCTACCTGCCTATCTTCATCACTACTAGCGCTACCGTTTTTGACTCTATCTCAGCGTCAAACCCCTTCACTATTTTCCTTCACCAAGGGGGGGGCCCCTTCCCTACCCTCCTACTTCTTCTCCTCCTTCTCCTTCGCCTTTGCCTTTCTCAATCACCATCACCACCCCCACCTGCTCCATCACCCCCTCCACACCAAATCAGCTGTCATCTGAAACCTCTCGCACGGTAAACTTCCTTACCACCATCATTACCAACACTGTCTCCACCTTTCTGCTCTGCCAGCACCACCATCAGCACCCTCGACCACCACACCCTCACAACCGCTAGCCACCCCACCCCACCACCACTGGCGTTAACACCAATACCTTCTTTTCTTTTTGCTTTTCTACCAACATCAGTAACCTTCACCACCACTCCCATCATCTCTTCTTCTTTCTGCTTTACTACCTTTTTTTTGCTCAACCACCAACATCACTGGCCTTACCACCACCTCCAACCCCACCTCTTTCTTCTCTTTCCTTAATTTCCCAAGTGTCATACCCTCCCTCCTAGTCCAACCTACTCCGAAGTTGAGTCCTGACCGAACTCTACGTTGCCAGTCCCCACGCACATCGTATATATTAATGCATCCCCTAGTTAATTAGTTGAGTGTATTCCGGCAGCCCTTCCTGTCCCTTTATGGAGTTGGGAAAGCGGCGTTCTAGTTTGACTCCCGCCTTACGCGGAGGCCGATAATAGCCCCGGAACAGCGGAACGACCGTAGGCGATAAACCACACGCGGTATTCTATCGCAATTCACGTACTGGTAAATATTCAATTCTCCTGCTTTTACTTCCTTGACATATTGCGCACTTACAAGATGTAAAGAGAATGTATTGTAATACTCCGGAGGAAATCGGCGAGATTTTATCATAAAAACTCGTATTGTGGGCTTCTGATGTCGCAAAAATATCACTATTGTTCCTATATGTAGTTAATTACTTTCTCTAAGACTTTGTTTACACAAAGTTCATCCCTATTTGTGAGTTATTGATGATGAAAAGTTTATTTTTGGCAAAACCTCTTTCTGTCTGTCATTCTTCAATTGGTCCTCCATTTAAACTTACAAGATGTAAAGAGAATGTATCGTAATACTGCGGGGAAAATCAACGAGATCTTGTCATAAAAACTCGAATTGTGGGCTTCTGATATCGACAAAATATCACTCTTGTTCCTATACGTAGTAAATGACTTTGTCTAACACTTTGTTTATTCAAAGTTCACCCCAATTTGTGAGTCATTGATGCTGAAAAGTTTATTTTTGGCAAAACGTCTTTCTGACTGTCCTACCTTAATTGAACCTCCATTATATTTGCCGATTGATCCATACTAATAATATTCCCCAATTGAACAAGCAGAACTCAATTCCCTGGGAATTTGAAAATTATAGTTTTTATTTTTGTAGAACTTTACAGAACACCTTAACAGTGTTTTAAAACATTTTCTCAAAAAGTCCAAGTTCAAAGGTTTCAAGTTCACCTACTAAAGTTTATTCTCGGATGTAGCAATGAACTCTTAAAAAATGCCGTGGGTCCTACTTACATCGAACTCTTTGTATTCTCGAAAATTGCAAAACATTAACACCGCAAAAATACAATATTGATATTAGATACTTCTTATCACTATGGAATTTGTTCTAAAAGTAGATTAGTGTGTCATATCATTTATGAAGATTTTGTAAAAGAGAAGTAATTTCGTTTCGGATGACGTTTCCTATAACATGGGTTTCTTAAGATCCCTAATCATATCCACTGCTTTCTGTTCTAAAATATTTTTTTTGATAGCCACTTGAAATGCAGTTCTTTTAGGACGTGCTGAGAGTTCGCTTTTTAGTACTAGTATAAGACGATGCTCAATTGTTAAGATAAACTGTGAATGCACAAAGAAAATAAAAAACCTTTATCCGATCACATCAGCTACTACTGACCTACTTGTATCATTAGTTGATTTATATACAGTAATTTGACATGAAATGAGTCAGTAAGGCTGTCTAAAAAATGGTGTATGACATAGGTAGTAAAAGTGATTTTATTTTGCTCGTAAGGATTGCGCCATTCTCTCTAACAGTCTCTTTCCGCAACCTTTCCTACTCGCAAAATAAAATCTCACTTTCACCTCTTGTATCATAAATAACTATTTTACACATGCTTGTGTTTGTGAGATTCCTAACCGCCTGCGTTGCTTATTTTTCTAGAATAATTTTATTACAATTTATTATCTGGTGTTTTGAAGGCAGGTTAACGGGTCTTGGTCAGTAGGAGTAAAAAGAATGTAAGCCATGGTTGTTTCCCAACGTTTCGGAAAATGTATTTCCACCCTCAGGGCTATATAAAATGAGAATGAATCAATAACTGTTATTTAAAGCTATCAAAACACATGTCAGATACAATTACAATTTCTAGGTACAATTGATCACATTAAAAAAATTGTCTACAAGAATTACATAAGGTGGCTAAAAGGCATATAACTCTTGTAAATACACGTAAAGCAGACACAAACTTCACACGCAAATATGAGGGTGTACGTGAATTGTTTTCAAAACATCCGATAAGACCTACTAACACTAAGACCTACTCGTAATTGAGCGCGATTACCAGTCGCGAGAATAAAGACGGCAATCTTCAAATACTGAAGGTAAAGAAAGAACACGAAAACCTAATTTTGTTGACATCTCATGAAAGTGGCATAGATGAACTGAACAAACATACAATTTTTAAATAGATTTTATGCGTATGGATACATATCTTACAGGTACAATTTAAATGCATTTGCATTAATAGCAAAATACGTTATTATACAGTATAAAGATATGATATATTTAAAAACTGTGACGTGATATGGCGTTTTTATTGCGATATTTGTATTATGTAAGTATTTAGCGCTATTGGGTCGGTAGTCTGACTTCACCGGCTAGCCACCCCCTTACGTGGGTCTAGTTAAATTCCCATGCTTGGGGGTAAGAGAAACATGACGTATTCTCTTCACCGTAACCAGCAAGTCCCGCCTGCTTGAGCTTCTCTCCGTCACACAGCTATAGAAACTAGGACGATTTTGAAGGAAAGTTACAATTATATTTTTGCCTCGAACCGGGAATCGAATCCGGAGACCACAGCACAGGAAGCTAGTAAGCTGCCCATGTGCCATCCCAGATGGTGTAATATGAGTAATCTACGTATAAAATTGAGTATGGTAGGATCGCACTCTACCTTACGGGAGGTAAAAATCTGTTTCCTAGTGGTTTTTACTCCTACTGACGAAGCTCCGTTAATCTGACTTCAATATATTGTTTACGGTCGTTAAGGATTCTCCATGATCCCACCGGGAGCGGTAGCTCAGTGCATCAACTGATGTCACTGTTGCGTCTCTGACCGGGAGGTCCTAGGTTCGAATCCTGACGGCGGCACGATTTTCGACACTACCTTTTCAGTTAGGTCGAATTCAGTCGCTGTCGGGAGGAGAATTCTTGCGGACGGCTGCTCTGATCGGTAGTTTTCCGTGGTTTCTCCGATCGACACCGGGCGAATGCCGGAGTAGTACACTACCAAACGCGCCACGGACCGCGCGCGATCTGTCCTTCCTCTTCCTTGTCCTATCCTCTCCCCTTAAGCACACACTTACACTAACATGCACTACACTACTACATATTCCGGGAGACCGGTCGGGAGCTTAGAGCTTGTCCCGACTGGGGCGGTGCCCCGCTGGTGGGAGAGACCTGGTTAGGGGGAAACCCCACTAGCCGACGGTAGGTCGGCGCCGGATCTCACCATCAAGCGGGAGAAGATCGCCGCCATCTCCCGAGAAAAAACATGCACTACACTAACGGGACTAATGACCACAGCGGTTGACGTGCCCGGAAACACGAAAAAATCAATCAATCTCCATGATCCAGTGTTACTAAGACTCTTGACCACGAGTGTTGCTTTCCGTTGCAGATGATGAGCCTGAATGCCGATGTGATGCCCCAATACCGCCAAGAAGCGCCCAAAACCCCACCGCACATCCTCCTGCACTACTGCGCCTTCAAGGCCATCTGGGACTGGGTGATACTGTGCCTCACCTTCTACACCGCCATCATGGTCCCGTACAACGTCGCCTTCAAGAACAAGACGTCTGAAGATGTGTCCTTGCTAGTGGTGGGTATTTGGAACGGATTTGCAGGTGACGAACTTTCACTCTATTGTACGTCGCTTTGGATTGATAGGCAAGTCAAGAGTGTCCTTGTAGTGGTGGATATTTGGAATGGATTTACAGATGACGAACTTTCACTCTATTTTACGCCTTTGGATCGATAGGGAAGTCAGGACGTGACCTTGCTAGTGGTGAGTATTTGGAATGGATTTACAGATGACGATCTTTCACTTTCTTTTAATCCTGTGGATTTGGAAGTCAAGGGGTCCTTGCTAGTGGTTTTGAACGAATTTACAGATGATTCTCACTTCTCTTTGGATATGATAGATGTTATGCAGTACCATAGATATTATGGCGGAGTAATCCACATTATCCCGCGTTCATTCAAAGTCGTGATAGTCCTGCGGTGACTATACTATTCTATTGTTCGATATTTCATTCCACGCCCAATTTATTGTTCACCATGATGAATTCTGTTTTTAGGTAGCACCATTGAGGGCGGGATCATTTTAATTGATACCATGTTCACGTACCTGACAATTTTTTAGGTAACAGACAATGTATTTATAAAGTACATATGTATGCATGCATAAGACGATGTTACTCACCGTGAATACGCAAGAGAATGTTTCACCTCTTTTACGTACTTAGTTCTGTTAAAAGTTTCAATTTCTGATTGCAGGTTAATTTAATTCAATCACCTAACGCCCCACAAACGATTATGAATATTCACTAGAAACAAATTTCTCTCTCCATCCTAGTACGATGTTCATCGTTATCTTTTCTTACCTTCCATACTACGTTCCAGCTGAAAGATGTGCGAAATACTTAAAGGTCTGGCTCGTCTTCCAGCTTTCAGAACTTGAGTTAGAGTATCCAATACCTCACTATCGAAAAGGCCAATTTCGTTTCCATTTGAAATGTCCGTATTCTGAAACCTTATTTGTTTTTGTAATATTGATCCAATAGATATTTGCCACTCACTGCGGAGGAGTTTGTTCTGAAAAAGACATCTCTTAGAAAGTGATCTATTTATTTGAATAAAGTTAGTTAAGTCGAATAAGTTTGAATACTTTTCATTTCTTTTCCCATTTTTGCAAGAACTTAGTTGACACACAGAGAATGTCCCAGTGACTTAATATCTACAATATGATACCTACCTCACGCCCTGGTTCATCCTTGACGTTTCGTATCTGCAATTGCAATAATCAGTTTAAGAGTGTCGCAAACATTTTAATTAACTTTTGTTGTGCAAGATATACAAATTGGTTCTTCACTACTATTTGCCACGAAGAACATTATTCTAACATAGCTTGTTTCGTGTTGATGAGTATTTCGTCGTTATTCTCTATTTTCACACATACCCCTGCGAGTTTGAAGGGAATTTGTTTTAACTTAAAAGACATCAATTTCGTCAAGTGATAAATTGTCAGCTTGTGGTTAGCTAGTGAGTTCATCACCATCATAGTCAGTTGCTCGTGTGTTCATCTTCGATGATTTTCACCTTCAGTTGGAAAAATCAGCTTCTGACATTAAATTAACATATTTTGTCCAAGACGTTCATACAAATCAATTCTTCTCTACCATTCATGGAAGACATTGTTAATATACATTGTTTCGTTTTATTGAGTATTTTGTCAGTCGTTTTCCTTTGGTTATTCCTCAGTCGCTAGCGTTTAGTTAAAACTTCCTTGTACTTCTCCGCGACTCACCGCGCTTTCTACCGCCTACAAATGCGTTGTGACCCAAGCAACACCTATTCATAACTATTAATCATCAGCAACTCTGTCGTCAGGTGGACTCCATCGTGGACGTGATCTTCTTCATCGACATCGTGCTCAACTTCCACACCACGTTCGTGGGGCCGGGCGGGGAGGTGGTGTCGGACCCCAAGGTGATCCGCATGAACTACCTGAAGAGCTGGTTCATCATCGACCTGCTGTCGTGCCTGCCGTACGACGTCTTCAACGCGTTCGACCACGACGAGGACGTAAGTAACGGGAGCGGCGTCGCCGGCGGCGGCGGCGGCGGACGCGGCGATTGTACGGCCGTCGCGGCGGCGGTGTCCAGCGCTGACGCCGCGGCCGACGCCTTCGGGGACAACGTGAGTACCCTCCGACGACCCCGTCCCCCCGCTCAGCCGGGGATTGTCTCACGTGTGGAACACCCAGTGGGGTGGGAGAGGGTAATTCCACGTCTGGCGAGGATGGTTTGAAAGAAAATAGTTGGTTTGTTTTAATTTGTTGCGACGTTGTTGATGCAACGCGTTTCTTAACCCTTGTTGGGTGTTGAGCGCTTTTGTTGGAGAATTCCACGTCTGGCGAGGATGGTTTGAAAGAAAATAGTTGGTTTGTTTTAATTTGTTGCGACGTTGTTGATGCAACGCGTTTCTTAAGCCTTGATGGGCGTTGAGCGCTTTTGTGGGAAAATTCCGGAGGGAATTTCACGTCTGGAGGATGGTTTGAAAGAAAATAGTTTGTTTTTTTTAATTTGTTGCTCCGTTGTTGATGCAACGCGTCTCTCAACACTTGTTGGGCGATGAACTCGTTTCTTAGAGTAATCCTCCGTTACTAGGTAATTACTATCATTACTGTTATTGAGTAATTACTGTATTTGTCGAGTCTCGTCACGTCGCAGTGAGTGCCTTTTATCCTTTCGGCCAGGGGCTCGACGCCGTTAGATCCCGGGGTTTGTAGCCGGTCACCCAACCAGGAACCCGCGAGTCTCGAATTCGCTTAACCTTCGTGACTTCACGGAG
Source organism: Teleogryllus oceanicus (assembly GCA_964035755.1). Classification (NCBI taxonomy): domain Eukaryota; kingdom Metazoa; phylum Arthropoda; class Insecta; order Orthoptera; family Gryllidae; genus Teleogryllus; species Teleogryllus oceanicus. The sequence goes on from CAXIVR010000013.1 coordinate 59,542,434, forward strand.
CGTAGTAAAAGAATTCGGCTAGCGCCGCCGGCCGGTTAATGCCTTATTTTAGTGGCGAGACTCGGACCATCAGGCCCACTCTTCCGTCTGACCACGCAAATTTCGCTACACTCCTTTCACCAGCTAGCGGAGAAAGACGCTACTTTCTCCTCGGGCGACGAAATAGGCGATTAGAATTAAGCGCAGAGGCTGCTTTTAGGATTGAGAATATTTTACATGCAGTAAATCTACAACATGGGACAGCCGGCTTTACTTCTCTTCAGAAGAAAGGCTCACGAAGGATTTGTTTGGGGCTTAAAAAAATCCACGGCTTCGATCAGGTTTGAAGTTGCAAACTCTGGTACAACAGTACGGTACGTTCTCCGTTATGCCACCGAATCCACAAAATTGTACTCGCGGGATAATTATGTTTTAAATATATTTCAAAGTTATAATAATACACTTAGATCGTCTGCGATCCTTGGTATCCCCTCTAATAGGATATTCAAAGCAATTGGATGGCAACCGTCTTTTGTTTTTTAATTGGGAAGGAATTTGGACTGTGGTAGGGTTTACGAAACTTCACAGGGGTTTGTACTAGCCCATGAGAAGCATCAAGCTTGTTTTGTCGATACAAATTTCACATGAGATTGTCCGGGGATCGAGCCCGGACCTCCTTGCTGGAAGACAAGCTACTTTCACTTTCCACGAGTTGGCTACAATAATACGTAAAAGTTATAATTTTGTATAATTTCGATGGGTACCGCAGAAACCTTGTGGACATGCAAATGGAGGGGAAAATAAAAGTAATATTCTCTAGACTTCCGCATCAGGTGAGGATGCTTTGAAAAAAATGTACTCGCGTGATAATGTGGGTTGTTTAAACCCATTGGTTACCGCAGAAATCTTGTGGAAATCCATGTGGATAGGTAAATCGGAGTAATCTACCCAATAAAAATATATTTATACTAAGCTCTGATCTTACATTCTCGAAACATGTGTGTGGAAATGTAAAATCTGAATTCAGTGTAAATACATTTTTATTCTGAAAGATTACTTCTATTTATTATCCTAGAGTTATATTTGTCAAATCCACAATTGTTTTAGAAAAGAGTTAATTTTGTATGCAACATTAAAATTATAAAATGCATTCACACAAAAATTATTTTTTTAGTATACTACAGAGTGTTTCAGAAGAAAAAGTACAAACGCTGAATACAGATGGAGGTTATGAAGGAACCAGATTTCTTGTGACCCCAAGAGGAAACCGAACTGGCGCTTCGCTATGTAAAAAAGGGCCCCGTCTATCTCGTGTGAGGTCGGGACACTAATCGGCAATTGCGTTGCAATCGGGTTGCTAATATTTCAGCTGTGAAGAGAAAGATAATTTGTATTGTAGTAAGAGTCAGCACATCGCGCCAAACTTAAGGAGGGCAGAGAGGTGATAGAAGATAAATCATGGCTTTAGCGTTAAACTTTATGCATAACAACTATAATAATTAAGTGTTGAGTTCGATCTATATACGATACGATTCGCTTCGTATAAATAAAAGAGAATGTGCTTATGTCAGTCGAACATTGGCGCAAAAACTACTCAACCGACTTCGCTGAAATGTTCACATTGTTATTATTAGCATCGAAATTTTTAAAGAGTGGTTAGAGTTAAATGTGGCATGTGGGGCGATGATTACGATTTATGTGTTTGTGATGACTCAAGTGATCCAGAACGGATGCTCTACGCAACCCGTCGCTCCATCAAGTATTAAGCACGTCTACTGTTGCATATCTGGTCCTGCGATTGTGAAATATCGGCCGAAATTGTTAATAACGTTATCTCGGACAAGTAAATTAAATTTCTCCAAGACTGTCAAAACGAACGCATGTCTCCCAAAACACTTGAGGGAGAAAGTTTTAACAATTGGATACTTGACAGCCATGTCCAAACCAGGCCACAGTACAAGCCCATAGTCGCGAGTAATTCATCTGTTTATCTATTCGCATTTTTGCAGAGTGTAGCGTAAAACGTAACAACGACGCGACCAGGAGCATGTCAAGTGCAATATGCTGCAATAGCAAAGCATTGCCGGGTCCACTAGTTTGATAAAAATAAACCTGCAATTTCGATTTATTTTACACCGTTTTTTCCCTCCTAAAATGTGACGATCTTTGGCGGCTCTTATTGCAATGCTCATGTCTCTAACTATTACGTTACCTCTCTTAAGCTAAAAATTGCAATCACCAAAAAAGACTAGATGGGGCATTGGAATGCCGACCTCATTAGGGTATAGGTGCGTTTTTTAACAACCTCAAAACAAAACCCGCCTTCGTAAACCTAGGGATCAATGTCGAAAATTGTTTCCTTTGATCCCCGTCTCCTATTCTTCTCCGTTTTTGCATTCTCTATGAAACGCCTGATATAACCCGTTGTAAACAAAAGATTTTTCATCTGGTGATAAACTTTGCACCAGGCGGAAAAAGAGACTATTGTTCTTTTCTTGGTAAAATCTTGTACTATCGAACGCATTTTTGCAAAAACCTGAGAAATTTTTTCCCACCGTTCTAGATTTCGATGAGAGCGAACATTTTATTCTACTTATTTACGTCAATTATACCATGGAATTTTGTTCATCTCGGAATCCTTAAAAAATTGAATTTGAAAAAAAAATGATATTACTGTTTAAATATTTGCAGTTGAAAGCGAATGAATGTAACGTCTGGCAATAAGCGCGTGAAACATTTGTATACTCATAAAGATTTGAAATGGGACAATATACTAACCCACCATTCTGTATTTTTTTCCAGCCAGGGAAAACGCAGGTCTTACAAATGTAACGATGTGCACGATTTGTATTATACGTCGTGCCGCTTCCTTCTATTGTTCTATGAACATAAATGAATATCGTTTGGATACAATTTTTTTAGAAGTGTTGTATATTTAATACTAAATTTACTTAGTAGTTGAGTTTAAATGAAACTAGAGTTTAGGTTCTTGAGAATAATATGAATTTTATCTTCATGAATAATGCACTCTATATTTCCTGTTGATTAAAAAAATTATAATAAATTTAGCGATGCATTACTTTTTCTTTTACAGTTAATTACTAGTTGATGCTGTGATTGACTTCTATATTTGCTAGGAGTACCATTTTTTAAATAATCCTCGCCAGACTATTATATTCACAATCATTAAACAATAATCTTAATTTGAAAGAAAGTTACCATGATACTTGGTTAGTAAAATAAAGAATATAACGATTTTTTAATTTAAAAATGCCTAATGCGAAGCTTTAACCATGAGGTCTTTAAGCAGCATTGAGAACACAAATTATTAAATTATTATTTTGAAACTAAGTCTACCTTTTCATCTACTTTCAATTACTGGATTTTAATGCTCTAAGAATAAACATAAACCGATATTATATCAACAGAAGTATTGTGTTTATGTTGGAACACTAAACTTGCTTACACAGAAAATTGGTCATTATTTTTATGCCCATGTCGTCTGTAAATTTTAATAAAAGAGACAGGTATTTCAATGTATGTAATTGTTGCCATTTTTTTCACAATGTGAATACTTTCACAAATTTTATTTCCGTTTGGTTGTTCCAGATGCTGATACAATAAGACCTCTTGCACATTGTATATAATAGCACTGCTCTGCCTTAATAATTAGATACTGGGTGTTCCACAAGACTAGACCTAGACAATTTTTAATTCGTTTGGATAGTGATGTCACTTCCTAATTTTTTCGAAATAGCAGCTTCCACGCTGTACAGTTTTGAAACTTTAAAAATATGTTTTTTAAAAATATTTTTGCGTATTATCTCTTTAAATATATATTAATAATATTTCTCTAGAAGTTCTTACTATCTTACTGCTATAATTTATTACAGCACTAATTTTCACCTAGTTTTAACTATCTCTCTTCTCTATCTAGATTCAAGCGTACTAGTATTGGAAGGCTGCAGATATATGTCCTCGAGTGAGAAACGATGAACAGATGGAGGCGATAATTACAGCATCTTTCATACGTTCACACCCAATAGGACGAATTAAATGAGTATCTCACAAAAATTCCCTTGGTGGTAAAACGGATGAAGCCAAATGCTGATAGCATAATACTAATGAATACGAATTTACGTTCACAGATTTAATTAATTAATCTTTTTCATTTGCTTCCAGTAAAGATATGTATTTAACTTATTGTCCGAGAAAGAAAAAAAATAATTACTGTTCTGCTTTGATGATAAATATTTCAGAAAGAGACATTCTGTACTGTATAATATTTTTCCACTTCAATATTCAAGTGTTGAATTTACACAGTTTTTTCTTATCATTATGTAAAACAATGTAAGCAAAGTGACTAATTCATTCTAGAGACTCATGTTTAATAAAATAAAAAATAAAGAATACGTTGTTTCAAGAAAAATATTCATCTAGTGAGAGCGGTTATACATATTCAGAGTTTATTATCAAACTTCAATTAATTAGATTCACCCTGTTTGGAAGTCGTTAGTATAATTCAAAAAGCATTAATATTTGTGTACTAGTCAATGTTTTAGCATTTCCTACGACAAATTTCCTTTAGTTCTTTTTACCAGTTCATTATTTTAAAAGCAAGAATTAAATTCGACCTATTAAAAACTGAATTAAGTAACTCAGTGTGCAAAGCAGTCGAATGATACCAGGTAACGAATTTAGACCAGTCTAACATCTAGTAGAAAATTTTCAAAGTGTCCATAATTTCACTTCATTTCTTTGATATTCACGTTTTTTATAATAAGTAGTTTAAAGCATCATTTACTGTAATAAATATACGAAAGAATAAAAACAGTTCTCAAATATAATTTATCAATAGATTTGTCAATCTTCAAATCAAAGTTATCAAATGAGTTTTCCTGTGAATTTCTACAACTCGTTCCTTACATTTGCGAATCTATATTCATACAACACGCATTTCTTTGACATACAGGGCGTTTCTTATCAATGTATGTGACCTAAAAAGATGGTTAAATTGTATTCGCACGTAACTGGACGAACTAAAGGAGGACTATTTGAGGACCACTTTTTCAGACGTAACTATAGCCTGCATTGTTAATTTTGAAACCAGATGACAAAGATAACATCCAGTAGCTGTTCCCAAAACATTAAATCGTGTCCTTCTCTCATTTTATTAATAATGAGCATTTTTATGTATGGTTTGGTCACTTCTGCACATGAAAATCAAGTTGCTCCTCTGTTGGTACAGACAAGTTGTCTCCTCTGTTGGTACGATTTGTACAAATCTATCGTTTTTTGCTCGCGAACATACAACTGTCGTCTACCATAGTGCTGTGCGAATGAGTAACATATTGGTAAAAAAACTACTATTTCTATCTTTATTTCTATGATGGTTTGGCATAAATTAGTTTCTAGCCCTAAGCATCGCATAAAAACATAAAACATTTGGCTCCACTTCATCTACTACTATCTTTCTGCCTTCCTCTCATTCTGGGCTGCGTATTAGCAACTTCTTGATGCAGTTGCATTAAAATTCTACGTAACTAAATGCTACCTGGACCGGCCTGTTACGTAATATAGCACTTTCAAACTTTTATAAATAAAATAAATACATAAAACATGCTATATACCAACGTTTCTCAATCATAATCAAATTAATAAGTACATTTATGAAAAAGGGAGACTTAGCATTTTGCATTTCAGAACCCAAAGCTTGCATGTTGATAGCTGTATCATCTTTTATTTTACTAGAAATGTAATTATACATTGTCACAGCACGACATTAAATGTTACGAAAGTTATAACATAGCCTACAATAATGCTCTATCTTGGTTTTTGAATCGATTTCGTGTGATATTGTCGAATAGAAATATTAAGCAATGTTTAAAGTAAATTGCATATATTGAACATAGCAATCATCGTTTCTTTAAAAATAGTAACCATCAACTTTTTCTAGAAAGTAATGCGCGGAGGTTGACCGAGTTTATAAATTATGAATATTGCCCTAACAATCAAGTATCTGTTAACACTGGCTACAGAAGCCTACGATTTGAATAGCACAGCTGGAATAAACACATGTATAAAAAAAACGAAAATGTAATAATGAACTGATTTCTTATTAACTGGAATGCACGTGCAGCTATGTAATAAACTTTCACGTTGCTACCAAAAATTTAATAGATGTTTGACCCATTTTCACTATCTGTATTATATTTTGAGCATATATAGAAACATATTTTGTTTCCACTTATTTTAATAATGTTTGAGAGGTTAAAGAAAAAAATATTTTTTAGTGAATATAATTCAATTAATTGTCCTATTTTTATGATTTTTTTACGATGTAAGTAATATGTAATTTCACATTAATTATATACACGTTTAGAAGCTGTGTAGAGAAATACTCGAAAATTTATTATATTAATTATAGATACTTTTTGGTTTATTTACTGATTAATATAACAAGACAATTCGATGTTTTCATTAAGTTTTTTTCTCAAATCCCTCACTCATAAATCACCTTAAAATAAAATAATAATGAACATCACTGTCAAATTTAAAAGCACGCTAATAATTTTTTTTTAATTTCTTTTAAGGTCGCTTAACTTCCATGTCATATAGCGACCACTGTGATTCAAGAAGGAACACGTAAAGTCAGCACAAACACATACAAACATCCATGCCCGAGGCGGGATTCGAACCCATGACGCTTCTTTCTTTGCGACCTCGGCTATCCATGTCAGCGATAAATATATTCAACATATTGGGTTTGCCCCCAAATTTGCACAGTAGCGCCACTTAAAGATACAATGTCTGCGCGCGCTATTGCATATCCAGTAATAGAGATCAGTGGTTTTAATTACAGGAGGCTTTATAGTGTGAAATCCGAAGTGTTACTCGTCCTGATCTGTAGTTCCTTGGTGATGTCGTCAGACGCACTTATTTATTTATTTATTTTATTTATTTATTTTACGTCAAAAAACCGTTAAAAACTGCGTATGACGTGCTATGTGGAAAAGTGAATTGTGTGCACATTTTCACAATTCTGTGATCCCTACACTAAGTCATATACTACTAAAATTTTGGAAGGAAAAAAAAACAACAAAAAACTCCCATGGCGCGTTAATCATGTGTGCCAGTCGTATTACTTTCCTTAACACGAGTTCACCTGGCTCATCATGGCCCATTTGGGAGTCTATTTGATAACAAGAATCTATACTACATGCCGTGCTACATCAGGCTGCTAATTTGAGTATCACGAAAAAATGCATAGGCGTTCATAGATAACGCGCTAATTTTAAGAGTCAGATTTTACATCGCGTGCCTTGTTTTTAATTTGAAGTTTTCAAATTCAACTCTAATTATATCAGAAAATCCACCCAAAATAATGCAAAGATTAGGAATGTATTTGTATGTCCAAATTATTGCGCGACGATAGGGCGTAGGAGAATGCTTCGTAAAGATAATAAAGCGTTTTATTATGCGGTTGTAAAGAACTAAATATTATTTCAATATTTCTCCAAAGAATAAATATGGTATTTAGAGAGACGAGATTCTTAATTTTTTAAATTCCGAAATAAAATGCTTATTTTTTGGACTAACTACCTAAGTCAAGAATTTAAAACAGAATTAGTCACCGTCGCACTTCGTTACTATTGTTAGTGTTAAAGCCTTTCAAAGCCTTCTTATATTGTGACAGATAATGCATAAATCTTTATAGGCCATTGATTGTTAAAAGTGTAATGTGTATCATAACATAATAGAATGTTTTATGAAACTAATACGATAGTGAGAAAGACGACGTAGCACGTATTGATTATCAAGTTCTTTCCTAGTAAAATCTTAAAACTGCCCCGATGAATACTACATTTCGATAAGCTTTTCGTATTCTATTTTCCTTCGGCATTCAACATTTTTAGCAATTGAAATTAGAAGATTTTTTTCAATAAGTTCACAAACAATATAAAAAATCTCAATAAATGAAATCTCTAAGAATTAACTTAATATGAAAATACGTTAGGTCAGAGATACAGAGCTCTAGAAACCGTGCACAAATTGCACTTGTATCTATAGAACGTCACACAGTTTTCAACTGTTTGTGACGTTAAATAACTAAATCTATGCTAGCCTACAATATCTTCTTCTTTAATGTCGTGTAAACCAATTTAAAAGAAATAAATGCTAACCCTGAGAATGTAGACAAAAAACTCGTTTAGTAAATTTCTTTCACAATTGAGTAAATACGAGAAAACTCAATTTAATATACCAAAATGTTGAAATTTTCTCGTATGTTACATAGACACTTAACAACTTCGTACATTGTTCATTGTGTTATATTAAACTAATAAGTGAGATTATGCCAAACCAGTACTGAACTGACGAAATAGTAAGAGACAATGAGATTGAGAACCGTTGGTCTAATACTTTCATTTTCGACTTTCTCTATGCATCTTTGTTCTCTGTACAATTTTCTTTCTCTTTAGACTTCCCACTGTCGTAGAAGCCGACTTATGCAGTAACTATCTTTTGGCTATATACGTTTATATAAATATACATACAGTTAATTGTACTGTCCTAGTGTAATTCTTGTATATAATAATTAGATATGTATTTCAGAGTATTATTATGGGTAGAAAGTGATTTACAAGTTTTATTATTATTATTATTATTGTTATTGTGGTTGTTCTATTTGCTCAGAGTTGCTTTAATGTTTATACTTAAAGTTGGTCATATTGCATGGTGCTCTAGGAAGTTATGAACTGTTTATGTTGGTACTAGTGATTGATTCGAACGTATATCGCTGCCAATAAAAAATAGGAATAATTATGACATAAATTTGAACAATTACTGAAAATGAGTTTCACTTTTCATAGTGAAGAAATGGAATAAATGCACTTAACTTTATTTTTCTACTTTGTATATACTAGCGGAATTTGTATGAAGTAGTTAAAGCAGAAAGAGTAGAAAGTGCAAAGAAAAGTCCACTGATGTATTTGTACGGTGAGAACAGCAATATGATTTTTATAACAAATTGGGGACTTTTTTATAGAAAAGTTTTCGTGTCAAGTAACCACTTTTGAGACATTTTTTCGTAAGTTTATAAACTACAAGCAGAAAAACAATTTGCTTGTAAAAGTCTACAACTGAGCGTGTATTCTAAAAAGTATGTGAGAACTTAGCACTTGGTTCTCGTTTTTCGTTGCGAATCCAAGTACAAACAGTAAACATGCAATAAAATCTATACGACTTGTCCGAAAATGCTTTTACTTACAAAATGAAACTTTTCTACTTGAGAAACAGTTTAAGTCATTTTATCATAAACTCTTATTATAAATTTCGTAATTTGAGAAATATTTTAATGTTTCCAATTTTGCATGAAATTGTATAAATTTTTTTTAAATATTTTAAGAGAATTATTTTTCTTATGTATTATGTGACTATAAAAATAGTAATGATGTCATTAAATCAATTGAAGTCATTCGGTTTCATGAGCTTCGACCTAAATCCAACAAGAAATATCTGCAAGTTTTGTACCATCTGCAGAAATTTATTGCAACTGTGTATTGCAAGTTTTTTTTATTAAAAATTATGCTTATTAACTGAGTATAAGTGCCAGGAATTGTGCAAATATTTGTTAAGTGTATTTTGTTGTTATTTCCAGCTATACAATGCATTGCCAAACCATTGCGAGAGTCTGCGGAAGTCAGCTATTACTTCCAAAGGTACCCAAACTAGATGAAACGGTGTAAGTCATTGAACTTCGAATTTCAGTATTGTTAAAAAAATTGCATTTCGTGCTGGCTTTTTGACCAAAAACCATACTTAGACTGCTACGTAATGAAATGCCCGATTCAATATTTATCAATATTATTGGGAATAGATAAAATTTAGACGTCGAAAACAGAAACGCATGAAAATTGAGGTTTGAAAGAATTTTAAATATGACTTTTAGGGTTATTCATTATTTATTACATGTAGCAGCGATGAATTCCTTCACTCACTCTGTAACTTGTATTTACAGTACACTTGTCATTACGATAGACGTTCTAATTTTGTCATCTCACGTGTTGTTGAGCTCTGTGGGGCGTGAGTCAGGAATTTAATTATTTTGTCAGCAGTACCTTGAAATACGGTAATCGCACTGAATATTATCTCAGTAGCCACAAGATTCCTTCACATCAGGCACAGGGATAAGAGATACTAACAGTAGCTCATATACAGGTGAAAATAGTTTCTGTAATACGGTAGAAGATATTTCAAGCTATCAATTTTCCCAAACCTCTGTTTGCTACCTTACATTCTCAATTTAGTTTAGGGTAATAAAAGAGAGGAGTGTGAGTGTGTGTGTGTGTGTGTGTGTGTGTGTGTGTGTGTGTGTGTGTGTGTGTGTGAGTGGGTAGGACCAGAACTCAATAAAACGACTACAGATAGTACTTTTCTTATATATGCCACATACATTTTTCCTCTCTCTTTAAATAAACAGAAACTATAGTATTTTTTAACAGTCGTATAAACGATGTCGTGTCTTCTACACGGATAAGTGGAAACAGTTAATCCAGAATATTAGAATACTTTCTAGTCTGTGTATTGCGAATATAACCTCAGCTCGTCTCCCAACTCCCAGCTCTGAATGATATCTACACACGCAAGAGCAAGTGCTGCGTGACACGGTTGCGTGCGAGGAACATGACAGAGGTTGTTTCGCACTTGCAACTTGCGTGCTTCCGAGTTGCAGGTACTGCAATCATTACCGTTGCGTGTGCTATGGCATGAGAGCCCGCGCCGGGAGCGGTACCTCAGTGCATCAACTGATGTCACTGCAGCGCCTCTCACCGGGAGGTCCTAGGTTCCAGTCCTGACAGCGGTAGGATTTTCGACACTAGCTTTTCAGCTAGGTCGAATTCAGTCGCTGTCTGGAGGAGAATTCTAGCGGCCGGCTGCTCTGATTGGTAGTTTTCCGTGGTTTCTCCGATCAACACCAGGCGAATGCCGGAGCAGTACCCTAACAAACGGGCCACGATCCGCGCGCAATCGGTCCTTCCTCTTCCTTGTCCTATCCTCTCCCCTTACACACACACCTACACTAACATGCACTACACTACCACATATTCCGGGAGACCGGTCGGGAGCTTAGAGCTTGTCCCGGCTGGGGCGGTGCCCCGCTGGTGGGAGAGTCCTGGTTAGGGGGAAACCCCACTAGCCGACGGTAGGTCAGCGCCGGATCTCGCCATCCAGCTGGGGAAGACCACCGCCCTCTCCCGAGAAACAAACATGCACTACACTAACGGGACTAATGACCAAAGCAGTTGACGTGCCCGGAAACACGACAAAACCAAACCAAATGAGGAGCCCGCAAAATGCACTGTAACAGGGGTCGGCAAATACATTTTTAGATAAGAACGAGTAAAATCAGTTTCTTCCAGGGCATGCAGAGCAATTAGAAGTTCAATTCTTAGCGTTAGTGCTGCAAGTGAGCCGATGCTCATGTGTCAAGTTACGGCACAAGTAAATGGCACAAAGAAAGCAAAATATTTTCTCCTGATCAGCTACAACTGCTCTTAATGTATGACGAGTCCAATTAAGTGAATTGTTTACTTGAATTAAAATAAAAAGAAAGTCAGTACGACTGTCCAAAAATACACCACACATACGGTTAAAGTAATTTTATGTTGCTTTGGGGTTTACGCGAGTCGGAATTTCGGTTGGTTTGGTTTGTTTTTTTCGTGTTTCCGGGCGCGTCAACTGCTTTGGTCATTAGTCTCGTTAGTGTAGTGCATGTTTTTTCTCGGGAGATGGCAGTGATCTTCCCCCGCTGGATGGGGATATCCGGCGCCGACCTACCGTCGGCTAGTTGAGTTTCCCCTTAACCAGGACTCTCCCACCAGCGGGGCACCGCCACTGTCGGGACAAGTTCTAAGTCCCCGACCGGTCTCCCGGAATATGTGGTAGTGTAGTGCATGTTAGTGTAAGTGTGTGTGTGTGTGTGTAAGGGGAGAGGATAGGACAAGGAAGAGAGGAAGGACAGATCGCGCGCGGTCCGTGGCCCGTTTGTCAGAGTATTGCTCCGGCATTCGCCTGGTGTTGATCGGAGAAACCACGGAAAACTACCGATCAGAGCAGCCGGCCACTAGAATTCTCCTCCAGACAGCGACTGAATTCGCCCTAGCTGAAAAGCTAGTGTCGAAAATCCTGCCGCCGTCAGGACTCGAACCTAGGACCTCCCGGTCAGAGGTGCTGCAGTGGCATCAGTTGATGCACTGAGCTACCGCTCTCGGTCGGAATTTCGGCCTTTGGTCGCAACCTTTCTAACTCGTAAAATGTAATATCACTTTTACCTGATCTGGGCTGTCGTCCGGGTGACGCCGCGTCGAAGGCTCGGGTGCCGACGTTTCGACCAACATATCGCGGTCCTCTTCAGGCAGTACAGCCCTACTTGTTTTCCGCAACAGATGGTAGTTGTAAATGTAAATTTTCTATTAGAGGACATAGAATTTTATAGAATCCCATTACTTGTGTATCAGTTCAGAACTTCTTCATAATTTCATATAAATATGAAGAAAACTTTCATAACTTAAAAATCTATTGGTGTTAAGTTTACTTAATGAAAGAAAACGATATGTATGTATCATGAAACATTTCACATAACAATCGAAACAGGAGAAATACCCGCAGTTCTTTTTGTATATTTCTTAAAATGTGATATACCTCATCAAGGAATAGTGAAGCGACATCTAAATCTCTGGCTAGATAGAATCGTAGAAATATATTTTCTGTTCACTTTAGATATGTTCACGCAGTTTTTTGCAATGGTTTGACAACGTACGTGTAAACTCATTTTCTGCAATTGCTGACGAAACCAAATTCGTTACCAACAGACCTTATCCACTAGAACGTACCAATAAGACTACCCGACTGTGCTAATCATTGATACTTCTCTTAAAAACAATTAAATACAGCAAGTAGCAGGTTATTACAGCTTCAGCAAGGAAGACCAAGATTGTTTCTGCGGATTGTGAGTAACTGTTTTATAGGCTTCAAAATAATTGCTTTTGTAAATTCCAGATTCGAATTCTGCATAAAATTTTAAATACCACCATATTATGCATCATTTACTCGCAATGTAAGATAATTTCCCGCAAGGATTGGCAATTCTTCTTTTGTGCATCTAAATAATTCATTATAATTATGTATCGCACAAAACCCCCAAAGATTCTTGTCGAACGGGAATCAATATTTCTAGATACTTGGTTTGTGAAAAAAATGAAACATGACATTGACTAGTGATAGTTTTACAATAATGTAGCACTCTCTTTTTTCATAGTAGAAGTCTGATGCAAAGTTTTTTAAAAAATACATACAATAATTTGTTTATAAGTTATCTATGTTCTTCATTTCATCGAAAGCACTGTCGTAGAACCCAATTCATTTTCTTTATGTTTTATTTATAGCACGACAGTTTTCTGAACATTGATATTTTCTGTTAATTACATTTCAGGAATGCTTATAGCTTTTAAAAAATTGAGATTTTGATAGCAAATTCTTCAAAACACATTATTCTACTCCCATAAGCTAATTTTTGTTAAATATATCTGGATTAGAATCATATGAAATTTCTCGTTAAGAGTTGTTGATATTTTTGAATAAAACTTATAAATTAACTTTTTTACATTCAGAAGATATTGCCAATTCTTGATTAAAAAATGCACACACGTTACCTTAATTTTTTTTCATATTAATACACGCACTGGAATGACCTAGTAAAATGGCTCTAAATGGCAACTGCTTTTTTGTAGAAATTAAAAAAGGGTTATCAATAATGAACTTTATGTTTTAAGTTAGTACGGTTACGCAGTTGGCAAAATCACATTTAATCGCTGTAGTTCGAGGCACAGTTCATAAAAAAATGTCAATTCCACAAACTAAAATGTGCGAAACAAATCATTCCATAATTTCATTCCCTAATACACATTTTCTAACTAATATATAAAACTCCAAGCAAACTCCAATAACAAACGTAAATACGATACATACTCTCTGGTTGCCCTAATAGAATAAAATATATTAAACTTGATATTTAAATTCATAGAAAAATAATATATAGTTTTTGTTATGTGTAAACATTGCCAGTATTTCACTATTTAAATGAAATGTAAATATATAAACATATTTGTAGATTCAGAGAGTGGAAATGGCATATGGGTTGGTTTTACGAAAAATAGCTTCTAAATTATTGAATCACAAATTTTAAACGTTTCCACTCAATAAATATATTAACCGTAAGAAACGTCACAGTTAAAGTTTTAAAAATATATTAACATTTCATTTAAACGGGAGAAAGGTTATTTTTAACATTTCATTTCAACGACATGGCGAGGATCTGCCATTACTATTGTAAAATGAGGTCAGACATCATACGTTTTCATGCAATTAAAACATAAATAAAAAATTATTGTTGTAAAAAACTATTTTTTCTGGACAAGTTAACTTATATAATGGAACAAGAACTGATTTTTGAGAAAGTATTTCAAGACATAAAGAACATTTGCAATAACCCTAAAAGATAACTCTCTTCAACTGAATGACGAATACTGTTTTGGTATTCTCTTGCATATGAATCTTTGAAAATTAAATTTTGAATCTTGTGCATTTTGATTAAATATGCATTCTTTCTACGATAACAAAATTTTTATAACACTGTTATCATAGCTATTTTTATTGTTGCTTTGAGATCACCATAATTTGTAATAAAGCATCTTAAAGTGAATGATAAAATAAGATAAACATTAACTTATTAATAAACCTAGATACTTTACATTGTATTGCGTCAGATATAAGAAACTGTGTAAGACACTCGTTTATGACAGAATGGATAGGTCTTAAGTTGTTTTTGTGGAAGTGACATCACTTATCGATCCGAATTAAATCGACGACAACACGTACAAATGACAATAGACGAACAAAGTGGTGACCTCGTTATACAAAGTCTCTTTCTGTTGCAGTAAACGTTCCATTGATATTGTGATCTATACATCCCATGAAAATCAAAAAATGTTATAAAAAATCCTCTAACCCATATTTTCCTTGAAAAGAATCGCGTACTTTTTTTAAGATGTACTTCATCAATACGCATATTTCATTGAAGTTTAATATAAAATAATGTTCCCCAACTGTTCATAAAAGTGAATTTATCCAGAGAATAATAAAATCAATTAAATAAGTACAGAGTAGTGTATTTTATTGGCTTCAGCATTTTTCTCTTCCTCTTCTTGAGGTGTGCATAATAAATAAAATAGAAGGTAATTGTGCAGTATTGCATCACGAATAAAGTACTCCTAAGACAATATTTTATACCCTCCTTCAACAATCCAAATTGTGAATTAATGTGTCCATTGCTTTGATTATGGCGATTGCTGAATTTGTGTAGCACACTGACAGACCAACTCACGTAGCAGATGTGTAAATTTAGAAGAATTTAAATGATCAGTCACAAGTAGAATGAATTCCTGATTCAGAGCAATCCCAATTCCATTTATCGAATATCAATCATATCGCTATGGTTTCGGAACCTCAATCGTTTACTGTAGCAGAAGAGAAGGGTTTCAGCCGGTCTACCACCAGATGGCAGCATATTCACGTTTGAGAAAAGGTAGATATTTTTATTGTTTCTTTATTGGTTGTCTTTCATGTATGTTCGTATACGCTTCTTGGCATGACTAAATAGAGAATTGAAAGTGAATGTTATTGCATGTTTGCTGCATGAAATCATCTCTAAGCACGATGCCTCTCTATATCTTTGTTGCTTGTGGAATATTGTTGATGACCATACCTGTGTATATATTACAACGTATTCAAAGATTTGTGCGAAAATTTCCGAATAGTTGGGATACAAACCATTCATACAACCATTTGGGTGGGGATATCATGCTCATCTAGATGCCCCAAGGTCACTTGCCCGATTTGATTACCTTTGTGAATGTTTTGTGTCTGAAATTTTTACTTCCTTATCACCCCTTCCATCGTGTTATGAGCTTTACGTATGTATGTCAACCTTTTTCCAACCTCAGCGAGAACCCCTGCTTTCACAGATAGTTTTCTTAAAATGTGAAAATTATTACAATATCGATTACCATCTTGTACCTTCTGGCTGAATTTGTTATTGTTTTTTTAACTTCCTTTCCTCGGCCAAAATTAAGGTTTTCGACAGTTTGCGATTTGCTTGTGAAATTTAGCTTCTGGCAAAAAATAGCTTTGGGTTATTCAATATCATTCTATCGTAAAGTTTCAAAATTTTTTGAAAAATCTGCCCATTTACTTTTCGCTCTCGAATGGCATTTCGCTTACTTTAATGCAAATTTCAACATTTTAAATTGAAAAACTGACTGAAATGCTCATTAAAAACTGGTGTGGTCTTTAGATTCGCATCACTTAAGCTGGCTTTTGTTATAACAATTTGATTGTTATGCAAAATATACGTTTTACAAACTCTTGTGTATTTAGAAACTGCATAATTTGTGCATCCGGACAGCAAACATTTTTGCATTTTCTACAAAGCTGTAATGGCCATATTTCATCAGCATAACTGCATACATGAGTAGTTTTTGGAATACTTTCAAACTATTTATCTTCTGCCTTCTGAAAATTTTATTTTTTAGTTAACTCTTGCATGATTCTATTTCTCTTATCCGGTATATTTGTAAAAAATATTATTCTAAACTGTTCTTATTAGGTACAAATTTATACACTTTTTTCAATCATTTGGAAAAACAATAATTCATACGTAGCTACTACGCAGATGATATTTTGTTCTAAACACATGAAAACAACATTCAAAATATTTAACAATTAAACGCAAACCATAATTTTTGGAAACTGCTTGTGCTGTCCTTGTCCAAAATAAAACTTTCTCGATTTATATTTTTTGTAAACATAGTCGAGTCAGATATTTTGGAAAGGTCTTGAATAATTTAATGTTTTCTAAATGAAGATAAAATGTCACAAAAGTACTTTAATGATAAAAAACTTAATTATCACACACAAACAAGCGACGGTATAAATGTTATTCACTCTTTACCCTGACTCTAATCTAATGATTTTCTCTTTTGTGTTATTTTCTTTTTGTAAGCTGTGGAAATGGCCTCTATGAACTACTCTGGAATGTTCTAAATGAACTGAAACTCTTGAAAAAGAAAACCCAGAGCCTTACAAAAAATCGAGGGACTTCCCAACAGAGCCAGGTCATTTTGACCTCTGCAGGCACCTCCTTCATCCGGAAATCCCTTTCAACAGAGCTTGCAAACCTCCATGTTGATGTTCACCCATTGTGGTCCGATGAGATGCCGTCTATTGGAGTGTTTGGACAATGTGTTTATGTTGGTGTTCTTTCTCCATGCATTTGGTACAGAGTTATCCAACGAGAGGAGGTAGTGAATAAAATCACTTGAGTTATTGCGTTAAATAAAAAATTGAAATTCATATAAAGAGAATTCGAAATTAATTTTAGTAAATTTGATTCACAAGAAAATTATGAAAATTTACACCAAATGTGTTTTATTTCTTTCCCTCTCTTAGCATTATCAACGTTTTTCGCATTTGTAATTTTTTGTAAAAATTGCTGTTTTATTAACAAGTTTATAAAATTTACGAGCAAATAATCAGAAAAATATTTTTATTTACATTTTCGTAGGAAATATATTTCTTGCACCACAATAATCAATGTAGTTACTGTTAGAAATATACATGGATGTTCACGATTATTATTCATTTATTTATATGCATGAAAAAGAAGTGTCGACATTAATAAATAATACTATAATAACAATATTTTTCGCTAGTTGTATGGCCCTCACTCATTTCTTAAAATAAGAATGTCTTAATTTTCCATCCTAAAATTTCTAAATCATTTTCCGTGCTCATATACCTCATAATTGTTATGCTTTCCAAGTATTGATTTCTAAAAGCAATGTTTATAACCAATATTTAAAGTTATTAATCAGTTTATTGATATTCTGGATTCACGGATAAACTAGTCGTAGTACAGTAAAACACTTATCAATATTTTATTTATATTTTTTAGGTATTAATCCATTTTCTAGATAATTGAAAGATGGTTTTGATACTTCATTACAACATATTACTTAATTTAAAGTAGAAAAATATGTATATTTCACAATTGTGTACTTTTAACTTCAAGTTATTTAAAGTTTTTAAAAGATTCATATCGATCTCTATTAATAGTAATAATATGAATAATCTTAAATACAGTGATTCTTATCAATTTACCTTGAACAGTGTAAATTATTATTATTGAGTAAGTTTTCTGTAAATATAATTTCTATATAAATCACTGTTAGTTATGAAAAAAGTATTGAAAGCCAGTGCGCATTTCGAAGAAAAATTTTCACTCCTCTCTTAGATCACTCTGTGCCGGCATTTCATTCAAAATAACCACTTTTTCTCTTTCTGTCTGTCTAATCTGTCCTATGAAGTTCTGTTATATGCGCCCGCTGCACGCCAGTCCTGCTGCGCTGTTGCCAGATATGGCTACCATTGTTGCCATGTGCTTGGATCTGTGTTGTTTTTTTTTGTGTCAGATGTTGTTGATTGGTTGACTGTGGTTGATTGTTGTTGGATCAACGCGGTATCATGCCTTTGTACTCGCGCACGGAACAGATATTTGACATGATGCATTTTGGATGCTGGAGAGAGTCGGAATCTGATGATGAGGCAGCTCTTGGATGTCGTTGACTAGCAGCTCAATGCATGATTCGAGTGACGGATGATGATGATGTTGATAATGATAATGAGTGCGTAGGCAAGCAAGGAGGCTTGTCGTGTCACTTTCGCCAAGCGGTTGATTACAATGATGGTGTACCAATGCATGGATGGTGATTGAAGGTAGTCATGAGGGATGAATGATGATGAGAGATTCGTGATGCGCTGAAGGTTCCGATGTATTACGTATTACTTTGAGATGGCAACTGCGCCACTGCACGCCCATACGTTAAAAACACCAATGTCCTACTACAGCTTTTGACACTACGTTCTCGGATATACGTAGGTCCAAGCTCCAGTGCTACCCATTGATGTTTACATCATTTGCGCCACCGGGATACCCCAGTCTAACATCAAATTATTTAATTATGCGAAAAATGTCTCGTATGTATCTGCCATTTATAATCGGGAGATAATTGCTACGTTTAATCGTCCAGAAGCAAAACAAGAGAACATCTTAAGAGTTTCTCACTTCATGAAACGAAACTGAGCGAAAGAAGCTACACGAACTAATGTCAAAGACCCGCAAGATCTTAACAATAATACTCAATCTTTTATAATTGTATGAGAAATCCGTTGCAGTAAAAGTTGAGTATATTACATATAAATATATACAATTCCGTTATAGTTTATTTTTGAGGAAATGTATCCTATAAGGCATTCAAATTTGATATACCTACTTACAATAGTTTCTGAAAAAATAACCTCATTTTTTAAGAGCAAAAAACCTCCTAGAAAACTAATATTAAGAATATTCTTTTCAGGATAGACATGATCTTTAGGTTAAAAATACACTTTCTTTTCAGCGCAGTGCCGGTCTCACAAATAAGCTTAACATATGTTTGCGTGTCATGTGTGCAGACAATTCTTAATTTACACCCTTTTCTAAGAAAGGAAAGCGACTCAGTCCGTTCATTGATATAGAGTCTAAATGTATAGGTACACACCGTTTTTGATTGTCGACTAATTTTAACAAAACGATAACCGGGAATACTTTATTTCAGGTGTGAAGAAATTGTTCTTTAGGTACGTCACATAGGCTAACAATTAATAAATTAGCATTAATTATCCGGATAAGGTAGTCCGATTCTTGCTGCAGTATATTCAAACATTGAAGAATAATACACAAATTTTGTATAATATTTCAAATAATGGTTTAATTTGCTATTTCTTTTACGAACCATGTAACACCACTACTGAATCGTTTAGCTCACTGATATCTTTTTACTGAACCAATTCTGCTTGATGATGCCGTCTTTAATCGTAAAAGCTATTAACTTGGAGCCATAATTTACAAATAAATAGTTTGATGATGGTCGCATTTGCTCAATTACCTATTGCGAAAGCAGTGACCCATTTCCATGAACGTCAATTACCTATTAAATTATGCAAGATGAGATTAAAATACTAATAAATAACGAATTTTATCTAATGATACAAAATGATTGCATAAAAATTCGAAAGAGATTTGACAGGCTTTTTTACACGTAAACAAGAGGTTAAGAATGTTTAATTTCGCACAATGTTACACTAAACACTAGTTGAGATCAGATTACATTCGTAAAATTTGCTCATAATGGTGTTTCATGGTAGATTGTGGTCTGTGAAATATTTTCGTAGAAATGTTTCGATAATGGACCAACGCCGACCGTAAATAATAGCTGCCTAACATCTAATAGTTGCCTGTCGGAATCCGCATTCTCTCCCAGCAAACGTCAAACTGTCGAGACCTGCACGTCGTGAAGAAAAGCTATTCAGTTGATTAGTTACAACCGGCTTGTGAGAAATTGGGAGCCAGGAAAGGATGTTTTGAGTTTTTCAAGACGAAAATAAATTTGTAGCTGGACCCGATAAGGGTAAAAAGAACTCTTTCATGATTAATATTCTAGTAACTTTTTATGTATGATTTTTTTTTCTTCAAAATTTAACGTGTGTGCTCTCGATTCATGTATGTAATTCAGTTAAGATTGCCGGTGAAACATAACGAAAAGTGTTCTTAAAGCACGAACATTCGTATATATATATTTCTTCCCTTTCACTGTGTACCCCCCATTTTATTTTTTAAATATATTTTTTTATAACTGCCACATCCTATAGCACACCCATTTTCATGCATACACACATCCCCAATTAACTTCTAAGTGTTGTGCACAATTCTTTCCATTGCCAAAACTCTCCTATTCTCGGTGTTGGATGTTGTTAGATTCCTGCATTTTCGGTGTTGTGATGATCTGCCTTGCAATTAGATTGTGTATTTCCCGAACCCTCTTAAACGCCCCAGTTTTTTAAATTTTTAAAATGGATTCCCCTTTTAGAATTAAGTACAAGCACTTTTTGGGTATCTGTAGAATAGTAACTTTTGATGATATCTTGAGGTAGATATCTACTAACTTTTCTTAGTAAATACCTTAAAAATAATAATAATAAAAAATAACAAAAATAGGTTGTAGATATGAAATTGGGTAGTGATAATGATAATTGCGCAATTGTATGCGAATGTGTGTCAAAAGAGGAAAATTTCTTTTTATCTCTCCCGAAGGACTACGCCTCCTAATGTGTCCGAAGAACAACAACAACAACTTCAGTAATATTTCTTTTCTCTGAAGATCTTCGTCAAATGCCTTTTCTGTAAACTACACTAATAAGATTTTCATGAATAATTGCGCTTGACTACGTTCCTCGTGTTTTTACTATGTATCAATTTACATTACTCGCATCATTCTCAATTTGTTTGCGAGATTCTAATTGCAATTTAAAACAACATCCATTGGCAAAAAATGCAGTTTTAATACATGCTGTTAAAGGTTTTTTAAATGTATTTAATTCGCGGTCAATTCTGTAGAAGACAGAACAAATAAATGATTCACGTAGAGCAGTTGTATATAATATAAGAGCACCTTATATTCGCTGAGTGCTTGCTTCCCATACTCTACTGCAATGTAGCTTTTGATTGAAAATAGTGGAAATGCGCTCGTAACTCTAAACAAGTGAAAATTATTTAAAGGTTTTATTAGTTTCTTGATATAAAACAGTTATTTCTAATAGATCACTAACGTTATCATTTGTTTCATTAAGTTCTTTCGTATTATTATTTTTGAAATAACATCAAAATAAAACTCATTATGTTCGTCATTTTGTCATCGAATTTCAATTTGCTGAACAGGGTATCACAAAAATGTTCGACTTTTTTAGCTTCTTTATAGGAACGTAATGATTTTCCCGTGAGCAAATAAAATGTATCAGCTTAGTACTCGAATGTTATTAATTCATTTCTAAGATTACTGAGTATATTTTAAAATCGATAAAATTCCGTAATATTTCCTTTAATTATAATTTTCCGTTATGAAAATGTTTTTTCAAGGACTTAGATTCTAGGGATATATATTAATACATTTGTACATAATGACGTAATTCGTACCCTTTGCACCTACTGCACAAAAAATTCCTCTAATGCACCAGTGACTGGTGATAGCCCTAGTTTTATAGTTGTAATTCTAGTCATCTCTTTGTCATATAAGTCGTATTTCTTCTACTTTTGCAGTCACTTGTAAACTAAATGTGTTCATAAATATTAAAAGCTTTTCATGTAAATAGTTATAGATACTCACTTAGGTATCAGCACTGTAAACGAGAATTTTATCCATTCTATTATATACTTTGAGTCAGACAATAGTAGCAGCATTATAGTACGAGAACCGTCTGTTACCCTAAATTCTTCCAACAGTAAACAACATTTTCTTCATAGTTTACTCATATAGTTTAAATTGCACTCACGTAAATATATTTAAAACGATGTTTTTTTTGGCAGCAATGTGGACATTATATGTATTATTCTGCACATGTTTATAATGTTTCAGACTTTAAACAGATATACTCACTTGAATATTTAGTATCTTACAAGTATAAAAAATGTTATTTGTAACAGAGATTTCTCGACTTTAGGACTAGACTAATAGCATCAATTTTCTAATCAACTTTTGCGCCCTTTTAAAAATTCTTATAAAAAGTTTAAATTAAAGAAATATAGTAAGTCAAAAATAAATCTGTTTATATTATAACCTTTAGTAGGCAACACATCAATAATGCCAGAACAAGGCTGTAAACATTTGATAGAAATGTGAATGAAAAGGTAATCCAAACCAGTAACAGTAAAAATGTTCATGGTTAAATCTCTGTTTTACGTCATCACACTTTGATCACAATTGTCGCGCTGACTGTTACTGTGGATATTACTGTTATCGAACAAAAAATTATAATCAGATGTTATAGATATTTAATATAAAAATAATCTTTGGTTAGATCTTACAATTTACTTTCATAAAATGTTTCTTTCTAATTGAATAATAAAAAATACGTATATCATATATTCCTCCAGATACTAAAACTAAAAATATTTCAACAAAAAATAAACAGTTTGAGTAGTGTATAACTATGATGTAGTTAGAAGTACTACAAAACTGTTTCACAATATTGAATAATCCAAAGATTTGAGAACATGAGATATAGTTTTGCCAATGTTTCAATTTTGAGCGCATTATGAGGAATATTTCGTTAATTTCGACGTATAAAAAATAGTAAGCCTTTAATCAAGAGACAAAGGACACATTATGGAATGCCAATGCGGAGGGAGTAGACAAAGAGAAGTATTCCTGTAAGCGACAGTGGCGCGGCCTTCGCGGCGGCGGCCAAAAACGGAACTACGCGGGACGCGGACCGATAATGTCTTTTCTCGGCATTTTTTCTTCATTTTTTGTGAAAATAAATACCGGGAGTTCTAAAAAGAAATGCTACATTATATATTTCATTGTAATCAACATGCTGTTATGAAAATCAACGATGTAACATGACACATCCCAGTGGCTCATTAGAAGTAAGTTTTAACATGAGCGTTGTAAATATATTGTTAATTGTAGCTGTTGCACTTACTGTAGAATAGAATATTATTGATTCGCACAAAAATCTTATAGGTCCCCGAGCCACTTTGTTTGAAACCAAATTAATCTATTGGAGTGCCGGAAAATGCGTTCCCGCGTCGTTTCTCGCTTTCACGAAAACCTCATTCAGAGATTCGTTTATATTTCCGTAATGCATACCTTTCCCTTCTCCCATTTCCTGTGTACTATTCCTTACACTTTAATATTATACCTTCCGTACAGAATATACCAACAGAAACTTTTGGCTTTAAATAATGTTTCACATAAACCGACTCACCCCAAACTGATCCTTCAAAATTTTCATCTTTCTGAAATTGACTTTCACTTCCTAAAAAAATTCCAAATGAAGCTAACGGGGATATTAGACAAGAAGTGATTTCCTTTGACATTTTTTAACGTCAGTGAAACTATTATCTGACATTTCTTTCCCATTTATTTATCCGGATTCTCCTGACAGAATCCTATCCGACAAGAATCGATGGTTTGGATCCAATGAAATCGTTCTCAAAATACAAAGTTAGGATTCACTTCTTCGAGAATCAGTTCCATTGATCCGATTCTTTGAGAACCGCAACATTGATTCGTTCGTGTGATCCGAATCTTTCGAGTCATTACACTGAAAAATCGATTTACCGGAAAGTTGTTCCAATGGAATCGTTCTTAAAACACGAGAAACAACGGTTTTGATTCCCCAGAATCGATTCAACTGATTCGTTTATTTAAGAACCGTGCCATTGATTCGTTCATCTGGGTATCGATTCTTTCGAGCTTTAACACTGAGAAACGGGTTTCGTGGCCCGCAACCAACCTGTACTTCTCCCAACCATCGACTTCACTACTACTGCTGCTGGTGCCGCCGCCGCCGCGAACGGATCGCGCGCGCCAGCGAACGAATCCCGGAGGAGGACCGCCCGCGCGACGCCGCTCGCGAGGGGAACGGGCACGCGTGCCGTTGCTGGGCTTCGGCAGCCAATCAGCGCTGCGTCTGGGCCACGGATGAGCAAGCTAGACCGCCACTGCGAGTACGGTGCTGCCAAGAACAACTACTCTCCCGCGAACGATGTGTCTCGCCCTCTCTCGTTGAATCCGTTTCCACACTGTAGTCGCGCACGCCTAAATTTACACTACCAGTACTGTCGCCATGAACGACTATCCGTGAACGACTCTTTTGGAGAGTTCGTCCCTTGTCTACACCCGAGCTAAATTTACACGCCGCCGCATTTTCGAGTAGCTTGCCGCTAAGAACGACTATCCGTGAACGACTCTTTTAGTGAGTTCGTTCCCTGGCTACACGCGAGCTAAATTTACACCGCTAAGGTTGTTGCTGAAAACGAATATCTGTGAACGTATCTCTTAGTGAAAACGTTCCTTTACTAATCGCGCTCGTGCAATCATATTGCCATCAAATTGCCACATTGAATGAATATTCGTGAATGATATTCTCATAATGAATTCGTTCATTCATTACAACGTGCTTAACTTGTCTTTTCGCGAGAGGGCTCGGATTTCGGTGTTAATTAACGCGCATCGTAAACATCTACTGTGTCTTAATAATTGTTTTATCATCACAGTGTCGATTCCGGTTTGTTTCATAACGAGCCGATGAAACGAAATAATTGTCTTCCCTTAATTGTATTCAATATATCTGATTTCTGTACTTCATTAAAATTCTGAAATTTACCAATTGAATTTTACAATGTATTGAAGTCAAATTATTTCCACAAATTTGTTTAAAATATTGAACACATTCGAAAAGAATTAAAAACAAACGTTCTCGTGTTTTTAATAAAACTTGCTTGTTTCAATTTAAAATTTTCAGCCCGTAGTATTGATGAAACGTGTTTGACGATGTGTAAAAGAACATATCTGGAATCGAATGTGATGGTTTAATTTTCTTTAGATCCGTAGCCACGAGCATAAAATTTTTAACGACATTTCGAAATGAAAAGTTACTCTTAAATAGAAGCACAGAATACTCGGTAAGGGAATAATACATCAGGATTACAAAACGCAATATTAGAACTCTGTGAGGTACGTAAATATAGCCCTCTAATGATAGTAACTCCTCTTACCAACCTAGAGTTTATTTTAAACCGGGGATTTTCCCTTGCACTTTCCTGATCACTTAGTAAGTCTTTTGTTATCACCTTACGTATGTATCACTTAAGGACTACCCACGAAAAGGAATCCTGAATACAGATATCTATACAAAAACTTTCCGTTAATAATAAAAACGGCAGGTTCGCAAAAAGAACTAAAAAAGTCCTGTCATTTTACTCTCCTGTTGACCTCTTTCACAAAAGTCTTCATTGTTTTTAAAATATTCCTTCCCATCAACACTACATAATAATCCTGGTATAATCTAAACCTTCCTTTCCTTGTATACCAATGTTAACCGTTCCTTTTGCATGATTTGTGAAGTCATTGCAGGTGATATCTCTTACACTACGACCATCTCATTCATTTATGAGTAGTAATCTTCGTTAGTGACAAACTTGTATTTCAAGGACTAATTTATAATTATTTTATCAATGCATGGTGACTCCAATATATTATCATGTTTATCTCATGATTAACGCATTAGTTCCAGAACATGATTCACATTTCATATCTGTGTCATACTGAGAGCCATGTATAGTACAAACTCTCGAAAACTCCCGAAATTAAAAATGTATAATGATGCCAATACCCAAATTAGTATTGTTTTCTAGAGTTTAATTTATTCAAACTGTCAATACATCCACGTAATCAGAACCTTTTTGCAGTGATAGCCTTTTACAACCTATGAAATAAATATACCAATGTCAATAATTATTACGAGAATACATCACCTTCTGTGAGAGAAATAGAGATATCCTTTCATGAAAACACATTGTTTTGAAAAACAAAACCTGTTTCGGTAAACAAATCATGTCCGTTTTCTTTAATCCACTCACTCCCTAATCTCAACAACGTATTTCCCTCTTCTGTGCAGTGAGAGCTTTTCAAAATAGGCTTCAAATCCCTTGCGTGATAAGTACCTCACTGCCCTCCATTTGCACGCACGTCTCTTGCATTCTACTCGATTATAAAAAACGAAAACGAGTACTAGATTCGTTCATACAAACCAGTCCAAACGACTCCTTCATGTGAACAAACCACCATACCCGTTCATACGAACCAACTTTTGAGACCAGTTTGCTTGAACGAATCATGTAAACTCGCTCTTCGGATCGTCATTCCCTTTTCCGTTCCTTTCAGTTAGGCCCCATCTATGTTTTGCGTGACCCGTTCCACGTTCAAAACACAGGTCCCTTTTCGATGCACGTACACATCTTATACACACGTACAAAAAACTACTAAAATTTCCAGTGCAAACGAATCACACAGATACGTTCAATTGAACGAGACGCTGGCGCAAATATATGAACGCTTTCCTGACACCAGTTCATATGAACAAACTTCCAATATGAATGAGCTTGCAAGACTCGTTCACGTGAACGAGTTTTATGATTCATTAACGCGAGCGCAAGGAACGTTCGTTTTAATGACTCATTGAACCCGTTCTTAAGAACGGATCTCCCAATACTCGTTCATATGCACGATTCGTGCGTTGCCTTCATTTGGCAATAAGAGTCATTCATATGAACTGATCGCCAAGACCCGTCCATAAAAACGACTCGTTCACCTGAACGAATCGCGTGAACCAGTTCACTGGACGGACCCTCTCCTCGGATCCGTTCGGCTCGTTCGCATCTTGTCTTGAACCACTCCCGAAGCATTTCGGTTTCCCGCTCCCCCACCATCCACTTGCACGCACGTCTCCTTTTGTTTCCCCCCCCCAAAAAAAAATCAAGGAAAAAAAATAAAATAAAATAGATGGAGGAATTGGAAAGGCAAAGGCAGGGTAGGGCAGGCCAGCCAAGGGACGCGACCGGGAGCCGGACGGGGGCCCGCGGATGTTGCAGGGGATCGGCAGCCTGTTCAGTGCGCTCAAGGTGGTGCGTCTCCTGCGGCTGGGGCGCGTGGTTCGGAAGCTCGACCGGTACCTTGAGTACGGCGCGGCCATGTTGATCCTGCTGCTATGCTTCTACATGCTCGTGGCGCACTGGTTGGCGTGCATCTGGTACTCGATAGGCCGCGCGACGCCGACAACGGCGTGCAGTACTCGTGGCTGTGGAAGCTTGCAAACGTGACTCAGACCCCGTACGCGTACGTGTGGAGCAACGACAGCGCTGCGCCCGAGCTCGTCCACGGGCCGTCGCGCAAGACCATGTACGTGACGGCGCTCTACTTCACCATGACCTGCATGACGAGTGTCGGCTTCGGCAACGTCGCCGCCGAGACCGACAACGAGAAGATCTTCACCATCTGCATGATGATCATCGCAGGTGAGGGTGATGCTTGTGGTTTTTGGTTATGTCGTTTATCCTCTCTCTCTCTCTTTCCTTTGAACTCTGGTTCCTAAACGAGTTTTCAACCCATGTGTCGTTTGAGTGTGAACGAATCTGGGGATTCGTTCTCGCGATTCGTTCGCGAATGAACGAATCTGAACGATTCATTCTCGTCGTTCGTTCGCGAGTGAACGAGCCGGAGATTTGTTCTCTAGGTCCGTTAGCGAGTGAACGAGTGCGGGGATTCGTTCTCGGGATTCGTTCGCGAGTGAACGAATCTAGAGTTTCGGTATTTTTTGTTGTGTCGTTTTTTCCCTGATTGTCCTGCTGCGCCCAGTGTCAATGTACCCATCTGACGCTCGCAAGTGAGCCGTGTGATTCGTTCACGTGTTTTCTTGGCAAGTGAAAGAATCCGAAGATCCGCCGTTTTTTCCTCTCTCCTCTCTGAATGATTCATCCGAATGCTCATTGTGAGATGATATTCTTTTGAACGAATTGTATTAATTTTTTATTCACAATTGAAGTTTCATTCATTTCTCGCTTCACTCATTGTTCTAACATTCTTCCACTAAATTTGAGACAATTCATTTCTTGATTTGCTTTCTGTAAACAAATCTAGTGTTTCGTTTTTAACGAATTCGGTGTGCAAAACTTTCAGTTTCATTCAAGACTGAAATCTTGTGATATATTTTGTAAAATAAATCTACAAGAATTATCGATTTATATAAACATGCATTCGTTGCTGAACGAATCTTGCTACTCTAATATGGTGTTCTTTTCTCATTATATTTTCACCACACAAAAAGAAACTCGATCTCTGTAATTTTTGTACGTATCGTGAGACATTTAGAGATTTCTTTGTTTACATTTTCTACTCTTCACTTCATCACTGACACATTGCTCCATTTTGTTCCTTTGGTAGCTAACACCGAAATGTTTATTTTCAAAATTTTAAATTTGTTCTCTATTTTTAATAAACAATTTCTTTTGATTCTAATTCTTTTTGTTAATCATTGAGGAAAATGTTACAGCTTCTCTGACTATATTGGTTTTTTGAAATAAAGTTCAATAATGCATTTATCAACGCAATATTTCCTAATCAATCAGAGAGAGACAACAATAATAAGTAGACTTAATTTTTATTATGAAAATGATACAGTATGATTACTTAATTCAATTACCATTCTAAACCCATTGCAAAATTCGTAGTTTCATTGTATTTTTTCAAATCATTGTGATGTTCTTGAGATCATAAGACTTTTTTCCTCGTTCATTGCCTTCTGTCTTTGTTCGCTGTTAATCATTCCACGAAAAGACAATCGATTATAAAATTGTCTCGTACAAAATTGTTCGATTCTCTCTTCCTCCCTCTCTCTTGCTCTATTTCTATCTTACTCTATTTCTGCCTCTCTTAACGATTTTCACGTTGGTTGGTGCTGGAAGTTTGTAGCGTGATGTTGTTTAAAATTCGCTATCATTTCTTTAAGAAAGTGTCATAACAAGAAACGAATCTTATTTTCCCTGTCCACTATATTCCTCTTTATTTCCATTTTATTTTCACAAAAATAAAAAAGAATCCCTTCCTTGTGTGACAAAAAATGTTTATCACATAGTGTTTTGTCGTCCATGGTCGTTAATCGTGTGTACACTTTGTGTCTTGTGTGTTCACCGTTTGAATGCTTAACCTGTTGATAACTATCTGTCGCCAGTTGTCACCCTGCTATCTAGAATCCCTCGCATGATTATGTTGTGGATTTTGATCACTATTTTGAGAAGATTCGAAAAAGTAGAAACATGTTCTATTTGTGTTTTCATCAGTCCCCATTCTTGTGACATCCCTTTTCTTATGGAAAAAGCTCGAAGTGTATGATGTATTTAGACACCCGTACGGAGATACAAGATCACCAAAGGTGAGATTCGTGTACTTAACGTGTGTAACTTCTCTCCACGTGTGTGTTGAATGTTGTTCTCACCCTCATATCATTTGGTGTGTGTTAGTGTGTCTATCACTTCTACTCTCAATCACCTCAGATTTCTCGATCCCACTCTTTTTTTCGTTCTGAAGCTTTTTATTAATAAACTGCTATAGTCACGAGTTTTACAAATCGGGCATGTCAGCGAAAGGTGAGACTACGTTCGCATAGCAAAAAAAAGAGAAATTTCTCTTTCTTTTACGTTTCCTCTAATTTTCCTTCCCGACAACCTCATCTATCGTAGAGTACTTAAGCTGCACATAGGGCCACAGAAAAAGGAAAGTTCGTGTTTCGTGGGATTTGTGTTTTGTGAAATAATAAGCTAGGGGTGGTGTTCTTTGCTTCTGAGTTTTGCAGTTATCTCCTGTCCTTTAGCGTTTTACAACTGAATTGTTCTTTGAAAATTAGCATCATAGTAAGCAATTGAAAAATGAATGAGTTCGTATTCAAGTGAATTTTCTAAATTTAGAACTAAAAATATTCATATTTCTGAATAATTACATTATTTTGCTAGTTTTTTTGTAATATGTAGCATGGGATTATTTTATTTATTATTAGTTAAAAATATTCGGATATTTAAAATAAAAAATCTTCTTAAATTTCAAACCAATAAGTCCGTTATTAAATGACTACCGTAAATTACACACCCAATTTTCTTCATTAATGTGGTCACTCTTTTCATAAGCACTAACGTGTTTACACAATGGAGCACCTTAGTTGTTGGTCAACACAGATATGTTTTGTGAGTCACTTTACACTCATGTGTGCAACACCTACACTCATGCTTAATGAAGAGAAAATGTTATATGTCGCTTCGTAAACAGAATCTGCGTTCTTGCTGTTATACGTCTGGTGTAATAAATGCATGGTAAATTTGTTTACCATGTAAATGCCCCATCGGCAAAACTTTTAGCACTCCATGATTCTAGAAAAAAACAATATTAAGTTTATTAAATAGAAACACACAAGAAAGTGAGCGACAATTAAAGCAGGATCGACTTTTCTGTTTTATTCTTGAAATCATTGTGTTGTGACTGTTTTCTTACAATCACATTAAGCAAAAATGTTGATGGTGGAATGAAATTTCAAAATAATATACTGTTACACAGAAAAAAATTAAATGTAAAATGCAAGTTATTTATGAAAAACCAATACCATTGCAGTCTCATTACGATCAATTTTCTCATAATTCTGTTGTTAACGCTGAATATTAGGGAGAATATTGTGAGGTCTCAGGAACAAAAAATTCCACCATTATGTTTATTATTCCTTTAAAAACGTATACTTCGAAATCCGGACACACTTTTTCTTTGGCCCCGTGTTTCCAAAATTTGAGGGGAAAAGGGGGGTAAAAAGCAACAAAGAAGTTGGAAGAGCAACAAGAAATGCATGATCATCATAGCAGGAAGGTGAGAAAGACAAAACAAATGACTGTTTGGTCCTCCTCCTGGTTCGGTCGCAAAAATTATATAAACTCTTGTGTTTCTCTTTATCTCTTCTTGTGTTTTTCGCGTTTCTTCGATGAGATCAAGCTCCGAAAATCATCAGAGGAATATGGAAGTCCAAATGAAGAATGATCTAATTGGATTGCCAATTCTCTGTCCGAAAACTTCAAGAAAATATTAAGAAGAAAATGAGACACAGACAATAGTTTCTGTCAAGATGTAAAAACAAAAAAAATACAGTTTAAGATAATATCAAGCGAAGAGCAAAACTTATAAGAATATACAGAGTCAATCGCATGCTAAGGCACATACAAAACCGATCAAGTTAGCAAGGAATTGCAGTCCTAAAAAAATGAAGACGGACTAAAGGTAAATTCCGAAAAGGTATGTATCCTGCGTGTGCGTATGGTGTTTTCTGTTGTTTGTTTTCTGTTGTTTTACCCCGTAGAAATGATGTTCGTAATATAAGTGCTCATTATCATAACAGACGCAATCTCAGAACGAACTTAAAATCTGTGAAGTGGATTTTTCATATAAACAGAAAGGAAAAAATGATCATGCAAAATGAATATGGAAATATTAGTTTCTGAATTATGCGATCATCTTGATTCATTTGGACACTCCAGAGTTATGTTTCTTTTTATTTTGCTATTTCAATATACAATATTTATCCCCTGTGCCACTCATGAAGAAAGTCGCTTTTATTTAGAAAAAAATAATTTCATTCAAAATTCCTTCTCTCCGTTGTGATTGTCAGAAAATAATGGGATCAAATATTATACGACTAGATACTGAGAATGTCTTTCTGCTAGTTTTAGTGTAATCTGACGCTGCCAGGTTCTTTAGTATTTCGAATACGTCTATACTAGTACCTAAAACACTGTATGTATCAGATTAAATGTTGAAATATATTCATATCTGAATTCAGGTTTCTGCTTGTATTAATATTGAGTGCCAAACATCTTCAGGCGAAGTGCCAAGTGTCTAATACTATGCCATAATACTCTTAAACGTAGAACAACAGTAATCGAATACATAACAGAATTTTGCAGATATACCGCAAAAATGCATTTCTGGACACGTATTGTAATAATTAATTTCCTCTTACCTCTATACGATAAGCTCATTACCAAAGTCTATTATAAAGTTCTGGTACATTATGTATAGTAGAGAAAGAAAACCGTCACTTTTCATTTAGCGAATAAACATGTTAGAAAAACTTATCTAAGCTGGTATGATTATTTTTTCTGGATGTAAATTACATAACTACGATATACCATTTTTCGATCATATGTTCCAAAATAATTTTAAAAACCTTGTTTAGCATTTCTATTTCTTTAAATCTTTAGTCAACCTCTGGCAAACCATAACTTCAAACAAAATTAATTCTGCAAAGGGTTGTACAATAGAAATATATTTTTGTGCAAATTCTGAAAGTGTAATTTGCATATTCTTGAAATATTCGATAGGATGAATCAACAATTGGATGATTCGATTAAAATTTTGTTTTTTGATTTTTACAATGTTTGAGTACATGAGAATGTTCGTATACATACCATGTCCATATGGAATCGACAATATCTCAGATAGTTCGGAATACATCATCAGCACAGAGCACTGTCAAACTTAATTTGATCCAGATAGGCTTCTACCACAAATTATCTCAAAAAATAAACAAATGATGACACTTATATTATGTACAATTTGTATAATGTATTTTGTGTGAATTTGCACATCGTGCAGTGGCCCTGTTGTATGAAATACATCGCACGTGTTTTTGCTTGTATGTCTCACCAAACTCCGTGTCCTCTATCTGATTCCTCTACTTCTTTCTCTAAATGTGCCCATGATGAAAAGACAAGGGAGAGGTAGTTCGGCGTGCCGATTTCTGCTCATTCTACGGAGCACCAGTTTGTTTCACAGACCACGTGACCACAACACGGGTACTTCGTTTGAACAGCCAGACCATACACGAGCCGCCATGTTGGATGGAGAGCAAGAAGTGTTGGGAAACATTTTGAAAGTGGCATAATGTGACAATTTTCAACGGTTACAAACCAAAAATAACACAAAAGTGTACATGACGCAATATTTAAAACAAATGCTTCATCTAAGTATCTGTTTCAACGTCTTGCAACAAGGTGATAATGTTGGTATCTGGCTGCATTTAAAATTCCCGCTAATATTGTGACGCAAACTGGTACCCGAAGCTCATTGGCTGAAGTCGGATAAAATGCGCAATAGCTGACCCATGTCTCTCCACCATGCGTATGTCCTGTTAGTTGGTTTCAGATTCGTTCCTTGACACGAACTATTTCGATGAATCGGCTTTTCATTCATCGGACACCTCCCAAGATATTGAAATTTTCCATGATGTTCTTTCTGTGAAAACGATACTTTTTGAGATTGTGTGATTTCTTTGTTTCAACAGGCTCTTGAGATCTGATTGATTTTGCCAACAAAATGTTGTTCTCCAAGTACTACCTGTCTTTCCCAAAAGTCCCAAAGTTGCACAACCTGCTGCAGTTATTTGCTTTAAATATTTAATCAAATCTCCCAACATGATATCTTCCTTCATTGCACTTGCCATTATTTTGGAAACGTTATCATCTTTTCTTTAACCTCTAAAAATGTTGTTTTTATTTCCATGACAGTTCGTTTTCATTATAAATGATACGGATGTTTGAAAGTAGGACGCCAGTGTTTTCAATTACGGATTAAATGATCAATTACGTAAGGGCACTATTTTGTCAGAAAGTATTATAGCATTCCCTTGCGATATAATCGATGCATGCATCTGTTGATCATATATG
The DNA here is from genome assembly GCA_964035755.1 of Teleogryllus oceanicus. Classification (NCBI taxonomy): domain Eukaryota; kingdom Metazoa; phylum Arthropoda; class Insecta; order Orthoptera; family Gryllidae; genus Teleogryllus; species Teleogryllus oceanicus. The sequence continues at coordinate 59,576,719 of CAXIVR010000013.1, forward strand.
CGTCTGGAAATAGGTAAGCATATCAGTATTTAAATCTAATTTAAACTTATCGGCAGGTCAGTAAGATAAAATAAAAGCTGGTATCTTCGTCAGGATAAACACACTCACACTACAAACCTAGAACAAAAAAACGTATAATAACGTTCAAAATACAAATAATTGCAAATTTGATTCAAATTGTTTCAGACGATTTAATTTCGATAACTTCGGGTCTATATTTATTGAAAACCTTGACATCCTTTCTTCAAACATTCGATATCATTATATATTGTCATATTTGCAACAGCATTGAATTGCATTTCAATCTAGTGCTGTCTTTACATGATAGCAAGCGCTGTGCGTTCCCCATTGTGAATTATCCTAGACCCATATTTTCCTTCTCCGTAAAACTTCTTACAGATATTTTATTCCTATTTTTCCGTTTCCAGTCATTATCCTGAGTATTTCTCATCACATATAAGTACGTAATTTGTACAAGTAGATCTCAACAATACCTTATCGTTCGTCTACAATGTTTTTTATGTTTTTGGGTTGAATTTATGTTTTCTTTTTCATTTGAGTAACAATATCTTTGAAATTGTGGCTTCTGTTCACTATCAAATTACCCCGTCATTCCGTTCACAGGTTTTCTTTTGCTGATTTTCTTTTTATCAAGCTTATTCACATTACTTTCCTACTTAAAAATAATTGTATTTTCACGTTTCTTTTCTAAATATTTTATTGTAATTTCCTCGGTTACCTTTTTACCATTGTTTTGTAAACCACTATTTTCTAATGACATGTGCACATCCTTCCTTCAAATCTTCGGTATAATGAGACATTGATTTATTTACAACAGCACTGAAAGCTATTCCAATCTGGAAGTACTCACCCATTTTTCAAAAGATTTAATGAGATTTTTCTGTACATCAGATCACTTCCGACATTCTTATAATTCCTAAACTGAAAAGTAATTCCGATGGTTTCCCGTAATTTTTAATACATATTTAATCATTTAATCACTACTCAATAAACTCAAATCAATTTGCGCAAAAACAATTTAAGTTTAGCTAATCAATCGATTATTATGGAAGTTCGTAATTAGCAAGTAATTATCAATGTTGATTTATTGTTTCTTTTCTGAAGGTACTTAAGACTCTTATTGAAATATTCATGTAAAGATATTGGAAATCCGAGAAGGATAATGTGCTTTTCGTTCAAAATTATTGCGGCATTGTGCAGAAGGGTTTTCCATTAACAAATTCAAACTCCTCGGACAATTTTAAAATTACAATAAATTATATACGATAAAAAATTACTGACCTAACTTTCGATATCCTTTTAATATATCTTCAAATTTATTTGAATATTTAATTACTTTTTATTTCTCGCCCTTTTCCTTTTTTTGCAGCGGTTTTGAAACATGAAACATTTTGGTTCTTTTACTTTCTCACGTCTCATTCATGTCCCAATTCTTCACTTCCTTCTTTAACTTCCTTTGACTGGCGATAAACATATAAGTTTCTTGTCAACACATTTCTCATTTGAAATTCCTTATTCCGTAGAAGAACAGAAACTTTGAAAAAGTAATTGATATTAATGCACAACTGAAATTGAAAGTAGAGTTTACTCATTCACTCACGAATGATATTTTGGAGTAAATTATTTTACTCCAAAAATGTATATTTAATAGGGAAAGTTTATTAAAGCTATATGTTTATCGACATAAAAGAGGATTATACGTAAATCATCCAAACTTATTAATACACGATAATTTTCAAGGGAGAACAATATACATACACGCTTGCGAATATGAAGGGTTGAAAGCTGAAAAAGAAATGGCGATTTCTTTTATTATTACAAAATCTGTATTGTTACAGGTATTTATTGCCAAAAACGTTTTTAAATGGGAATAAAATATTGTGAATACCAAAAACATAAATTGTAACTCTTGGAGATAAAAAAAGTGGATCGATTAGATCAATAAAAAATCGGTTGTATACAAATCTCATTACTTATTACTTGTCTTTAAAATTTCGTCATGTGATTTGCCTAAAAGTATCGTGTATTGATAAATTGTCATTCAAAAAGGGAACAAACTTAATCTACGCTTTACAGTTTTTGGCCGTTTAAATGTTTCTAAATAGCAGTAAGCAGACTCCTTAAATTAATACTGATGCCTTTTTCCCTCATCATTCAAAGTTAATACTTGTTTCCTTTTATGTTTCTGAACTCTATATCAATATTTCTGAAATTGTCTAAACTTTTAATCTCCTACTTCACCTTTCTCAATTGTTTTTTAAATATCACGACGAGCGCAGAACTGTACTTAATACACCCGTGAGCCCTTTTAGACAATCTACTAATCATCAGATCCAAGATTATCTTTGTAGTTTAAATTACCTATTTTTGGTATTCATGTATTGAAAAATGTACCTTGATTTTTTTCCATAATTGCCATATAATTATTTAATAATGTCTTGAGTTTTTTAAATGCATTTGATGTTCAAATTGCTACTGATAGTAATCAAGGTTTGTTTTCATGAGTCATTTTTATGTGTCCTTTTTCACATTTGACATCAAATGTTTTCTTGCAATTCTTTTATGCTTTTGGCCTGAAAAACTAAGAGATTTTTTTACACGTCAGAACATGACAGGTAATGTCATGAGTTTTCAGGTTCTTAACGAGTTTGTTTGCTTGTAGGTCAAAACGACAATTGAAATTTTGGTCCACAATTGCAGTTTCTTGTAGATTTCATCCTTACGATAGATTATTTTATCAGCTACCTTTATAATTTTACCTATTACCTTCTTATGTGTGAACTTATCATCATACATTAAAATAGATAGTTTAAATGAAGCCTTTAAGCGGCCAAGTCACTGCCATTGCATGCCCAAGCTGTCACATTCCAATTCGTAATTATTAAACTTCTTTTACAAACACGGTCCTTCACTAGCCTACATCACCAAGTTCACCGCCTTCACCATACACGCTCTCCAAATTCACCTTTCACTAATTTATTTCCAACCAGTCCCTCCTCTCCATCCCACTTCAAATCACACTAAAATCCAAAATCCAACATCCAAAAAATCATCATCCAAAATCCAAAAAATCATCGTACAAAATCCAAAACCCAAGAAATCATCGTCCAAAACCAAAATCCAAAAAATCATCGTCCAAAATCCAAAAAATCAAAAAATCCACGTCTTCCACACAATGCTACCTGACCACTCATACCTTCTCAATGTCCGTTCCCCCAAATCTACATCACAATTACACACTCCACATTCTTCATAACACCATAACTGAACTGTCACTCTTTCAATTCTTATTTTATTAATTTTATCTCATTGATAATCAAGATACACCAAGTCCAATTACAAACCCAATGCAATAGAAAACTACAAACCACTTAAACCGCACACTACTCTCCCTTTCCTTACTTTTTCTCGTCCCCAGTAAATCCCTTAATGCTCGCAATTCTCCAGCTTTTTCCAATCCGTCTCAAACTCATATCATCCAGAACTTGATCATTGCCATTCACTCGGCAATGTACCTCAACACCACAATCAGTATGTATTTAATAATGCATCTGAATACATAAATAAGCTTAACCTATAAACAAATTAACTCTAGAATTTCCAGCAACATCAGAATCTCTAGTGAAGCCTTAGCTATTCCAACTTAAACTTAAACCAAAACCCTATAACCTGACTGAATTGTATAAATTACGTAAATATAGTCGCCTGAACCTTACTATCACCTTAAACCATGAAATATAGACAAGAATTGGGCAAATTTTGTTTGAAGAATTATAAATGCATACACGGAAGTTAAAAACAATTTGAATTGAATAACAGAATCCACAATACCACAATGCATGTTAACTTCTCAATTCAATTCGACCTCAGAACTCATATAGATAAGCTCAATCTGAAAATGCACCTAAACACCTTACACTGCAACTCACCTTATCAAATCAATTGCATAATCCATTTCCAATCCGCATAATCTTCTCCCCCCATAACCATATCCACGTCACAGCACACCCCAAAATACAACTCACCAAAATTCAAGTACCTACCATAACCCCTCAATTTACCTGAACCTAACAACCGTCCTAAATTTTATAACCCAAGCTTAAGACCAACCAGCTCAACCTCACAAAAACCCCATCAAACTAACCTCACGTAAATTCTATAACCCACTAAACTACCACGATTTACCTGCACACTACAACCCTACCCCGGTAAACTCTATAACTTGTCTCAACCCCCGTAAACCACCTCAACCTCACTTTAATTCCAAAAATTTTAAATCCAACCTTTACAATTCACCTTAATCTTTCAACTCACCAGAAAATCTATTCACCCAAACCCCTAAATTAACCATAACCTCACAACTAACCTGAACTTTAACCCATCTCAACTATTAAAATGCCCTCTACCCATTAAACCCCAAAACCCCCTAAAAAACTCCCTTCACCAACCCTTAAATCCAAACCCCATAACCTCAAAACACATCACAACTTCACCAGCCATTCATCCCAACCCCCTTTCCATCTCATCTTTTAAATACTATCTGAACCCTATACAAGCCTACAATACACCCAACACACACCTTCATCTCCAAAACACATCTTAATCTCACCACCTACAACCCCCCAACCATATCCAAACCTAAACAAACAACCCCTCGATCCTCCTATCACCTTGCATCCATCCTCCGCAATCCCAACGTATACAAAAACCAAAACCCTATCCGCCAACCCGAAAAAAATCACCCAAAACAAAACTTCAACCTCATAATCCTACCTTTCACCTACAACATTTCGTCTATCCTCAATTCTCCTTCAATCCTAACTTTTACAATGTACCTTCACCTGTCAACCCTAACAAAACATACAATATACCCGATCCACCCACCGGTAGCGGTACCTCAGTGCATCAACTGATGTCACTGCAGCGCCTCTAACCGGGAGGTCCTAGGTTCGAGTCCTGCGGCGGCAGGATTTTCGACACAAGCTTGTCAGCTAGATCGAATTCAGTCGCTGTCTGGAGGAGAATTCTAGCGAACGGCTGCTCTGATCGGTAGTTTTCCGTGGTTTCTCCGATCAACACCAGGCGAATGCCGGAACAGTACCCTACCAAACGGGCCACGGACCGCGCGCTATCTGTCCTTCCTCTTCCTTGTCCTATCCTCTCCCCTTGCACACACACATACACTAACATGCACCACACTATCACATATTCCGGGAGACCGGTCGGGAGCTTAGAGCTTGTCCCGGCTGGGGCGGTGCCCCGTTGGTGGGAGAGACCTGGTTAGGGGGAAACCCCACTAGCCGACGGTATTTCTGCGCCGGATCTCGCCATCCAGCGGTAGAAGGTCACCGCCATCTCCCGAGAAAAAACACGCACTACACTAACGGGACTAATGATCGAAGCAGTTTACGCGCCCGGAAACACGAAAAAGTCAATCAATCCTAAATTCCAAACTACATTTTAAACTCGAACCTCACACAACCCCTCCACAATATCCCTTATCCCACAGACCATCTCAACTTTTACAATTCACCTTCAACTCTCAACCGTATATCAATATCCACTATACGACACTCACGCAAAACCCATCAATAAACACACTCTAACCCCACCTCCACCCACCCATCCCAATCCCACCATCCACACGTCCCCAATCCCTGCCATCTAACTTTACAATGTCCTTCAACTCTAACCCTATCAATATCCACTATACAGACACAAACCCTCCCTACTCCCCCCCCAAAACCCATCAATAAACACACCCTAACCCATCCCAATCCCACCATCCACCCGTCCCCAATTCCCCTGCCATCTCAACCCTATGTAAATCTACACTATGCCCGACTCACCCAAAACCCATCAATAAACACACCCTAACCAATCCCCCTGCCATCTCAACTTTTACAATGTACCTTCAACTCTCAACCCTATATAAATCTACACCGTGCCCGATGAGCCCAAACCCTTCCCTCGTCCCCCGTGCCCAATGCCCCGTGGCCGCGGTCTGACGCTGCCCTGCCGTGCAGCGCTGCTGTACGCCACCATCTTCGGCCACGTGACCACCATCATCCAGCAGATGACGTCGGCCACCGCCAAGTACCACGACATGCTCAACAACGTGCGCGAGTTCATGAAGCTGCACGAGGTGCCCAAGGCGCTGTCGGAGCGCGTCATGGACTACGTGGTCAGCACGTGGGCCATGACCAAGGGGCTGGACACCGACAAGGTAAATCAGGTCAGGCAAGGCAAATCTTTCCCCCCCGCCCCCGCCTCCGACCCCCCGTCGTCCTCGCAGCCACTCCCCCTCGTGTGCGAAACCACACCCCCCACGTGATCGCCTGGCGAGCGGGAACGGGTCTCCAGGCATAGGGAGTCTTTTTTTTTTTTTTAATTTGTTGCGTCTACATCTTGACGCAACGCGTCTCCAAGCCCCTTAAGGGGCGTTGAGCGCTTTACACTTTGGGAGTAATCCTCCATTAATGTGCTTTATTATTTTTAATATTAGTCAAGTCTCGTCACGTCGCAGTCAGTCAGTGCCTTTTATCCCTTCGGCCAGGGGCTCGACGCCGTTAGATCCCGGGGTTCCTGGCCGGTCACCCAACCACGAACCCGCGAGTCTCGAATGCGCTTAACCTTCGTGACTTCACGGAGCGTAGTAAACGCATTCGGCTAGCGCCGCCGGCATTCTTCGGAGTCTTCGGATTGTTGTGGGCGTCAGAGCAGTAGTTGAGTCGCCATCTCTACATGGCCTGACGGTGCAGAGGGGAAATATGTCGTATTAAATTTATTATTTATTTTTCTGTCGATAGATTTTTCAATATGCCGGACTGTTTTTGGTCATTTATTTTAAACACAGAAAACATTTTAGAGTAACTGTTCTCTCTCTCTCTCTCTCTCTCTCTCTCTCTCTCTCTCTCTCTCTCTCTCTCTCTCTCTCTCTCTCTCTCTCTCTCTCTCTCTCTCTCTCTCTCTCTCTTTCTCTCTTCTCTCTTTCTCTCTTTCTCTCTGTATATACAGTATATAATATTGGAACGTTTCGAAAAATAATTATTTCCATTGTCGGGCTTAATGTCGAAATATATTTTGCCATTTCATCTACAACAAAATTTGTTTTAACATTTAAGCCTGGCAATGAAAATAATTATTTTCTGAAACGTTCCTCTAATATATATTGACATAAAACAATGTAAACAATATTTCTGTCTTTAACACAAAAGACTAAAAACAGACTAAAATATGGCGTCCACAAATTCGAGGGAACCTTCAGACATGCGGGAACGAGTCTCAAAGCAAGTGAAACCCCCCGGATGGTGAAAACACTTCAACGCGAAGTCTAGGATGGGTGCTCTAGCATCACAAAGATGATGAAGGGAAAGGGGTTTTGGACGTCAGAATGTATTTATTTTTATTTATTTATTTACGTCAGAAAAACAGTTAAAAACTGCGTATGACGTGCTATGGGAAAAAGTGAATTGTGTGCACATTTTCAAAATTCTGTGATCCCTACACTTACTCATATACTACTTAAATTTTGAATTTTTGAAAGGGAGAAAAAAAACAAAAACTCCCATGTAATAAAATCTATTTTCAAGAATAAATAAGCAATAAATTTTGAATTTTGAATGATACCTGAGAGCCAGTTAAGTGCTCTGTTGTAGCGACCATCCATCTTTACGCGGCATGACGTCGGAAAAGGGAAACAATATGATGTTTTTGTGTACGGAGGCCATCAAACACAAGAAAACCGCCCGGCGAGAGGGAACGGATTTCGATGCTCGTGGAGCCTTCGCAAAACGATTGACACTTCCATCGCAGAGGTTAGGTCAGGGTGGCGGGAAACGGGATGTGGACGGTAGCTGATAATTGTCCGTATGCTCTGCTGTGGTAACCATCTGTCTCTATTTGGCATGACGCTGCAGAAAGATAATACTATGACGTCTGTGCTAGAGACTTAAGGCTTAACAGTCTTTCTTCAATAACTGTTATCACACAAACAGCTTACTCGTAATACCTGTTATTAATAACAGTTTAAAAATAGCCGGTCCATGACTAGCAACCTAACATGGCCGACTGCTAAGAGTTAAAGAAGTTGTAGCGACTGCTAACAGTTAAACCACTTAAAACGAATAATGTTGGTAGCACCGTAAAGCTTGTGCAGCTACCTTTCGACGCTTCCTTGTACTACTTTCCCTAACATGTTTGGACAGAGAAGCAGCTGATATGAACGAGACTGGATGAACTGACAAGGATGAATAGTAATTCATATAATGTGTAGCGAATGTGTATAGAATATAGAATATTACTAAAATGAAAGTGATTCGGGTTCAGATTGCAAATATTCTTTCAAATATGCAACTTGTGCACAGTGAAATGACGAATGCCAAATATAATGAGGTGAAAGGTTTTTGCTTATCTATAGCTAAAGTGTTAATGACTATCGAATATCAAGTATTATAATGTGAGTTATTTGACCGTAACTCATTTTATTTTATCGGACCTAGGGAAATATTAGTTGATCTCGCATAAGCAGCAATGGGACAGAGATAAGTTAACATATTGGACGGACTTAATTTAAAGGACAAACATCTTGTTGTAGTGTATACAATAAAATATAAAACTATTGTGGCACATGGTGTGTAATAATGATGAATTATGTATTAATGAATATAATTTGAACACTGGCAAATCATGATTGTTTAGCTGCAGTGAAGTTGTTATCGTACAAGATGGTTACCACAGAAGCTTGTAGTAGTTCGGATTCGGCCCAGTAGGTTGCAGTTCTATGCATTTCAACCGATAACTGTCAATAACAGGATAAACGAAATAACTGTTATTTCGCGTAACAGTTACGAAACGTTAACGGTTAAGAAATAACAGTTTATCTGTTAAGAGCACATCCCTAGTCTGTGCACGGAGTCCCACCAATACAAGATGTCAGTTGAGCGGGAACGGGTTTCACACGTGGATGCCCCGGATGGTGTTTCCACGTGTGTCACATAGGTCGGGTGCGGTATCATTCCAAAGGGAGTAAAGACGTCAGAACGGTGGCTGGTAGCTCAATGTTTTGCCACTACGACCCTTCATAACTACATGGAATGACGCCGCTAAGAGGAAATAATATGACGTCTATATACGGAGACCCGCGAATGCAATTGAAAAGCGTCTGCCCTTTCAAGACGACATTCCGCCATGATGGTTAAACAATGGGACTGATTTTCGGGCGACGTGATGTTGGGAGTAATGTTACTCACTGTCTAGGTGTTGTGGGTATACAGTGGAATACACAACGTTTCGTAACTAGTTTTGTTACATCATCAGGTGCTTAGTGAGGGAACTGCAATCCCATTGAATTAACTCTGCAGTAGAACAATCGAGGAAACATTACTACATTAACTCACACTCACTACAGGTGATATCAGATAACTTATCAGTTATCTGATATCAGATAACGGTTACAAAATTTTAAAAAAGTACCAACAAAAAAATAAAAATAAAAAGATCGTCGCGGTTTCATAGTATCCATTCGTGTCCACGGCCTGAGAGAACTGACCCGTCCCCGGCCGCCCTGCCTGACACCTCTGCTTGCCTGTCTAACTGCCTGCCTGGCTCACGCAGATGATGTATATGTGTGTGTACGTCTGTGAATTATTATGATTTCGTTTGCATTGTTTATTGCATGGTGCATTTGATAAGAGAGCCACATGACTTGAAATCCGGATTTTATTTGGATTACATTGAATGGAGTTGATATCATAGATTAGATGTCACTTTCTCTTTATCTTAAATATATTATTGTGATTCGAGTTCAAACCAGAAGTAATATGAATAAATTTAATTCATGACTGAGGAAAAATATCAAGTGAATTCGTGAGTTGTATTACATTTTTATAATCAAAGAAAACTTAAATGAAAAATATTGTATCATTAAGTATGCAAACAATGCCCAGTATTTAAATATCGAGTGAATTCGTGAGTTGTATTAAATTTTTATAATCAAAGAAAACTTAAATGAAAAATATTGTATCATTAAGTATGCAAACAATGCCCAGAATTTAATGAAGTAGTTGTATTAATGTAGTAATGTTTAATTTGCACTACCTATCCTGCACGAACAAAAGAGAATTGCGTTCTTGTCACTTGATTATTTTGTTCGCAAACTATCAGTAAATATGTAACCCGCAACATTCTATTAAGACAAATGTAAAATAAATATTAATGAGTCGACTTCCTTGATAAAGTATATCTTGAAAAAGACAAATATTTTAAATGTATATCATACAAAACAATAGGCGTATTCTATTCGTTATTTTACAATTTTTGCACTGACGAAAATTTCCAATCTTACTTTGAGCATAGCTCCTGTATCTCGGAATTGTAGCTCCATAGTATGCCATATTTTCCCCACCAATTGTGCATTAAAGTTCTTTAATCTAAACGTTAGTCAAATAAAAAATCGAGCAACAGTTGTTAGCTGAATATTGATATTAATCTCCATGTTTCGTCTCGTAACGAAAGTTGTATTGCATGCAATACAAACAAGTCATGTGATATCTCATTTAGATACGTTTTCCTGGAAAGAAGGATTTGTAATAAGTAGCTACAAACGTAGAACTTAGGGTGACTTTTCCCCTCAAATTAATTTGAGCCGTTATCTTATATTACATCTCGTAGTGATTTTTTCTTCGAAAACAGGCACCAAAAGAAAGAAACTCTAGAAAATAGTATATTAAGATGAGATCACTAGTGTAAAGGTATTTCCTTTAAATAGTAGAGAGATAAAATATGATTCAGTTTTAGACTCAGTAGGTGTGACTCCTAAAAGAAAAGGCTTCGCTTCCGTTACATTCCAATTCAATGAAAATTGGTTTAAACTACTTTGTTTGACATTTTTAAATGCATACAAATTTTCTTTCTAAGTTTAATGTTTTGTTTCTATCAATAGAAAATTTAATTATGCAACGAACATCATTCTAAATTTTTCAGATTGGGAATAAAAATTAAGGAAAAATTTTATATTTCTTTTTGCTCCATAATTTTACTTCCTTCCAGGTTTACCAGTAATGGACTCAACCCATTGTGAACTACAATTATTAGCGATAGTATTACCTTACATTCATATGTGAAAATTAAAATGATTGAAGATATGCTAAAGTATCATATCAAAACTATTGGGATTTCTCTCAATAATTGCGATGAACTGTATATAATTCATCACTGTTCAATAGCTCCTATTAAATTATGCCATATTTCTCAAATACATTGTGCAAAATGGGTTGAATCAGAAAACAATTGCACGAAGCACGCCAGTGAACTGAGTTGTGAATCAAATGCACGAAGATAAGTGTTGCCTGTGGCTCAATTAATTGATTGACTGGTTGCCTTGCCATCCTCGAGGAGACAACAAGATATCGCCGACTTTCTACAAGAGAATTATTCGAGAATTTTGAAATTAAGAGAAATATAATGTTAATCTATGATTTTTTGAAAAAAATAATAGCGTCTCCCAGCGAATGTTTTCGTTTGTTGAAAAGTAATAATTATATTACGTATTAATTATATTGAAATCGTAGGTAGGATATGTGAAGAGAAGTTTAAGTAATGTTGAAATTCGTAGTCGCAAGCTTTTCGCTCTTAATAAAACAAATGATGTACTTCGTAAATGATATATGTGGAACAAGATAATAAATATTAATATATAGTGTGCTAGAGTGGCATTAAAATTGTTCAAAAAGTCTGACTTATATTTCATCTCGTACAATGAAAACTTACAATTTGTATGACTTCTTAATCGACATGAAGTAATGATTTTTTTTTAAAAAATCGAATCTTTTATATTTTATTTTGTGAGAACGTTTTTCTTGACTACTTTTTTCCCGAGAATATACTTGAAAGGAATTTCAAGTCCGTTGAAGTGCTTATCACTATACTCAGTTGTTAATGTTCTGTGCGTTTTTACATCAGTCTTATGAACTAGGTAACTTAGCTTTCTACCGAAGTCGATATGGGAATAATTACTTCAATTTGTTTTACATATTGGCTGTAACTCATTAGAAACATAAATAAATCATGTTCGTATGTGCATCATATTGTTTACTAATATTATTTAATAAAATTTCGTTTGCATAATGTTTTTATTATTTTAATAAAAATATTGTAAATTATGTGTTGATTATCACTTAATTTTTATCAGAGTTTGCTAGAAAATATTGTTTTTATAAATCTAGACTATGTTCGGCGTGTATTTTTATCTTGCACGCGTAAGTCATTTTAGGTGGTAGAAAATACAGAATCGTATTTTCCTGGATTAGATGAAGAAATGTCATTTTGACGAGAAACGATTCGTTTCGTCAAAGCAGTTTCTTGACAATTTATCTTCTTCTATTACGTTCAGAAAGTTTTGTTTCCAGTGATTCAAAGCTCTTAGGGTAGTTTAACTATTGTCAAAGAAGAAACGCATTGGTGATAGTGAGAAAGTAAAAAATCACTTTTTCGATGAGAAAACTCAAATTCATGAATTGACACAAATTCATGCAATTTACGATATCGCCCAAATTTAGGCACTCAGAACCTTAGACCATCATCTGAGCGACAAAATTGCTGTCTAGGGAAGGTTTTGTGAATTTCAACAAATTATAGGTATCTGTTTTGTGTTATAGAGCTTAAAATAATTATTTAAAACTGACAAACGCAAACCTAATTGGTTAGGGTAGTAACTGCATTGTTAAGAACATTTTATTTTGTCTTAAAAAGTGTAATAAAGGACAAAAATGAGCATGTGTTGGTATTGTGTTTTGTTATCATGGTAGGTATCAAAAGATAAGAATTCAGTGGCGTCTTTGTGCTGTCATTAATAAATTTTAAGGTCAAGATTATTCATTTATTTATTTAATTATTAATTTATTTTAGGTGTACATAAACGCTATGGCATCCCAATGTTTCTAATACCGCGATACTGTAGTTTTTGTTAATTTTAAGTTATTAATTGTTATAATTAAATTTTTTTTAAAAAATTAAAATTTTAAAACGAATGAATGAATAGTATCATGGTTTTGGGGAAATTCTTAGTCAAACTATCAGCATTCGATTTGTATTATTTGAAACGCTTTGACAAACCTTTTTCTGGAAGAGTGCAAGATCTTGTCGGAATGTGCTGATAATTTCAAAAAATACATTTAACTAATTATTACTTAAGAGTATTAAAAATCGTCTGTGAATTCTCATAGACTCCGTGCTATTGCCACTGTGTTAAAACAATTACTTTCATTAAACAGACAAATTGGTCTATTTCGACCATGCAAATAGTATGCGACCCTAGCTGTCTCCTCATTGCTTTTTTCCCGCATCGATGTAAAATCCTCCGTCTTTTCTTCATTCTTCTGTAATATCTATTTCTCATATCGTCACTTTTAATCTGTATTGTTATTGTTATGAATGGAATTCTTTGTGAAATGTCTGATTTGTTTTTCGTTTAATATTTTTGTCTTGAAGTCTAGCATATCGTTTTTAAGAATGTATTGCATTTTAGTAGAGAAAATGAGAGAGTGCACGATGGAATTCTACTAGTTTGTGTTCTGTGATGTTAACAGCTGATAATCCGAAAAATTTGTAATTTTTTTTTTTGGTAAGTAACAAATTTCCAGGAGTGCGCACCATATAGTGTTATTTTCGACTCTGACAACAATTGTTTTAATGGGAGAATTGTTGTTTATTTTATTTCAGTTTTTCAACAAATACGCTAATGTGAGAGCAATAATATCCACTGCATTTCATTTCTTAAACTTGATCATTATTTAAAAAATTTTTTTATATTTGTTTTATTTTTCTACCAATGTATTTACTTAGAAATGACCATTCGTCCGGTTTTGAACCCAGGCTTGAAGCTGTTATTTCCTTTGAAATCCGATAAAGGTCTGCTTAAGTGAAATCGTTTCTGCTGCATAACTGTTTCTATACAATTAGAGACTATACTGAGCATCACAAGAAAAGTAACATTAATTTTAACAATGATACATAATGCATTATTTACCATTTGGACTGTATAAATGAGTATAAACAACCTGTAACAACTATTGTACTACAGCTTCCGGGTCAATGACCCCATCTCGATCAAGTTTTTCGTCCAGTTTTCCTGATCCATTGAGCAAATGCTGAGATGGCCCCTTGTTTTGCTTCTGGACATAAATGTAACTTCATTTTCTATGCACGTCTTCTAGAATTCAGTGGGAAATACAATTATTCAAATTATCGTTTCCATGTTGTCGCGGCAGGAAGTAATAAGAGCCAAAATTTAATTTATTGCTTTGAAAATAGATTTTATTACATGGGAGTTTTTTGTTTTTTTTTTCTCCCTTTCAAAATTCAAAATTTATTGCTTATTTATCCTTGAAAATAGATTTTATTACATGGGAGTTTTTGTTTTTTTTTTTCTCCCTTTCAAAATTCAAAATTTAAGTAGTATATGACTTAGTGTAGGGATCACAGAATTTTGAAAATGTGCACACAATTCACTTTTCCCCATAGCACGTCATACGCAGTTTTTAACTGTTTTTGACGTAAAATAAATTTAAAAAAATAGTGGCTCCGCGAGCCGCCCCCGGGCGAACCCAGAAATTGGCTCACGAGCTGCGTTGTGTCGAGGAAGGTATGAGTGTCACACAGAGGTAGGAAAAATGTTTTTTTTTTGGGGGGGGGGAATGCGGGGGGTTGAACGCCTAACAGTCGTATTTATGAAGCTCTGCCAGCAGCGCTCTTAGGGGCCTGCCATCTGGGGGCTTGCTAGGAGCTCATGGGGCGACTGGCATTCGCTGGGGGCCGTTCATAAATCGCAAAACCGAATACTGGCAGTCTGCTAGATCTGGCAGGCCCCTATCTCTGTAGCAAATCTCCACTAACGTTTCAATTTCGACGGTGGTGGATATTCGATTGATTCATTGATTTTTTCGTGTTTCCGGGCGCGTCAACTGCTTTGGTCATTAGTCCCGTTAGTGTAGTGCATGTTTTTTCGCGGGAGATGGCGGTGATCTTCCCCCGCTGGATGGTGAGATCCGGCGCCGACCTACCGTCGGCTAGTGAAGTTTCCACTATCCAGGACTCTCCCACCAGCGGGGCACCGCCCCAGCCGGGACAAGCTGTAAGCTCCCGAACGATCTCCCGGAATATGTGGTAGTGTAGTGCATGTTAGTGTAAGTGTGTGTGTAAAGGGGAGAGGATGGGACAAGGAAGAGGAAGAAAAGATCGCGCGCGGTCCGTCGCGCGTTTGGTAGGGTACTGCTCCGGCATTCGCCTGGTGTTGATCGAAAAAAAACATGGAAAACTACCGAACAGAGCAGCCGGCCGCTAGAATTCTCCTCCAGGCAGCGACTGAATTCGACCTAGCTGAAAAGCTAGTGTCGAAAGGACTCGAACCTAGTACCTCCAGGTCAGAGGCGCTCCAGTGACATCAGTTGATGCACTGAGCTACCGCTCCCGGTGAGAACCCCCTAGAAAGAACGAGCAATTAAGCAAGAACTACGAGAGCACAGGCATCGACCACCGCCGCATGTAGTAGGTTTCTAGGGCGCCAAGATGCATCTGCTTGGCCCGGTCGCCATACCCCCACCCCGCCCCCGCAGTCGCATATGCAAACGCGGCGCGACCGCCCCGCCCCCGCCCCCACCCCATCCGTTGCGCCGCGTCGTCGGAAGCTATTAGGCAGCTGGCACACTGCCCGGCGACTCGGCCCGATAGCTCTGCCGGGGGGAGGGGGTGGCCACGGCACACACTGGCCTCAACCCGCTCCAAGCGCACAAAACACCCGACAAAAAAAACACGGAAAACAAATTTTGAGTGATAAATGGTTAATTATAGCTTGTGAATTGCTCTTGGGCAGAGTACTGGCTTCCCATGCTACGGTCCTGGGTTCGATTCCCGGTCGAGACCAATGATAGAGTTGTCGCTTTCCTTTAAATTCGTCCCAGTGTCTGAAGCTGTGTGACGAAGAAGAGCTCAAGCAGGCCGTTCTTGCTAGTTACGGTGAAGAGAATACCTCGTGTTGTATGGGAATTTACGACAGCGGGATTTGCACTAGGCCCTGGCATGGGGGACACTGTTAACTGGCCGGCGAAGTCGGACTATCGACCCATGAATGCCAAATACATACACACAAGTGTTAATTACAGTCGACTCCGGTTGTAGTGAAGTTCTCGGGACTAACATGTTCGGTTTACTATATCCGATGATGTCAAAATTCAATGGAAATTCTCCACAATTATTGATTTTATTAATATAGAAATACAGCAAAATTCAATGACAGGCCGAACTGAAAATTTCAATGCCTTTACTTGTCTTTAAAAAGTCAATTATTTGATTGGTAGATTTTTCATTACTAACTTATCTAGATCCTTCTCCAGAGTTCGTGTTCTCACCATACTTGATTCTGCATTGTCCTCCGCTTTTCCTTTCTCGAAGATCTGACACCGACCTGCACGCCGGAATGTGAAATTTCGTCCCTCGAGACATCTCCCCTAGCAAGGCATCCGCCACACCCTGGACAAACTCTAGTCTCCTAACCGATCTCTCGACCTGTGGTAGTATATTGAATGTAAGAGCAAGGAAAGGGTGAGGACAGGACAAGAATGAGAAAGGAAAGATTTCACGCAGTCCTTGGTCCGTTTATGAGAGTACTCTTTCGGCATTTGACTGCTGTTCAACGGAAAAACCATGGAAAAATACCGATCAGAGCAGTAGGTTGCGAGAATTCTCCTAGCAGAAGCTGATTTCGACCTAGCTATGTGGCTGTTTCGAAAAATCACCACCGTCGAGACTCGAATACGCTATTTTGACAGTTAATTATGGTTTTGAGAAGTAAATTCATAGTTAATTATATTTTGTCTTTCATACTGCGGCAGCGTTCATGTGTCGGGGAACAACATTGTGATCGCAAAGCTCACACTACAGACTTTACACCGTCTCGCTGCAATTCGTCTAATTCATGAGTAAATAAACGATATTTTACTTTACACTTCGATGTCAAATTGGGAGTCCGGGCGGTGCCAGTCTCGCAGTTTAAATATCGAGGTGTTTCGATTCGATACTCGTGATAGGTCGAGAGGAAACCGTCTACTTTCGTGACACCACTTCCGGTTGACATAACCGCTCTCCGAACTCGGACCCATCCACCACGATGCAATATCTCGAAGGAGCAGCGGTATTTAAACATGTAGATGCCGGAAATTAAGGTACGGCGCTGTCGCTATTCTCGCCGCCCCCGGCACTGCCATCACCCCCACCACCACCACCGTGTCCGCCTTCGCCACCGCCCCACCCTTCCACCACCACCGCTCCCAGAGGGCCTTCCCAGCCAGCGCCCACCACACGCCCTCCCACGGCGGTGGAGGCTCAGGCAGCCACCCCCCACTCCAGAACACAACAAAGAAACAAGTTAGCACAAACACATATTATATATACACACACACCACCACCGCTGCCAACGCCGCCCCTGCCACCGCCATCACCGGCTCCACCACCACCGCCGCCGTCGCCACGGCTGCCACCACCGTCATCTTATCTGTCTCCAACCCACCACCCGCCCCCCCACCAATGTCCCCCCCCCCCCCCACCTCCTTCCCCCACCACTATCACCTCCGACACCAAAGCTACCGTCGCCGCCCCACCCGGCCCCCGCCCCCGCCCCGCCCTCACCCCTACCATCCCACTACCCCCACCGCTACCACCACTACCCACACCACCATCGCATCATCCCCCACCTCCGCCACTACTTTCGCCACCGCCTCTCCACCCCCCGCACACACTTACACTAAATGCATTACTTACCACACATTCCGGGAGACCGGTCGGAGCTTAGATTGTCCCGGCTGGGGCGGTGCCCCGTTGATGGGAGAGTCCTGGTTGGAGGAAACGCCACTAACCGACGGTAGGTCGGCGCCGGATCTCGCCATGCAGCGGGGGAAGATCACTGCCATCTCCCGAGAAAAAAAACATGCACTATACTTACGGGACTAATGACCAAAGCAGTTGACGTTCCCGGAAACACGAAAAAGCAGTCAATCAATCAATCAATCAATCCAACCCCTGCCACAGACACCGGTACCTCCACCGTCAGTACTACCACCCCTTCACTCCACTTTCGTCTACCCTACTCACCTGCGCTATCGCTTCTGCCTTCAATTTCGTTTTGGGCGTCGCCCCTGCCCCGCCCCCGCGACGCGAAGATGAAGTCGACAGATGCCACATTTCGCGCTGCGTCATTTCCGGTCCGAGTGAGACGAGAGCCCCCCAGCGGAAATGTGCCTACGGCGAGGAACGTAAGGAGTCAGGTGGCACGTTAACTCTCTCCCGGAGGGCAGCAAACTATCAAATGCGGAGCATATACTAAGAGCAACTCTAGAGTGCGGGGGAATCTTTAAGTGTACTGTTGAAATGTGAATGTCTAATTGTAACAAAACGCGCTTTCAACTTAGTTTGGTTGCAAAAGCATTCACACGCATGTGAAAGGAAAGGGGTTTCAACTTAGTTTGATTTCAAAAACATTCAAACGCACGTGTAGGGAAAGGGGTTTCAAATTAGTGTGGTTGGAATAGCTTTCAAACGTATGTGAAAGTAAAGGGGATTCCACTTAATTTGATTGCAAACGCATTCAAATGCATGTGAAAGGAAAGGGGTTCCACTTAGTTTGATTGCAAAGCATTCAAACGCATGTGAAAGGAAAGGGGTTTCAACTTAGTTTGGTTGCAAAAGCATTCAAACGCATGTGAAGGGCAAGGAGTTTCAACTTAGTTTGGTTGCAAAAGCATTCAAACGCATGTGAAGGGAAAGAGGGTTGCGGGCGACAGGAAGGTAGCTGTTAGCCAACTCATTTTTCCGAGTATTGTGAGTCTTCGTTTCTGCATGGCATGACGCCGCCACAGGAAAATGAGATGTCTATGAACGGAGCCCAGCAAATATAGGGGAATCCCCGTGCGAGCGAGAAAGGGTCTCGAGGGACGTTGCTAAGACTATCCCCCGGTTGTATATTACATGACGCAGAAGAAGCGTAATAATGAAACGAGATCCTGTAACTGTGTACCGAGATCCGCGTATGCAGGTATCAGGTGAAGCCTTTAAGAAAACTATCAAGAATTCTTCATAAACCCGTGCGCAGTCTACAAACCTTGGTGCGGATCCTACTGAGGAAGATCGCAGTAAGACGGTCGAATCATTGGCAACTGTGCCTAGGACGCTGGGTCTCCGTAATAATCATCTATCTAATTTAGTGTTTCTAATCAACCAAGACGTCCTCCGTTTCTGCTGATTTTGTCTCCACGATTTTCAGTACAGTCACCTTTAGCTAGGCACTTCGGTTTCTAACTGAAATCGTGATTTGAGTGCAATCATTTGTAGTCTAAAAGGAAGAGGGACAAGAGACGAGGATGTAGTCTCAATAATTGACCCGAAAATGTTCGGGCATTTTCGCGGCAAGGATCCTCTGGATCCGGGCTGATTGTGCAGGCCTACGCATGCAGAATCTGTTCGTTCTTCATATATTTCTAGGAACGGGTCAATGAAATTGCTGCATATTGATTCGATTAATGGTTCAAACCTCAGGATATTTAAGGGAGAAAAAAACATCGTACGCCTTCCTTCCGAGGGGAAATAAAGCCGTCTGTCCCATGCAGTAGATTTACTGCATGTAAATGATCCTCAAGCTTAAAAGAAGCCTCTGAGCTAAATTCAAATTCCTTGGTTCGTAGTCGTACAAAAAGAGATAGCGTTTGCGTGGTCACGGGGAAGAGCAAACTTAGTGGCCTTAGCCTCCCCAAGTAAATATGGCGTCGTTGATTGATAAAAAAATTTGAAGAATTTTACAGGTTATGTTCTTAATTAATCAGCGGGCTACATGCAATCCATAACAAGCATTACGCCTCAAAACTTGTTACCATGGTGCATTACTGGACTCTTAAATTTTCAAGTATGTCTGAGGCTTTTAAAATCAATTTAGGGCCGAATTCATAGTCGACACTTAAACTGAGTGTTCCCTTAAGTGAACAAATCATATTCTTAAACAGCCCTTGAGTGAAGTCGTAAGTGCGCACTCATTCGTATAAGCGAGGCAGCTTGCTGCCTTAAGTGGCCCTTATGTTTGCCTCGTCTCGTCAGTCGTTGCCAGTTTGGGTTATTTTTTTACGTAGCGTTCACCTACTGTTGAATTCGTTTTGTTGGTTTTATAGTTAGAAATTTGTGTTATTAGTAGTCAATTAAAACGATCCATTTGTAAAGCGTGTTATGGATAATGAATTAACGAATATTTTGAGTTTTATACTCAATATATCTGCGAAATACAAATAGATGTATTAGAGATGGGAGGAATCCAATGGAAATGTATAATGATGAACAGTTCCGAAAGCGGCTTCGTTTTAAAAAAATCACAGTAGTGAATTTACTTGTGCCGATGATCGAGAAAGTCCCAATGACGTAAAGAGGACTGCCGATTTCACCTTATTAAAAGTTCTCGTTGCATGAAGATAGTATGCAACTTCATCCTTTCAGCTATAGTTCCAAAATTTTAATTTTGCTGCGCGCGTCAACTCAACGTTGGAGTGTCCGCTCTCCTGTCAAATGGAACGCTCTTTGTATAAAAAGCTGTGTGTGTGTAAACTCGGTTACCAAGAACTTCGAATCAGCTGCCGCCAATGCCATGTTGCCACATTTCCCTTTCGCTTAAGGGAACACTCATTCCGTGGTCGTAAGGAACGTCTATGAAATACAAGCGCCTGTAAGTGAACACTTATTTTGAGAAAGCACTTATCACTTAAGGATTCTCTTATTCCTTAAGTTTCGACTATGAATTCGGTCCTTAGTGTCTTATACTGCAACCTACAAAACGATATCTATGTACATTAATTGCATTTCACTTACCTTCTTAGAGTTTGAGCTTATCCGTCCACACCCACTCTATATTATGCATGGCCAAAAAAGTGAATTATCTCGTATTGTATGAGAGAAATTGACCATTTGATATTCTTACTTAACGGATTCGGTGGTATGACGGTCAGCGTACTGGAATGTGGTATCAGGGTTTGCGGGGTCAAACCCGGTCGAAGCCGTGGATTTTTAAGAGTGAGAAAATCCTTCGTACGCCTTCCTTTAGAGGGGATGTAAAGCTGGCTGTCCCATGTAGTAGATTTACTGCATGTAAAATATCCTCAAGACTAAAAGAAGCCTCTGAGCAAAATTGAGATCCGCCTGTTTCCTCGCCCGAGATAATACCTCCTTTCTCCGCTGGGTGGTGAAAGGAGCGTAGCAAAATTTGCCTGGTCAGACGGAAGAGCGGGCCTGATGGCTCGAGTCTCGCCACGTAAAATAAGGCATTAGTTACATGTTAATCGCACATGACTTAGATCATGTTATCTTTTAATAAATTTTTATCAATATTAGAAAATTTAGTCACGTGTAGTAACTTGTCTACAATGCTGTCACTGACATCTCGGGGGCTATTTGAAGATGGATTGCATTATGAAAATATTTTTACTTCTCAAACAATGATTTAGAAAGTGAGGAATCTTCGTTGATATACAAATTAGTTTCGAATATAAACATCCTCTTGGTCAAACCCAATGCGCAACAACCATTTTTAGTACGTGTACGCCTTAATGAGAAGTGTGCCTTGCATACGTTGGATTTCGCAGCTATCCAGATTAAAAATGCAATTGGTTAACGTAACAGTTACGAAGGCCAGCAAAAGGTCAAAAGTGCAGGCATTTGCATGGGTATTGGATCAGACTGTAAATTCAAAATGTCATAACAAGAGGATTTTCTCTGTCAAGGCTGATTTTTAAATTCCCATTTTCGAATGTTGAATATTTATTTCAATTCGATGTAATGGCTAAAAGTTGGATCGTAGTCCGCACGAAATTCTCTGAGAGATCTACACGCAAAACAAAGAACATAAAATGAGTAAAGGGAAGCATCAACTCAATTGACTTCTAAATGATACATTCTTTTAGGGGAGTCATTTCAACAAAAATGAATGGAGAAAGGGCTTCCATATTGTAGAGGTTAGCAATTGGACTGTTACACCAAAGTCAAACCCGATCGAATTTGTGGATTTCTAAGGGCGAAAAAGCCTCCGTACGCCTTCCTTCAGCGGAGAAGTAAAGCTGAATGTCCCATAATGTTGATTTATTGTTTGTAAAAGCTTCACAAGCTGAAAAGAAGCGTCTAGGTTAAATTGTAATCGGGTATTTCATCACCAAATATGTACCTTCTTTCGCTAACAGATGGTGAAAGAAGCGTAGTGAAATTTGCGTGATTAGGCGGAAGAGCAGGCATGAGTCTTGGCAAGTTACATAAGGCATCGTTGAATTCAAATTTGAAAAGATGCTATTAGCCGCCAATGCAGATTTCTGATGGACCATGATAAATAGCCTCGGTCGTAGAATATTTTTAATAAAAAAAACGCATCAATCGCGTCACAATGCTGCGAATATCCAGCCCAAAGACTTCGCTTGAGCACAGTCGAACCCCATTAGCTGATGCAGATGCCTCTCAATGTGCTACAGCTCAAACGGTAATTAAGGGTACATAAAAAAATTAATTACGAAACTGTATGTTGCGGCTTCGGTGACGTAATGTTTAGCGTGTCGGACTGTCCTTCCCAAGTTCGCGGGTTCAAACTCGACGGCGGTCGGAGATTTTTTAGGGGAAATGCATCGTTCGCCCTTCTTCGCATGGGAAGTAAAGTTGAATGTCCCATGTTGTAGATTTACTGCCTAAAAAAAGCCTCCGTGTTAAATTTCAATCGCCTGAGAAATACATTCATTCGATACGAGATGGAAAATGGAGTGTATCGAATTTTGCGTGATCAGGCGGAAGAGCAATTCTGATGGCCTCAGTGTTGCCGTGTTAAAT
Source organism: Teleogryllus oceanicus (assembly GCA_964035755.1). Taxonomy (NCBI): domain Eukaryota; kingdom Metazoa; phylum Arthropoda; class Insecta; order Orthoptera; family Gryllidae; genus Teleogryllus; species Teleogryllus oceanicus. The sequence continues at coordinate 59,599,624 of CAXIVR010000013.1, forward strand.
AAGGCATCATTGAAATGAATTGAAAATTGGAATGGTGCTATTAGTCCGCAATACGGCTTTCTGATGGACCCTGACAAACACTGTCGTACTCGGGCGTAGACTATTTTTAATCTAAAAAAAAGGCGCATCCAACGCTTTGCAATGCCCAACGACTTCGGTCGAACTCAGTCGAACCCCATTAGCAGAAGTAACAGCGGCGCGGCGATCGCGCAGGTCTCCATGGCAACGGCGCGCGGCCAATTGACAAACGACTGGCGGTATTTCACAGTTAAGCCACCACCGCCGGCGACGCTCGCCGAAATTTCCACATCGTTCCCCTGTAGAAGTGGATGAAGCAGCCACAAGTATCGAAAAAAAACTATACGCTGAACCGTGTAGAAAAAAATGTAATTTCTCATAAGCTACAGTGATGATTCACAGCTATATTCCAACAATCCTCTGCCGTCGGCCAACGTCCTCTTGTAGTTAAACGTGATGTCCCCACGCGCTCCGTAACACTGACATTTGATGTTTTGCTTATAAAGGAACCTTTCACTGCGTATGCTCTGAAACTTTGATTTTCATCTTTTCCCGTTTCATACCTATCGGCGCCCTTCTCACGTCCATGACGTGGTACGATTGCCAGTTAAAACGCCAGTGACAGATAAGAAAGACACATGCTCATACAACCTGTATGACGAATACATGGACGGTCAAGACATCTGGTCGAGTGTTGTTGTGACATGCGGTAAGAAAAAGGAAACCTTTAAGGCTGATTCAGTTAATGCCTTATTTTACGTTAGTTAATGCCTTATTTTACGTGGCGAGACTCGGGCCATCAGGCCCGCTCTTCCGTCTGACCACGCAAATTTCGCTATGCTTCTTTCACCACCTAGCGGAGAAAGGAGGTATTATCTTGGGCGACGAAACAGGCGGATCTCAATTTTGCTCAGATGCTTCTTTTAGGCTTGATGATCTTTTACATGCAGTAAATCTACTACATGGGACAGCCGGCTTCACGTCCCCTCCGAAGGAAGACGTACGAAGGATTTTTTTTGCCCTTAAAAATCCACGTCTTCGATCGGGTTTGAACTCGCAAACTCGGGTACAACCGTCCGGTACGCTGACCGTTATACCACCGAATACGCAAACTAGAAGTCAGCTGAAGAGTTTTCCGCTTCCGAATATGTACCTCAGTGAGACATCGCGCTAGCTGATTCCAGGTTTAAGCTCCCGACTAATCTCCCGACAAGTGTGATATTTTTATCCATACTAGTGAGTGTAACGTGTGAGAATAAGAAAAGGAAAGGGAAAGAAAGATCGCGCGCGGTCCGTGACTCGTTTGTTAGGGTATTGCTCCGGTTTTTGCCTGCGGTTCATTGGTGAAATCATGGAAAACTACCGATCAGAACCGGTAGCAGTAGCTCAGTGTACCAACTAATGTCACTGTGGGTCCTCTGACCGCGAGAGTCTAGGTTTGAGTCTCGAAAGTAGAAATATTTTCACTAGCCAGTCAGCTTGGTCGATTTTAGTTGCTGTCAAGACGAAAATTCTAGCGGCCGGCTACTGGATTTCTCCGATCAACACCAGGCGAATGCCGAAGCAGTACCCTACCAAACGGGCCACGGACCACGCGCGATCTTTCCTTCCTCTTCCTTGTCCTATCCTCTCCCCCTTACACACACACTTACACTAACATGCACTACACTACCACATATTCCGGGAGACCGGCCGGGAGCTTAAAACTTGACCCGGCTGGGGTGGTGCCCCGCTGGTGGGAGAGTCCTGGTTAGTGGGAAACCCCACTAGCCGACGGTAGGTCGGCGCCGGATCTCGCCATCCAGCGGGAGAAGATCACCGTCATCTCCCGAGTAAAAACATACACTACACCAACGGGACTAATGACCAAAGCAGTTGACGCCCCCGGAAACACGAAAAAATCAATCAATCAATCAATCTACCCTGCGCCCTCGCCTCTTCGCAGCCCACGCTTCCCCCGCCGTCGACCGCTCCACCGCCGCCCCCGTTGCCCACGTCTCTCCTTCGCCGCCCGTTTTCCTCTGTCGCCCCCGTGGCGTTGTGTCACTCCCGGCACCTTCGATGCCCTCAGAGCCCAAGCCACTCCGAACGTCGTCCCCCGGGCCCGCCCCCCCCAACGCGCCCTGGCACATCCGACGCCCTCGTGGAACCCTCCTGCACATCCCCCTCTCACCCCCCCCGATGCCCTGTCGGTGCCATCGCCTCCGTCCCCCCCCCCAACCCCCCCCCCTTCCCCCCCCCCCCCCCCCCCCCCCGCCCCCCTCCGCCCCGCCCCACCCCGCTCCGCCCCGCCCACGCTTAGGCGGCGAACAAGCAGACAAATGAGTGGGCGCCGCGTGCTGCGCGATAACGACCAAGTTGGTAACTGCAGTAAAACTTGGTTACGACGCCGCGGCTCCGAAAGGTACAAACGGACTGATAACTAAAACAGCGCCCGCGCGCCGCGAAGAATTGCTCGTTCCACTTGCCAGCGTGGAATGTTCCTGCCGGGGAGCCAGCCGGCCGCGGGTCACGTCCACGGAATATTCGATGCAAAGATTGACCCCCATAACTGTTCCATTCTTCTTCGTTCTTCTCCATACTTCTTCTTTCATCGTTTAGTTTAATTTAGATAGTTTTTATTTACGTGGCGAGACTTGGGCCAACAGGCCCGCTCTTCCGTCTGACCACGCAAATTTCGCCACGCTCCTGTCACCATCTAGCGGTGAAAGAAGTTATCACTCGGGCGACGAATCAGGCAATTTCAATTTAGCTCAGATGCTTCTTTTAGGTTGGAGGATATTTTACATGCAGTAAATCTACTAAATGAAATAGTGGCTTTACTTCTCTTCCGAAAGAAGGCGTACGAAAGAATTTTTGCGCCCTAAAATTTCCGCGACTTCGATCGGGTATGAACCCCTAACTTTGGTATAACAGCCGGATATGCTAACCGTGATACCACCAAGTCGTTATTCTTCTTCCTGGATTTATCATATTTCGTTATCTCCTTTCTCTTACTACTTCATATCTGATCTTTCTTCTGCATCTTCTTCTCCTTATTCTTCCCCTTCACCTTCTACTTCTCCTTCTTCTTCTTCTTCTTCTTCTTCTTCTCCTTATTCTTCATCTTCTTCTTCTCCTTCTTCTTCTTCTTTTTCTTCTCCTTATTCTTCACCTTCTACTTCTCCTTCTTCGTCTTCTTCTTTTCTCCTCCTTCTTCTTCTCCTTCTCCTTCTTCTTCTTCTCCTTCTCCTTCTTGCTCTTCTTCTTCTCCTTCTTCTCTTCTCTTCTTCCTCTTCTTCTCTCTTCTTCTTCTTTTTTTTTTATTATTATTATTTCTTCTCGATCTTCATTTGGTTTTCTTCTTTTTTCCTCTTCTCCTTGCTTCTCGTCTTTCTTTCAATTTCTCCTTCTCATTTCTACGTTTTTTCTTCATTTTTATTTAGTTGTAGCTTTCTACATTTTCTAGCTTTTTGTTCTACTTTCTTTCTTTTTCTGCATCACAGAAATAGACAGAACTAGGGATATACATAGTCGCGAGTTGCGACTATGTATAATAGTTGTAATTAAAGTTACGTAGTATCCAGAATTCGTTTGAGCTTTTCTGCTATCGACAAAGCTGTTTCTTATATTTGTTTTGGATTTGGCTCATGACTGTTAAGGAGTTAATGAATAGCGTACCTGACATATATTATTTATGCTGTCTTCAGATCCTTCTTCTTTGCGATACTTTACTCGACACATTGTATGAAATGAAGGCATTTTAATAGTTGTGGTGTAAGAAATTAACTGATTTAATTTTCATGATTCAAATATTCTACAGTGTTTTCATGATCGTTAACCTGCCAAACACAAGAGCGTTTGTTTGCTAAAGTTTTTATTAATTCTATTACATTCCATACGCATACAGTACGGAAGTGTGGTTAACCCAACGATATGTGAGTTTTGCAATAAAGTAAAAATGATTACTTCAATAAAAACCAATTAACTAAATTAGGTCGACAGTGATGTATAGTAATATTAGAAGAGTGCCTATTACTATAGAAATAAAATGTGTTTAATAGTGGGAAGCGTTTGTAGAGTACTGCTGCATATCTTCATTACAGAAAGTGCTTTATTTTACTTTAAATTTTAATAAACACAATGAAAGACTTGGTATGCACCCCAAAATGTTGGTTCATAACTCTTGGGCACAAATTCAGGGGCAACGATATCTGATTGGTGGTCTCATTACATTTTTTTATTAATTTATACCTTTCTATGGCTATACACTCCGCAGTTTTGTTTTATAAAATGGACGAACCAGACAAAGTATGAAGCAATTCTTTCCTGTTGGATAGAAACGTTATTTTTATGAAGCTAGAAATTGTTTTACTGAAGGAAGAGATGTATCAGAATGGAAAGTAATATGTATTATTCTGGTCTATTAAATTACTTTCAAGTATTGAGCAATAGGACAAAGTGACAAGACAAACAGACCATATTTCACTTTTACACAACTTTTCAACCAAACGTCCATGTTTTTCTTAGGTGTTTTTTGGAAATTGTGGAATTTTTTTTTACAGTAAATGTAGTGTAAATAATCAAAAGTTGAAAGTTAATACAAATATCTTTACGAAATTTACTTTTTGGAAGTGAAACCACAAAAAAGTATGGTAGTTCTGTATTTATATCGTTTTGCTCATTATTTGAAAGAATGAAAATTGTTTAAGGGAGAAGAAGTGGTTACTCGATGGAGGATAGTATATAGTGTGTTAATTGGAAAGTAATGCAGAAGAAAGTTATTAAGTCATGCATTATCGACACTATTAATTTCCAAACAAATGTCCAAAGCTGTTTGGACTGAAGGAAGATGACTCTTTGGCAATCTGTGTGATGATTGTACGTATTCTAAGATCAGTATGTAGTTGGTCATTTCAAATTGTTTCTACACAGTGTTCGTAGATGGCAAATATTGTTATAACCCTTCCACAGGAAATAAAGAAATAAATGTCTCTCATTTCTTTACAAATCATGCAACTAGTTCTGAAAACAATATAGCTACGATGTATTTTTGTTTCTCCTGCTTGTGTGTGCCTGATCAATGGAACTTATCCCGTATCCCGCATGAGATGTGTCAACTTTTCGAATTGTTTCTTCTTTTCTCTATGTAATATTTTTAAGCGAATTTCACGCTATGTGTAAAATATTATATTTTTTAATTACAAGAAATGTTTCAAGTGAATTTTTTATTTTTAGTTTCAGTATTGTGACAATGTGGGTTATTTTTATGTTCTATGATTATAAACAAATTTCGAAGTGTTCCAGTTTGTCTTCGGCATTACAATTGACCCTAAAGATCAATCTCCTTGTCGTTAATGTTAACTGAAGTTTTAGGTGAAACCACTTTTAATATATCTATTTTAGTAGTTTTTAATTTTTAGTCAGCAAATCATTTCGTGTTATTTCTCGCGTAGGGAAGGATTGGTATTAAATTGCAGTAATTAATTGTGCTTAGTCGTAATTGTTACAAACACTTTAAAGCAACAGATGATTATTGATGAAAATATCTAATTTTAACTCATTTTACAAAACGTAAGTACCAAATTGTGTTTCACTGCAAGTTTGATTCGATTTAATATTATTACTGAAAACGAATCCAAACATTTTAATTTGTTAGAGAAAAATAAACTATTCTATTTCGTTTGTTCGAAGTTACTAGGAAGAACTTGGCGACGCTTTTTATAAATATAGGATCCGAAATAGCTGGTATTTTTCAATGTTTATCGGATGTTTACAAAACAATTCGGAACGCCATAAGTAATTGATTCATGGTATCTCCAGCGTTCTTTCACAGTCAAGTCTGCCCATTCTACACGCGTTGCAGCCTTATTTTGGTAATCTGTTGATGTACGGAACAATAATTGTGATAATTGTGCTTTGGAGCAAGATAATGACTGTTAAAATAGTTCGTCAACAATAGTACGTGCCTATTTGTGTGGCCGTCATTTTCGTCCAACCACACTGTGTTTTCCCGGTTCTGGCATGACAATTAATGTGTAATTGTTAAAATAGCGATTTGTCTGTCATATGGTTGGACTTGCTTTATATTACAAGTTGAATACGATAATACATTTGTTTGACTCATTTATTATTTAGTTCCATTTTTAACACTTTTGTTTCATTTTCAAACATTTTTAACGCGGTGAAACTAATTTTCATAAGTGTCATGTATATTTTTTGCCATTTATTTAGATAAGTCAATTACCATGAAACATAGGCTAAACTAAGTCAATGGCCATGAATAAGAGACTGAAAAATTCATCAAATGTTGAGAATATGTTAGGATTGATAATAATTGTGTAACGGAATAAATACTTTTTTCTAAATGCGTTTGCTGTGAATCCCTCATTACGGCTGTATGGTAAACAAAGTATAGGACTCATAGATAAACACGTTAATGAGCTGTGAGTTTATTGTTTTTATTAATCTTACTATTCTTTACATTCGCACTTGATGTGAACCAGCATAGATTCGTTGCACAGATCTAAAAAAAAGAAGATCGTTATGTTCTAAAAAAATTGGTGTAAATCAGTCTTACGTTTTAGTTTCTCTTAATCATTATATGTGTAGGCTTTATTAGCAATGAAGAAAAGATTTCTTTAAGGTATATATGTCGTATGCCTGGACTTACTTTTGTTTGATTCATTGTACTTGCAGAATAACTAGATTTATACTTTGATTTAAAGGTACGATTTTATAATTTTTGCTCTCTAATGTTAGAATAAGCTTTAATGTTTGTACGTATCGTCTGAACCAAGATGGATGGTTTCTCTTTTCTGTTTGACTTGATCATTATATATCTGAAAGACAATAACCCTTCCGTTTGAATTACATTTATTCATGACCCCAAGTGTTTTGTTCTCATGTTTTTATTCGTTAGCATAACTTTATGATGATGTTAAAGATATGCTTACAAACTTTGATGAGAATCAATTCTTTTATTTTGGATCATTTTTGTACGAATTAGGGACAGTCATATTTGGGAAAGTAAGTATTTCGATGCTTAGATTTATTTGTTTTTGTTTAATACTTAAATATTAAATCAATTTAAATTAAAAATCAAAACTAAAAATTATATTATTTAAATGACTAGAAGTGACCTAACAACTGTAGCCTAATCGTTGAAGAGTTTTATTTAGTCTTGAACGTTTCTCGGGTGGGTAAAAACTGATTTGGGGACGCGATCCACACACGCAGATACTTTTGTTTCGTTTTTGGTTCAACATGGTAATTTTTCAATTACAACGTAGGATACAATCACGCGTTGCTTTGGAGTAATTTGTATTCGTGAATCCATTTGGATTTGCACGTCTTACAGCCACACAAATTCTAAATTTATCACTAAGCCAATATGAGTGTGGGAAACCACGGTAATTTTATCAAGTTGTTGTTGGTATATGCATTTATTTCCACACGTTCTTGAGACATGCAAAGCTTCGTTTGTCTGTATTTGCCTTTACGTTTGATCTTAACATGATGCGAGTATAACTGGTTTATTTTTACATTTTATATTAAGAGTGGTTTTACTTTTTGTATAAGTACTACTTCTCGAGCGTTGCTTCTGCCTAAGCACTTATGCCTTTTCACATATAATACACCGACAACTAATTTCAATTGCATTCATTATTAATTATATTAGTTACAATTCATTCATTAAATTATATTTATTATGTAGAAGAATTAAACATTAAATATTACAATGTTATGCCATATTTACCTACAATTAAAGGGGATAGGAGAACTAGCAATTAATAGTTTTTTAACAAAAATATATTTGCTTGAAAACTCAATAAAACATGGATTAATATATACTTCAATTGACAATAAGTGATGTTAATTATATTAAATTCATTAATACTAATACAAGTCATACTCATCATCATTAACAATTTTAGGTGTACTAACCTCTTCGTTATCAGCCGACTATCCCGCTCTATTTGACCCTAACCTCCATTTTTTAACGCCGCTGCGACACCATTGCGGTCAAGAACAGTCTTCAGCCGCATGTGTGTGGTAATCCCATGGATCCGTCGAAACCTTTTTACAGGTAGGGTGTTTTGGTGGAGGCAGATAAGCCCATTTCGAAGATTTCTCTCCTTGATACGTAAGTTACACTCAATCCTCTCACACATATATTTTCGGACTGGTAGAGGGCTGGAAATGAATTTTATGGTACTATGTGATGAATGGGATGGGCCCGTCCAGTACACCGACGCTAAAGTAAATATCCATTCCCGAGGTGGGATTAATAATCGCGGACCCTGAAACCGTAGCTGCTGGTAAAACCACTACATAATGATGTCCTGCAATCTAAACAATTAATCGTTCCAGTTTAATAAATTAATTACATTTTTTTAGGTTACTGTAACATTTTGGTTTGGGGATTTTTTTTCTGATTTGGTGATATTTTTGGTGACTTTTTTTTTTTTTTTTTGCACTCGTTCACAATCCGACCGCTCCGAGATTCCTTGGCGACGCGACCCTCTCCGCTGGCCCGCAGGTCCTCAACTATTGCCCCAAGGATATGAAGGCCGACATCTGCGTGCACTTGAACCGGAAGGTGTTCAACGAGCACCCTGCCTTCCGGTTGGCGTCGGACGGTTGCCTGCGCGCGCTCGCCATGCACTTCACGATGTCCCACTCCGCCCCCGGCGACTTGCTGTACCACACGGGCGAAAGCATCGACTCACTCTGCTTCATCGTCACCGGCTCACTCGAGGTGATCCAAGACGACGAAGTGGTCGCCATCTTAGGTAAGTCCGCCATCTTGTCGACCGTGGAACCTTGACCTTTCTTCTCGTTTGTTTCTTTGTTTTGTTTTTGTTTTATGATCCGCGCGTTGCGCTGCAAGAATTGTCGTGTCTCGCTGCATAAGAGTTGTTTCTTCCTTTTTTTCGTTTTTGTTTTGTCTTAACTATTAGGAGGTTGTGCTACTGCCCTGCTCTGATACCTGGAATTCCCTTGCCGAAACAGATGAATAGGATGAGATTTGTTTTCGCTACTGATGATGTTACAATCGTATGATGGAAATGAATAAATTATGCTTTTAACAAAACTGCACGAATGTTTCGATAATTCTCTTCATAAACTTTAATATAATCATATTTAATGTTTAACTGAATGAACCTGTATTCGACGCATGAATACTAGTAAATGCCATTGACAAAATTAAATTTTTTAAGAACAACTTACTAGTGCAAATTAGATATTTTTATCGTGATGGGCTCCATTATCACTAGTCCTAGTGATAAATTTATCGTTGAAATAAATTTTAAGATAAATTTATCATAGATTCTCCAGAACTGAGCTTCGAGATTATTACAAATTAAATCAGGAGGGAATGTTTCGCTTTATAATTTAGTTGCATTTGCAGTTTGCAGTTCTTGGAAACTAAGGATTTTTTTCAAATTTACATATCCTGGAAAACCGGATATCTAGTGCTTGTAAAATGATTTCGTAAAACTCAGCAACGCACATAATAAGTACCCATCAGAAACGAGCATCGTAAAAGTAGAAGTGTTACAAAAATTCAACATAGTGTTTTAAAAGACCCATGATTTTCATTGTTAATGTTTACAAAATTTGTTCAAACTTTGGAATAAGGTAAAATGTAACATTTTACAAAACCAATGTTAAATTTTGTTTATTCATTTCTTCCAATGTATGGAAATCAACTAGGTTTCGAAGTTCTTTACGTATGAATTGTTAAATATTGTCACAAAAAATATTTATTAGCATCGTGAGGTATGATTATTTATTTTGAACTCTATTTCAATGAAATGTAAAATGAAACGTTTACATGGAAACATAATTGCAGTTGTTTAGCGAACAAATCACATCCGATATCTGAACGATTCCCTTGATTGCTTATCTTGACGATCTAATCCTGAGTTAGGCATGTCGTTCTCTGTCTACTTTTCAAATTAAAACTTCTCCAAAAATGAAAAGCTTATTGTGCCTATTACGAAACGAAATACGCAGGAGTATTTATATAATGATGAAACTTTTAAACCTATTTCGTAGAAAAATATGCCTAAAAATGAGAAAATAATGATATAAAATGTGTCATTTGGGGGACAAATATTTACATTTAATTATATGTTTTACGACATTATTAAAATATATTAATTTTTTAGTTATTGATTATATTTTAATTATATTGTATTTTTAATAAATGTAGGGTGAAAATGTTATGTTTATAAAATTTGCTCCTGAAAGTCGGATTAACACATTAAGGATGACCTGTAATAAATATATTTGTCTCATTTAAAAAGAAAAGCTGTATTGAAATATATAAGAGTATTGGTTAAAATTAGTATTTGACAAAAATTATTTATGGATTACTTCGAAATGCCTTTCTCATTATTAGTCGCAGAGATATATCTTCTCCGTGAGACACCTCAATGTTTGATATGAAATGTTTGTTTCACCCAAATTTTTGTCCCTTGTCGTTTGTAGTTCTTGTTTTTACAACTCTTTCATTGTTTTTTTCAACTCGTGGCTTTTATGTCTTCTTTCAAGCGCAATTTTGACCTAACTAGTCGTTTTATTTTCGTAGTAACAAACTATTTTGTATACGTCTGTACTTTTGTCCTCTACTCCTTCTCTTTCGGACTGTCAACTGTTATTTGTCCCCGATTGCATTATTTTTTTATTTGATGTTGTTTTTCTGTTGAATTTCCTACCCATCCTGTAAACTAATATAAATTTTTTCATTCGTGTAGTACATATATATACAAACCGCTTTTTTATTCCGCTTTATCCTCATATATATACATAATATTATTTAGTTGACATCGCTTTTTCCACATATTCGATATATATAATCACGCTTGCAAGCAAATGTAGTGAAAAAAGGAAAGAAAAATATTGTTTTTAAGAAGCATTTTTATCATACTATTGTGTACTGCTTTTTCGTTAAAATCTGTCAAGTGTTTTACATATTGCAAAAAATAAACTAACAAGCAGACACTAAATAACTTATGATGAGTATTGTTTTCATAAATCAAAAAAACTTGTTCAATAATGATACTAAAATTAATTGATATATTTTTGTCTCCACAGCTCTCACTTTTTGTGCCCTTTACAAGAAGGGAAAATGGCTCTAACATGACCACTTTTACCTTTGCAGGCTGAGGACCAGCTTACGAGCACCTCTGATACGAAATTATTTCAAAAATTTTCTTTACTTTTTTTCAGCCGTTTTTATGAGCGTGCGAAAACAAAATTTGAAATTAAACCGAGAACGAATTTGTATCTGAATTTCTGTAGTAACACGCTCTTTTTTAACGCTTTAGTATGTCGAGTACGCAAGCGTTTTGATTTGAAATTTCAAAAAGTTGCCCTAAAGAAAACATCCCTTATTTTCAAAATTCTTGGCGGAATTCAGAAAAATGTGTTTCTTTCAATTCAATCTTCTAAGTTATACGTAAGCGATAAAAATATTCGTTATCACATTTACTACAAACCACATGTGTGGGAATGGAACTGCTTGGATGGTGTTTGTAGAATCACCATAGAATTACCTTCCTGATACGAAATATAATCCATTATATATGACAACATTTCATGCATAATATTTCGCAAATTATTACATTTTAATGGATTAAAGTCGATAAATAATAAAAAAAGCTTTCCGTAAACTCAACCAAAAAATGCATCCTTTTGATTAGATTTAATAAATATTCACAAAATTCTACAGAACCCTTTGAAAAGAAAATATTCTTATTTTTTATAACTTTTTATGCAATTTTTCGTTATACACCATTATTAGAGTTAAACTATTTCAAATCAGATGTCGAGATACAAAATATATGTACTGCCTTACATTGACAAAGTATATTAATGACACTTTTAATTGGCTTCAAAATGCTTAAAAAACAAATAATTTGTTGCTTTTCTGTCATTCAGCTGTCTGGCAAACCCTGCCCTCTTGAAACCAAGAATATTACACTAACATTAATGTGAAGCACCCACGTAAATATTGCTAATTTCTTTTGAAAGATACTGTTCGTGACACTTAAGTGAATTCGATGTGTTTCGTTTATTCTTAACGCAAACGGTGTGTTAAAGAAAAAGATATTCTGTCACATTTGTTACATAATTCACAGTGAATTATTGTCTTCGTAAGCTCTTTTTACGAAATTTTCTCTTTCTCTAGAACAGACTTTTCGATATTCCAAATTTCATGTCAAAAATACTCTTTCTCTTACACCGTGAATCAGAAATTATTTTCTGTCGACCGCTACAGAGACAAACATTCTGTTTATGGTTGAATATATCAATGAGTAAAAAATAAAGAGTATGGAGAAAGTAAAATAATATTTTTCCTTCAAATCATATTATTTATTATGCTTATCCAATTTGAGGATGGGCATCAAAAGCACATATCAATAACATAAATTTTCCGAATGTCTGTCTTCGAATTAATATTAAAGTCCCTTAGTTTATTTCAAAACAACAAATTCATTATGAGTTGGGGATTTTTCCAATTCAAAACTTTTCCTGAAAATGTCAGTAAAAATCAGTTTCAAAATTAATAACATTACTTCTTTAGTTAATTTTCAAATAGGAAAATATAATCCGTATCAAAACCGACTAAACTAAAATTACCACAACAATTCTTTGCCTCTCAATAATATACTCCTCTTTTCAACTATAGAAATTATTCAACTATACTATAACTTATTCAACTATATAAATTCTTTACGTATTGATGCATGTGTTTCATTTTTAAACTTTTTAATTAAAAACAATTTGTTCATGTTCTGCTGCAATTGACTCTTCCTGACAAGCGAAGGCATGTATTTATTCAATTTAAAAAATTAATAATATATTGAGAGCGTTTTTTGTTTCAAACAAGTTCTCTATAACTCACAAAAAGATATAGACATTTACATAAATTGGAAATCTGATAACACAACTAAATCAGGTAATTTCTTTCCGTTATTCAGGGAATAAAAGTATGAAAATATTTGCTCTGGTGAAATAAAAAACTATTTACAAATGAACTATATATTTTGGCTATTATACCTTGTGTTTTACGTAAAGGAATCGACTTACTGTATCGAGAAAATTGAGAAAAATTATTTTAATATCTACATTCCCTACATGAACTCAAGAAAACGTGCACAGATTAGTGAAGTTACATTTATGTCCAGAAACTAAACCATCCCAGCATTTTCTAAAAGGATCATGGAAACTGGACGAAAAACGTGATTGAGATGGGGGTCATTGACCCAGAAGCTGAGATACAATACTCGTTACATAGTATTTTATGCATTGTAAAATATACGTAGTGCACATGGCTAAGAGAGAAATGGTAATAATGTAGGTCAAGACTCGTTTACGAGTTGCACTACCAGGAAAGACCAATGGTTTTGATCATCCTACAAACAATTCATAACCGATCAAAAAGTTCCATTCCCACACAAAGAACTATGTCGAACAAAAAAAATTGAATCCATGAAAACATTGAAAAATAATGCGAACACATCCTGAATCAAAAATCATTCCCCTTCGTGTTATTTATTATTTTCTATCCGCTTTCCCCCTCAAAACTCGAAAGCTGGCGAGTTTCACGAAAATTTCTTTCCCCCCTCGGTTGCGCTTACCCCCCTTTTTGGCCTGCCCCCCTTACCCCCCTGATTTTTTGGCCCGGTAGAGTAGAACACGAGCGCGCCCCTCTTTGTTGTGTCACCCGGGTCTAAATGACGGGTAAGAATCTATTATTTTGGTGTTGTGTCTAGTCTATCTAGACTGTTTAGTAGTAGATCTTTATGTGTCGTAGACTATTCCCCGTGGTCCTTTGCTTTCAGTCTCACTTCGTTCTAAAGCCTGCATTAAATACTTATACATTATAAACTACCCCATTTCAAACTCCCATGAAATAATAAATAAAACATAACTAGTAGTTAAATAAAAAAGATTTTGGAACAATTAACACAGTGGAAACACATATAAAAGCTAAAAAATAAATATTATTTCTATGATTTACAATGTACAAATTTCAAACTTTGTAATAAATAGTGATATTAAAACTTCATACATATAAAACATCAATTTTCTGAACAATGTGATTACAAAATATCTTATTCGAAATTCTAAGATTTGTTTCAAAACAAAATATTTTTGCAATACGAAACGAAAAGGCATAGTAGGATAAAAAATGTAAATTATTTTTTTTGATTTCAAAGAAATCGAACACTTTTTCTTTTCAGAAAAAACACATATTCCCGATAAGGAGTTGGACATAATTTTGTTTGAATCCCGTTTGGAACATAGATTGCTACTTTAAAAATGTTCTAGCGCCTAGTGTTTGGCTGACATTCTGAGAGATTCTAAATCTAAATCGAAAATATTGTAAATATTTTACGTGCCAGATGTTTCACAATCTTAACAAAATAAATTATGGTATACAGTACTTAACTAGCAAATTATTCCATTGTAATATTCTACAATTACATGGCATAAGAATATACCCGGAGCAAACTCGGATGACCCAGAATATCGTAAGAGTTTCAATTCCGTTACTCACTATACTAGTACTTAAAGTCATTGGCTTGCTGAGCCTGAAACAGGAGGGGGCCAATTATATTTCTGAACTAGTTTGGGCATCTCTTTTCATTAAAGTTTTTATTTACATATGTCATTTTACTAGGAAATATATAAAACATACTATCAGGAGAATAAAATTATTATTTGAATTATACAATTAAGCAACTGATTTTATTCTGAATTATTTTCAGCATTGTCACATAACTTGGAGAGTCTTCCTCAAATGTGTATCAATTTTCCCAATTGTCAATTTCCATGGTAGCGTAAAAGTATTTAAAAATTAGGAAATTCGCTTTATTTCTATTGAAATCGTGTAATAAAATTGTTGTTTTCACACTTCGTTTTCTACGTTTTCTTTTATTACAAAAATATAATTAGAACATACTAAATTTTATTTCGTGGTATACTTACTAGGTTGTCTCTTTTCAATAGACTTGGAAAGAAAGTTGTAACATCAATAAATCTCCAATATACGTATTCCATTTGTACATAATAAAATGTACCACAAAGAAATAATGAAATTCTTTCATTTGAGCAGCATACATATGATAAACCTATTTTGTCGTTCAATACAATATGAATGCAGTATGTTCAAAATCAGAAACCTTTTGGCGACAAGTTACGAAAGTTTGATCCGCTAATGCCCTCAATAATGTGTTTTTTAGAAAAATATATTTTTTGTGACGGCTGTTAATGTAACCTGCTTTGTTTTTGGAGATAATTTATACTTATTTACATATATTTTCCAATATTTCTTCAAGAGTTTTAATCATACTTCATATAGTTTGTTAATTGTTCAATCTATTCTATAAAGTAATTAGTTATCCAAAGAAATGAAAACAATTCAGACACCTTTAAAGCAATGGAAACAAAATTAAAACGTCCCATTCGGAGGCAACTACAGAAACGAAATACATTACTTAAAATTGTAGTATAAACCTTGAGGATAGTTAATAATGTCGTTCAAAACCTTTAAATACACAATTGACGATCAAGACTAACATCTTTTTAAAAGTCTGCGTCTTTAGAAACTCTCAGAATGTCAGATGTGATGGTTCTTCACGCTGGCTGCTAGTTGAATCGACAGCAAGCCTTCGCGCAAACGTATTTAGTTACACGCGCTTTGCGAGACTCGAAAGGGAGATGGTGTGAAAGGGTAACCCAATTTTTTAGCCACAAAAACGCTTCTGGCACACAAACAACTGAGACAATTTCCTTAAAAAACATGAAAAGAAAACAGCGTATCAAACTATCATACCTACTGTGAATTTTTAGAAGGAAAAATATTCCTTGCTTCGAATGAAACTTTAAGCTGGTTGTCCGATGTAGTGGAGTTATCGCTTGCGAAATGTCTCAAATAATAATGAAACTTCAAAACCGTTCATCATCGCTCTAATAATTTTTCCACCCGCCGGTTGACGATAGCCTGCTTTTTATGTCTGTCTCCTCTCACACGGTTACTAGTAACAAATGCAACAAAATTATGGCCGAAAGAAACAAATGTAGATTCCTGATAAACAACTTTGTAAAAACGCTGCAGAACAGAGTTAAATATTAAGAGTATTGTACACAATTTGTACACTCCATTATCCAAAAAGACATTGGATAATTTTGGTTCTAAACAAGTAATGCATATTGAAATGTGGTATAAATACATATTAGTTGAAAAGGAAATTCAACAATAATCAACAACGATGTGTTATTCGTCAAAGAGCAGAATCCTCTGAAAAAATCACTCTGAGAATAAATATTTTGATAAATGTGTCATTCTCATTTGTATTTCTAAGATTTTATTTGTTTTTATTGCAGTAAATATCACAACATCCATAAAAGATATTGCATTGTAATGAGTTTGTGGATACGTATGATTTTACAGGTCTTAAATAAAATTTGAACAATTAATTTTATTTACTGTAAAATCATAGACTTTTCAAAAACCTGTTTAATGTAGACGGTTAAACAAAATGTTCACATAAAATTGCTTGTTTATTGAAGAACTAATCTAGATAAATTTACTTACATATCTTCAAAACTCTTACTCTAGTCAATCGTGAACTATTTTCAAAATTATTCTCTTCTAAACAAAAATTTTAAACCTTTACACCAATCTCCCTGGATCTTTGCGCAAAATGTGATGTAATGCGAAAAGTCTTGAGATTGTTTTTCAACTTTTAGGTTTTATTTTGTCCTCTTTTATGTGAAACTTTTTCATGCGCTCAAGGGGTAAAACGCTCGGGCTGCTGTGTGCTTCGTACTGATTCGCCATTTGGTTTTCGCCAGTTTGTTTTATTTGACATTTTGCATTACTGCTCGCTTCGCGCTAAATGCTAATTGGGAAGACTTCGGTCTAATACTCCTAATTTTTCCGGTTAATGGCTAATAGAAAGCAACGTAAGACCACATTTATTTCAAATTACATGCGGTGCAAAAACATTTCTGTTGAACAACCCCCCTTATTCTCGCCTTTCCTGAAGTCAGTTAAAGTTATTTGAGAGAAATTATTTTTTCAAAAATTTTTAAATTCGGATCTTTATAGTCAATAAATTGCTTCTCTTTTATTTTTTGTTTAACCTACATGCCTTTCCCTTGAATTTTGAAGTAAAATCGAAAAATATTACTTTTTTTAAAAAAAAGTATGAAAAGCTTGAATCAATTTTAATTCTATTACAGTTCAGAAATATAGTTCAGCAACTTGGATGTGTGGAATTTTTCTTTTCCGGTTCGATACCAGCTTGCCCTCTGAAGTATCGAAGTTATCGATTGTCGATGAATCGGATGGCAAGCTCACTGTCGAATGGCTGCCAAACTGCCGGGTAGTAGCTTGCATGTTTGTTTCTCAATAGACAGAATGTTCCCAAATGCCGTGGTCGATAATAAAATTTACTTTCTCGTAAAAATATTATTTATATATTATTTCACCCTAATATGTTAACCTGTGTCAATGAAACGTTCAGTTACACATTCTGTTATGTTCTTATTGATCATTTTCCCTTTAATCTCAAGCTCAATTTCTTTTATTTATTTAATGTTTAAAACAGTAAAAATATATTATTATTTTGGGAGAACGGAACAATGCCACAACTAGTATCCAGAAGATAAGTAAACGGATCTTAGCATTTTGCTCAATGGATCAAGGGAAACTGGACAAAAATCCTATAGAAATTAGGGTTCCAGACCTAAAAAATTCTTAGCAATATTTGTTGTAGACATTGTCAAGTAGTGAACAATGTACAAAAACATGAAATCAATACATTTAAAAATGTATGCATGTCATTGTTGGGAAATATAATAGAAAATGCAATCGTTTTGTAGGTACCAACATAATCTCTTATGGGAAAATAAAAGTACTGCAGCCAACAACTTCACGTTGCATTTTTAAACTAGTGATTGATCATATTCCACTTAAAACGGGCCAAACTCTTAGCTTTTATGGGAATTCCTTAAGAATTGTATTTTGTAAAATTGTAAGTTAGCACAATTTAAGGGGAAATTGATTTTTCGCTGAATGTAACTCCTAGAGGACAAGTAATGAAAATTAAATCTTTCCTGAGTATTGTTTCCCGCTAAAATTATATCTTGCTATCCCATAAATTTTCAATTTACGGTGTGTAACCCGTGAGACTGAGTGAAGTGAGAATATAATTGTAATATATTTCCTTAAAATTATTTAAAATTTCTGTTAACGCGCTTCAAATCAGTTATTAGAGCCCTCATCTTTCTGAAAATATTTTTGTTCATTAACAACGCAGAAAAATATACACTTTTATAAAAAAATCGAGAATTACTATGAGATACAATATTTAAGTAAAGTAAGAAGTTCCAAAACCTAATTTTCTTACTAGTGAGTCAAATGTTTGCATTTTGTTTTATTTCATTCAGTAATTGACGAGTTGAATTAATATTTTTCTTGTTAGTTCATTAGTTTAAATTATGGTTCCTTTCATAATAATAAGAATAATATCCTTGACTGTGATTTCACATACAAAATTATCCCAGATATTTTAAAATATCATTTGTTTTGTTTTCTGAAGGCAAATTTTTGCTACGAAAATCGAGACAACGGCATGCAGGAATATTCGTTAATGAGCATGAGGAGAGAGCTACTGCTGAGCTGTTAACTAATTGTGCTCTGTGTATGTCTTTGTGTCTATGTAGTGCTTCCTGTCTCCTTTAGTGTAGATTAGAACAGCCCACACCCTATATTGCACTAAATTGGGGCTTCTCTGTAGACATATGTGTTTCTATCTCTTCCTTGTTGATCACGACACAATTCGATGTTCACAACAACTGTTATATGATGATAACTATCTAGGGAACACATTCGCCAAAAATTGGAATCAGTGCACATGACACGCAAATGTATATTGGGTTTCATGTCTGGAATATGTTTTCCGCAATACGATTAACAGCAAGAACAACGTTGATAAAATTTTCGACAACGAACACGATTTCAAAGCCACACATGATAGAACATGATCACTAGTATCAGACTGCAGTCTTAAAACAGAGTTCCAAAATCTACCAATAACTTGCAACAAAATATAAACTGCCTACTCCATCATAACTCACAGTCAAAGAATATTTTCACAACACATTATTGAGAAGATTTATTAATTGACGAAAATACAAAATATCATAATTAACCACAAAACAAAACCTCCAGTAAAACATACAATACTCATATTTTAAATACAACCCCGTTTTTAATTAACATCAATATTATGAGTTTCTCGTCAACCATTGTCATTTAATTTTTCTAAATTTTGCATTAAGATTTTTTGTTTTATAATGACTAAAATAAAAAATATATACCTATCGTTTTACATTCCATATAAACGAAAATTTCCAAATAAATACCATAAAGTGAATTGAATTTAAGAAACGTTTTATCGAAATTTACACTGATATTCCTGCCACACCATGAAATTTTTTCAAGCCACTATGTTCTATTTGAATATCAGATTATCGAGATTCTGGATTGTTATAGTATTAAATCGAAAAGAAATTTCTTAAATGCAGAGAATTTTATTTTATAAAAAGTAAATGATTATTTGTAGTATCCACAGGGAACTTCGTTGTTTATTTTTTATTTGAAATGTCAAACCGTGAAACATTAAAACCAAACGCGACAAGTTGAAAATTTTCATCGAGCACTCAAAAAAAAGAAGACTTCGAAGAGGAGAAAGAATGCAACTGAGAAAACATGAAGACGTCGGAAGGATATTCGAAATCCCATGTTGCCAGTTGTCATGGGAATTCAATTGGAGAGCTTTTATGGACAAGTCTTCGTTCTTGATTCCGGTCGTAACAAATGCCTGCAGAACAACTTAAAACCCCAACAATTACATATATATTGTGGATCCTTGAGAATATTTTGAAAGTTTTCTAAAGCCCAGAAGAACAAAAAGAAAAAAAATATTTCCTTAAGTATAACAATTTTTATTTTCTCGATATTCGCTGGCATTTGTTTTCCATTTTAGAGTTATTGCATTTTTAAATTTGACTAATTGTAAATTATATTACACATTTTCTTCAAAACATTTAGTAAGCATTGAATAGATTGTAAAATCTTTCAATTGTTCGTTTCAAAACCGCCTGAAAATCAGATTTTTCTCGAAGAGATAATTTTAGTTTTGATTACATTGTCACTTAATGATAATTATTCCCTTTGAGGTCGTAAAATATTATAATGTTAAATTATAATTAAAAGTAATAATCGGAGATCAATCCAAAAATGTTATGTAAAAACGTATTTTGAAAATTGTTAGAATGTTAAGGTCGTAATGATCCTCAAAATCCATTCAAAGCAATTTCAGAAGAAGTGAAAGCAGGGTAAAATATCTGGTAATAGAATGATTGGTATTTTATTACATACCACCTGTAGCTCGTTATATAATACGCAAACATGAACTTCTTTGATTTATTTCATTGTAACTATATAATGCAACAGGGTTGCTTAATTACGTGATTTCAATTTTGATAGATACCGGATTACTGTCTTAACACTATTTTATTTTAAATAAATAGATGTGGAAGAAGAATTACGAAACATACTCAAATGAGATCAGACTACAACAAATGCTTGCCTAAATTGAAATTACAGTGTATTTTTGTAACTAAAATTCTATGATATAGTACCCATTACGAGGTGTAATCTCAAGTAAAACTGACAATGACAACTGGCATGGAGATTACGAATATTCTTGATGTTGTGGGAAGTTTGTGAAACAAAAAAGGATCAACGTCCCTAACTACGACATCCGTCATCTGAATACGTGTCTCTAGCAGCTAGTACGAGGTAAATAGACACGAAAAAGCTTCGCATACTATCACGTGCATTCTCACAAGTGTGTGCATTTTGCTTTGGGGAACACAAACGCATTTACACAGTGAAGGAACTTATTTTTGTTTTTGATTTTTTTTACTGCGTTACCATTTTTTCAATGAAAGCTTTTGAGATTTGAAATAAGAAGAAAACTGCTCGAAGAGTATTTTAGATTCGAGAAAAACACATTTTGAGATTTTTGCAATATTTTAAAAAACGATTTTGTTTTTTCGAGCAGTTTCCTTTGTAGCTGAATTTTTTTAAATAGAATTTTAACTTTGATTTTTATTAGCGGTATAATTTATTTTAGTTTTCAAGCTGTATTTTTTTCTCCAAAAGCGTGCAAACATGATACTTGTTCAAACGTAAACATTACAAATAACTGTATAGATGGTCAATTTTGAACACGAATCTTTTTGATGGTATTCATTAGAGCAACACACAGACATGACATTATACATCCTACACTTACATGATTCGACAAATAAGCAAGCTATTTCATATTTGACATGTACAATCAAAATATTAAATCGGAAATCTGATAAACCAGAACGGAAAGAACAATCTATCACTACTACTTTTCGTAAAAATCTGCATACCTGAAAAAATGTAGGTGAAATGCATATGGTGTACAACATTATGTATATTTATAATCCCTGATAGATGATAGCAAGAAAAGATTTGTATTTACCAACAATGAATCTCGAATAAACTACGCAGTAAGACAGACGTATAGAACAATTTGAAATTAGTTATGAAAAAACCGGTTTTAGTATACATATAATAGAGAGCGACGTGTTATTGTACTGCTAATAATGAGATTGTAACTGAAAAGAAAACAATTTAAAAAGTGTTAAAATAATAAGAATAATATAACAATTTTATAATTTTAGAGAGGAAATTTACCAAACAAAATGAATTACTAAAGCTTCTGTATTGTGAACCATCTTAAATGAAAGTTGTTCTGTACATAATGTATCAGATAAAGAGAAGAAGAAATTTAAATAGTGATAGGTTTTAAAACTTTCTGTCATAAATGTAATTTTTTTAATTTTTTTAAAAAGGTTTTACAACATAAAATAAATGGACAGAAATCCATTACTCAAATGCACTTCAAACAACAACGCATTTTTACCCCATAATAAACACTAGACACATTTTTAAATCAACCAATCGATTTTCATATGTTCAATCAATAGTCATATAATGCACACACATGTTTCATCTAGATACAGTGATTGAAATTCAATAACGAAATCGCACACAAGGAAACGTAATCAAATCTTTAAACATTTTGAAAAACACATTAACCTGTTCGACGTTTTTAGCCAATTTTACCAAAAACACTCCGTTTGTTCACAAGCTATTCGACGCATTAACACTCGCCTCTTTGCACAACACCGCAACAAAAAACCAACTTCCGTGACTGTCTGTGTCTAGCATGACTTGTGTGTTTTTTCTTCTCACACTCGCTGTCTCACCCAGTGTGGTATTCTCCGAGGCATGATTGTTGTCTTTACTCCCTCCTTCACAAGGTCACGTGATGTCCAGGCAGGCACACACCACTGCCAACTGTGCAAACTTTAGTTTCTTGCTCTCGACTTCCGCTCTCTTTGTCCCGCTGTGTAACAAACGCGAATTCCAAACTGCCACCCACTCTATATCTATTTTTGCCCGTCTCCTGTGTGGCATTGTGATACAATATTTGTAGGTAATATCACATACACATCGCCCTGGAACGAGAGCAGGTTCCGATGAAACCCATTTATGAATAATGTGAATTAAACTAAACCGACTGTATCATTTATCATGAAATAAATGTTATCTTAATATTTCGTTCTCATTGAGGTTCATTTTATGAGTTGTCATAGTAAATAACATTTTCAGATATTACAAATATATATATATATATATATATATATATATATATATATATATATATATATATATATATATAAAGTTTCTATTATGCACACATGTTTTATTGATCCCTGGAACACTTATATCCACTCTTTTACTAACATCAGTTGAATTGAGAAAAATAGCCGCGATTATCGTTGTTGATAAAATCTGTTAACAAGAAATGCTCGTTCCCATGTAATAAAAAGTGTTTTGCATCGAGAAACGACCTACAGGTTTGATATGATAATCTTTCCGTCAAAATAATCAAAGTACCCACTCTTCTCGTATCTAGTGAAGTGAAGAAAGCGTGTGAGGATAATACGTACAATATCTACAAAAGAAGAAACTGAACTACTAACGGTTGTAACGTAAGTGTAGAACGAAAACTACTGAAACTAGACACATGAAATCTTCGATACATTTCTACTACGATGTATTTAACTAAAAAAAAGAATTTTCATAAATTCATCTTCTGTACAAATGAAATAGGACCTGTTTCTTTAAGAATACATCCATAACGTAGAATACTACATACGATACATATAATAATGGTTCTTTAGACACCAAGATTATAGAAAGTTGCAGTTCCGTAAAACAACACGTATATAGAAAATATTAAATGGCGAGAAGCCTCTTCCTTTCAGCCTTTCTGTCGCATAGCGTTACCTGTATCGTCATCAGTGACACACTGATTATTCAGCCTGTATGTGCACTATGTGCATAGAAAGACACTGAAATATGTGCATAAATCAAAACTTTCATTGTTTTTGGATTTTTTCGAGTCACTGAATAACGAAATCTGTCACATGAGCGGAGGCAGCATAGAATCGTTTCAATTTCTCTGCGCATTGGAAATTTGTAATATAGATAATACTGAGCCTGCACAACACATAATTTCCTATGGCCAATTCCTAATGTCAAATATTTTGTTGTTGTTACCGAAGCGTGTTACAACCTGTGAAGTTTTAGAAAAAAAACGAACAGAAAGCGAATTCACAGGCTGTAATTAACGGACTTATTGAAGAGAACATGTTTTCCAAAATGGCTTGAAAAGATTCCTTTATGTCTCCTACAAGTCGAACATTTGCGCTAATTCTTCATACTGAAAATAATATTAATCACGTGATTATTCTCACAATTTCTTTCTTTCTTCACAATATTGCTTTCTTGGAGACATTCTCTAAAGTGTATATTCATTGATACAAACGTAGCACAAACGCTGAAAATTAAAAGTGGTCATTGCTACATGAGTTTTCGTCTGTCATTCATCGCTTTTGTTCTCAGAACTAATGGGTTCGGGAAATGATTCAAGAACAGGCACAGTAAAGTTATAAACGCCGACTATTGCAATTATGCTAAACAACATAGAGATCTGTACGACATTAAGGAAAGAAACAAAATGTAACAGCAATTTTTGTTACATATGTGCTTCTTGTAATAATAATACTATTAATCTTAATAATAATAATAATAATAATAATAATAATAATAATAATAATAATAATAATAATAGGGGGAAGGCGAGGAGACTGCAGATTCGAGTCTTGCGAAGACAAAGTCGTGTTTGTGATTGTTCCTTCACCCTCATTGAAACAACCTTGTCGAACCGAGGGATAAAACTGAAAAGCTGATCCTTAAAGTTACACACGTTAATTGTGTAGCGTGGTAAGAAATGGCCGATACACCACCACCAACAACAACAACAACAACAACAACAACAACAACAACAATAATGATTTGATTTGATTTTTTCGTGCTTCCGGGCACGTCAACTGCTTTGGTCATTAGTCCCGTTAGTGTAGTGCATGCTTTTTCTCGAGAGATGCGCGGTGATCTTTCCCCGCTGGGTGGCGAGATCCGGCGACCACCTACCGTCGGTTAGTGGGGTTTCCCCCTAACCAGCACCCTCTCACCAGCGGGGCACCGCCCCAGACGGGACAAGCTCTAAGCTCCCGATCGGTCTCCCGGAATATGTGGTAGTGAAGTGGACAAACGGACGCGCGCAATCTTTCCTTCCTCTTCCTGGTTCTCTCTTTAACCCTTAACTTACATACACTGGCACATACACGTACTGCATTAACACATATGACGGAATTCCGGCTAAATTTGTCCTAGACATCCATCGCTTGTCGAAAAGCCTGCCACCGTCGGGACTCGAACCCTAGGACTTCCCGGTCCGAGTGCCCTCGATTGGTGCCCTGAGCTCCGAAGTCGGTATATATTGAGTTTTTCTCTTAAAGCTGTAAAAGAGTTTATAGGATGTTAGTGGGGAATTTTATTTCACCGACTGTCCTATCAAATAATATTTCTCGTGTTCCCGCGTGAATTGATTTCTACACATAAGCGATAACAGCCAACTCGTTTGCCCGTTCAAAATATTTCTATTAGGGCAAAACAACTATTTATTATATTTCTTTTTCTTTTTCGTTATGCCGTAGAGAGAAAGTTGCGCAAAGATACGTCGAATTTTCGGCAGAAAAACTCTTATTACAGAGCCCTGGCAACGAAAAAGTGGATAAATCCAGTTGGTGAATTTAGGAAAAAATCCTCTAACACGTCGTGTAACCAGAATCCCTGTTTTGTGAGTCCTTGATTCCGAAATATCGAATGGCAAAACGACTGCCCGTCTGTCCGTTCCTTGTGTGAATAACGGTAGCGGCTAAACTATTCAGCCGATTTTCTCCAAAATTAATATTTCTAAATTGATCTTGATGATGTTGCGCCCCCTTGGATTTGAAGCGGATATTTTAACTTCATGGAGTACTTTAAATTATGCACCTGGGACATTTTCAAGAAAAATGGCTCCAACGTTTTTGTTTAAATTTTGTTGATGGATAGTGTGAAGGACATTTAAGAGAATGGTGCAGGTCTCATGTTCGTTGAAAACCCTGATTTTTTACAAATTGCAAAAGTACAAAATGTTTTCGGAGTCTTCCTACAACAAAGATATTAAAGATAGATATTTTTTCTTTAATGGAATCTATTCCTTAAAGATAGGTTTTGAAATAAGGTCTCGTAAAATTCTTCGAAAATTTCAGTACTGTTCGCGTAATTTTGCGTCACAATGTTCGTGAGAAGGTACGCTCTATTTTAGCACCACTAGTTTTCAAAAACGCTCGTCGCTTTTTAATTTGAAATTCTACTTAGTAAGAAAGGATTTGTAATACTCCGATGTTCAATAAAATGTGAGCGATTATACTTCTCCCAGTAGCATAATTTTTTTTATTATTTTTAATTTAAATTTAAATAAATATATAAAATAATAAACAATTCAACTCAATACTGTGTAGTTAAGAGTATGAGCCATATACAAGCTCCAAGAAGTGGAAAATATTTATTGTTACGATCATAAATCGATGGATCTTGTTTGTTCGATCAACACCCGGAGCAGTACCCTAACAAACGGGTCACGGACCGCGCGCGATCTTTCGTTCCTCTTCCATGTCCTATCCTCTCCCCTTTACACACACTTACACTAACATGCTACCACATAAGCCGGGAGACCGATCGGAAGCTCAGAGCTTGTACCGACTGAGGCGGTGCCCCGTTGGAGGGAGATACCTGGAGGGGAAATCTCCCGCAAGCCGAGGGGTAGGTACCGGGAGCAGTAGCTCAGTGCATCAACTGATGGCACTGCAGCGCCTCTCACCGGGAGGTCCTAGGTTCCCACTCCCCACGGCGACAGGATTTTCGACACTAGCTTTCCAGCTAGGTCGAATTCAGTCGCTGTCTGGAGGAGAATTCTAGCGGCCGGCTGCTCTGATCGGTAGTTTTCCGTGGTTTCTCCGATCAACACCAGGCGAATGCCGGAGCAGTACCCTACAAAACGGGCCAGGACCGCGCGCAATCTGTCCTTCCTCTCCTTGTCCTATCCTCTCCCCCCTTACACACACACACACTAACATGCACGACACTGCTACATATTCAGAGAGACCGGTCTGGAGCTTAGAGCTTGTCCCATCTGGGGCGGTCCCCCGCTGGTGGGAGAGTCCTGGTTAGGGGGAAACCCCACTAGCCGACGGTAGGTCGGCGCCCGGATCTCGCCATCCAGCGGGGGAAGATCACCGCCATCTCCCGAGAAAAACATGCCCTACACTAACGGGACTAATGACCAAAGCAGTTGACGTGCCGGAAACACGAAAAAAACAAACCAAACCGAGTGGTATGTCGGTGCCGGCTGTCACCATGCAATGGGAAGGAACACCATCATTCTCCTGGGTAAAAAGGGTTCACCACATTAACGGGACCACTGGTCAATGCTGTTTCCCGGAAACATTTATCAATCGATGTATCTTATTATATATTTTCCATAAAAGAGTTTAAATCTCGGAGTTGTTCTGAATTCGTTCATTAAGCGTTACCACATTTCATGACCTTTGTATGGTATTTGATTAAAATGTAAACAAACTTCCTAACTCGCTTTATCGTGGAAAAAAACAGTTTCCACGATATTTTCAAACGATTTTAACAAATAACTGCGAATTCTACTTCACTAGTTACATTTAAAAAATGAAAATAATATGGGGCAATCGATTAATTCTCGCTCTACTACTGACTAATGAAACGCTGATATGTAATTAAGGTTGATTTTTCACTATATGTTTAAAAAATATATAAACATTAAAAAATAATTATGTTCTGTAACAGTATTCACTTTATATACCAATTTTGTATGCTTGGATAGTAATGTTTGACATACACTTTTTATGAACAGTGAAAAAAACAGTTTTTTTTGTAGACAGTTTTGATTTGGTTGTTATTATAATCTTTTAAAATTTACCACATTTCTAAAATATTTCCATTTTTTTCAATTCCATGACATTATTTTTTTTAACGAATGAGAATGAAAATGATTAAACGCCTGTAGGTTAATTAAAATTACTTGATGTTTTCTGATGTTTCTCAAAGATGAAACAAACCTGCTCTCGTTTCATTGGGCGCCTTGTACAGGTAACACTATTGACCCTACACCGTGCTCAAATAGATAATAGTTTGTGGACTAGCCGGCACAGGAAATAGATGCAGCACTTGATGTGTTGATGTGTAGAACTGACGTTCGTCGGTAGACCAATAAATTGTAACTGCTTTCCGCAAAGTTTCCATAGAATGAAGAGAGTACACAAACTTCAGGCCTTCAACTATTTTTGGTTTGTAAAAATTAAGATAATGTTTGACATTTTTCAGATATTTTTTGTGGCATAGATTGGCATCAGTATATTATTTTTAATTTAATTAATTTTTAATTTTTTTAAAATTATTTTTAAAAAAATTCCGTAAAAAATAACAATCATGAAGTACTTCTAAAATAATAATGTACTTATTATTTAATTGTGTAGAAAAAGCGCAAGTTGTTCTGATAGGTCCCAACTATCTTCTTATATAGCTATTGGCCGTAAAAATATTCTGAAAAAACATCGCCGTAATTTCATGAAATGTACGTTATTCAATAGTAATTTGAAAAAAATTATTGTCTTAAAAAATGGAGAGTAAAATAATTTGTCATTCTCTGCCTAATGTTTCTACCTGAAAATACCAAATATCTTCATTCTTAATTCAAGAACATAGCATGTAAGGGTAGATGTGTTTTACCTAAAACGAACACTGGGATTTTTTGGGGGTAATTTAGTAAAACAGTAGAACAAAATTCATTATATGATGCTTTTTATTTCTATTCGAACTGAAAAATGTGTTACTATCTTCATTCTATTTAGATATCTTTGTTGGAAGCAGGAAAAGATGTTACTACAATACTCTTTCATATTGAAAACGAGATATGCTGACGAACAATTTGTGTAAACTCTTCGCAAGCTTGGTTATCTCGACATGTAGTAGAACTTTTCATTAAAAATTATTATATTATTTAAAACATGAACCGTCGTGCGTATTTGAGAATAACTTTTGTCTCTCAAAATGTTCTTATTGTTTCCCTAAAACAAGTTGAAATATTTTATGTCAAAATGTTCATTTGCCTGTTTCAAAGAATTATATACTGCAAATAAATAATAATTTAGTGCCACTTCAAAATTAACTTTCACACTTTATAAGGAAAGTCAGACTCGTTTTTAGTATATATTTTTGTAGTTCATCTTTACATCAATATACAATGTATTTTCAGATGATGTGTGCACTTAAACTGATTCAGATCAAATCACGAGACTGTCAGCAAATGTTTTCATAGAAATCGCTTTGTAATCTTATGGTTTGGGCGTTTAATTGTATTCATTTAAAAACATTTCTTCATTATTCTGATTTACTTAAATTTGTAAAAAGTTAAAGTAATTATGTAAAAAGGTAATTAAATCTCGATTGGTAAAATATATTATTTCTCGATGAAAAGTGTCAAATGAAGAGACTATAATTTATCCTCTTTTATGAACAAAACATTTCAGATTACAAGAACTTTGAAAACATGAATGATCTCCCTGTGAATTCACCATCGATTTTTAATCTGATGAAAGGAAATATTTGGTATCTCTGCATGATTAACATTAAGTGCACATATTATCTTTAGAACGTCGAAGTGCGTAGTTATCCAATGATTTGGGTATCCCATTAGTATGTATTCTGAAATACATTACAGATATGCGTACATCTAATACATACACTTACACCATTCTAATTATTTGCATCAACGCAGCAATGTTTGATACAAATCATTTTGTATTTGAAGAACACACATAATTCTACTATTTCAGCATATAAAATACAAATAAACATTATTTCATTTTGCTGGCAAAACCACTTCATGACACAGAAGGCGAATACGAACTAAGCATTAGGGAATATCAAACATTAACTTTGTGATAATATATAGCTTTCTTTATTGCTCTGCTCAAACGTTTTTTGTTTCCAAAAAAATTTATACACGTAAACATTCAGGAACAAGATGTGAATGAAACGTACTATGTATTTTAATGTATGATATTCCCTTTTGCTAAAGATTACACCTTGAATACAGTAAAAAAAATAGTTTTCTGTCAATTCCATGCACAGTAACATATAGGGAAACACCAACATTGACTACCAACAACAAAAATGTGCTAACTGTTGACAAAAACTCCAGTCATTCTATTAGTTATCAAGAAGTCGTGGCTGATCTTTGAAGAAACAAAACCGAGAGATGTGCACTAAAATGTTCACAATTTATGTTCTCATTTTGTTTTTAAGTGTGTGTATGTGCTTCCAGAGTTGAAGAAAGAAATAATTATTCACGTGCATCGATACATCTAGTCTGAGTAAAGTGTCCGTATTGAATAACATTACAGTTGAAATAATTATTTTCCTGTTATAACCCCGTGTGAACAGTTATCTATAACTTGTAGTTACCTATTGTATTGATGAGAAAATGCAATTTCATCCTGTTACGTCACATTTCATTCTGTTACCACCAAACGATGAGCCACTTATTGTAATGAAAAATCAATTTATAAACGTAATATACAATTGCCAAGTGACGGTTTTTGTTCAAATTTTTAATATGTGTCTTTATGTGTCTAAGCATCATTACCAATATTTGAACTGAACCCTTCTAAAAGTGTTCCAATTTGTATCTAGTATCTATTATTTGATACTCCCATAATCGCACCTTTTACCACACTTAGCACACACCTCTCGGTTCTGTTTGGCACTGATCCAGCACACTTTGCACACACCATACTCCCCGACGAGATAATCATCTTCTCGAAATGCAAATCAACCTTGTACTTGTTTGTATTGTATTTGACGATTTACTTACAATAGCTACTGTATAATTTATTACTGTACGTCGCTGACTAATGTTTGGTGTGAAAGTTAAATCAATATTATTCCTTATCTACCCCCAGACAAAAAGAAACAGGAATACCGACTAAATCGTGTGCTAGACTTTCAGAATTTCAAAAGTTCCTAACGTAAATAAGGATTGATTGTTGGAATCTATTGTAAGAACAACAGACGGAATATAAGGAACTAACAGACGTATCAGTTTTACCGTATTTCGAACGTTTTTATTATATCGAAGATTTTACTAGACCGTTTTGTACTTTATAGTAACCTGTGAAAGTAGTATAAGCTATTCATGTCAGTTCCCAAGTTTCTATTGGTCATGAGCGATAGTAGATTTCTTTCCACAAGTGTTCCAATGTGCGTCAGTTATATTTCTTCAAACGTCTTTATCGATGTTTTTTCTCTTCTATTTTCGTGGAGGTCACAATTCTCATTTCCGAACCCTTAAGTTCCGTTTATGAAACAATGTGGAGTATTCGAATGATTGTTAGTTTCGTTATTTTGGGTAAAATAGAAAGAAAGCTAGTTATAAATGTTCAGAGTGGTTAAACAATGGTAACTCATACTACCAATCCTTTGAATTTTTCACTGTTGGTAATCTGTTGTTTTTTATAGAAAAATTACCTTTTATGATATCGTAGGCTTCCGCGGCCAGAGTTATGATCTGGGCTGTCCGGGTGACGCCGCGTCGAAGGCTGGGGTGCCGACGTTTCGACCGACATATCGCGGTCCTCTTCAGGGCTGTACTGCCACTGAAGAGGATCGCGATATGTCGGTCGAAACGTCGGCACCCCAGCGTTCGACGCGGCGTCACCCGGACAGCCCAGATCACAAATTACCTTTTAGTTAGTCTTGTATTGTGAATTAAATGATAACTCTTTAGACTACAATTAATCATTTTTCGCATATAAGTATTACTTATAAACATGTGTCGGTAAAATTTAACATGTGTCGGCATGACCTACTTGAGTATCAATGCCAAATACCAAATAATAGGTCGCGTTACTTAAGGTCCGTTTCATTTGGTATGTGCGTCTTGCCTCTCCAATCGATAGGCTTTTGTTGAGCACCCCATTTCATTTCTTTGCGCATAATTTGGGAATAGGAACAGAGTGGGGAAGAAATAATTATGAGCAGTCTGAGGCCCCTTGAGTAACTTACTGCTCCAGCAGACGTATGGAATTAATGGAAGCAAACCATGAAAAACGATCGATCAGAGATAGCAACCTCCAAAGTTATCATCCAGATAGAATTTTGGTATTTATCTATTCTTATTGAAACAAACACCTACCATTGTCTAAACTCGAACCTATGATTTTTTACGTTCTGTTAAGTATTTTTGTAATAACATTCTCTTAGCTATTAACTGGCGTCGAACGTGGCGCGAACGTCCGTTAAGCTTAGAGTCATTGTCAGTCGCAGTCAGTCATTGCCTCACATCCCTTCGATCAGGGGATTGTCACCGTTAGATACACAGGGTTCCCATACGGTCACCCATCCAGGATATCGCGGTGTCTCGAGTTGCTTAACCTCCTTGACTTCGCGAAAGATGGTTAAGCAATTCGGCTAGCGACGCAACCAATGTTGTAGTTGCAGTTGCAAACTCACGCTGAGCTGTCTTTCGGTGCATAATTTAACAAAACGTGGTGGCGAAAACTTAAGATTACTTCTAGGGTTTATAGAGGCAGTTGAATCTTGAGTGAATCTTATTAAGTAAATTCAAAAAAATCCAAAATCCAAGTATTTCGAGAAGATGAATTCTGGTCGGAAATCTCACGCCACCGAACCACTCCACTGTAACCACACAAATGCGGACGGGTGGGGGGAGCTATAATCATAAGCGACAGGAAAAAAGTACAAAGCACGCCTTTCCCAGTTAGTCCTTCATTTCAGTGACCCTCAATTGCACCTAGAAAGAGTCGATTCTCTCAGTTCCGTCTGTGACTCAACTTCGTTCGTCTACCGAAAATAGCGATTGTCCGATTGCCTACTTTCTCTGGAACAATATAATCGTTATCCGAAAACGATGAATTTGCTTTTGTTTCGTTTGAGGTTAACTGCACTGTGTTCGCTGTTAAGAAAATGCGCTCCCAGATGTTAATTAAAAATTACAGCTTTCAACTGCTGCTATCATCAAAATTCGTACGACAGTTTTGACAGTGGTCCTTATTTCGACAATGTTCGAATTTTATCAAGTACAATCCCGAAAATTTATTAAATGTGAAATCTGAGGCTTGATCAATTTGGTTATATTAACTCGTGACTCAGAGACTTTTAGTATTTTAAACATGATTTCAATATATTTTTTATTTTTGAATATAGACTTCCATGGTATTCTATTTTTTTGGAATTAAATTTCTTTTATTTAAAGTGGGTTATATTAAATAAATACTTTTTGACGATGATAAAACAATAACTTCTGGCAGACATTTCGGAATAACTAACGATTTTTAGATGTGGCAGAATACAAATCTGATATGAAATTTGTATTTACACATTTGAATGATGTCAACATAGCTCTTATTTTTCATTTCATTTCCTTTTAGAGTATGCATTCATTACAATTCGAATATTGTCCGAAAAAGGCCACCCTAGTAATTGGTTAGTGTGTTGGAGTATTATACATACGAAATGTACTTAATCTTGAATGTCATTGGTCTATCAGATTTTAGTTTCTTAGGTCTTTGTAACTTTTTTCTGCGCGTCTGTGCGATGGAATAAGTTGTGTTCACCGTGCATTTTGTGAACTTCTTTCCGCCGTTTTGAGGTAAGAAGCAATGAACTGGTTTTCATGATGATAGAATCAAAAGATCTATATTCAGAGGAGCATTAATTAAAAATCAATATATGTACGCTCTCAGAGTGAGAAATATTGATGACAGTCAGATACGGTACGAGCTAGTTTGGATAGTTATGAAATGACTGTTAGAAAACAGTTTTTTATAAGGGAAGAAGATAAGAAACGCAATGATTCAAAACAACCATATGAATGTATTAGTCAAATATGAACGACACTTTGAGATAAACATATTTAAGTGCAATTAGTCAGTAGTACAAATACAGAACGAAATAGTCGGTAGTCAAATACAATATGAAAGTGGGATTTCTACTTGACGAATCGATAGGTGTTTCTGAACTGAAATGAGTCAGTCTGACAAACGAATGGAAAGAATCGACTCCGACACCTCCCTCTCGTCCCTCACAACCACGCCCACTCGTCACCCCCACCCCCACCCCCAGCACCTCTCACCATCGCCCAACGAGCCCGCAACTCATACCCGTCCGGGGTCGCGCTTTCTGTGTGTTGCGCAGGCAAGGGCGACGTGTTCGGCGACAACTTTTGGAAGGACACGTCGTCCTCCCAACAACAGCTGCACCAGCAGCAACAGCAACAACAACAGCAGCAAGAGCAGCAGCAACAGCACCGCCAGCACCAACAGCAACACCAGCAGCAGCAACAGTCGTCGCAGCCGGTGTACGGGATGGGCACCGGGGGAGGGGGTCTGATCACCGGCGCCCAGGGGGTTGACGGTTGCGCCGGTGACGACGGCTCTGGCAATTTGTCTGCAGGCAAGGGCGACGTTTTTGGAGATTCGTTTTGGAAGGACTCGGCCATCGGCCAGTCGGCGGCCAACGTCCGGGCGCTCACCTACTGCGACCTGCACACCATCAAGAGGGACCGCCTGCTGGAGGTGCTGGACTTCTACCAGGCCTTCGCCAACTCCTTCGCCAGGAACCTCGTGCTCACCTACAACCTCAGGCACCGGGTGAGTGCATGCTGGCCGGCCTGCGTAGGTCGCTGATGGCTTCTTTTCGTTGGCGTTCTCCGTCTCCTTCGTCTTCAGGTGGTCTCGTTTGCAATAGTTTTCTTTTTCCTTCTAGTTTCTTTGTTATGTTATTTATTAGCCTTTCTAACGTTGTCCTCGTTAAAACTATCAATCAGTTATTGTAATTTTCCTTTTCAATATCTATGCCGCGTTCTTTGTTGTTTGCTTCGCCAACTCCTTCTCCAAAAACCTCGTGCTCTCCTACAACCTCAGGCACCGGGTGACTGCAAACTGAACGGCCTATTTAGGTCGCTGAAGTGATTTCTGGCTATTAAATACTGCTTTTCGTTGGCATTCTCCGTGCCTCTTTCCTCTTCATGTGGTCTCATTTACAATAGTTTTCTCTTTCCCTCGAGTTTCCTTCTTATGGTAATGTATTAGCCTTTCTAACGTTCCTTTTATTATTCACTGTGAAATCAGTTACGTTATTTTCCTTCTCAATATCGAAGCCTCGTTCTTGTTTTGTTTCCTTTGCCAACTCCTTCGCCAGAAACCTCGTGCTCGCCTACAACCTCAGGCACCGGGAGAGTGCGTGCTAGCCGGCCTGCGTAGGTCGCTGAAGTGGTTTCTGGCTTTTGAATGCTTTTTTTCATTGGAATTCGCTCTTCTGTCTTCTCTGTCTCTTTTATCTTCACGCCGTCTCGTTTACAACGTTTTTTTACAACGCCTCTTTTGCAATACTTTCTTGCAGTCTCATATGCAACAGTTTTCTTTTCTCCTCTACTGTGCGTTCCTCTTTCTTATGTAACGTTGTGTAACTTTCTCATGTAACTTTTCTAACGTTGCTTTTATTAGAACTCTCAGTTAGTTCCACTTTTCCTGCTCAACATTGAACCCTCGCTCGTGTTTTGTTTCTTTTGCCGAGTTGGTCATTGCTTCGCCAGAAACCTCGTGCTCACGAACAACCTCAGGCACCGAGTAAGTGCAGACTGGTCGCGTCCATCCGTGCTTGACTCGATGTCGTTTTCACAGTGATTTCTTGTTTTTTTCTCTTTTCTCTTTGCTGTTTTCTTTCCTTGATTTCACCGTTCCAGATTCTCTGTCGCTTTAGTTTTACGCAGTTTCATTCACAACTGCTTCAAAATCTCCCTACATTGTGCATTTCTTTTTCTTGTGATAACAATTACACTTTCTAACGCTGCTTTTATTTCGATTCTAAAACAGTTACTTTCTTCTCAACATCCAACCCCGCTTCTTTTCATTGGTATTCACCTCTTTTTCCTTTCGTTTTTTTCCCTACTCTGTATTATTCTCTTTCTTATGTTAATTCATTAGACTGTCTGACGTTGTTCTTCAATAACTTAATTAATTCGTTTTTCTGCTATTCAAATCTTTTACGTTTAGTTTCCATTCCTTTCTCTTTTCTCTTCGCAGTTTCTTCGTATCATTGCCATGTTTTGTACTGCCGCTTTCTTCGCAATAGACTTTTCACATTCTCTCAATTCCCCCCCCCCTTTCTGTCCTTTCCTTTGTGCTTCACGCCTCGACTTTTCAGTGCGTTTCTATTTTTTCGGTGTATTTGTTACATTTTTTCTCTAACGCATATTTTTCGGGGTGTCAGTTTATTTCTCTCTTCTGTATCATGTGCTTCAGCAGCCCTCTGAAATCGTTGTTGTTTTTTACACTCTATTATTTTCTTTCTCGCCCTTTCTTTTCTTCTTTCTTTCTCTCTTTTTCTTTCTCTTTCTCTCTATCCCTTTATCTCTCTCTTTCTATCTCTTTTTCTTTCTATTTCTCTCTCTTTCTCTCTCTCTCTCTCTCTCTCTCTCTCTCTCTATATATATATATATATATATATATATATATATATATATATATATATATATATATTCCTATATCATTACTCTATCTCTCTCTATAAATATCTATCTAAATCATCCTGTTTTAAATATTTTCCAATGTTTTATCTCTATATTTATTAGGTTTATCCAACACCTTTTTGTTAAAGTCTGTGGTTTACTTACCGTTGTTCTGGGTTTCTGATTAATTTTATCTTTATCATAAAACCCTTTTTAATTAACATTCAGTATATTTAGACTCAATGTCATCTCTTATCATTTTAAAGACTTATCACTTTTTTTAATTTTACCAACTTCATTTTGTCTCTTAAAAACTGAATTCCATTTTATCTTCTAAGTGATTTCTTGCTATTTCTCCAGAATTTTTCTTTCAGTTTGGGCATTTCTCGCCTCTGCAAAGCTTTCTGAGCTCGGGTGAACATGTCCATGCG
This sequence comes from Teleogryllus oceanicus, assembly GCA_964035755.1. Classification (NCBI taxonomy): domain Eukaryota; kingdom Metazoa; phylum Arthropoda; class Insecta; order Orthoptera; family Gryllidae; genus Teleogryllus; species Teleogryllus oceanicus. Next base: position 59,636,267 of record CAXIVR010000013.1, read on the forward strand.
GACAAAAATTTCAAATTTAATTATCGAAACTAAATGAATTTGCATTCATGACAAAAACACTCATTTTATGCCATTAATAAAAATTGTGATAAAATCTGATAATTGCAATCATGTATATTAATTTTTTTATACTATGCAATAGTTGTGTATTTGAAATACTTATTCGCTCTTGATCCTCTTTTAATGCCTAATTAGCAGTTTTTTCAGTGTTATCTCATTTTCAAATGCCCTATTTTTAAAAGTAACTTAATTTATGCATTTATATATTTTAACACGACATATAATTCTTCTTCTTGAATTCACTTCCTTCTTTGCTTTGCTCGCGTTTCCTTTCTTCTATCAAAAATCTGATTTTCCTCAGCATTGTCTTCTGATGTTCAAACTTCTCGTCTTACTATATTCGAACTATTATTTTATTTATTTTTAATAGCATCACAATCTCAGCTAAAGTTTTTTATTTGATATTTGATCATAAACGTTTTTCAGGAACAGTGATTTAAAATAGATTCACAAGTAGGTAAGTAATAATTTTTTTTAAATCCGACTCGCTTATACACACCGGTCTCCAACTGCTTTTGATACGGATTTCTTAATTATATTGTATTTTTCTTAACCAATACGATATCCCCCTTTCTAGAATTACCATTGCCCCTCGAGCAAGCAAAGCTTGTTAACTCTCTAACATGACGCCCATGATAGGTGCAGAAGCATTTTGAAGCTGGAAAAGAATAGGGTCTTTGTGGTAGCAAGTTACCTGCTTGTTGCACCGCTACTGTGACTCCCAGCATCGGCATGGCATTTCTTTCCAGAAAGGAAGATCTCATGACGTGTTTTGTATATAAGGAGGATTTTCGACACCAGCTTTTCAGCTAGGTCGAATTCAGTCGCTGCCTGGAGGAGAATTCTAGCGGCCGGCTGCTCTGATCGGTAGTTTCCATGGTTTCTCCGATCAGCACCAGGCGAATGCCGCAGCAATACCCTACCAAACGGGCCACGGACCGCACGCGTTCTTCCCTTCGTTTTCCTTGTCCTATCATGTCCCCTTACACACACACACACACACACACACACACACACACACACTTACACTAACATGCACTACACTACCACATATTCTGGGAGACCGGTCGGGAGCTTAGAGCTTGTCCCGGCTGGGGCGGTGCCCCGCTGGTGGGAGAGTCCTGGTTAGGGGGAAACCCCACTAGCCGACGGTAGGTCGGCGCCGGATCTCGCCATCCAGCGGGGGAATATTAGCGCCATCTCCCGGGGAAAAACATGCACTACACTCACGGGACTAATGACCCAAGCGGTTGACGTGCCCGGAAACATGAAAAAATTAATCAATCAAACTACCATGGGCTTTCAAAATGCTTCTACTCGGTGACAAACTTGCACACTTGTTAGGGGTTCAGCGTAGCTCGTCTAGAATAAAATATTTCTAAATCCTTTCTTTGGGCCTCCAAACCGTCTTTCGCATAACCCCTCCCAGTTATCGTGCTTCTGAGACTCCCCATTGCGTGTAGTAGAGATTATTCTGGGTTTCTTCTTCCAGACTTCACAACTCTTCTCAAACAAGCTATTCGCGGCATTTTAGTTGCGAGTCTTCATATCTCTCTTTTTGAGCAGACTACCATGATATCGCCTCTTTCGAGTATCTCTTGTCCATTTTTTGGGGATTCTTCATGGCGACTCGCTTCATATTCCCGTCATTTATCTTACGAAACATTAAATTCTCTCGCATCAAAGGCACTCCCGTCACTACTTCTGAGCCCCAAAAGCTCTGAAGAAATCTCTTCCGACTGTTGTTCTTGCAGGCCTCTACCTGGCGCCTCGAACTTTATATTTTTAGTTATCTCCTTTGCGAAACGGCTCTCTTCATGTGTTTGCCTTTCAGTAATGCTAATCCTGTAATTTCCCTTTTAGAACTTCAAATTGAATCTCACAAAAGGTTTCTCCGACATTCCTCCTCCGGGTCTTCAAAACGGTTTTCATGCAATCTCTCTCCTATTATTTTAAGAACAGCTCCACGTGGCGTCTCGAGCGCGTTGGCTTTCACACAAAGTCAGATATCCTTGCGTTCTGTTGTCCACACGGTGACTCTTCACGAGCCCAGCTACAGCAGACATCAGTCTCCACAGCACATGTCGCACAGGCTAAAACCGCGATATCAACTTCCGTGTTTCTTAACATCTCCCTAATTGCTTATTAATACGGTTCACTTTCCGGTGTTTCACAAGGCTTTGCGAGTAAGCAGAAGATCTTTAGAGTTCCATATTGCCACCCGTCTCGATCAGGCTATTCCTATTATTTTCTTTGCAGAACTTTGCATTGCATCTCGGAAAAGGCGGAGTCCGCCTCGAGTTACCAAATGGACCCTCATGGAACCTCTTTCCTATCATTTTGTGTGTAGATTGACATACTCTCAAGCCGTTGGCTTTCCCACGGAGCCATATGTCCTTGCATCCTGTTGTCTTGACTGTGGCTCTTCGCGTGCGGAGTTACAGGACCCGCTATTCCACTCTCTAGACTCCACAACACTTCTCGCACAGGATAACATCATGATCTCAACTTTCATGATTCATATCGTCTCTCGAAAAGCTTATTAATACTGCTTACTTTCCGGTGTTCCACAAGGCATCGCGAGTGAACAGAATATCTTCGGAGTTCCATATCGCCACACCTCTCGAACAGGCTATTCCTGTTATTCTCTTTTCAGAACGTTAAACTGCGTCTCACAAAAATTTCCGACGATACCTCTTCGAGTCTCCTAATCACCTCTCGAGGCGTCTGCTTTGTCCACCCTTTTGGCGGGGCTTTGGTGTTGTCCCTCGCGGAGTGTCAGGTGGCGGTGCGTTCACGGAGGTCTCTGCGAGTGAGCAGCGATTGCTCTTCGGGCTCCACAGAGCTTCTCTCTGCGTTATCTCACCGTCTCTCGAAAACTCTGTTACTATTACTCTTCTTTCGGTGTTCCACAAGGTTCCTCGAGTAAGAAACATAGTATCTTTGGAGCTCCACATTGTCGCGCCCCTCGATCAGGTTATTCCTGTTATTCTTCTTACAGAACGTTAAACTGAATGTCACAAATGACATTTCTGACGTTTTCCCTTTGGAACTTGACATCTCTCTCGAAGAGCCTCTGTTGTTCATCCTCTTGGGGGCTGCGCGTGTCTGACAGCGGTGTGCTGAAGAGGGTCCCTGCGCCTGCGCAGAGATAGCTCTCCAGGCTCCTTCGGGCTTCGTATAGACTAGCTCAGTTATCTCAAGTTCTGAGATTCATAGCGTCTCTCAAAAAGTGTATTACTACCATTTTTCCGGTGTTCCACAAGGCTTCGCAACTAATCAAGCAGTATCTTCGGAGCTGCACATTGTTACGCGTCTGGAGCAGGTAATTCCTGTTATTCTCCTTGCAGAACGTAAATAGCATCTCACAAATGGCATTTCCGACGTTCCCCCTTTGGAACCCCAAATCTTGTCTCTCGATGAATATTCTCTTGCCTGTCGTTTTGATGTGGCTGCGCGTGTCGGACATGGTGCGCTGAAGGGGGGTCCCTGCACGAGCGCAGAGATAGCTCACCGGCCCCTCCGGGCTTCGTCTAGACTAGCACAGTTATCTTGAGTTCTAAGATTCATAACGCCTTTCAAAAAGTTTATTACTATAATTCTTTCGGTGTTCCACAAGGTTTTGCAACTTATCAAGCAGTATCTTCGGAGCTCCACATTGTCACGCGTCTCGAGCACGTAATACCTGCTATTCTCCTAGCAGAACATTAAACTGAATCTCACAAATGACGTTCCCCTTTCGAGACTCGAAATGTTGTCTCTCGAGGAGTCTCTCTTGTCCGTCGTGTTGGCGGGGCTGCGCGTGTCGAGCGGCGCTGCGGGGCGGAGCGCTGACGGCGGGCTCTGCGCGTGCGCAGCTCATCTTCCGCAAGGTGGCGGACGTGCGCCGCGAACGCGAGCTGGCGGAGCGGCGCAAGAATGAGCCGCAACTGGACCAGAACCAGGACCACCTCGTGCGCAAGATCTTCTCCAAGTTCCGGCGCGACCGCGCGGCCGCCGCGCAGCGCGAGGCGGCGGCGCAGCAACAGCAACAGCAGCAGGTGCGTGCGCGCGGCACTTGCCTCCATTCTCTTTCACTCTTCTCCCTCTCTCCTCTCTCTCCTCTCTCTCCTCTCTCTCCCTCTCTCTCCCTCTCTCTCCCTCTCTCTCCTCTCTCCTCTCTCTCCTCTCTCCCTCTCTCTCCTCTCTCTCCTCTCTCTCCCTCTCTCTCCCTCTCTCTTTCCCTCTCTCTCTCCCTCTGACCCCCTCTCTCTTTCCCTCTCTCTCTCCCTCTGTCCCCCTCTCTCCCTCATCCTCTCCCTTTCTTTCTCACTGTCTCCCTATCTCTCCCTATCTCTCTCTCCCTTTCTCTCCCTCTCTCTCCTCTCTCTCCCTCTCTCTCCCTCTCTCCCCTCTCCCCTCTCTCCTCATCCTCTCCCTTTCTCTCTCCTGTCTCCGTATGTCTCCCTATCTCTCTCCCTTTCCGTTTCTTTCTCTCTCCCAAACTTTCTCTCACTTCCTCCTCACTCTCTTCATATTTGTCATCCGTTCTACCTCTCTTTCGCTTTTTTCTTCTCTTCCTTTCTCTTTGTTATCTCTTTTTCTTTTCCTCTTTCTCTCCCTATCTCTCAATCCGCCGTCCCTTTCCTTCATTCTCCTTCACTTCTCTCCCTCCCTACCTGTCATATATATGTGTATCACTTGATGTATACCGGTTTCTTCGGCTATCTCCGTCCCCTGTATGTCCAATGCACGTGAGTGTGTAAGTGTGACGTGAGGGTGCGCATGCGCAGTCGTCGTCCCCGGCGAGCGGCGACGTGGAGCGCGGGGAGGCGCCGGGCGAGGCGGCGCAGGGGACGGCGGCGGCCAGCGACGGCGGCGGCGGCGGCAAGACGGTCGTCCGCGTCATGTCCACCACCAAGCTCTCCTCCGTCGCCGAGAAGGACGACGAGCGCGGCGGCGGCGGTGGGGGCGGCGGGGGGCAAGACGCACCACCGCCCCACCACCATCCGCGCCAGCAAGTGGGGGCGGCTGCTCGGCAGCAGCAGCCTCGACTCTGGCAGCGACTCCGCCGCCGCCGCCGCCTCCGCCAACACCATCACCAGGTGAGGGCTCTGTCTGCCTCTCTGCTATCAATGGCCGCTCTAAGATTAAATTCCTGGAGAATTCCTTGAATACAACTGATGTTCCTTTTCCTGAGGAACTGTCAGTATCCGATCCCCAATTCTAAATCCTATTGGATTTAGATTAGGATTAGGATTGGATCCCCAATTCTAGATCTAGTGGCTATTGCCACTCGGGATTAAATTACTGAAGAATACAGTGAATCAATCTGGAGTTCCCTTTCCATAGGATCTCTCAGTGACGCAGTATCCGATCCCGAATTCTAAATCCAATAGCCACTCGGGATTAAATTCCTGAAGAATACAGTGAAGCAATCTGGAGTTCCCTTTCCATAGGATCTCTCAGTGACGCAGTATTTGATCCCCAATTCTAAATCCAATAGCCACTCGGGATTAAATACCTCAAGAATACAGTGAATCAATCTGGAGTTCCCTTTCCATAGGATCTCTCAGTGACGCAGTATTTGATCCCCAATTCTAAATCCAATGGCCACTCGGGATTAAATACCTCAAGAATACAGTGAATCAATCTGGAGTTCCCTTTCCATAGGATCTCTCAGTGACGCAGTATTTGATCCCCAATTCTAAATCCAATGGCCACTCGGGATTAAATACCTCAAGAATACAGTGAATCAATCTGGAGTTCCCTTTCCATAGGATCTCTCAGTGACGCAGTATCCGATCCCCAATTCTAAATCCAATGGCCACTCGGGATTAAATTCCTGAAGAATACAGTGAAGCAATCTGGAGTTCCCTTTCCATAGGATCTCTCAGTGACGCAGTATCCGATCCCGAATTCTAAATCCAATGGCCACTCGGGATTAAATTCCTGAAGAATACAGTGAAGCAATCTGGAGTTCCCTTTCCATAGGATCTCTCAGTGACGCAGTATTTGATCCCCAATTCTAAATCCAATAGCCACACAGGATTAAAGTCCTTGAAAAAGATAATACCTTGAAGAGCTCTGGACTTCCCTTGCAGGACAATCACCAAGCATTATCACCAGGAGGGTGGGAGGGAAAAGGTAGAATACTGGGGATTTCCCAACAACGCGGTGCCCCATCTCCCAATTCTACAGCAATTACCCACACTGGATTAAATTCCAAGAGAAGTAAATACCTTGGAACAATCTGGACTTTAGTAACTCTGACCCTTAGCAGCCACCCGCCATTATTACCAAGTGAACGGGATTCCATTGCACAAAAAGAGTAGGGACCTGGGATCTCCCAACAATGCAGCCAGAGTTTCTTAATACTAAAGCCAATGATTACTCAGGGTCTAAATTCTATTTCGACGTCCCCTCCACTGGAATGGTCAACTCCATCACCAGGTGAGCACGTTCGAGAGAAATGACAGGGATCTACCAGCAACGCGACCTCCCACCGCAGATTCTACAGCCAATAGTCACTCTAGAATAAATTCCAAGAGAAGGAAAAACTTTGGATAAATGTAGACTTATAGCATTGTTGCTCCTGGGAAGCCACCCACTTTCATCAATAGAAGGGCAGGGTTGCATTCAAGCACAAAAGTAAGACATGGGATCTCCCGGCAATGCAGCCTCCCTTTTCCAATTCTACAGTCAAATAGCCTCTCTGGACTAAATCCCAAGACTATGTTCCTGCGTATTCAGTTCCATTATCACTCTAAGGGCTGGGAATGATGATCTTCTAGCAACGCAACTTTCTATCCTCAGCCCTAAGTCCAGTACACACTCTGGGTTGAAGTACTAGAGAATGAATACCTTGCAACAGTCTGAGCTGACCTCGCAGGGCAGCCGCCCGCCCTTATCAAGAGGTGGGCATAGGTCTGTTCTAGGAGAAGGGGAAGGCTCTAGGGATCCTCCTCCAGTGCAGCCTCCATCTTCCAATGGTACAGCCAATAGCAACTCTGTATTAAATTACCAAAGAAGGGAATACCTCGGATGAATGTAGACTTACATTGTTACACTTGGGCAGCAACCCGCCATTATCAGGAGGTTCCGTTTGAGAGAAAAGATAGATCACCTCTGATATCCTAGCAATGCAGCAAGAATTTCTCAAAACCACAGCCAATAAGCATTTAGTATCAGGATTCTTGTTCTACGACGCCTCCACTGGGCCGGCACAAAACGTAACGAAGTGAGCGGGGTTAGATTCGAGGATTAAGGAAGCGATTTCCCAGCAACTCATTCTCCATCTTCCAATTCTACAGTCATTAGCCACTCTAGACTAAATTCAAAGAGGAGTCAAAACTTTGGAACAATCTGGACTTGAGTAACTATCCCCTGCGCAACCCGCTCTGTTGTCACCAGGTGAGCGGACGTCTATTGGAGGGAAAAGAGTAAGACACGAAATATCCCAGTTACGCTGCCTCAATAACCATTCTGCTTTAATTTCCCAGAGAAGGATATTCTACAGTGATTTTTACCACTGTTGTCTCTACAGGTCGCGCATACATCAACTTCTATTGACAGCAACAATTATGCATTATTTTGCATCTAATTATTGTATTTTCAAAAACAAAGGTACTTGAATGAGTTAAAAACAAGCAAATTATATATTAAATTGACAGCTAACTACGGAAGTACCTATATTTATGTTCTAGACTATAATGTTCCGAAAAAAATAAAATGGAAAAACAACAATTAAAACACAAATCTATTAAAAAATATTGATAAAGTTTCATATGTACACTTTCAGTTAAACATGTCAACAATTTTCAGTAATATCGTTTGTATGAGAATATAACAAAGTTACGTTTATGAATGTGAATATTACATTATGTAGCCATTACTAATAACACGCGTAATTGTGTGTTAGTAATTTACTACTATTTGAATCAATTTATTAACTTTGTAATTAATGCTTTATAACTACTTTTTTAAACAATCAATTGTGGTATATATATATATATATATATATATATATATATATATATATATATATATCCAGTCTTAATCGGGTGAAAAGTCTAGTCTGCGTCAATTCAGGTGCCCCTATGCAAAGTTCTCGCGAACGCCTGCCAGCCGCAACCCGCTGCGCATGGGAGTACAGCGGGACTGCGGTGCGTGTGGGGAGGGGCTGAGCGCCGCCATGCGCAGGTCACTGTCGGCGCGCGACGCGGCCGCCGGCGTGGGCGGGCGGCAACGGCAAGGACAAGTCCGCCTCCAGCTCCTGCTCCTCGTCATCGGGCGGTGGCAACGGCGGCGCGCAGGGATCCGGCAACAAGGTGCGTCCCGCGTCGCCACGCTTGACGCGCTCCCGCCCACTCGACGCCCCCGCACCGGCAGCGGTAGCTCAGTGCATCAACTGATGCCACTGCAGCGCCTCTGAACGGAAGGTCCTAGGTTCCCACTCCCCACGGCGGCAGGATTTTCGACGCTAGCTTTTCAGCTAGGTCGAATTCAGTCGCTGTCTGGAGGAGAATTCTAGCGGCCGGCTGCTCTGATCGGTAGTTTTCCGTGGTTTCTCCGATCAACACCAGGCGAATGCCGGAGCAGTACCCTAACAAACGGGCCACGAACCGCGCGCGATCGGTCCTTCCTCTTCCTTGTCCTATCCTCTCCCCTTACACATACACACACCTACACTAACATGCACTACACTACCACATATTCCGGGAGACCGGTCGGGAGCTTAGAGCTTGTCCCGGCTGGGGCGGTGCCTCGCTGGTGGGAGAGTCCTGGTTAGGGGGAAACCCCACTAGCCGGCGGTAGGTCGGCGCTGGATCTCGCCATCCAGCGGGGAAAAAACCACAGCCATCTCTCGAGAAAAAGCATGCACTACATTAACGGGACTAATGACCAAAGCAGTTGGCGTGCCCGGAAACACGAAAAATCAATCAATTAAGCAATCGAAGCCCCGCCTCCTGGTTCGATCCGCATCCTTCCCCTTTGGGTAGACTTTTGCCTGCCCTCTCCACTCTTTCCCATTCGATCCAATTCCCTTCACAATTCGTTTCCTGCCGACTGACCCATTTTCCCTCCTCGACTCACTCCTTCCCATTCGACTCAATCCACTTTACAATTCGTGTCCTTCCGATTGACCCAATGTTTCCCTACTCGACCCAGTCCCAATCCCGATTGAATCCAATCCTCCTTTACGATCCGCCTCCTTCCGATATAATTTTTCCCATTCGCCTCGATTCTTTTTTTGGTTTGGCCCATTCCTTCCTATTTGACCCACTCCTCGCGAATTCACTTACCCCTACGATTTCACCCACTCTTCCAGATTCGTTGCCTCAACTTCTCGCGGTTCGGCATGCCACCCCCTGCGAACGTGCAGCCAAATTTTCAGTTTTTGATCCAAAATAGACGACCCGACTTAACCTAATCAACCAAGACACGGCTCTACCAGATTCTAACTAACCATATTGACCAGCTCTCAAAGTGGTTGTAGATTACAGTAGACTAAGATGGTTGGCGGTTTAAAACAATTTTCTTCAATATTAGTTTCCATTCTTACTATTATGTGAAATAAATGATTCATAGATGAATGTTGGATATATCATTTTGACGTTAAATAATCATTTAATAGTTATAATACAGTAACTTGGAATTATTAGACATAATTAACTAATTTAAACAATATAATATTTTGTAAAAAAAATATCCGAGTACATTTGTGTTGGATATATCATTGTAAAGGTAAATCATCATTTCAGAATGAAAATAAAACAACTTGGTATTAGTAGAGTAACTAAATAAAACAATAATATATTATTTTGTAAAAATGGCTCGGAGCGCATTTGTACTCCGTACGAGTATCCACGTGCTTTAAGATCGACACAGCAGCGAAGGGTTAAAAAAAACGATCTGACGTGACACCGATCTGACGTGAAACCGATCTGACGTGACTCGATCTGACACGAATTCCCTTAACGGACTAGGGTTCGCAAAGGATCAACCCAATCCCAACAACACTATTTGCCTTTCTCCCTTTGCCTCACATGGCCCTCAAATAATTTGGTTCCGTCACCATTTTCCTACTAAACCCTACCAAAATATCAACCACCGTAGTGTTGGTGTTACCTTAAGACCAGAAGAATGAATTTCGTAATTATTTTTCGTAATACTGTTCTGAAATTCAGAAGCAAACAGAGAAAAGAAAGCTACTCTTCAGGCTGGCGTCCTTTTAAAGTTTGAACAGTCCGCCGTCCGTTAAGAACAATCGAACGAATAAGATGTAGCTAAATATGTCGTATGAGGACACTTGTTCCAAGAAATAGTGTTTCTTGTTTATAATTTCTTTCTTATAAGAAGATGGTATTACGAAAAGTATTGAATGTCACATGGCCAATCACATAAATAACAGATTCGGGTCGTTCATCGGCCTAGTGGCGTTAATAACTATTGCATGCTCTTGTTGAGTAATGAAGTTTCCCATGGATTTAAAAATGATTTTTAATCGAAACGATCTAGAAAGTGACGCACATTTATAGTTTTCGAACAGGAAGTTTCAACTTGTTTCAACATCTGCCGCCGGGAAATGTGCTAAAACTACTTTCCATTCTAGTTTCTTCCTTCTGAAAGTACAATTAGAAAAGAATTACGTACCAACTCCAGAACTGAGAAATACGTATTATATTCCTACGAACGTGAATTAGATTTGAACTAAATGTCAATAAATTGGAATTTGAAATAAAATATTGTACAACACACTGCGAATGTGAATTTTCATGACATGACGGGATTTCTACTCTCCCGTCTAGACATGGGAACATCTACATTCTTACCTTGAAATATATTTTACTAGTGTAAAACCGTTGTTTTTTGTGGTTGTTGCTACACCTAAATGTTCCTCAAGGTTTTAATAATGATTATTTGTTGCTTCGCGCAGGTTTTTTAAAAATGATTTTATGTTTATTGTTGCATGTTTCCCAAGGTTTCAAAAATGATTTTATGTTTATTGTTGCATGCATTCCCGCACGCGTCGCCGGCCCCGCCCCGCGCCCGCCTCTGCCCCCGCCCCGCGCCCGCGCCTGCGCCCGCGCAGATAGCGCGCCAGGACACCATCGAGGAGATCGTCGAGCTGGACGACGGCCGCACGGGCTCCGGAAGAGGTACCCCCCCCTCCTGCGCCACGCGCTCACCAGGTCATACTCCAACTCTGTCAATCCCTTTCACTGCCTCGTACTGTGACAATTCCTCACAATACACCAGCTCCTCACAATGCATCAATCCTTCAAACCCCTTCACTCTCTCAAATTGCGTCACTCACTGTACATCACTCAATCATAACCCTTCTCTCTCTCTCTCTCTTTTTTCTTTCTCTCCCTCTGTATCTCTCTCTGTGTGTCTCTCTCTGTCTCTCTTGTCCTCTCTCTGTCCCTCTCTGTCTCTTTGGTCTGTCTCCCTCTTTCAATCTGACTCTGTCTCTCAATTCATTTCTTTATAATACGGTTAATTTCATGCCTCATGGTTAGAATCTTAGGCCTCTTTTATCTTTAATTAATGCTTTGCCTGGTATAATTCAAATAGTTTACTTTTTGTTGATGAATTGAAAATGTTTGTCAATAGATAAAGAAAATTATACAAAAAATGCAGATTGTTATTAATGTCTACTATTGATACTGAAATAGTTATTTTCATATTAAGTGTGTGAAGTTTCCGTTTTTTTTTCATGGTCGAGATTGAGATTTTTTGCCGAGACCGTAGGTCGAGTCAAAAAGTTTCAATCGAGTCCATGAAAAAGGCGGAAACTTTACACACAAAATATGAACAACATTTTTTCTACAACTGCATAAAAATATAATACAAATAGTTTCGTAAACTTGTATTGGAAAAAGAAGCCTGGTACTCCGGACAATATAGAATTGCATTTTATAGGGCCATGATTAGTTAAGAGTATTCTAAAACTGTGCAAAAAATACTTTTTTCCACGATAACAAGATAGTTGTCTTGGCAACGATCTTTTTCTTAATGGGGATTAAAAAATGACGAAGTTCACGTATTGCTAGCGATGCAAAGAAGTTCTTTTTTATGCAGTTGTAGAAAAAATGATTTTAACTTGAATATTAAAGAAGTTGCTCATTACTTATAAAAGTAACAAATCATCTAAGAACCAGTTACTCAATTAATAATAAATAAAAAAGTGATACTTGTATAAGCTTAAGTGTTAAATTAATCATATCTTACCATCAACGCCTATTTAATATTACAAGTAATGCAATGATATTAAAAATCTTGGTTTTATTACTCGAATTTTGAAAGTCCCAATGACACTCCAAGTTTGATTTTCCTCTTTAATTGTCTTGTGCTCTCCAAATTGCAATACTCTTCAGTTATTTTTTCTTCTTTGCAAATTCATTGATAATCAAATTGAAAAAAAAAGCAAAGCGATTTTCGAAAGATTTAAGTATAAAAATTTCAAGAAATCTGCTCATAAATTTTCTTGTAATGTTCTAGTTAAATAATGTGACTTAAGTATTGTTGCCAACCGAATAATATTTGCCGGACAAATATTTTTATCCAAAACAGACAATGGCGTATCATGATGCAGTGAATTGTCGTTACGACTATCAAATTTAAGGGTTAGTGAATTATTATACTTAAAGAAAAAAATGGTTTACCATAGTATTATTCATCAACCAGTAGCAATATCACCTAGTATTCGCAACTCTTGAGAGTGTTTTCAAAATTTAGTAAATTGTGTTAAAAGTGGGATTTAGACTTCCTTATTTCAAATTTTAAGCAAAATTTAATAAAATATTTTAATATTATAAATTATGGATAAATTAGTTTCAGTATTCCTCGCTCTTAAGTTCCTCATAATTTTGTAGTTATTATGTTTTTCATTTTTGTTATATTTTATTGGGGTGCTACGTTTTATTAATTTGTATTGTATATTTTATTTTCACTCGATTAATTAAATTTCTTCGTCTTTTCTCTTTCAATTGTGTATTATTTTAAAATATTTCTTTAGTCAGCCCTTACTAAGAGCTGCACTTTCAGGTCACGCAGAACATGCTAAAAGTTCAATTTTTAGCACTATTGCTTACATTGAGATGATGCTCTCGTGTTGAGATAAATATGTGAATACAATGAAGAAAACAATACTTTCGTGTAGCTGTATCAGCTACTACTGTTCTTAATGTGTGTGTGTGTGTGTGTGTGTGTGTGTGTACACAAATATATATTAAATCTTTTAAAAGAACGATTTTCATGGTTCTCCTATTCGACAAATAAGAGAGAGAACGATTTTAAATAAGTGTGGTACAAAAACAGGAAAAAATTAAGAGTGCAGGTCATGATGTATTAAATAGATCACATCTTTCCATTCTTCATAAAATGCTACGAAATTTGATTTGATTGAAATGAGGGGCGGGAATGGAAACAGAAGGCTGGCGTCATGCGCAATTCGGCAAGATCGCGGGAAATTGGAGAGCATTTGATCTTGCTTAGGGAACTTCGTGTTCTGCGATTGTTAACACGATTGTTTATTTATTTATTTTACGTCAAAAAACAGTTAAAACTGCGTATGACGTGCTATGGGGAAAAGTGAATTGTGTGTACATTTTCAAAATTCTGTAATCCCTACACTAAGTCATATACTACTTGAATTTTGAAAAAGAAAAGAAAAAAATAAGAAAAAAGCTCCCATGTAATAATATCTATTTGCAAGGATTAATATGCAATAAATTTTGGGTTCTTATCCATGTTGTCCTTCAGGATAATACTTCCTGCCGCGACAACATGGAAACAATAACTTGAATAATTGTATTTCCCACTGAACTCTAGAAGACGTGCACAGATAATGAAGTTACATTTATGTCCAGAAGCAAAACAAGGGGCCATCTCAGCTTTTGCTCAATGGATCAGGGAAACTGGGCAAAAACCCTGATCGAGATGGGGGTCATTGACCCAGAAGCTGCGATACAATACTTGTTACATATTGTTTAGAATTATACAGTCCAATGGTAAATAGTACATTAAATATCACTATTAAAATTAGTGTTACTTTCCTTGTGATGCTCAGTATAGTGTTGTTTGTGACTGTCAATTGAAAGGCTCAGTAAAACAAGGAGCTATCCCACAATGGCATAGTTCTGAGATTGAACTTCTCTCATATAACTCAATACATTTTTAAACTTTTAAACACAGTACCCTTGCATAATTTTTTTTTCTCGCGAATAGGCCATCTTGGACCACGCAGGACATGCACTTGCACGGGCTCAGTATCATTTTATCACGTTGTAACTAATTAGGGGGATCAGCATTAGGCTGAATCCGATTTTTATACCCCAGGGTTGTTAGTCCTGGGGGGATGGAAGATGAAATGATGATGATAATGAAGGATGAATGGACGGCACCCACAAACAGACATACACAAACACACACATGCCCGAGGCGGGACTCGAACCCGCGATCCTTCCGTCCGAGATCGCCACGGCACTACTGCCTTAGCGGTCTCGGCTATCCGGACCGGCATTATTATTATTATTATTATTATTATTATTATTATTATTATTATTATTATTATTATTATTATTATTATTATTATGGTATCTTGCTGTATTTCAAATTCCCGCTAATATTGTGATGCAAACTGGTGTCTGAAGCTCATTGGCTGCAGTCGGATACGATGCGCAAGACCAATATATATATATATATATATATATATATATATATATATTTATATATATTGGTATTGGCAAGAGGCCCCCACTGGTAACCACTATACCATCAACGCCAATACCGCCCGGATACTCGAAATAACGAATCAACTGGCAGGTACCAACCTACGCAAAGTGGACTCGTACGACAGCGGCATCCTGCGGAGCGAGCTTCGCCTCAACGAGGCGTCGACGCTGTCCCTGCCCGGGGCTCCCAGCACGGGCACGTCCCCAGGCGCCGTCTCCACCGCGTCGGGCTCCGCCGGCGCCGCGCCGCCGCCGCCGCCGCCCCGCGCCGCCCCGTCGGCCGCGCAGGCGCCCGGCATCCTCGCGCCCGAGTACAAGGAGATCATTGCCAACATCATGGACTTCAAGGTGGACGTCAAGCTGGAGGTGCAGCGCCTGCATCAGAAGGTGGGTGGAGCATCTACGTATTTGCTTCGTTGTTATACAGTCGGTTATATGTGTCTTGGAATAAATGTTGCAAACTTCTACGGGATGTTGAGGGGTCGAAAATAATCACGTTTTGCCGATAAACAGCCGTAGTGGGAAATTTCATGTATCATTCTGTTATACCCGTGCCCTTGGTAATTCCGGCTTAGATGGTACGGACAAACTGATGTCGCTGCAGTGCTTCTAACCAGGAGCATATAGGGTTCCAGTTACGTCGGTATCAGTATCAGGTGAGTGGAGCCGGGAGGTGTGTGTGTGTGTGTGTGTGTGTGTGTATTATAACACGCCCACCTACTACCTTCCAGTCGGTGATGAAGCGTGAAACTATGAATGCTCGTGAAGCGAGCTTTGAATTCTCAGGAAGCAGGATCTTTCGTGTATGAGAAAGGTCTGAACCCTTGACAATGAATTATGTAAAATTCTGGTAAAATGAGCATATATTCAGTAAAACAAATTACACAGTGGCACAAATATACAATAGAGTATGTACTTTGCGTAGATGGTCACTGCAAAGAAAACAGAAACAAAAGAAATGAAAGAACACAACCACAAAAAAATGTATAGGCGTCACCTCGACTGCCTGAATACTTCAATAAGCACTATTCACAATATTTTTGCTTCTACCTCTTTCTCAATTATTTCGTGTACCTCATTTAGCTTTTGTTAATCTTAAGTTTTCTCCGTGCACGGCCCTTTAAGTGATTCTCTACAATTATTCTATCATAGACTTCACAGAGGTCAGCCTTAAGCTGCGCATTTATTACAATGCTGTAAACTCTAACACAAGAATAAACGTGACACACGTTACTAATTCGTACCCTTTACAAAATTATAGCAACTGATTATCCCTGACATCATACAATGGAAACAATGACTTTCAAATAAGATTACTTTACATTACATGAAAAATTATAATTTACTTTAGAAAAGTTGTACAAGGTATGGCATTCAAACGAATTTACTGGTGCGTACAGCGAATGAAATCTAAACTGCCGCTCATACGTTCGAAATACTTCTCTTAGTAATTACTTGGAATTTTCACCTATTTTAGGACGCTTCGCCTGGTATTTAAAGCTACACAGTTTCCCAACAAATTGCCGCATAGAAGTTGCCAGTTCTTTACCTCGACACCTCCTTCCCGCTCGCCGTCCGTTAACCTTGGGGTGTTCGGTCGCTCGCAGTCCTCGCCGCGTCACTTGACTGGTTCGATGTCCCGCGGTTACACCACTTCCTTCGCTCGATCTCAGAATGCCGCCATACGTCCAAATTCCAAACCTTTCTCTCGATCTCGGGCTCGTACCATCCACGTATGTGGTCCAAGTCCTTCTCGCCTACACTTGAGTGTTCACTGGAGTCGTCCTTCTGCCGCCTGCCGCGTACACGTTGCTCGCGCTACCAGTTTTAAATAACTAACGTGCTTGAATTGACTACTTCTAGCACTCGGCCGACATACCACACTTTGAGCGTGCGTGGTCGTGGCGTACAAAATTAAATACTGGATTTCGTTCAGAGTCCTTCTGCGCGAATTTACTTCGATTATGAATCTATTTCAGGTTCAAGCAATCACATCGCTTGCTTTCTCGCGTGATGTTAGTGCTAATAATGTACATGCACTTTGCTTCTGAATTCTATCACTTATTACCGCGTTTCTTAAATCAGCTTTACTTAAACAAGTAAAATTATACTTCTGCACTAACCAATTACTATCGCTGAAGAATTTAGTTGAGTCGCCGTCGCTGTCGAAGTTGTAAGAGAGCTCTTCCGAAGTGCGTCGCGGTATTTATGCGTCTCCTCCTGGGGAAAAATTTCTGGAGGGGTGAATTTTCTCCTCCTTCGCGCCCTCTCAAGAAAATATTATCCGCTAACTTTGGACATCGGAGTGCGAAAACCTGCGGGTAGATGTCGCTTTCTCGGACCATCGCTCCGCCGCGTACCCTATTCCTCGGTGTTCTAGTCTTTTCTCCTGGCTTATGGTGGCGTTACGGGTTCGTATAATCCCGTGACGTCACTATATATATAACGGAGTTACACGCGTTCCCTAGACAGTTCTCGTTTAGATGGTTTGGGCAACAATTGATGTCGCTGCAGTGCCTCTGACCGAGAGGACTTAGGGTTCGAGTTACGACGGTAACAGTATCAGAAGGTGGGTGGAGCCGGGAGGCGAGCCACGTTTACGGATATACTTCGTAGAAAAGAAAGTTTTTTGCGAGTGTCTTGGAATAAATGTTTCAAACTTCTATGGCGTGTAGGAGGGCGAAAATAATCACGTTTTGCCGATGAACACGTTGTGGGAAAATATCATATAAAACGGAGTTACACACGTGCTCTTGCTAGTTCCGGTTTAGGTGGCTCGGACAACAATTGATGTTGCATTGCTTCTAACCGGGAGGATCTAGGATTCGAGTTACGCGGGCATCAGTATCAAAAGGTGGGTGGAGCCGGGAGGCGATTAGCATTTACTTCCTGGTAAATGAAGTGAGGTGCGGGTGTCTCGAAATAAATGTAGCAAACTTCTACGGAATGTTGAGGGGTCGAAAATTATCACGTTTTGCCGATGATCATGTAGTGGGAAATTTCATATATAACGGAGTTACACCCGTGTCCTTGGTAGTTTCTGCTTAGGTGGCTCGGACAATTGATGTCGTTGCAGTGTCTCTCACGAGGTCCTAGCGTTTGAGTTACGACAGCATCAGTATCAGAAAGTGGGTGAAGCGTCGAAGGTGGGGAGCATTTACGTATTTGCTTCGTGGAAAAATGAAGTTAGGTATGGGTGTACTAGAATAAATGTTTCAAACTTCTATGGCGTGAACTTGGCCGAAAATAATCATGATTTGCTGATGTACGCGTAGTGGGCAATTTCAGACAGTGGGGTTTCACACGTGATACTTCTCCTTGGTAATTCCGTCTTAGGTGTCTGAGGGCAACAACTGATGTCACTGCAGTGCTTTTGACCAGGAGGTCCTGATGTTCGAGTTCCGATCGTGGCAGGATTACAGACACTAGCTACGTAGCCAGGTCGAGTTCAGCCGCTGTCTGGACGCGAAATCTAGCGGCCGGCTGCTCAGGTTGGTAGTTTTCCGTTGTTTCTCCTATCAACACCAGGCGAATGCCGGAGCAGTGCCCTACCAAATAGGCCAGGGCGTGATCTTTCTTTCCTCTTCCTCGTCCTATCGTCATCCATTACATACACATATACACACACTTATATGCACTATACTACTACACATGTCAGAAGATCAATCGAGAGCTTACAGCTTGTCTCTGCTGACGCGGTGCCTGCTGGTTGGAGAAAACTCTGCAGGTCGAGGTGCAGGTCGGCGCCTGATCTCGCCACCCAGCATGGGAAGATCACCGCCACCTACCGAGAGGAACAATGCACTACTCATACGGAACTAATGACCTTAGCAGTTGACGCGCCCGGAAACACGTAATAATCCGACAATCGTTAAAACGCGAGTTGGCTTGCACTCTAACGGTCATCGAGATCAGAATCACGGGCGATTTAATGACGTTTGACACCTGGTTGTGGCGAGAAGAACGTTTCACTGAAAATCGTTTTCATCTTTCTTTTCCAAAAACAAGTCTTTGTATAATATAAAAAATGATGAAACATTCCAATGAATTTCCCTACAATACTGTCACGTACGTCCTTTGTGTTTCACTGAAATATCAATCATGCATTCCTTTATGAGAAAAGTTTTCGGAAAAATCTACATTGCAGAAATGTGCGTAAGTTTTTGGGAAAGTGTAATTGCGACTTAAGTTTGACCCTGACGAAAGTTTTGTAATAAAATCTCACACCGAACTTAGAATGCTACGTCCCACGGAAGAGGGCTGTATTGCGGTGCTGGAGGATGAGTTGAATGAAAAGTCAAACGCACGGCATGATAAATGTGGCTGTCAATAACTTCAAAATTCAAGCTGAAAGTGAAAGCCGTTTTCAGTGTTTTCTGTCTAAAAACGAGTGACGATCACAATCATATTGGTCGTTGTATTCCTTTTATGACCACCTTGTATTTTATAATAAAATAAGCATAGTGAAGCATACACCGTCAACATTTTTGAACACCTGTTAGTGCAATAACAAAAACATTAATTTTTCTGTCATTAACATTCTCCCACTGTAATAAAATACTCTCCGAGCTTTCCATTATAAGTGTTTTCGTACCCATAAAAACACACTCAAGTTTTCGCATAATAGAATTTTACACCAAAATAGTACAGTTTTTGTGTTGTGAACATTCATCTACTGTACTAGAACACCCTTTGGTTTGATTTGATTTGATTTTTTTCATGTTTCCGGGCACGTCAACTGCTTTGGTCAACTGCTTTAGTCCCGTTTGTGTAGTGCATGTTTTTGTCTCGGGATATGCGCGGTGATCTTTCCCCACTGGATGGCGAGATCCGGCGCCGACCTACCGTCGGCTAGTGGGGTTTGCCCCTAACCAGGGCTCTCCCACCAGCGGGGCACCGCCCCAACCAGGACAAGCTCTAAGCTCCCGACTGGTCTCCCGGAATATGTGGTAGTGTAGTGCATGTTGGTGTAAGTGTGTGTGCGTAAAGGGGGGAGTATAGGACAAAGAAGAGGAAGGACAGATTGCGCGGGGTCCGTTTGGTAGGGTACTGTTCCGGCATTCGCCTGGTGTTGATCGGAGAAACCACGGAAAACTGCCGATCAGAGCAGCCGGCCGCCAGACTTCTCCTCCAGACAGCGACTGAATTCGACCTAGCTGAAAAGCTAGTGTCGAAAATCCTGCCGCTGTGGGGAGTGGGAACCTAGGACCTCTCGGTCAGAGGCGCTGCAGTGACATCAGTTGATGCACTGAGCTACCGCTCCCGGGGGTACTCCCGGTGGTACACCCTTTGGTCTTTTCATCGTGAATGAGGGATCGTGGATCGCCCATTATATTTAAACATCCTCTAGTCTAGTCCATTTAACTTCTATTATGATAATTCGCCTATTGTATTGTATACAAACATTAACAGAAGCTAAGTGCTAGTAAAACTAAGTAATTATCATCATTAACTACCAGTTTACAAAGTTAATTTTTTTTAAATTTTACGAGAATGAAGTGTACAAGTGAATGTCAATATCCAACTTACATTATTTTGACTGTGTTAACTAATATTCGCCCTTTAATCTCATGCAAACAATTTACTTACGATCACTCTGCTTCAGGAAGAGATTAAATTCCTTGCATGTCTGAAGCAGATGATCCGGTGTGGGAAGAGGAACCTTTGGTGAAGACTATCTTGTCCACGACGCTAACACTGAAGCCATCTACCTCCCACATCCTCTGTTCCTCTTTAATAGTATGCACTACACCAGCGTTCTAGCGTCACTTTATAAATACATTGCTCGACAAGTTCTGAAAGGCGCTAAAAATGTATTTAAAACGTTCGATACCACATTTTCTCCACTCGGTAATAGTTTACTACTGTAGTGTTTCACTACGGAAGGACTTGCACTCCGACATCTTTAAGTGAACGTTTCGAACTGCTTGGCAAAAATCTCTTAATTGATCTGCTTCGCTTCGCATGAGCATACTGCCTCCCACCGTGCGTGACCGAACCTGCGTCTCTCATCAGTTCTTAAGAAATCAACAGCTCTAGTTACTGCTGCCACGTGCGTGGAGTACAGTTCGCCATTTGACTCTCCGGATTCATTTTTTTCGCTAGAGCTGATACCGAGCAGACGCAGGACACATAACTGTCACCGACATCGATATCATCTCTTCCAGAAAGGCAGGCGTGGAAACAAGGGTCTTCTTATTTAGGAATCTGAGTTATAGATTGTAAGTTTCGTCTGGAATTTTAATATTGTAAGAGATATGAGTCACTACATCGAAAACTATTTTCTTTAGCACATATACACGCCTGAGGTTGCAACGCGTCAACTAACCAATGGCAAGCGTCCCAAAGCACGTGACATTGTTCACATCCACTTTTTTCTTAGGGTGAACGGAGAATAGTCTTTGCATCATGGACATTAGCCCACTGATTTCGAACACCCTCTAGTTCTGATTACGTAGGCTTCCGCGGCCGGAGTATATCTCTTGGCTGTCCGGGACAAGCCGCGTCGATTTGCTTGTAGCTGGGGTTTCGGCTAACATATTGTGGCCTTCCTCAGAGCGTACTGCAGCAGTACGCTCTGAGGAAGGCCTAGACTTAGCACTATTGCTTAAATTGAGATGATGCTCTCGTGTTGAGATAAATATGTGAATACAATGAAGAAAACAAAATACTTTCGTGTAGCTGTATCAGCTACTACTGTTCTTAATGTGTGTGTATACACAAATATATATATATCGTAAAGGTAATTTGTGTGCCGTCTCCTGGTTCGCAGGTGGGCCGCATGGAGGAGCTGCTGGCCGAGGTGTTGTCCCGGCTGGCGCCGCCCAGCACGGCGTCCACCTCTTCCGCCACGTCCCAGTCGCCGCCTCAAGACGACCCTGGCGGCGACCCCACCAACCCTCCGCCCGCGCCGCCGCCGGTGCTGCAAGTGCCCAAAGCGGCGAAGCTACGCTCCAAGGAGGCGGCGGCGGCGGCGGCGGCTGCGGCGGCCGCGGCGGCGGCGGCGGCGGGCCTGCTCCCGCCGCCCCCGGAGGGCCTCCCGGGCCCGGGGGTGGGCGGGCTGATTCTCCGCAAGCGGCGCAGCAAGTCCCGCACGAAGGCCGCCGCCCCCGGGGTGCCAGTGCTGCCCCCAGCGCCTGGCCGTGCACTCCGCAGCAGCTGGCCGCCACGCCCCCGCGCTCCAGCCCCACGGAGAGCGCGCGCATGCTGTCCCCGGCCAGCGCCCCGCCCACCCCCACGCAAGACCCCGCGGGCGACGCGGACGCGCAGCAGAGGGCCTTGCTGCTGCAGGGGGCCGGGGCCGGCGGCGGCAGGGGGGCGGACGACGATAAAAGGACGTTCAGGAGGCCGAGGGACTTCCTCTAGCGGGGCACCGAGACGGGCTACGCTGGCCGAGCGGCAAGAGGCCGCCACGCGCGGGTTGAGGGGGAAAATGACCGCTAGAGTGCGGTGAAATCGCCGCGCCGCGTCGCGTGGAAAAAAGGCCGCTGGGGGGAAGGCCGGGGGGCCGGGTTGTTTTTGTTTTGCGTTCGTCTGATCGCTTTTCTTTCTCGTTTTTGTTGTTATTGTTGTTGTCGTCATGATGTTGATGTTTGCGCGATTTGGTGCTCTCTATTTGTCTCTCTCTTTCACTCTGTGGAGGTGCGGGCAAGAACGTTCAGGTGATGCTGGTGATGGGGGCAAAGTAGTATGAAATGAATGATGCGTTCAGAAATGAAAGATGTAGATGACTGAAACATATTCGTGATGAACGCACACTTTAATCTCTTCTGTAAGTAGTTATTTCTATGATATCTACAATCTCAACTTGAGCAGTCTAGACTTTTTAT
The DNA here is from genome assembly GCA_964035755.1 of Teleogryllus oceanicus. Classification (NCBI taxonomy): domain Eukaryota; kingdom Metazoa; phylum Arthropoda; class Insecta; order Orthoptera; family Gryllidae; genus Teleogryllus; species Teleogryllus oceanicus. The sequence goes on from CAXIVR010000013.1 coordinate 59,658,876, forward strand.
ATTTTATTTGTTTCCTCTCTTTATAGTTTTTGGAGCGATTTCGATTTTTTCATCATTCATTTATAGAATACTGTCTCGTGTCTTCAAAATTGAAATATCTTTTCATTCATAAAATGCTTCTGACAATATTTGGTAGCGTTTGTTATTTTTATTGAAAAGTATTGTATTTCCTATTTCTACGATTACACTTAAATTTCCTTATTTCTTAACTTTTCTTTTGAAATTACTCATCTTTCACCCCACATACTACTATTGAAAAAGGATCATAAAAATAACGTTTCAGAAGTGATTTTTAATTACTAGTGGTTTGGTTAAGCTTATCAGAAGGGCCTAATTTTCAACGTTTGTTTCAATCCAATAAGCTTGAGTGTACCTCCAAGCAAGCTTTATTGCTCACTGTCTTAACACCTATGATATGAACTGCCTGGGTAAATGGCCTTATGTATCTTACTTGTAACTGGCACTAGAATGAAGACAGCAATCATGAACACACAGAGGGAAAGAGAGGGCATATTTTATACGCAGACAAAGTGCTTATCTTATTGCTCTAGACTTGCAACGAAATAAGCTGCATTTTGTCTTATTTTTTTGTGAATTAATGTGCAGTCTCAAAATGAATTTGTTCTCATAGAGAATGCATCTCCCATTTCAAATGAGGTGTTTCAAGTGACAGAACTTTTATTTCTGAAAATGTAGGTAATTTAAGAGATTCATTGCCTTATTCATGAATTTAAAAAAGGAAAAATTAACCAGTGTAATATTTTTTTTTCATTGCTTTAATTGGGAATTTATTTATTTGAAAATTTTCCTAATGACTAAAATTCAGTACTACTCAAATTATGTTTGCAATTAGTCTGTTCAGCCTATTCATACTAAGATCACTAACATTTCAGATTTAGAATTTCAAGATATCTAGAAAATCCTTAACCATATTTTTTAATGTAATCTATATTACTTTCAATATTTTAGTAACTAAACACTAATTCAGCATGTTCAGCTAGCACTAGTCATTCTGTATAAACAAGTTTTTTGATAATTTGTTAATCAACTTTACCATCAAAATGTCTTTAATTCAGGCTTTAAGAATATGGAATTAACCAGAGATTAAAGTTTTGACTTAATTTTTATAATGACTAGTTAAAAAAATAGATAAGCTTAGGGGAAATCCTTCATTCAAAAATAAGTTATTTTCAGTTTCCACTATGAATTAAAAAATAATTTTACAAAAACTTAAGAATGTAGCAAACACAAAATGTGTTGTGACAGAATCTTTCAAATCTCAAAAGTATCTTGTTCCATGCCATGTTTTTTACACTTTGCATGATTTCACAAAGTTTAATTAGAAAATGTATGAAATTTCTTTTTCGAGAATGACAATGAAAAAGTAATGGAAATGAAAGAGAGGCAGAGATTTATGAAAATGTGTGGCAAATCTCTGCTTCTCTTGTTTCACTTGGTGCTGTTTTAGTGCTCAACAGTTTTGTCTTAAACCTGCCACTTCAATACTTATAATAATAATATTTATTTTTTTTTATTCGTTGTACTTATACACATGCTGATTCAAATTAATTATTATGTTTTTTCAAACCAATATTTATATCTTCTTAATTTTGTTATTAAATAATTTTCATTTATTTCATTTTACTTAAAAATTTTGAATAAAATAATGATCAGGAGAATTATATGTCTACATTAACTTTCTCTTAATAATTTGTATTTCACAAATTATTACTTAAATGAATTTTGTATTTTAAAAGTTTTTATTTTTTTGGTAAGAGGATCATCCCTACTCTAGATTTTGCCCAGAATGGGGATTACCAAGAACTTTGGAAATTCATTGAGAGCCTGTGCATTGATCCACACATCAACTGTTGATTTTGAAAAGCATCTACTGAGAAAGAAAGGACTGAAGAAGTGATGGCTTTCTTTGCTCTGACATGAAATGCACTTGTAGTGCAAGAGATTACAATTATACATTCTATGCCATACTAGTTCAGGTACTCGTTTAAGCAAATGATGAATGATATTTCCTTAATCACTTTTCTATAGAACTGTCATATAGGTTTAATTTATTAATAAGGTTCTTTGCTCATATTTTCTCTTCAAAGAAGCATTTAAATTTTCTGTTACTTTTGTACATGTTATGTATTCAAATTAAGTTGTATATTTCCTTAAACCGACTTGTCATGAAATATTTCAGTTTAATATGTGCAGTATACCTCTCAAACTATTTTTAACTTGTAAAGATAAACTGGAAAGATGAAAGTGTTGACAGATTTTGATGGTAAATCTTTCTTACAAATACTATTTTTTACCTCATTCAAGCATATATAAATATGAGTTTGTTTAAATGATAGTGTTTTGAAGTGTCACTTCCATTTCTTTAAGTCAGGTGACATTTTCACTGCAAAATACTCACACTGTTGCCTTCAATTGTCAAAAATGAATTCATTGATATATATATGCAATTTGTATATTGTTTTCACTATACATATACTACTATACATAAAATATTTCTTCTTATGAGGGAGACAATTTGTGATATTGGAAAGAGTTACCCTCAGCATTGTAGTATACAAGGATGAGCGGGTTGTTAAATAGGATTATTGTAGATTAACAAACTTAGATATTCATGAAAAATTGCCAGCAAGTGCAGAGAGAAATAGGGCTCAAGAAATTTCTCTACAGATTTTGTAGAGCAAACAGTACCACTATCCAAACCAATCCGTTCAAATATAGCCAATTTGATTGGTTGCGTAATTGATATCAACAGGGGAAATGGTACAAAAGTTTGTATGTTAGTTGCCCGTGCCACAGTGACACTCAGTAAGTGAAGTATTGTGATGTGACAGCTAAAAGATGATGTGTGTTCGTTCCTGTGTGAATGACAAGACAGAATCATCCTGTTGCCACACAATGGGCAATAAACTTGAAACAAAAAGAAAAGGATGAAACTGCAAAGAGAAGCAGTAATCTCTTGGTGAAGAGAGAAAAAGAAGATATGAAGTCACAGTGATTATCGTCATAATGTGGATTATTCAAATTTACAATGAAACAATGAAAAGGCAATTAAAAATAATTTTTTGTCAGTATCAATTTAATAAGATAGAGAAAAATTATCATATTATTATAAGAAGTATAGATAGTACACATTCCATTATTAATATTGTATTCACACACCACAACTTTTTTTCATAATAGTTTAAATGATATTTAGTATGAATTTTTTACATGGACACTTACTTTACATACGGTTAGCCACACAAAAACTGATATCGCTTGATATGAGAAATGATTTCTTCTTTTGAATAAGCAAGAAACAAATGAAATGTTGACTTTATCGATAGCAATATTTAGCTCTAAACTACCTATAAGAATTTTAGGAGTTAATTAAAAGATCAGTAACTAAGCATCTACAATGTACATGCCCTTCTTACATCACACTTCAGATACAAAAAACAGTGGTACTTGCAGAATATTTACGAGGAGGCTAAAATTCTCCCAAGAAAAGATTTGTCTGTTTTCAATATAAAGTTAATATTTTGCAGTTTAAAAAATAACAAATGGTAATTACTACTTCATTTTAATGAAAGTAATTTCAAAATTAAGGGATGTGCAATATTTAGATGATATTTTATCAAATTTTAGGCATGGGTGAACATACGGTCACATAGAAAATTCAGGTTATCAGTTTTGTTAATAGAAGTGGAGAATAGATATTATTGCACTGCTGAAGTTTCTATTTTACAACTCACGCAGTGTTAAGAAATCATATGTCAATTATAATTTATTTTTAATGTTTACCACACTGGTTGCTGCACGAAGGATAGAAGAAAGTTGTTGACTAAGTCAATATGATATACTATTCATATAAAATATATTCACTTAAGTATGTCTATACTCACCAACACGTCCGATCTGTGTGATTAAACATATGAGAAGCCTCACTCTTGTACTTTTCAATAACTCTTATTACCCAATCTGTAGTGGTGCTACTAGGGGTAGTGAATCACTGGTTGATAAAACAAGCCTGCAAGTTGCAGAAAACAATAGTTTCATTTAGTTCATAATATTAAAATATATCAACTGAATATACTGTATTCATGTTCTTCAAACTTTCTGTGAAATATTTAATTTATTTCACCTTTCATCTTACAGTATGGTAGAGTTAATTTTTTTTTATTTGAACAAAATTTTATCTGGATTAATGAGTTCATTAATTTTATAATATCATGCTCATTATTTCATAACAACAAATTTAATTGGTGTTATCAGTTCTTTATTTTGTTATTTAACTTATCAGAATATTGTTTACCTTTATTTTTGTAGTGAAAATTTAGTAATCAAAGAATAATCATGTGGAGCAGTGACTGTCTATAAAATGCTCATCAACTGATGATTGTCCTTTGCATTTCTATTTTCAAATCATTAAAGAAGTTACATTGATAATTTTGGCATGTTTAACTCAACCAGAAGGTTCAGCCTCAAAATTATAAAGTAAATTATACAAATATGTTATTTTAGTTATGTTAAAGGGAAGACAACCTCACAATCTCAATAGTCATTTTAAATATATTTTATGACTAATTCACTTTCTCTTGAGGCGTCTCCAACATTTGCGCTCATCTTCAGTCCTCGAGACGGGTTCAAAGGCTCTGCAAAGTACAACATTATTTCTTGAAATAATTTTCAATGCATATGTACACAAAAATATTTATCTTTCTTCTTACTTTTGATGACAAATGTTTTCTTTTGAGGGCACATACTACTACGAATCCCAAATTTGTGTATTTCTAAGTTATTTTGTACTTTAAGATAAATTTTCTCTCAATTAAAGTAACTATGATTTAACTTGAGAAGTGTACTAAGTATTAAATTTTAATAGTTTCATTATTCACAATATTACAGTTTTAATAACCCTGAATTGCTAGAACAGGAGTTTTCCTCTTAATTTTGTTAAAACTGTTAATGGTGATTGCATTATAAAACAATTGTGTATATAATTCAACACAGGTAAAGACAGAGTTTAGTATGATTGTCATTTTACCACTAAAAAATAATTTTTAAATATTAACTTATATAGTCTCCAAAAACAGGTGATGAGCTGTGCTCTCTTTTATTTACGAATTTAATAATATTGTTTCACTAGTCACTACGTTGTTTCTGTTCCACCAATTTGCATACATACATCTTAAGCGTGCAGATTATTAAACATGTTGATCATATTATACTATAATACTATCCTATGATAAGTCATACAAAATGTAAATATATTAATAGAACTAAAACTTTAAAAAAAGTATTGTTAATACAAGAATCAAACACCATTTTGTTGCTAATGTTGAAGTTATTTTTCAAGAAATATTAAGAAAACAAAAATATGAAGAATATTGTTAAATTTCATGATTTGATTTACATGATATGTTAAATAACCAAGGCAGTGTACGTGTTAATGATACCGTATAAGCATAGCCACTTTCATTAAAATGCATATATACGCTTTCCATTGTCGAAACATATCAAAACAGTGCGTAGCTTGGGGATATGGTTTCTATGTGAAACTTTGCTATTTTTCCGAATTTCTGTGCATGTGCATTGCAATTGTTCATGGTAGGACTGTCCTAAAACCAGTTTATCATACTTCAGCCAATAGTAGTGTTTTATACATAAACAATTTACAACATTTAAAAAATAATTACTTTTTGCAAGGACTCAACTTCCTATAAATTGTGGGTAATCACTACTTAATTTCTTCAGACAAGAATGAGAAAGAAAAACAAATTAATTCTATTGGTGAGTTATTGTCTGTAAATTAATTTATACTACTTTTGATAAAGTAAAAGTAATTTTATACTCCTTTTATTTTAATGCATCTATTGAATGAAATAATGTTTAATTTATAGATGGAATTTATATTTCAAATTAATTGACATTGCTAACTCAAGATAAAGATAAAAGAACCTTGATGAAAATCTATCTTCATTGTATTGCTTGCAAGGATGTACTGTAATTTGATGCAATTCATCTTTAACTAATTAATGTGAAAAGTCTTAAATTTTAAATTAAAACAAGAAATATATTTTAAGTTCAAAATTAGTTTTGCAAATATTATGTTTTATTGGATTAGAAAAGAAAACTATAAAAAAATTATGTTAGGATTTAAACTCTATTCCTTTCTATTTGGAAAATAAGATTTCCAATGAACTACCTGCAAAAGTGAGCAAATGTTTTTAAACTGGTTTTTGTGAGAGCGGTCCAGTTAGAGTAAAATTCCTTTTAACAACTGAAATCTCTGTATTGGTTTACTCAAGAAAGGAAATATATGAATTGTTTTTATGATTTTTCAATCAGTTTGCTAGTTATGTTCAATGAGAATTTCTTGTTTTCAAAAAGCAAGAATGCCATAACTTAATATATTATGTGTTAAAGTTAAGTGATTTGTGTATATTGTACACAAGTTTATGCTCTGAAAGATTACAAAGGAATTTTGAAATCTGTATGTTTTAATATGTTACCAACAATAGTATCATACCTGTGATTTCTTTTTAAATCTGTCTGAATCAGCAAAACAGTATGCAGTCTCTGACGTGATACATTTGACTTCGATGTATGTTATGTCCAAGTACGCTGGCACTGAGTTATCAAGTATCCTTTTATGGGACCAAAGTCAAAAGTTTTTAACCACAGAGGCTGCATATATAGAGACATGCTTTCTCTGTGAAGGGTGTATTTATGAAACAACAAATTGTGTATGCCAAACTTTTTTCCAGCCATGATTGTCTTTGTGACTTTTTTCTTTGCAGAAAATTATTTAATTTGAACTGCTAATGTGACTTGAAATCAACTGTAAGAATGTAAGAAAAGACTAGAACTTCTGTTATAGAATCAGATGGAGTACGAGGAGTAATTCATTTTTAAGTTTCTAATTCTTCTACTAGTTAAATAGTATAAGAGCCTGCTTCAAATTTGCAACACCAATAAGTGGAGATTGTCTATATCTGTCATTGTTAAACTTTTATAGTAACATTCATTGTGGTTATGTGCTGGTATGATCCGTGTGTGCAATATAACTGTGCTGAACAGTGATGTCTTAGCGTCCCCAAACAAACAGACTTTTTTTTTTTGGTTTTCAATTTCCAATATAAATGCAATGAATGTTGCAAGCTGTGCTGCAGACATTCTTTACTAAATATAATCTATGCATTACTTATGTACTGTTTTACATCAATATATAGGTAACTGTGCTGTGTCATGAGATGACAAGGCTTTCTCCGTGTTATCAAATCTGAGTGGTAAAAATGAATTCTAAATATTATCCCATCTATGCAAATTAGGGAGGGGGGAATGTTTTGTAAATAAAAACATCACCATGGAAGTAAATAAATGAAGACAACATCCAATGAAAACAATAATTACAACGAAAATAAAACAGGATGAAAGTAATTCAATATTAATGTTTGGTGATAATTGGCTGGTAGCAAGTTCAAATTTTTAAATAATGTGTGGTTAAATTTATTACTGTAGTTGTGCGTAAATTAGACTTTGTTCCATTTTTGCATTACAATGAAGCCATCTTGACTGATCGTACCTTTTATGCATGTGAATTATTTAATTCTTGATGGCAATTTAATTAGAATTGTTTACTTAGCCTTATCTTCTTTCTAATTCAATATCTAATAAATTTATATTTGAAATAATATTAGTTGCTAAGATGTACTGTAGCAGTAGCAGTCTTCTAAAAAATTGTTTTTTCCCTCTGCTCAAAAATTTGTCACATAACAGTCACATATTTATGTATGGGTTGTAATGTTTTCTGAGCATGTTTTTAGGAAAGAAAGTTTCGTATGATTACAGAAGTAAAGAATTCTACCATTGAAGATAACTTCTCTAAAATGAGTGATTTCATGCAGGCATATTTTAAAATATTTTTTTTTTTTTTAATACCACATATTCTTAAGAAGTTACTTACAAAGAAAATATATTGCTCAAATATTTGTTTTTCTTTCACAGTATTTGACTATATAACTTTTTATATTTTCATCTATTACATGAATTCTTCTCTTCTTATTTTTTTTCTTTTTTTCTTTTTTCTTTTTTTTTCCTTCTAAAAAGCAAAAATTGATAGATTTTAGCCTTACTTTTGAAAGAAAAGTTTGTTTTGGTTTTAAATTAACATTTTTAAACATTTGTTTTAAACAAAGGTTTGATTTTTTATAATCAATAAAAGTAATTTTATGGCATAGCAATGAATATTTATTACTTAATTACATGAATAAACTTCCAACCAGTTTTCATTTTTGACAATTACAAATCATTACATTGAGCAATATTATAGAAATGTGCTTGCATGCATTCATTCAAAGCTGTCCAAATGATTTCATAATATTTTTTAATGAACAACAGATATTTGTAATGAACAACCTTATTTTAAAGCAGGGATTCTCAGACTACTGTATGGATAAATTAAAATAGACATCTTGAATCCACAACCATATTGTTTAAAAAATATATATATTTTAAGAATAATTCATTCTTCAAATCATGGCCTTTATTGCTAATATTGCCAAGAAGGGTAATCATTTAGGATTGGACCTGAATTTGTGGATTTACCAAACATTTTGAATAATATTCTTTTCCTCAAAAGTATATCCAAAAACATACCCTCTAATGTGTAAGTAATTGTGATTAGTTAATCTAGTTTTTGTACAAAATGTTTTTCTGGTCAGTATGATTTTGATTACCTACCTCTTTAGAATGTAAAGGAACTTCATTTTCACTTTAGAAAATGTATTTGTGAAGTCTAGATCAGTAAAAGTGATTATTATAAAGTCTTGGTGCAGTTTTAAATTGTTGTTTCTGTTTCTGCATTATTTTTTTAAGTTATTTGATCTTTTTCAACTGAAAGAACATAAAACGATAATCAGTAAATTGGCTTTTAATTCCCATTAATAAAACTCTACATGAATTAGCTATACTCTACAATAAATTCTCATTATGAATTATGATAGTAACAAATTTCCAATGCCTTTATAACAAAGGTTATAAAGTTAAAAAATAAAATGATGAACAAATTGATAAAATATTATAGAATTAATGTATAATTTCTAATGAATTATTGCAATTCAAAAACATTGTCATTAAAATACTGAAATAAATTTTTGTTTTCAGTGTTTTCTCTGTACTCAATAATATATAAGAAAAGTAAATTAATTTTCCTTTGTATTTTTTTTAAAGATGTTTTCAGTCGTGTAGTGAATCCATAATGATAAAAATGATTTAACAATTATTTAAAACTGCTGAAAGGTTTTATAAATGCCTGCTGTATTTTCGTATTCATTTGTTATTGCAGGTTTTAAAGAAATTTATCTTATTCACACATGGACTTTAATATGGTACTCACTGGAAACAGCACATAATCCATCTCTGAAACAGCAATAAAAAGTAAAACCCATTCAAAGTTTGAGATACCCTGCTAGGTGTCTGTCTGTAGCAAGGGGTTCCTTTACAAATAGACAATCATCATAGTGCTTTTTCTACTTCTGTCCACATCGAGTACTATTCTAAACCACAATTTTCATGGAAGTATGTTCTTAACCACCATCTCACAAAATTACAAATTCTTCATCAAGATTTGTCCTGTTCTTTTGCCTTAAAAAGGGTGTCTTCACTGTGTTTTCAGCTTATAGTTTAGCATTGCTGAAATCAGAGTTAATTAGATAACTAAAAATCTTTTCACCAATAAAAGCAGTGGGACCTGTGGATATGCACACTCAATTAGTCATGCAAGAATGTAGGAAAGATCAATTTTGGATCATTAGATGAAAATACAGTCAGCCATTTGGGATAATAAAATGAAAATTTGTATTTTTTATGATCAGCACTATGTAGTAAATCTGTATGCAAGTTGTATCTTACAGCCTGTATACTTTGTATCAGGGAATGATCCGTGTTGGAAAATAGCTATATCTCCAAATGTATGTACAGGTAATTATTATCATTAAAATGTAAAAAAAGTTTTAACATCCATTAGAATATTAAAAACTAAATTTCTATTCAAATACTCTAGAGTTCTTGTAGGACCCAGGTATTTGAGCGGTGCTATAATTATACACTTTCTCTTGAGAATCACTGAGGGGGTACATTCTGACTTTGCTTCATTCACATTTTTATATAATCTCCTTTTAAATTAATATGAGACATCCTTGAAATATGTCCATGGTAATACAGACAATTGTGAGCTAAATTCAATTTTTTTTTGTTTCCTCAAAAAAATTCCTTCACAACTAGTTATTAAAAATATGTTTTTTCCTAATCATTATAATTTTACAACTTTGGTACCCTGCAAAGTTACAAATTACTTGTAACTGCGGCCTATTAAAAGTGACACTTGATTTAAAAAATATGCTTTTAAATATTTTTATTAACCTGTTTGTACCTTTAAAATATACTATATGAACACTTATTTAAATTAAAAGGTCATGTATTTTAGGATGCGAGAATAGGAAATGACTTCATTGCTTTTTTAAAAATACTCACATGTTATAATATTCTCACTAAATCCAGAGCACATCCAATTAGCTAAATTATTTTTAGTATCATAAATGAAAATTAACATGAGCACATCCTTATTTTCTTCATTTTCATTCAAAATTGAAAACTTTATTTCAGAAATCATGTAAGATATTCCTTTCTGGAAGCTTCTTTGTTCAAAGAAACAGCTGAAATACTTGATCAATGTCTTCTCAATATTGCAGGTCTTTTTCTACCCAGAATGTTTGTTTAAAGACTGAGTTCAAATTTGGCTAATGAACACTATGGCTTACCTTCTCCGTTTCCTAAAAGTTTATTATTTTGGGTAAGCTAAAAGGAGGTTAAGAGTATATTGTGAATGCTTAATTATTTATTGACAATGGCTTCATGCTATTTTAATGTTTTCTTTTCTTTCAAAATTATTTAAAGGGTTTTATTTTTTATTGTATCTTATCAGACCACTTGATATTAGATTTGTTTTATCATCTTGAAAATGAAGAATCAATTGATAATAAAAGGAACACTTACAAAACTATCTTATTTTTGCTCATTTTAAGCAAGTAAAATTTCTATCCTCTTCTGCGCAAACTCTGAATCTCCCAGACCCATTTTATTTGATACATCTATACTTGTATTTTTAAGAATTCTACAATTTATATGTATATTACATGGTCAGTGCTAAATTATAAGCTCTAAACACAGATTAGGAGGTGTGAACAGTTGCGAGGCAATATATGCGAAACAAATTTCAAGGGATATAATATGTTCATAGGGAATATAAGCATTACAATTCAAATAAAAAGGTTAACATGAAGCTTTGCAGAATTGTGTATATATACATATATAAATATAATTGTTCACTGTACATAAAATAATGCTATTTATTAATAAAATATGCTATTTCTTCTTAGTATAAAAATGTCTTTTTATTAATCCTGTATGCCTGAAAATAGTACCAAAGATCAGCAATTCATAAAAATTGAGCCACAAAAGAGCATCTAAATAAATATTTCTGGAAACTTGTAATACAATAAGCCTAGATAAGAAATGAAAATGCAAAGTTTTTTTCTTTATTTTGTACTTTGTTTTAGTTTATCAATAGTTTGAAAATTTAGATTCTTATTGTTAGCAGTTCCAAAACAAAAATAACATCTCATTTGTAAGATGAATAAGTTTCAAAAGTGTAAATATATTAGAGGCCATTCTTTTGAATATTTAAATTTCTGTAAACTCGGGCAGCAATGTTTTCTTTAGGCAATTTAGTACTTTAAATGGAGTGTTGTAATAAAATTTGAGTTACTATATGGAAAGGTCTGTAGTACAGTGAAACCAGCTATGTAAATAATAATTAATTGAGTGGTTCTAGGCAAAATAGATTAAATTCTTCTCTGAAATAAAAAAAAAAAACTTTATCATAATACACTGCAGGTTTCTAAGCTTGCCATCTGTTACTGTTTTCCAGTAGGCCTACTGGGTTTTTAGTCTCCCAAGTATTCAGGATTACTTGGAAGACTAAAAACCCAGTAGGCCTAACTATTGCTTTTGTAGTCACCCCACATCTTTTCATCCTATTTGTTTAGAATTCATCTCTTTGAAAGATTTTCTTGCTTTATTTCGTTAATGAGAGAAATCCATTTCTACTGACTTTCCTCTATACCTCCCATTTCTTTTTCCCTCCTCCTCTTCCTCCTCCTCCTCCTCCTCCTCCTCTGCCTCCTCCTCCTTGTCCTCTTCCTCTTTGTCCTCTCCTCTTCCTCTTCTCCTCTTCCCTCTCCTCACCATCACTCCCTCCTTCTTCTCCTCCTCCCCCTCCCCTCCTCTTCTTTTCCTCTCGTCTACTCTTCTTCTCCTCCTCCCCATCCTTTCCTCTTCTCCACCTCCTCCTCATCTTGTCTTCTCCACCTACTCCTCCTTCTCCTCCTCCTCCTCCTCCTCCTCCCCCCCTTCTCCTCCCCTTCTCCTCTTCCTCTCCTCTTCCTCTCCTCTTCCTCTTCCTCTTCTTCTCCTCCTCTCCTCTTCCTCCTTTCCCTTCCTCCTCCTCTTCTCTTCCTTCTCCTCCTTCTTTCTTTCCTTTAATGAGGCTTCTGTGAGGTGGTGTAGAAATTTCATCTGTATGGTTCCCAGATTTGGCTGACCTTTTCATTGTCTACAATTCTGATTCATATGATAAACAAATTAGGATTGGTTTTCAAATGAAATAAGATGTAGGTCTATTTTTAATTTTCTCTCTTGAGCATCCCTTCTTGTTTGATTAGTCTTGTTGGTCTGTTGTATTTCTGGATTTCGCTTTTTATGTCCTCTAATCTCTACCCAATGATATTGCTAGTATAATTGAATTTGGACTATGAAGCCAAGGAGAAAACATGCAGGCTGTGCATTGAACATACTGAATCAGCACCAATATCACATGTGGCCTGAAATACAAGAAGAGTGCCTAAGAAAAATGTGCAAAAGTGACAGAAGACAACACAAAACCACTGCCCAAATAAAAAAAAAAAGATACACAGAAACAAGAAAAAGCACGCAAAGAAACTGACTGATACAAAAGATGGAGAAAGAGAAAATGTAATCAAGACACCAACAAAAAAGGAGGAAACGACACAAACTAATCATGCAGGAAAAGAAAATGAAAGAAAAGATGCAAGGAATACAGCAATAAACCCAAAAAACCCAAATAATTGAAATAAAAAAGAGTAAAACAACAACAACGAAACAAATAGGAACCAATCACCACAGCATATACTTGGGAAAGCAAAGAAAGAAGGACAATCAAAATACACACAGGTGTCCCACAAGCATCCAGAACACCAAGAGCAAGCACAGCACACCCATGGCAACAGAGGAAGAAACCAGAATTATCAAGCAACGTACAGAAGGCAATAAAATGAAATTAGCAAACACCAAAAAGAACTTCAAGCATTCCAGGCATAAATAGATTAGAGGTAAGAAACAAATGGAGAAAAAGACAAGACTACAGTGTGAACAACAAGCTTTAGGAACTCTAATAAAATATAGCAAGAGAATATATATGAGATACATAAGAGTGAAACCTGAATGCAAGAACCAGATCAAGGTATATTGATCAGCAAGCAAAGAATAAACAGTACTAGTAAGGATGTAATAGGCTCCAATAAAGAGATAGTTGAACTAAAGGCAGGAACAAGGTTTAAATGTCTCTACATGAGATAACTGGCAAGCAACAGAATAAGAGGAAATTAAACAATATCTAGAAAGATAGGGAATAAAAGGGAAAATCATATGTGAGCAACTAAATACACTAAGATACAGCAAAGCATTCAAAGTAGGTTTACCAATTGATGAAGCCTCAAAAGCAGAAGTAGAAACCTTTTGGCCACTGATAAGTGTCTTTTGAAATTCACAAAGACACTACGGAGATGTCAGACTCCCCCGTTTACAAAACTGAGAACAACAAGAATAATCCCATAGAAAAGAGAAAAGGACCAAGTGGTATTGAATGCTGCAACATGAAATGTAAGAGGACTGATGTACAAAGAAGATAACATACAACTAGAGCTCAAAGAAAGAAATTTAAATTTAAACAGTTATTTCTGAAACTAAAAAGAATGGAAATGGGGTCAAAGCATTGAGGGATTACAATATATTTGAGGGTAAAACAAGATGAAAGAGCTACAGGAGAAGTAGCAATAGTGATATCAAACAAATGGAAAGACAATGTTGAAGATCATAAATTCATATCTCCACGAATAATAACAACAAAGCTCAACATCATGGAAAGGAAAATTAACATTATGGGAAGAATCAACCACATTCTATAATGTCCTACAAGCAACAAGAGATGTGAAAGGAAAGAATACCTTTAATAGCTGGGATCTAAATGCTCAAATTGGTGATGAAGAAATAGATAAAATCACAGGAAAAGAAGGAGAAACAACAATTGACAATAATGACAGATAACTTTTTGCTTCTGTTCATTCAACAATTTGAGAATAACCAATTTCCTTCAAGCTCAAAGGAAAACATAAATTCATGTGAGAAGTAAGAGGAACAAAATCCATAATAGGCTATGTCATAGCAAATGAGGAAATATTTGATAAAGTGAAGAACACAAAAGTTTTCAGAGGAAGCAAACTAGACACCGACCACTACCTAGTGGAAACTAAACTCAAATTCAACACTGAAGAAATTAAAAAGAAAAAGAGAAAAATTAAAGCAACACCAAAGCTGAAAACCTATTTATTAGACGAAGACAGTATCTGATACCTGTAAAAAACCTTAACCAAAAAAAAAAAAAAAGGAAAATTGGAATTTTAAACAAAAAAAGAAAAAACAAAAAAAGAAAGTAAGACCTGAATAAAGAAATTCAGGATGTGATCATGAGGAATAGGAAAGCATACCAAACATATATGCAGTCACACACTACAAAAGATTCCATAGTATATAAAAGATGTAGAGCAGAAACAAGAAGATTAAAAAGGCAAATTAAAAAAGATGACTGACAGAAATTTGTGAAATCAGTAGAGAGAGACATCACAGGCTCCCAAAGAATAGGTTTTAAAATCATAAAGAGGCTCAGAGCAGAAAGAAGTGACAATGTTTACACAGATCTCATTCCTGAAGTGAAATGGATAGAGCACTATGAGAAGTTATGGAGTAGACTTGCACCAGACACTAGACACAAGTATGAGCAACATAGTAATTGGGATACAAGAAATGCCTTCACAGATATTCAAAGAAGTGCTGGAAAGGGTGCTAATAAAAGCAAAAAATAGAAAAAGCCTGGACTTTTGATGAAAAAAAAAGCAGATGAAATTTCCGTGGAATTACTAATAAAATATAATGGAGAACAACTGAAGGAAAACATGAAAGAACTCTTCAATAAGGTCTGGGAAGAACATTCAGCTCCAAAAGAATGGCAGACAAGTGTCATTATAAATTTGCACAAAATATGATCAAAAATAAATTGTAACAATTATAGTGGGATAACACTAATACACACAGCATGGAAACTTTTTGCCAACATACAGAGAAACAGAGTGAATGAATTCAGTGAAACATTAATAGGGGAAAAACACAATAGATTCAGAAGAAGGAGTACAAAAGATGCAATATTAAATATTCTAAATTTTGTAATCTGTAAATTATGTACAATATTGGGAAAAATTTCAATTTTACATTACAAACAATCCTTGACAGACATAATGAAGTGAATCTACCAACTTACCTATTATTCATACACTGAGAAAGCAGATGATAAGAGTTGACTTGAATTAATGTGGCAAATTCTGGATGAAGAGATGGCCAAAGCCACAAAAATTAAAAAATAAAAATGAAAAGGGAATTTGAGGAAGATATAAAACAGGGATATGGCTTGTCACCATGCTTATTCAATGTATAAACCAGCCATATAATTAAGGAATTGAAACAAACTGTAATAAAGGGAATCAATATCAGTAAAAGACTGAAGATTCTAACAATCCTGTATGCAGATGATATAGTCATAATTAGAGCTGGAAAGTTTATGCAAGCTTTTAGCCCTGAAATGCATGCAAATATGCCACAAAAATGTTGAAATATGTACATAAATTGTTAAAATATGCAGCATTTGATCATGGAAACTATTCCCAAGGAAACATAATAAAATTCCAAAACTTACTCAGATTACAAAATTGGAATGAAGTATTTAAGACAACTGACACAAACAATAAGTTTAACTCATTCATAAATATATACTTAAGACATTTTAATGACACGTTTCCTCAAAAACTCAGAAAGGTTCAAAATAATAAAAACAAAACGTGGATTACTAAAGGCATCAAAGTGTCTTGTGAAAGAAAACGCATTATGTATAAAATATAACACTGAACAAATGTAACCCCAGCTTCATTTCATACTACAAAACATACAATTCAATCCTAAAAAAAGTAATCAAACAAGCGAAAATTATGACAAATGACAAGTACATTGCAAATGCACGTAACAAAACAAAAGCTATGTGGGACATTATTAAAAAGACAACAGCACCAACTAACAATAACAGAAAAAATATAGAGCTCCACTTCAAAAACCAAACTTTACAAGACCCACAAGAAATTGCCCTAAACAATAAACACACCAGACAAACACTAATGTTTCACAAATTGCAAATTCCATATATTTATATGAAACCACCCCCTCTGAAATTTTTAAAATCATTGGACAAATGGAGAATAAATTCTCAGCAGGCCTGGACAACATTCCAGATTTTCCTATCAAACACAGTGCTCCATATATAGTGCAACTGCTGTCTCATATTTGCAATCACTCTCTAAAAACAGGCATATTCCCAAATGTATTCAAAATGGCAAAAGTTAAACCATTGTTTAAAAGGGCAATAGTTATGATCCATGAACTACAGACCTATCTCCCTGCTATCAGGATTTTCAAAATTCTGGAAAAGCTTTCAATGATAGACTCAAACACTTTCTCAATGCAAATAATATCCTTACAAATGCACAACATGGTTTCAGGTGTAATAAATCCACAGAGACAGCCATTTTCTCCTTTTTAAATGACATACTTATTACACTAAATCAGAAGGAAATTCCCATTGGCCTTTTCCTAGATTTGTCAAAAGCCTTTGACATTATTGATCATCACATACTTTTAACAAAACTAGAAATGCTAGGGATCCGAGGCATTGCAGGTCAGTGGATTAAATCATATTTATCAAATCGTAGCCAAGTAGTTACCCTCCAGCACACTAAAGATAACAAAATCTCCTCGTACTACTCCAACCCTTAGATGATAAATTGTGGAGTCCCGCAAGGATCCATCCTAGGGCCAATATTATTCCTTATATACATAAATGACATGCCTTTGGCTTTCAAAAATAACAAAACAAATTTGGTTTGCAGATGACACAAACATAATCATAAAAGCAAAAACGCAACATTTATTAGAAAAAAACTCAAGAACGTTGCATGCATTAGTAAAATGGTTTCAAGACAACAAACTTATCATAAACGCCAGCAAAACAGTCTCTCTAAATTTCATGAATCCCCGATCCAAAGAAAAACTCTCCCAACATATGCTCATAAATAATAATCTTGTAAAAATATCACAGGGAACTACCGTCCTTGGTCTAACAATCCAAGAAAACCTAAAATGGAATGCTCACATTTCAAATCTTAATAAGAAGCTCACCAAATCTTGTTATGCCCTATACACCCTCAGGTCAAGCTCAACATTGAGACTCTTAGGACAATGTATTATGCAAATGTGCACTCACACTTGAAATATGGATTAATATTTTGGGAAATGCCCTGAAGCACTCATACATTTATTATCCAAAAAGAATACTCGAACAATGACCAGCACTCATAAGCTGGAGTCTTGCAAATCCTTGTTCAAAAATTAAGGATTCTTCCACTCACGTGCATGTACATATTTGAAATAGTTGTCTTCACAAAGAAGATTCTCATGGAAAACAAAGACACTTTCACTCTAAATTCTGATGTACACAACTATAACACTCGACAAAGGATAACCTACATGTTCCCCATTCTGCAACTACACTTTATCAAAAAGTACGCAATAGAGGCATTACACTTTACAACAAATTGAGCCATGATATTAAAGATATTAATACAATACATAGATTTAAAAGTAAATTGAAAGCTTTCCTGCTTAACAACATGTTCTACAGTGTGAAGGAATACACAAATCACATCACTACCTCCTTAAAAACAAAATAAAAATTCTAATCCCATTGGTTCTCTGTTTCATGTTGACTGTTCAAGTTGAAGCAAAGAAAAAAGAACTGGCATATCCCATCCTGCCTGTGTTAAATTGCAGTTGGACTGATGTAGAAGGAGAATGCCAAACCCAAATTCTATTTCCTTCATCCTGAATTTGCTAAATGCACTAGGCATCATTAATATCGTTAAATCATTTCTGAATGAATAGTATTTTATTATTAGTATTGTTACTATTATAATTGATATTACTATTATAATTATTACTATTACTGTTACTATTATTATTATTATTATTATTATTATTATTATTATTATTATTGTAAGATCAATGATCAACTTGATCAGGGTTTTTGTCCAGTTTCCCTTGATCCTTTGAGCAAATGCTGAGATGGTCCCCATTGTTTTGATTTCTGGACAGTAAATGTAACTTCACTCCGCCATATCTGACTCGTCATACACGATTGAAATTGTATTTGTGACTCAATAATAATAATAATAATAATAATAATAATAATAATAATAATAATATTATTATTTTTTTTTTTTTTTTTTTTTTTTTTTGAGGCGGGGGAAATGCTTTATGCACCGTAAGGCTTTGAAACCCCGTGTGTGGGACTCCCTTAGTTGGGCTACCCACTAAAACCCCCTCCATTCCAGCCAGAATGTCTTAGCAAGGAATCGCAGCTGGCATTTCATCTTGCCAGACTGGCTCGGTGATCTCTAGGATCCTTCTAGTCCGATCCCTGAGGCTTCTTCTTTCTTCTTCATAACTCTCTTCACGTAATTCTGAATTTTTGCCCAGTTGTCATCTGTTTCTAGCATTGCTTCCACTATGTTGTTTGGGGACATCTCCTTTCCAATGTAAGAGTTGATTATTTCTCT
Source organism: Teleogryllus oceanicus (assembly GCA_964035755.1). NCBI lineage: Eukaryota > Metazoa > Arthropoda > Insecta > Orthoptera > Gryllidae > Teleogryllus > Teleogryllus oceanicus. The sequence continues at coordinate 59,678,006 of CAXIVR010000013.1, forward strand.
GTCTACTTCAAAATCTCGGCAGTGAAATAACACATGTTCTGCGTCGTCTTCTGTTCCGCAAGTGGTACACCTGTTGTCCTCTTTCTTTTTGAAGCGGTATAAGTAGCTTCTGAAGCATCCATGGCCTGTGAAGGCTTGTGTCAGGTAGTAATCGGTCTCACCGTGCTTGCGTTCTACCCATTTCTTTATGTCGTGTATTAGACTATAAGTCCATCTACCTGTCCATCTTTTCTCCAGCGGTCTTGCCATATCTGAAAGAGTTACGTTCTTGCTTCCCTCTTCACCCTTTCTTTCTGCTTCTCCCTTTCTGAAGACTGCATTTCTTTCAGGTTTTCGTAGACGGATGTTCTTTCCTTCGTCAGAAGATCGATAGGGGGTACACTTGCTAGCACAAGGGCAGCACTTTCAGAGACTGTTCTGTAGGCAGAGATGATCCTCTATGCTACCCTCTCTGTACCGACAGCAGCCTTCTCCTATACTTCTCTACTTTCATAGCGCCGCCCATGCGGAGCTGCAAAGCATTTTGGACAGGACTGACCCTGCTACCAGTCGTCTTTTCTTTTCCCTCGGGCCCTCAACATTCGGCATTAGCCGTGTTAGGTTTCCTCCCGCTTCTATTGCCTTCATCGCTACCTTCTCCACATGCGGTCCAAAACTCAAGCAGTTTTCGAGTTCTACTCCTAAATAGGTAATGTGTTTTTTCCATTTTATTTCGTTGCCTCCCACCTCTATTCTCGACTTCCTAAAGCCCCTTTTTTTGGTGACCAGAACTGCCTCTGTTTTCTCTGTCGCCATGTCTAATTTCGTTTATCCAACCATCTTTTGCTCTATGCAGGCTTTCATTCGCTCGCATCTCAAGAAGGTCTTCGTTTCGTGCTGCGACTATAATCAGGCGTCGTCCGCAAATCCTATAATCTTTACTTCTCTTGGGAGTGGCATCTTTAGGAAGTCATCATAAACCAGGTTCCATAGCATTGGGCCTAGCCGAGATCCCTGGGGGCTCCACGTCATTTCTTCTTTAATTCTCCAATTATCTCCTTCATATACAATGCTTCTCTCACTTAGGTAGTCTCCTATAAGATTCTTCAGGTAGTCTGGGATGTTCCGTCTTTCTAATGCCTCTTTCACATCTTCCCAACCCAAGGAGTTGAATGCGTTCCGAATGTCTATTGCTATAAGGGCGCAAAATCCTTTCTTCCTACCGCTACCTTCTCTTGCCGTTTTTGCCAGTTCGACTGCTTCCCTGATAGCGTCGATCGTCGATCTGCCTTTACGGAATCCGTACTGGTTATGAGCCAAGCTGCAATCTCCTATCATGTACTTCTCCAAGCGCTGAAGGATTAGGCCTTCCAGCATTTTGCCCATGGTATCCAGAAGGCAGATGGGCCTGTACGATGATGCACTATCCTCCGGCTTGTGTCCCTTCCTTAATAGTACAAGCTTCTGTCGCTTCCAATCTTTGGCAAAGCCTCCATATATCATACACCTATTGAAGAGTTCCAATAGAAGGTCCGGATATTCTGTGATGACTACTTTCAGTACCTCGTTCGGTATCCCGTCCAACCCAGGTGCCTTGCCTGCTTTCAGGCATTTGCCAACTTCTTGAAGTTGGCGTATCGTGAACATGTCTGCCTCTACCGCTTTGTCATAGCTGTTCCTTTTCCTTTTTGGCCGTTTAGGAAATAGGTGCCTAATTATTTCTTCGACCCACGTCTTATTATTTAGAGCAGGGATATTCCGCCTCCCATTCAACTTCTTCACAACAATTTTATAAGGCAAGCCCCACGGATCGTTTTCAATTTCTAATAGCAGCTTCTTCCAGCACATGTCCTTGCTTCTTCTTATTGCGCGGTTGAGTGCCTTCCTCTTCCGCTTGTAATCCTTCTCAGATGTTCATCCCCTTCGCCCTTGTACATCTTCTTCTGGCTGCTACACAATTACTCCTTAGGAGGGCTATTTCCTGTGTCCACCAATATTTTGGTCCCCCACGATAACTGCTGGCTGTCTTTAGGGGCATCGATAGATTGCAGGCCCTCTGAATTACTTTTCGAGTCCTGTCTGCCATACTGTCTATTGTTTGAGGTTGAACTCCCCACCGTAGTTCTTGCATGTGCCTGGATTCTGTCAGGGATCTTTTGAGGTTCTCTTCGTTAAGCTTCCGAGCATTCCATGCCCGCTTTGGACAGTTTTCACGCCTTCTATAAAACGATTGTTTGGAGAACCGACTTCCTACAATCCTAAAGGATATATAGTTGTGGTCACTTAGGGACTCCTCCTCTAGGACGTCCCATTCTTCAATATGACCGGCGAACTGCTGGTTTGCGATAGTGAGGTCAATTATTGACTTGGCGTCTCCCCGATTAAACGTCGATTTAACTCCTCTGTTTATTACAACCATGTCCCTTCGGGCTATCATTTCACTTATTACAGTTCCTCTTCTGTCCATCCTTTCTTCGCCCCACTCGGGGGATTTCCCATTGAAATCTCCGGTCAACTGTACATGGGCTCGTCTATGCTATCTTCTAGTTCCGTAAGTTTATCCATGAATTGTTGCAGTCTATCGTTTGGGGAGAAATAACAACTGTATATCCTCAAGGTTTCGGTCTCCACCCACACAAAGCCGTGGCTAGTTGATTTGTACTTGCTCACCTTGATTCGCGGGTTGCAGATGACGATGGCCGCTCTCCCTGTACTATCCTGGTACCATTCAGCCAGGTCCTGTCGACAGTTAGGTTCGCTAAGAAGTAGCACGTCAATATTTTTCTGACTCGCTGTCTGCATCAGCAAATTTTGGGCCCCCTGGCTTCTACCCAGATTTATTTGCAGAAACTTTAGTTCCATAAGTTCTTTGTTTTAATCGTGCAAGGGCTTCTCTGAATAAGGGACATTTACCGCCTCCGGCCGCATGTTCATCTTCAACTCCTTTGTCCTTGCAAGATACGCAGCAGTCTTTGTCCTTGCATTCTTTTCTAGAATGCCCTACTTTACCACATTTCCAGCAGCAGTTTCTTCTGTCGGGTCCCTTGCATCCTCTGGCCATGTGGCCATAGCCCAAACATCGGAAGCAACGACCAACTTGGATTCTTTCTCTCACCCTGCAGTTCACTAGCCCTATTCTTATTTTTCCGACCTTGAGAATCTCGTTGGCCACCTTCTCTGAGACCCTTATTAGTGCTGTTTGCATTCCGGCATAACCTTTCAGCAATACACATTCGATCTCAATTCTCGACTCATTTCTTACCAGCACTTTTTCCACCTGAGCAATGACTTCCTCTTTGGTTGTTATTTCATCGATATCTTTTATCTCTACTGTTACCGTTGGTCTCAGAGGTTGTAACTCTGCCAGTTCGCTCATTGTTTTAGCCATTTTTTGGCTAAAGGCGTCTGCGCTTTTGTTTCTTTTCAACTCGATGAGGAGTTCTTCCCTCCTTGTTCTCCTTACTCTGAGGACCTCGTCGTTCCCTTTCATCTCCTCTGAGGCGCTGAGTTTCTTTATGATGTCCGCATATGAAACCCCTTGTTTCGCGGTAATCTTCAGAGCCTCATTTCTTTTCATTGCAGGTCTAGCCTCATTCCTCATTATTCATTGCCTCATTATTCCTCATCATTCCTATTATTATTATTATTATTATTATTATTATTATTATTATTATTATTATTATTATTATTATTATTATTATTATTATTATTATTATTATTATTACAATGATATTTCATCTTTTTGCCACCTGCAGAAACAGAATAAGCAATAAGCAAGGGAGGGAGAGAGATGCTTTTTGTGGGGGAAGGTTTGGGGAAGAGATTGTCTTGCCATGCAAGGGCAATCTGAGGACACCAAAAGAAAGAGTGAGGTGTCAAGTTTTGGCAATAAACCGATGACAGCAGATATTACTTTGGTGGCATTAACTGTCAGTAGTCATTGTACTAACATATTTGAAACAAGAAGAAAGTTCTTGATTTGCATTAATATTTTTCTTATTTGAAAATTATTATTTAAATTTCTTTTGGACAAAAAGTTGAAAAATATTAAAAACCTTCATTTATGTGCCAAAATGCTCTAAATATGCAAAATATGCATTATATGCAAAACATTTCTTACATTATTTTCAATATTTTGCATAATTTAAGTTTAAAAAAATGACCATTAACAAAAAACATGCAATTGCGTGATCTTCCCAGCTCTAGTCATAATAATGGAATCAGAAGATGACTTGCAAATTGTAACACATAAACTGTATATAATAGCACCAAAACATAAAATGGAAATTTCCCACAAACAAAATAAAAGTAATGGCATATCAAGGAAAAGAAATGAAAAGAGTAAAAATTGTCTGTGAGTAAAGTAAATGGGGAAATAATAGAAAAAGGATCAAAACTTAATTTCTTGGGCGATCTCATTGAGCAGAGATTAGAAGACATGGAAAACAAACTTCATAAATACAACAAGATGAGCAGGTTAATCAAAAGACACTTTGGGAGAGATATGATCAAAGAGACCAAACTAAGAATCCACAATATATCTAAACCAAGCCTCATGTACAGTTTGTAAGTCTGAACAATGAAAAGTAGTGAGCAACAAAAACTCAAGGTAATGCAAATGAGATTCCTATGTCATCTTGCAGGAGTGACACTAAAGGATAGGCAAAGGAGTAAAGATATCAGAAACAGGCTAAAGAATAAAATATTGTAGAAGAAATAAAGAAGGACAGAGAAAGGGTCTCCCACTGAATAGAATGGAACAAGAAAAATTACAAAAGCAGTGCTGAAGTACAAACCAATGGGACGAAGGGATGTGGGAAGACCACAAAAGAAATGGTTAGATCAGGAATACGTGGCAGTGTATGCCTCCTCTTCTTATGGGAATTCTGCAGACATAGCAACCTGCAGTTTATAATGATGACGATGAATTAAATTTGGATACTTGTTCTAATATTTGCCCATTTTATCAATTTTGATTGTTCTCATTTCTTTCTCTTGAGGGTATGCCAGTAATATTTTCTTGCTTCTGGAAAGGTTTTAATAAAATTTACTTATATGATTGCATAACAATAGTTAATGAGATTGTCTTTTAACAATTTAAAACATTCAACAATAAATATATTTAATAATATAAGAATGTGATTTATAAAAAAAAAAAAAAATTTTTTTTTTAACATAGAATTTTAATAATTTTGTCACATGCAAAGTAAATTTAATAAAGAATGGATATCATTCATTTTAAGGTTTCCTGGATCACTTGGAAAGGATTTATAATAAATGGGAGGTAGAAATAATTTCACCACAATTTGGATATGGATCTGGATTTGTCTTTTTAAATAAATAACTGTGACTCAAAGTAAAATGGTCCATTCAGACTCTTGATAAAATAACTTGATGTTTTCTTTTGAAGTTGAGGAGGAGGAGACTTCATCATCAGAGTTAGGGGTTGTTTTGACTTGTTAAGTTTTTCTGAGATTTATTCCTCTCTTGAGCGTTTGTTTCTATTTCTTCATGATATGGTTGGCATATATTCAATAGACCTGGTGACAGGATATATCCCTGTCTTAGTCCTCTATTTATTGTGAAAGATTCTGTCACATTTCAATAATTAATATTTAAAATCATATGTGAGTCTGCATAGAGACTTTTAATTCCTCTTCATATTCCTCTAGGTATCTTTTCTTTTTCCAGTATTTCCATCATTCGTTCTCTATTTACTCTTCCTTATAGCTTTTCAAAGTCTGTAAACAATAGCTAATTGGGGAAATTCACTTCATTGCATCTCTCCAAGAGTGTTCTTATTGTGAAAATAGAATCTTTTTTGCTCCTTCCTTTTCTGTATCCAATTTGTTCCTCCCCAAGGAATATCTTACTGTATTTGAGCAATCTGTTTCTTAATACTTTAGATAACTAGTGGTGCTACAGAATGGGGCCATTTTTCTTAAAAAAAAAAGACAGTTACATAATCTCTTTAGTCTGGATTAGCTTTTCGGTTTTGCCCCCTTCTTCCAAGCTGCTACCGGCTATAAAGTCCATGTCAATTTCTTGACTTTTCCTGTTCTTTGGTTTTATTAATACCCTTTTAAGCTCTTCTGTTGATATATGTAGCTTTATTTTTCTGGTCTTTTATTTCTATGTTGCCCATCTTTGAGACTGTCATTAATATCCTCATTTCATAAAGATCTCTTCCCATTTCTCCTCAGTAATGATATCTGGGTAAATGTTGTCTCTTGTGTCTGCTCTGAACATTCTAATTATTTTAAAACCCATTCTTTTATTAATTCTTTCATTCATTATATTAAAACATATTCTTATTATATTTTAAAACCCTTTCTTTGGTGACTTCTGATGTCTCTTTCTAACACTTTCACAAATTTCTGCCAAACATCTCTTTTAATTTGCCATGTTCATCTAGTCTTAATAAAATGAACTACATTTTTTTGTGTACTTGAAACTGATATTTTATTCACCCTTTCTCATTTTTATTTATGAAATGATCATTAATAAAATAATGTACATCAATTGAGAATAAATGGGTTTTATTCACTCATGAAAATTATCTATACAATCTTTTTGTAAATAATAAACTATTTTACTTAATTGTACCATGAATTACTATTGTAATATTACACATATTTTATATAGGCCACTATTTATTGTCAGATATTTAGCTGTTAAAATTGTCTCTTATTCCAGTAAAAAATATTATTTCATTGTACTGATTTTTTCCGTCTTTTAAGAACAATCAGGTTATTTGGCGCAATTCTGGCTTTGAATTCGGATTCAAAGAGACAGATGTGCAGAGAAAGCAGCGCCCCTGACCGGGAGGTCCTGGGTTCGAGTCCTGAAGCCGGCAGGATTTTCGATGCTAGCTTTTCAGTTAGGTCGAATTCAGTCGCTGTCTGGGGGAGAATTATAGTGGCCGGCTGCTCTGATCCGTAGTTTTCCGTGGTTTCTCCGATCAACACCAGGCGAATGCCGGAGCAGTACCCTAACGAACGGGCCACGAACCGCGCGCGATCTGTCCTTCCTCTTCCTTCTCTTATCCTCTCCCCTTACACACACACTTACACTAACACTAACATGCACTACACTATGACATACTCCGGGACACCGGTCGGGAGCGTAAAGCTTGTCCCGGCTGGGGCGGTGCCCCGCCGGTGGGAGAGTCCTGGTTAGGGAGAAACCGCACTAGCCGACGGTAGGTCGGCGCTGGATCTCGCCATCCAGTGAGGGAAGATCACCGCCATCTCCCGAGAAAAAGCATCCACTACACTAACGGAACTAATGACAAAAGCAGTTGACGCGCCCGGAAACACGAAAAAATCAATCAATCAATGAGCGTGAACTGCTATTTTGTGATCAACGCGATATGTAGGGTCAATTCCGGTATTGCCATGGGTGCGTTGCACTGGCAACAGTTATCAGATAATCGCTCCGGCCTTAGGGCGCGCGCAGTTCAGCATCGTTCGCCCACGTGGTTCGCACACCGCTCAACGCCGCGCGTGGTTCGCCGAAGAATGACGTCACACGCCCCTCGCTTGAGCAACTACTGATAGATGCATCCGGTGACCAGGAGTGTGCATTTCACTACATCTTATGTGTTATGTTTTATTTCCAGCACAAGTGAACAGTGTTCCAATTTGTATTCTCTTTTATTATTTTCCCTTCTTTGAATGTCAGCTTCAATAACTTTATTCAGCTATTCAATTTTACATATGCCCACAGCGTTCACTGACATTCAAAACATTTTCAGGAGGAAATGTATTTACATAAGTGCAACCTCACGTAAAATTTTAACTTACTTTTAATTATTATATGCTTTGTTATCATTCAAGTCCATGCCTACTGATTTCCTCAAGGTAATAGCAACATTCCCAGTAAATATAAACAATTACAGCATCCGTGCCGCGATCCGTACGGTGGTCCTCCATAAGGGTAGGTTTAGAAGGTGAGTAACAGGGGAATGCCGGAGAACGGTGTGTGTTAGGTCACGCCTAAATTCTTTACAACGCTTTGCCAGATGCACAAATTTAAGTTAAAAGTAAAATCTTTGCTGCTGCATAACTTTCTATACAATTAGAGACTCTACTGCTCATCAAAAAGAAAAATGTTTATTTTAACAAAACAATGATATAGCATAATTATATTTGTATTGTATACTTCATAAAAAAGACTTAATATGCCTATAACAGGTAATGTACTTCAGCTTCCAGGTCAACGACGCCCATCCCGACCGGATTTTTGTCCAGTTTCCCTGATACATTGGGCAAATGCTGAGATGGCCCCTTGATTTGCTTTTGGACGTAAATGTAGCTTCACTGTGTGCACGTTTTGTTGCGCTCTCTTTTTTAGCTTGTAGTGACAGTAGAGCTTAGGACGAGTTACGATTTTGTTACCAATACAGACAAATCAAATCTGCAGTTCGTTTACAGTTACAAATAAGTTTTCTATAACTCGGGAATGAAAATATGTAGTTTTTGAAATGTAATCTGGCGCTTTTTAAAAGTATTATTATTGTTGTTGTTGTTGTTGTTGTTGTTGTTATTATTATTATTATTATTATTATTATTATTATTATTATTATTATTATTATTATTAATTTTCTAAAATCTTTTTCTTTCTTCTTTCAACTATTAATAGTTAAATTGTAGGGAAGGGATTCTGAAACTCAAGAAACCGATGTTGTTCTCTCCCATATGCCACATAAAGTTGTTTTTTGACTAAATAAATATCTAAATTTCAGTCTGCTGCTTTATCTGCATTTTTTTAAAAAACAAGTGTCGTTTTCATGTGATTTCTGCTTGAAATTAATGCAACTTTTTCCTCAAAACCGGTTCCATTTCCCCCCACAAATATAGCTATGCCTAAAAAATGGCACATCTCATTTTCATGGAACAGAATTGGAAAATAATGGAAGAAAATATGTGCAGTTGTAACATCACTAATGTGTTAGAATGTAGTTTCATAGTGGAAAAATATATGTTATCATTTTGATGAGTGTTTTGGGTGTGTACATCAGAATTTAAAGTAAAAGTGTCTTTGTTTTCCATAAGAATCTTCTTTGTGAAGTCCACTATTTCAAATATATACATGATTGGTACAGGATGAACACGTAATTATTTGAACAAAGGTTTTGAAGACTCCAGCCAATGAGTGCTGGTCCTTGTTCACTTGCGTGCTAATGTGCCAGAGCTTTCCGGGGCATTTTCCCAGAATATTATTCCATATTTTAGGCATGAGAGCACATTTGTGAAATACTGACCAAGTATCTCAATGTTGAAGCATGACTTGAGGGTGTATAGGACATAGCAACATTTGCTGAGCATCTCGTTAAGATCTGAGATGTGAGCATTCCACTTAAGGTTTTCTTGGACTTTCAGACCGAGTAGTTTCATGAGAAATTCTTACAGGGTTTTATTTATGAGAAAAGGCTGTGAGAATTTTCCTTTGTTACAGGGATTCATGAAATGAAGAGAGACTGTGTTGGTGGTGTTTATTATGTGTTTGTTGTCTTGAAACCAATTTACTGCAATGCGAAGGGTTTTTAGTTTCTTTTAGGAATGATTATTGTGTTTCTGCTGTGAGGATTGCTTGTGTCATCTGCAAACAAAATCACTTTGTTATTTTTTAAAACCAATGGCATTTATATATATTTGTATATTCACACACACACGCACGCACACACGCATGCACTCACGCACACACACACAAATATATAGTCATATAATATAAGAAATAGTATTAACCATGGGATAGATTGTGTGACTCCAAAATATATCATCTGAGGGCAGTAGTGTATGATGAAATCTTGTTTCTTTAATGTGTTAGACAGTAACTATTTGGTATGTTAAATACATTTTATCTATTGGCCTATGATGCCTCTGCTTCCTAGAATTTCTAATTTGGTTAGAAGTATGTAATGGTGAATAATGTCAAAAGCTTTTGATAAATCTATAAAAATGACAATTGGAATTTCCTTCTGATTGGGTGCAACAAGTATCTATATCATTTCATACAGAGAAAATGGCTGTGTTACTGGATCAGTTACTCCAGAAGCTGTGTTGTGCATTTCTGAGAACATTATTTCCCTTGAGAAACTGTTTGAGTCTATCATTGAAAACTCTTTCCAGAATTGTTGAAAATCCTGATAGCAGGACTGCAAGTCCATAGTTCATTAGATCTTGCTCTTTTGAAATAATGGTTTAATCTTTGCCCTTTTGTATATTTTTGAGAAGACACTTGAGGGAGAAATTGTAATTATGAGAGAATGGTTGGGCTATCTATGAAACACTTGACTTGATAAGTAAATCTGGAATGTAATTCAGGTCTTCTGAGAATTTATTCACCATTGATCTAATGATTATAAAAATTTCAGATGTTGTTTTGTATGAAAATAGGGAATTGATGATTGTGTTTCATTAGTGTTTGCTTACTGTGTCTTTTTGTTTAGAGTTGAGAGATTAATTTTTCACCTATTAAATATGTCAATAAATCATTATTGGTCTTGTAAAGATTTGTTTTTGTCCTTAAGTTCTAAATTTTTTTGTTTGAATCGATTCTACAGTATTGTTAATGCTATCCTACATAACTTTTGTTTCAATTCATGCCTTTGCTTTTTTTTTTTTTTTGGACTAATTTTTTTTTTTCCATGATAAATTAGTAATGTGGATAATTTCTTAGTTTTTGTTTGGCTGGTGTCAGAGTACTAAGAAAAAGAGACAGTGGTAAATGGACTCATTAATCTTATTTTTTATCAATATTTGAAATAAAATTATTCAGAAGATAAAAGGTGTAATATATATTTCTTTATATCACACATAGTTAAAACATATGTTGTTGAAAAGTAATGGGGCTCCAGCTAAAGTTCTTGTTCTTATTATTATATACAGATTGTAATCTTCAATTTTTCTTCAATTAAATTATAATTCAGTTAATCTTAGATTCCTTTAATTAAGGATAATCAAACCATATTGTTTTTGAATGTAGATTTTTAACTGATTCCTTAATTTAAAGAATCTAAGATTAATTAGCTAAAGTCTTGTACCATAATAAAATATCACATGCATCACTAAGCATCACAAGATAAGTAACATTCATTTTGTCAGTGATATTTAATGCATTATTTACCATTATAAATGTAAACAACCTGTAACAAGTATTGTACTGCAGCCTCCGGGTCAATGATCTCCTTCTCGATCAGGTTTTTATCCAGTTTCCCTGATCCATTGAGCAAATGCTGAGATGGCCCCTTGTTTTGCTTCTGGACATAAATGTAACTTCATTTTCTGTGCACGTCTTCTTGAATTCATTGGGAAATATAGTTATTAAAATTATCGTTTACATGTTGTTGCAGCAGAAACTAATATTCCTTGACAAAGGATATGATGGATAAGAGCCCAAAATTTATTGCTAATTTATCCTTGGAAATAAATTTTGTAACATTGGAGCATTGTTTTTATAATTCAAGTAGTATATGGCTTTATGTAGGGATCACAGAATTTTTGAAAACATGCATAGTATTCACTTCTCCCCATAGCATGTCATACACAGTTTTTAACTGTTTTTGACGTAAATAAATAACTGCAAATAACTGTTCTTTTTAGCCATGTGTAACATAAATAACTATTACATTGCCAATTATCATTACCCATGTCTCTCTTGTTGATTTGGTAGTCTGAAACTCTTGCTTTATGAACTGTTACATGATCTCTGAAGCTTGGAAATCAGAGTTATATAGATTACTTTTCCCGAGCTGTATGTACTATAGAGAGAAATAAACAAATGAATTGAAACATTAAAAAAATGATTAGAGTATGTAAGTGAATAAATAACACACAAAAAATAATGAGGTAATATTCACTTCAGTTATCACTGGACCTTGCTCCACCACTGTTCATGAATATACAATTACCGACATTTTCACAAATGTCTGTAATAAAGGCACCTATATTACAGACGTTTGTGAAACTTTGGAAATAATGAATAACCTCAATCATTACCTTCCCTCCAGATCATTATAAAATCCAAATTTTGCTTTTCATAAGACTAAGATGAGGAAAAATTTGTTAAGCCTTGTAGGCCCCTTTATTTTTAATTTATTTGCGTCAAGAGTGTGAGTACCTTAGAAACATTTTGAAGGGAAGAGGAAATCTACATTTATTGCTCTTTGAAGCAAATAATGTAAAATTTGATCACTGGATCAAAAGAAACTTGCGAGAATGCTCTTGTCAAAAGGGGGATTATTGATGCAAAGATTACAATATTGATTAAGTAATATACTAGTGTACTGTAGCAGCAAAAGCTGTTCAATTACAAGATACCTTTCTGTAGAGAATATTACTGCAATTAGAGTTATAAGCCCAATCAACCCTTTGTACAATTAAAAGGCTGAGTGCAATTGTGATCTATCAAAAAATGAAAAATGAGTTATTGGCATCATCTAAGTAGGTGATCTATTTTTGTACATTGTTGGTTCAAACAATTTTCCTCTATAAAGTCAAGAATTACATAACTTCATCTTAATTTTTCTCTGTTTTCTTAACATGTGGCATAGACATTATTGCCTTTCAATTGTCAGGAATGTAAATAATATTGTAGTCATAAGTACTACATTGCAGTGTTCTGTTTCACAGTTTATGTTATCAGTTAGAAAATTCTCATTCAATAATATTAACACATGAGCTTTTTAGCAATTGAACCTAATAAAGAAATTGAAAACTTGCATTTGCAAATAGATCTACAAGATTCTGGACATTAGATTTGTATTTGCCTGCACCTGAAATATCCATTAAAATATATTGCTTTTACACCCAACAAAAAATTATTATCTCTACCTCTTTACATTGATTACTCTCTTAAGTAAATTGTTTATACCCAGTTATTGTAGCTAGGATCTTTGATATTTTATCAATGAAAATAACATTTATTCAATGTAAATTTTCCTTCAGTTAGCCTTGATGCAAGAAACTGATGATGTATCAATTTACTGCAGTATTTAATCTGTCTTTATTTTTTAATTATTTTCTCCAAGACCTTGAGTAAATAACAAATTGAATGAGGTGTTTTGCAGTCATGTATTGCTGTAGTTCTCTGGAAATCTTTACTCATCAATTTGCTCCTAGCTACATTTTCATTCACTTATGAGTTTCATTTCTTTTGTTACAGAAGTTTCATAATTTTAAAATATAAAATAAAAAGTTGACGTTTTTGAGATGTTGCAAGTATAATAGAAATGAAAAGTAATATTATGGGTTGTTTGGTGGGTTTAATATTACTTTTACCTCGTATATTGAAATTGATCTTTTTTAACAAAATATATCAAACATTATCACAACTCAGAGCTTGAAATTCTGAGAAGATATTGCAATGTATATAAGAGAATAGATGACAATCATTAAAATTATTAGTGACAATATTTAAAAATACATCATTCAGACCAGTAAAGTAAAGACCAGAAAAATGAAAAGTAAAACATTCAGTTTTTTATTATCCTCCAAAACTGCTGGTAACAATAAATCAATTGAGGTGTTTTACAGCCATACATTGCTGCATTTGTCTGGTAAACTTAACTCATTAATTTATACTCGGGTACATTTCCATTCACTTCTTACTTAGTTTAATTTCTTTTCATAAAAGTTTCAAACTTACAATTCAGGCAACAGTCGCAGCAGTTGCCTAATTGCTTTCCAGTGTGAGAACATCAGTAGCTTTAGTTTTGTTTTTGTTTTTTCCTTCAATTTTAAGTAGTATATGACTTAGTGTAGGAATCACAGAATTTTGAAAATGTGCACACAATTCACTTCTCCCCACAGCACGTCATACGCAGTTTTTAACTGCTTTTTTGACGTAAAATAAATAAATAGCTTAACTGTCACCTCCTATTCATTGCAGTTAAGTCGTTTTTCCTCTCTGGGTAGAAAGCTGTTAGGCCACTGTAATGCTCGTTGGCTCATTTGATTAATTGGTTGATTACTCCTTGTTTCAATTTCTATGACCATTAGTCCCGTAACTGTAGTGCATGTTTGACCTCGGGATGTGGCATTGTGCTTTCCCTGCTGGATGACGAGATCCGAAACCTACCTGCACGACCACTTGCGAGGTATTCCTTCTTCAGGTATCTCCCACCAACGGGGCACCACCTCAGCCGGAGAACCTCTAAACTCCCGACCGGTCTCCCGGCAGGTAGTGTGGTAGAGTAGTGCATGCTGGTCAAAGTGTGAAAGTAAGGTATTAGGATAGAAGGAAAGGAAAGGCAAGATCGCTAGTGGTCCATGGCCCGTTTGTTAGGGTACTGCGCCGGCATTCACCTGGTATTGATCGGAGAAACCACGGAAAACTACCGATCAGAGCAGACGGCGTCTAGAATTCTCCTCCAGAGAGCCACTGAATCGGACCTAGCTGAAAAGCTAGTGTCGAAAATCCACCACCGTCGGAAATCGCACCCTGGGACCTCCCGGTCAGAGGCACTGGAGTGACATCAATAATTGATTAATTATTAATTTAGTAGTATTATTTACTATAATTAATCATACTCAATCAATTATTAATTAATATTTAATAAATCATTAATTAGTAATTAATAAATAGTTAATTAGTAATTAAATAATCGTTAATAAATATTAATAAAATTAATTAGTAATTAATAAATCATTAATTAGTAATTAATAAATCGTTAATTATTAATAATAAACCGTTAATTAGTAATTAATTATCATTAAAATAATCAATTATTAATCAACAATTGAACTTTGAATAATTCACAATTAATCAATTATTAAATAATACTTTAATTGTCAATTAATCGATTATTCGGAGCCATCTGAGCCGGTTCACTGCCTCAACTAAAATAACGCCGCGCTGCGTCACGGTGCTTTGGCTGTCGAAAGGTGGCAACGGCTCCTCGTTCCGTTGGCGCCGACCTCCGTGAGTCAGACGCCCACGTGCGTGCGCCACACGCAGGGGCGCGTGGGCGGAGTGCGGCACGCCCCCTCCCCCCTCCACCGCCCCTTTGCGCAGCGCGCGCCGCTCTCGGCTCGCGACTGCCACCCCCCAGCGGGGGGTGCGGCCGCTGGCTGGCTGGATTCTCTCTCTGTGTGGTTGAATGATTGATTGTTAGTGATTCCGGGCGTGTCAATTACTGAGGTCGTTAGTTCCGTAAGTGTAGTGCATGTTTTTTTCATTGGGGGTGGCTGTGTGACACGATCCGGCGTCGACCTATCGTCGACTAGCGGGGTTTTCCCCAACCAGGTATCTCCTACCAGTGGGGCACCGTCCTCGCTGGGACAAGTTCTAAGCCCCCGACGGTTCTCCCGGGATGTGAGGTAGTGTAGTGCATATCAGTGTGTGTGAAGGGGGGAGGATAGGACAAGGAAGAGGAAGGAAAGACCACGGGCGGTCCGTGGCCCGTTTTTTAGGGTACTGCTCCGGCATTCACCTGGTGTTGATCGGAGCAACCACGGAAAACTACTGATCAGAGCAGCCGGCCACTAGAATTCTCCTCCAGACAGCGACTGAATTAGACCTATCTGAAAAGCTAGTGTCGAAAATCCTGCCACCGTCGCGACTCAAACTTAGAGCCTCCCGGTCAGAGGCACTGCAATGACATCGTTGATGCACTGTGCTACCTATCTCGATCTCTGTGAGTGGTAGTTTTACGTGGTTTCTCCTATTAGTACAACGCGAATGCCGGAGCAGTACTCAGTAAAACGCGCCATAGACTGCGCGAGATGTTTCCTTCCCCTTCCTTGTCCTTTCCTCACCCTCTTACTTACACTAACTTGCACTACAATACCACACATGCGAGAGACAGGGCGGGAGCTTAGAGGTTGTCCCAACTGGGGACCGGGAGCGGTAGCTCAGTGCAGCGCCTCTGACCGGGAGGTCCTAGGTTCGAGTCCTGATGGCGGCAGGATTTTCGACACTAGGTTTTCAGCTAGGTGAATTCAGTCGCTGTCTGGAGGAGAATTCTAGCGGCCGGCTGCTCTGATCGGTAGTTTTCCGTGGTTTCTCCGATCAACATCAGGCGAATGCCGGAGCAGTATCCTACCAAACGGGCCACGGACCGCGCGAGATCTGTCCTTCCACTTCCTTGTCCTATCCTTTCCCCTTACACACATACACTTACACTAACAGGCACTTCACTATCACATATTCCGGGAGATCGGTCGGGAGCTTAGAGCTTGTCCCGACTGGAGCGGTGCCCCGCTGGTGGGAGAGTCCTGGTTAGGGGGAAACCTCAGTAGCCGACGGTATGTCGGCACCGGATCCCACCTTCCAGCGGGGGAAGATCACCGCCATCTCCTGAGGGAAAACCTGCACTACACTAACGGGACTAATGACCAAAGCAGTTCACCCAACTGGGGCGGTGCCCCACACCTGGGAAGTACCTGGTCGCGAAAATCAAATGTAAACCAACGCGTGGGTTGGCGCCGGATCTTGCCATCCAGCTACGAAAGATAACAGCCACCTCCCGCGATGGAAACATGCACTACATGAACTAATGAACTTCGTACTTGACGCGCCTGTAATCTTTTTATTATTTTTTTTATTTATTTTACGTAAAAAAACAGTTAAAAACTGCGTATGACGTGCTATGGGGAAAAGTGAATTGTGTGCACATTTTCAAAATTCTGTGATCCCTACACTAAGTCTTATACTACTTAAATTTTGAATTTTGAAAGGGAGAAAAAAAACAACAAAAACTCCCATGTAGTAAAATCTATTTTCAAAAATAAATAAGCAATAAATTTTCACTATTCAAAAATCACTATTCAAGCAATCAACTGGAGCAGTAATATCGGACGGGAGCTTAATAATCGGACCGCGCGCGATCTTTCTTTCTCTTCCATGTCCTATTCTCACTCCTCACATGTACTACATTACCACACACGTCGAAGGTTCAGCAGTGTGTCTTCGAGTTTGTTCCGACTGCCGGTTATAGCTCGGCTGGAGCGTTGTCCGCTGGAGGAAATACCTGCAGCGGAAATATCTTGCAAATCGACGTACAAGTCTGGGCCGGATCTCACATCCTTGTGAGGTTGAAACGCCGCCCCGCCGAGCTATAACATGCAATACACTTACGGGATTAATTACCGTAGCCGTTGAGGCACTCCAAAAAATCAATAATTAATCATCCAATGAGAGTGAAGGAAGTGGTGGCTGGAGAGGTGGGCAATGAAGCAGATACATCAATGGATCTTGGGGTGCGTTGGTGGGATGGGGCAGTCGAGGATGATGGATGGGAGAGTAGGGCTGGAAGAAGAGCAGAGAAAAGCGGAGTAAGGTTGTGTGGGTACGCTATTCTCCGAATTAAACACAGTGACACTTCAAGGTAACGACCGGGACGGCGAGAGAAACAGTGCCATCCAATCAAGATCTTCACTACTACTTATATTTTTTTATATTGGAACACCCGATTGGTTGACAATGTCCCTCTGTCCTTCCAGCTCGTGACCTCAAGTACCACTGTGTTTAAATCGGAATATAGGGCGAGACGCACTGTAGAACGCGGATCGTCATGATTTGTTCGTGACTTGCAACAGACATCTCAACGGGGGTGGAGGTAGTGGCGACGGTGCTATACTGGTGGTGAGTGGTGTGTGCGTTCGTACCAGTGGATATACGTAGTTGATTAGGAATTCCAAAGCCCTTCGAACCGACTTTCTAAAGCGACCTTCTAAACAGACCTTACCGACTCTAGGTCTCCCAAACCCCTAACAAAGTTCCCCAAACTTTGCATTACATGTCATATGTGTCATTACTGTCTCACCGACAGTAATAACAATGCTACCCCCGAAATGTCCCTACCAGCTCGAACTCTTTCATTCGCACAAAATAGCTCCACTAACTTTCCACCATAACTCCAAAGTATTAAGAAACAACTGTACGTAATCCCAAACAGTCCTCACCGACACGTACAGAGTATTCCTTTCTCAAAACTTCTCCACCCACTTTGCTCCCCTGAACGCTCCAACAGAACTAATGATGTCACCTTCCAAAGAAACTCTACAAACTCTAACTCTCCTATATCTCTAACAAAGCTCAAACTTTCACATCTCACATCTCATCACATCACATCTCACATAGCACTTCAACAGTTATAAAAAATTCATCCCGCGAAACAGTCCCCACCAACTCAGACTCTCATTCGCCCAACATAGCTCCACCACCTTTCCACCCGAACTCCAAAGCATTTTTTAAGAAACGTATCTATATCTGTTCCAAACGAAAATTTACGATAATTCCCCACCAACACGAAATATGTATTTGTCCTCAAAACAGCTTCACTTACTTTGCACTTCCTACAACACTCCAACAGAAATAATAATACCACCATTCAAAGAGTATCCACAGACCTTAACTCTCCCATGCTCCTAATATAGCTCTCCAAATTTTCATTACATCATACATAGTTCACCAATAGTTATAATAATACTTCTTGGGAAACAGTGCCCATCAACTCAACCTCTTTCATTTCCCTCACCAATTTTTCACCTATCTCCAAAACACCAAGAGATATCACTATACCACCCCCCAAACAGTTCCCACTGACTCTCACTATTCCGTGCCCAAAATATAGCCCCATTCACTGTGAGCGCCCTGCACTAATGTTGCTGTGGGGCCGTAGGATCGACACTAATAAACGATGGGAAGGGCAAAAGTGAGGGCGATTGGTTTGGTTTGTTTTTTCGTGTTTCCGGTCAACTGCTTTGGTCATTAGTCCCGTTAGTGTAGTGCATGTTTTTCTCGGGAGATGGCGGTGATCTTCCCAGCTGGATGGCGAGATCCGGCGCCGACCTACCGTCGGCTAGTGGGGTTTCCCCTAACCAGGACTCTCCCACCAGCGGGGCACCGCCCCAGCCGGAACAAGCTCTAAGCTCCCGACCGGTCTCCCGGAATATGTGGTAGTGTAGTGCATTCCTAGCCCAAGATAATACCTCTTTCTCCGCTTGATAGTGAAAGGATAGTAACGAAATTTGTGTGGTCAGACGGAAGAGCGGACCCGATGGCCTGAGTCCCGTTACATATAATAAAGCATTAACTAACTAATGTTGGGTACTACACTGAGAGCCACGGTGAGAGCAGAGGGACGGTGTGATCAGGGTAACGTGGTGACGGGGGACGGGCGGAGGCGGTGAGGATAAGGTTGAGACGAGGAATGGGCGCGAGTAACAGAGAAGTAGGGCCCAGGAGTGGAGAGGAAAATGATAGAGGGGGGCGGGCAGCGAGACTTGGAACCGCTAGCGTCTGTTGCGGCAGGGCGGCGCAGCGGCGGGGATCAACGCGGAGGGGGTTGGGCGCCACTAGACGCCTCGTCGCCTCTCGGCCCCTCCACCTCCACAGTCCCCACCTCCACCACCTCCATTTCCATCCCATCCACCCCCCCCAGGCCACCATCCCCCCACTCCCCCCACCGCCTCGATTTTCGCCCCCTCCACCTCCACTGTCCCCATCTCCACCGCCTCCATCTCCGCCTCTCCACTGTCAACGCCTCCATCTCCACTCCCTCTATTTCCACCCATCCATCCCCTTCTTCCCACCCAACCCCCCTCCTCCACCCCACCTCCCTCCTCGGTCCATCTCCACCCCCGCCATCTCAGCCGGTGCCTCCTCTCCCTGCTCCGCCTTCTCTATTCTGCAATTGCACGGCCATCACCACCTCCACCACAACCGGCCCCATCGACCACCGCATTAGCCACTCATTCCACCCTCCTTGGCCTCCGTCGCCTACGCCGCCTCCACATCGCCTTACTCCACCTACCCCCGCCCCCCATCGTCGCGCTTCCACCGCCACCATTTCCACCATCGCTTTAGCTCCTGTCGCTACCTCCGTCTCCTCCATCGCTGACGCCATCTCCACCTCCCCTCCCCTCCATTGCCGTCTACTCCGTAGTCTGCCCGCTGTCTCCTTTGCCGTCTCCAAAAGCACCGCCATTATCACCTCTGTCGCCACCAACGCTGCTACATCACCACCTCCACCGCCACCTCTACCACTGTCCCTTCCCGTCCCCCCTCCTTCGCTCCTCCCACCACTCTCCGCCGCCTCTATATCCGCCGGCTCCACCATCGCCTTACGTCCTGTTTCTACCTCTTCTCCTCCATCGCTCCACCATCGCCGTCCCCGCCCCTTAGCTCCTCCTCCCACTTCTACCCCCCCCCCCCCCCTCCGCCGCCGCCGCCCGTCGCCGCCGTCGCCGCCGCCGCCGGCCGGCGCCTGCCGCATGCGCCCGCGCGCGCGCATCGACCGGGGCGGCGGCGGCGGCGAGCGGCGGCGGCGGCGGCGGCGGCGGCGGCGGCGGCGGCGGCGGCGGCGGCGGCGGCGGCGGCGGCGGCGGCGGCGGCGGGGCCGTGGCGCGTGCGGGGGCGGCGGCGAGCGTCGCCAGTGATGGCATGGCTGCGCCCAACGCGCGCCACCGGCGCCTGCAGGACGAGTTCAGCCCCCGAGCGTGCGCCGCCCTGGTGGCCGTCGCCGACCTGGTGAGTGCCCGCCGCCGCACCACGCCCGTGAATTCGAATGCACATCCTTGCTTTGCGGGTGATGACACGTAAAGGTAAACCTGGATAATCCTTTCTTTGTCACCGACCTGGAGAGTGCATAGAGGGAGTGCTTGTCAGTGAATCTGAATGCAGATCCTTGCTTTGCGGGTGATGACACGT
The DNA here is from genome assembly GCA_964035755.1 of Teleogryllus oceanicus. NCBI lineage: Eukaryota > Metazoa > Arthropoda > Insecta > Orthoptera > Gryllidae > Teleogryllus > Teleogryllus oceanicus. The sequence goes on from CAXIVR010000013.1 coordinate 59,698,643, forward strand.
AAAGGTAAACCTGGATAATCCTTTCTTTGTCGCCGACCTGGAGAGTGCATAGAGGGAGTGCTTGTCAGTGAATCTGAATGCAGATCCTTGCTTTGCGGGTGATGACACGTAAAGATAAACCTGGATAATCCTTTCTTTGTCACCGACCTGGTAAGTGCATAGAGGGAGTGCTTGTCAGTGAATCTGAATGCATATAATTGCTTTGCGGGTGATGACACGTAAAGATAAACCTGGATAATCCTTTCTTTGTTGCGGACCTGGTGAGTGATGATGGTTGTCAATGAATTTGAATGCAGATCCTTGCTTCGGTGGTGATACTTCAGGGAAAACCTTGATAATCACTCTCTGTCGCCGATCCGGTGAGTGTATACTGCGGGACGTGCTTGCCGATGAATTTACAACAGTGAATATGAATTCAGAACTTTACTTTTCGGGTTATGACACTCAAGGTAAATCGTCGATAATCTTTTTTCGTTGCCGATCTGGTGAGTGCCCCGCGCGGGAACTCTCTCCCGACGAGTTTACAGCAATGAATTTGAATTCAGATCCTTGCCTTGCGGAGATGACACTTCAGGGTAAATCTTGATAATGCTTTTTTGTCGCCGATCAGGTGAGTGCTGGTGGGGAGTGCTGGAGATGTTTCTACAACAGTGAATTTAATTCTATACCTTGCTTTGCGAAAAAAATTTGTCACCGTTGGTGAATGCATGGTGGGGAATTCAATTTTCAACAGTGAGTTTGAGTTCTGATCCTAGTTTTGCGGGTGATGACACTGAAAGTAAAACCTCGATAAACTTTCTGTTGCCAACTGGTGAGTGCCAAGCAAAGGAAACTCTCTCCCATGGGTTTACAAATAATGTATTTGAATTCAGATCCTTCCCTTGCGGATGATGACACTTCAGGGTAAGTCTTGATAATCCTTTTTTGTTGATGATCCGATGAGTGCATGGGTGGGGAGTGCTTTCCGATGAAATTAAAACAGTGAATTTAAATTCAAATCCCTGCTTTGCGGGTGATAACACTGATGGTTAAGCCTCAATAATCCTTTTACGTCACCGACTTGGTGAGGTCTGCTTGGGGAATGACTACCATTAGTTTATAGTCGTGAATTTGAATTCCATTTCTTGTTTGCGGGTAGTGGTACATAAACTCGATAATCCTTCCTCTATATCCTTTTGGTTAACATAATGACTGCCCGTGTCTCCCCCAGAGGGCCACTACAAACTCAGCCGAGATAAGTTCTAAACTCCCGACATTGGGGGTAGTGTAATGCATGTTTGTGTGAGGGGAGATGATAGGACAATGAAGAGGAAGGAAAGGTCGCGCACGGTCCATGGCTCGTTTGTTAGTGTGCTACTCCAGCATCCGCCCAGTATTATTTAAGAAACTACCGATTAGACTGGTAACCGTCTGCTAGAATTTTATTCGAAAAGCGGCTGAATTTGATCTATCTCTGTAGCTAGAGTGGAAAATCCTTCGAAATACGTCACGCTCAGTGTCACTGCAGTGTTAGTGGCAATGCTGACCATGAGCTAAACCCAGCCGATAAGTTAGTTTAAGAACTTACTTTAAGGTCGATGACACCGATTAAGCCTCCATAATCCTTCCACTTAACCGACCTGATGAGTGTCCGAAGCCCCACTTCCTTGAGTGGAGTTTACATCCTCGCTTGAACGTTGATAATCCTCCGTTGCGTAATTGGATAGTGGCACTTAACTCTCTTCAGCGAATTTGAGTTTAATCGTGTTTTACAAATGACATTGCGATTAAACTTCTGTTTTGCCGAAATGAAGATTAAACGTTCCTATTGACGAACTTCTCTACTTCTATATTTGCCGAACTGAAATGGCTGTGAAATCCTATGAGTTAATTTGTGTTAAATTGAGTGTTTCGCTACTGATGGCACTTGGATTTCACCGATATGGCGAGTGTCGGCGGTGGAGAGTTTCTAATTATGAGTTTAACTGAGTGCATTTGATCTTAATTATTGGCACTGCGGCTTATGACATTGCAATAAACCTCGATTATCTTTCTCTCCAAATTCGTAAATGCATAACATGGTGACTTCCTGCATAAGTATTTATCTGAGTGAATTTGGATTCAAATCTTTGCTTGACAGTCGAAGACACTGCGATTAAACCTCAAAAATTCTTCACCGTTCTCGGGTTGGTGAGTGTCCTCCTCCCTTGAGTAACTTTATGTTCAAGTGGTTTATTTGCTGTTGTTAAAAGCAGTGGCGCCCACGGGGGGGGGTTCTGGGAGAAACTTGCTCATGACTCCTACTTAAGTGAGACCTTGAAAACGTGTATACAATTTCTTTTCTTAAAAAAATTGAAGAAAAGTATTTATTTGTAGTTTAAATTTAATTTAGTTTAAAGTATTTTTTAACTAATTTAAACAATCATTGAGGAAACTTTTAAGTTAAGAGTCCCCTACAGATCTATTTACTCAGGCCTTTTGTATTCTCTGGGCACATCTGGTCAACAGTTGTCTTAAAGATCGATATAACTACCTGTGCGAGTTTGAATTCAATTTCTTACATTACGACTGATGACACTAATGTTCACCCTCTCTTATTAATCACCGCTGTTCAAGTTCTTGCAATGGGAGAGTCCTGCCTTCGATTCCCATGAGGGGATTTATTATGTTTATTGATTTCTTTGCTACTAGTTATACTTGGTTTAGGTACCATCAGGAGTGCTACTAATGGATTGATCCCAACTATGATATTTTTTGGAATCTACTTAAATTCGTTTTTGTCACAGATGACAATATGATTTTACCGTGATAATTCTTCTCCATGGTCGAATTGTCGACCAATTCCCTTGAGTGGTTTTGAGATCAATTACTGCTAGTGACATCTTCATTTGACACCACTGTCGCCAATCTGGTTGATTGTCAGTCATGGAATATTTCCGACCACGACGTTTGAGTGGATTTTTGTTGAATTTGTCATTGCGACTGATAACAATACGATTGTATCTTGATAATGACTCGCCATTGCCGATCAAGAGAGTTCAAACCAAGAGGAATAGTCACTTCCCAATTGCCTTGTGTGGATTGGTGTTTAGTTGGTTCTGTGTTCTTGATAACAGCTGGATAAAATATCGTTCATAAATGAAATTGTCTTACTGTTCCCGAGACTTTCCTAAATATTCAACTTCACCGAAGATACTGCATTTCTCTCCCAAATAGTAATGCTTCTTGCAGTTTTCAGACTCTAAAAATTTACAAAAAGTTATTTGTCTGCAACTGCTTTCCGTATAGCTAATGTCTAGACTTTGCAATTTTACGCAATGCCTATTTTAAACGTTTGAAAAAAGTATCAAGCATGTAACTTTTGTTTTGAGTTGTAAGTATTCATATAATTTTTTTTAATAATGTTAATAATAAACGCCAATTAAGTTGGGCTGATTCAATTTTTTTCGTCAACTTTTAATTTAAACAAACGTAGAAAATCATAATATGAAAATATTCGTACTTCAGTTTAACTTAATGAGCTGCAAGCTGAAGTATCTCAGAGGCTGCAACACCATTTCTTCTGTTCCTTCTCTACCGAAAGATTCGAGGATTCAAGTCCCGACGAAGGCGCTTTTTCGACATAGGCTACAAAGCTATTTCAAATTCAGTCACTAGTTGGCGGAGAATTCGAATGACTGGCTGCCCTGATCGGCATTTTTACGTGTTTTTTCCGATCAGTAACAAGCGAAGGGCCGACCTGTATGGCCGAGGTGGCTAAGAGAATGTACCGACCCAGCGCTTCGTTCCGATGGGTCGCGGATTCCAGTCCCGCCTTGAGCATAGTTGTTTGTTCTTTGTCTCTCGTGTGTGTGTTGTCGCGGAGGGCCTCCCGTTCTCTTTGACCCTAGAGCAGAGGAGCCCGGAAGTGTGTTTGTATCTATGTATGCGTCATATCAAGGCGCAAAGAGTAACCGGATGTCGACTGGATAAAAGCCCTAGGAAAACAAAACAAGCGAAGGCCGGAGCAAAAGCTGAACAATCGGGTTACGAACTGCGCGTGATCTCCCCCTCATCATCCTAGCTCATACATACACACACCTACACACACACACACACCAACGAGAACAATTGGGACCTTAGTGTTTCTCCCAGCTGTGGCGGCGTCCCGACGGGGAGTAATGCCTGAGGAGGGAAAACCATGCAAGCACTCTAAATTGACAATCTATTTTTTTCATTTTTAGTAGAATTTTATTATAATTGATTAATTTTTTCGTGTTTCCGGGCGCGTCGACAGCTTTGGTCATTAGCCCCGTGAGTATAGTGCATCTTTTTTCTCGGGAGATGGTGATCTTCCCCCATCAATGACGAGATTCGGCACCGACCTACCGTCGGCTAGTGGGGTTTCCCCCTAACCAGGACTCTCCCACCAGCGGGGCACCGCCCCAGCTGGGACTAGCTCTAAGCTCCCGACCGGTCTCTCGGAATATGTGGTAGTGTAGTGCATATTAGTGTAAGTGAGTGTGTAAGGGGAGAGGATAGGACAAGGAAGAGGAAGGACAGATCGCGCGCGGTCCGTGGCCCGTTTGGTAGGGTACTGCTCCGGCATTCGCCTGGTGTTGATAGGAAAAACCACGGAAAACTACCGATCAGAGCACGGCCTGAATTCTCTCCAAAACTGTTCGAAAATCCTGCCGCCGTCAGGACTCGAACCTAGGACCACCCGGTCAGAGGCGCTGCAGTGGCATCAGTTGATCACTGAGCTCTTTTTTTATAAGTATTTTAATTTTTTATAACGTCTGTTCATACAATTGATAATTTAAAATAATTGTTACAATGTTAAAAGAAGTTACTCTCTTGTAGTGGCTCCTTGGTTTAACGCACGTATACACCTCAATTAATTCAATAAAATTCCGTGTCTCAATTAATTCAATGAGACACGGCCGGTCTCTCGGCATGAGTGGTTAGATGTAGGGCATATTAGTGTAAGTGTTGGTGTAAGAGTGAAGATAGGGCAAGGAAGAGGAAGGAAAGTTTGTTAAGAGAACTGCTCCGTCATTCGCCTGGTGTTGATCGAAGAAAGTACTACCGACCAGAGCAGCGAGCCGCTAGAATTCTCCTCCAGACAGCGACTGAATTCGACCTAGCTGAAAAGCTAGTGTCGAAAAATACTGCCGCCGTCGGGACTCGAACCTAGACCCTCGCGGTCAGAGGCACTGCAGTGACATCAGTTGATGTACTGAGCTATCGCTCCCGGTAACTTGATTAGCAATTCGAAGTGTAGTTCAACTCGATAATTGAGAGATTAAACCACGTTAAGAGATTTCTTACTCCGTTGATCTCGGATTATGTAAGTACATCACGGATCATCAGAGGATTCTGAACCGGCCCAGGTTGCATCCGATTTCCTATACCGTGATCGGATGTGATTCCTAATCTTTACGCTTGACGTTTCGGTTCCTGAACCAGAATTCAGTTGAGGAATTGTTCTCATGATTCATAACTTGGACTCCCGGGGGCGAGTTTCGGTGGGTTAGATTCTGTAAGAGATGGAAATTGATTGATGAAATTGAACCTGTTATTGTCGTGTGCGTGAGTTAAAGTGTTCGTTCTGATATATTTTTGTTGAGTTTCCGGAAGAAAATCCTATTGGGAAAAACAAAGTGGTCGAGAATATTGAACACTTGGTGAGTAGAGATATGAACAGAATTGCTCTTCTTATAGTAGACATTGTATGCATCCTGGGACCCTAAAGCAGGAAGTAAAATATTTTGAATGTGAAGAAATGTAGAACCACTTGCTTCCTAACATTGGGAGATTGAAAATCATCAGTTCTAAATAGAAAATATTTTCATAACTTTTTCGGTTTACATGTTGCAATATTAGTAGCTTATATAATTTCAATAACTAATGTTTGACATTGTTTCAAATCTCATTTTTTAAGTATTTGTTATTTTCAGATCGAAGTTTCATATTTCTTTTATAATGTAAAAATCAGAATTATTCTGTTATAATTTGCACATTCATTAATATTGTTTTTTAAATAGTGTCTGTTCTACTCATTAATTAAATATAATTAGTTCATAATTATTGAAGACATTTTGTGGTTATGTTTAGAATCATTATTATTCTATCCACAATTTCGGCATTTTTGGTCATGGTTAGATATTTTATTGAAAACAAGAAATATTCGAAATGTTATAGATTTTGTTTACTGTATTTCTATTGTGTTATACCATGTTACATCTTTATAAATTATACCATTATTTTATTTTTTCTATTTGTGGTGACTCACAGTAGTTTTTTATTTGTCCTACCTAAGTAAACAATATCAAAAATTTACACTGTATTCATTATCAACTTCATCAATACTACATTCCTGAAGTGCAAAGTTACATTTAGTGTCATTAGTTTAATATTACATTCAGTGTATTAATGTTCATATTTTTCATACATTAAATACATCAAGATTTGTTTGGTTTTCAAACGAATAGATAAGTATTTCCTCAAAGGATATTTTATAAAATTGGAAAAAAGAATCTTTAATCCCTAAGGATGATGTTTTCATTGTTTTCCAAAGATTTAAATAATACTTCCAATGCTAATAATAACATTATTATTATTATTATTATTATTATTATTATTATTATTATTTTATTATTATTATTATTATTACATAGCTAATTAATGTAGCTTTGCACTGCACTGCACTGCACGGTATCGAGCACTGAATCGAGTTCACAGACAGTCAATTCAATAGTGAAAGGTTGGTGTCGCGACAGATGTCAGCATGGTTGGCGCGTAATCTTAGCTCATAGGTACGAATTTTGAGAGAAAAATCAGAAGTAAAAACGATTTCCTTTTCGATTGACTGATTGATTGATTGAATAGTGATTTCGAGCGCGTCAACAACTGAGGTCATTAGTTCCGTAAGTGTTTTTCATCGGGAGATGGCGGTGATCTTCCTCCCCTGAATGGCGAGATCTGGTGCCGACCTACCGTCTACTAGCGGGGTTTTCTCCAACCAGGTATCTCCTACCAGCGGGGCACCGTCTCAGCCGCGACAAGTTCTAAGTCCCCGACCGGTCTCCCGGCATGTGTGGTAGTGTAGTGCGTGTTAGTGTGTGTGAGTAAGGGATGAGGATAGGAGAAGGAAGAGGAAGGAAAGATTGCGTGCGAACCGTGGCCCGACTTTTAGGGTTCTGCTCCGGCATTCGCCTGGTGTTGATTGGAGAAACCACGGAAAACTATCAGAGAAGCACGCCGCTAGAATTCTCCTTCGGACAGCGACTGAATTTGACCTAGCTGACAAGCTAGTGTCGAAAATTCTGCCACCGTCGGTACTCAAACTTTGTCTCTCAATTCAATCGAACTTTAAATGGAGAGTTCCCTTATAGATGAACTGAACACTAAATAACATTCATTGTTATACTGAATTCTTTCAACTTCAGTCGGCCTTTGCGAAGGTTGATTCATATATTCAGCAGTATATATTCGAATGTTCATTCCCTCCTACGATATAGCATAATATTCTGGGGAAAGGCATCAAATAGTACCAGGCTCGGAGTGAAAGATTGTACGAATTAAAAACACATATCATAACGTGTTTCGTGCAAGTCTCTCTCCATTGAACTTGGAATCTTGCATTGCCTCACAGATTTATTTACGAATTTGTAATTCTGTCAAAATGTTTTACGCAAGAATGGGAACATATTTTCACAATATGCTCATGTGCACTTATTTACAACCACAACACACGTTATGAGAATCATTTTCTTCAGAGGTCGGTATCATCAGCTCTCTCAAAGAAATCCACGTTACTTTATACCTCATTGTCAGATGATATTAAGCAATTAAATCTTTCCACAAATTTAAGTGACAACATAAGTATTTTCTACAGCATAACCGTTTCTCCACAATTGGAAACTATTCTGACCAACAAAAATGAAATAAATTTTTATTTTAGCAATGATATATACTATATTAGTTAACATTTACACTGCATAATTCTAAGAGAATAAATATGCCTGTAATAAGCAATTGTACTTCAGTGTCTGGATTAATAACCCCCATCTCAACCACTCGCGATCATAACTTAACTAAAAATTACAACTGAACAATTTTTTGAAGAAATCATGAAAAGATTTAAAGATCAAATATTCAAGAGTAGATTTCTTTATAACATAAATCCCTGGTTACGATATAAATGATATAAGACAAGTTCAAAGAAAATTTAAACTTTCGCAATTTTCAAAATTCCAAGCATTTTCATTAAAGAAGTTTGAAACACATTGTTACTAAGCAAACGTTATTCCAGATAAAAATTTAAAAAATCTGCCTTATTGAAAATATCATTTTTACTTTTTTTTCAAATTTTCTTTTTAACTTACACGAAAACAACACATTTTCAAGAAAATGAACTTGAATATTTGTATCCGCACCTAATTTTGAAGAAAATATTTTACTAAGAAATAGATTGTCTTCATTAATGTTGTTGGTTGAGGGATACATTTATTTTATGTTCAGAAAACATTTGGAATTTTCGAAAATTTGGAGATTTGAATTAAAGTACACCTGCATCAAAATGTTAACATACTCTCCTATATTTGAGAAAAGCATCTCTAAAAGGGAGATAGTATTGGGAAAATACTGATCATGTTTTTGGAACTTCATGTAGAGTGCCTCAAAAATTAAAATATCTGTTTGAAATTAACTGACCATCCCATGCAGCCAAATCGACCAAACAAAATGAACTTCGGAGGAAATCCTTAGAAAGGTTCAGGCGCTAGTGCTTTCAACAGACGGACTGACAAGGGTTGTGAAGAAAGACACTTTTTTGTATCATAGTCACAACGTTGTAACCAAGAAGATGCAGAATCTCTTTTAGTACGAGAGTTTAAAATTAATATCATCCGGATGAGGAGATGGTGCTCTTAGTAGTAGATATTACTACCTCCTCATCCTAATGATATTAATTTTACTACTAGTAATTTGTTTTTATACTGGTACTTGTTTTACAAGTAGTACTTGTTTTACTAGTAGTACTTGTTTTACAACTAGTACTTGTTTTACCACCGCCACCTTAAACACTCCCAGTACCATTGCCATTACTACCATCACACTCTACTCTACTCATCTACTCACTCTACTCTACTCACTCTACTCTCCACTGCCACACCATACACTACCACTCACTCGCTGCCTGCCACTGCACGCACCCACCACTGCTCACTGCTCACGCTACCTGCTCACTGCACTGCACTGCCACTGCACGCACTGCCACGCTAGCCATCCACTGCCACTGCACTGCTGCTGCTGCTGCACTTGCTGCTGCACTGCCACTGCCACTGCTTGCTGCTGCGCAGCTGCATTGCCCTGCATTCTCTGCCTTCCTGCCATGTTCTGCTGCTTTCCTGCTATTTCACTGCATTTACTGCACTTTCTCTACTCTCACCATTCTGCTGCTGTTCTGCTCACTGTTTCCTATTTCCTGCATTTCTGCTACTGCTTTTCTGCTCTACTATTTCCTGCTACATTTTCTCATTCTCATTTTCTCTCACTCATTCACTCACTATTTCTACTCTACATTTCACTCATATTCTCCTACTATTCTCACTCATTCTACCATTTTCTCTATTCCTACTTTTCTACTATTCTACTATTTCACTATTTCTACTCATTTCTCTACATTCTACTATTACTACTTCATTTCTACTAATTCTACTATTACTCACTATTTCCTACTATTTCTCACTATTTCTACTATTCACTATTTCTACTATTTCTACTATTTCTACTATTTCTACTATTTCTACTATTTCTACTATTCTTACTATTTCTACTATTACTACTATTTCTACTATTTCTACTATTTCTACTATTTCTACTATTTCTACTATTACTACTATTTCTACTATTTCTACTATTTCTACTATTTCTACTATTTCTACTATTACTACTATTTCTACTATTTTACTATTACTACTACTACTATTCTACTACTATTCCTACTATAATAATAATATTGATGACATAAGTCATCAATAAAATAAACTGCAAACGCAATTACAAACGTTTGCATGGCGGGTTAGAGGGATAATTTCACGTGGGTTACTGAATCTGTGTAATGATAATAATATAAATAGGAATACTAACATTAACTGTCTACTACCAAAAATAGGTACAAAATATGCTCATAATGATAATAATAATATTAATAATAATAATGATGATGATGATGATGATGATGATACTAAGCAAGTGGTAGTGATTTTCGCATTGGAGCGTATGCGTGCGCGTGAGTGTGCCACGCCAGGGGGGGAGGGGAGGGGAGGGGGGGGGCGGCCTTGGAACTGACCTCGCCCTTGCGGCCATCATCGACCAGGCGCAGCGCAGCGCCGCCCGCACTCGCACGCAGGCCGCCAGGGGCGCGGCGGGGGCGCGGAGAGGCGAGGCCCTGGACTGGCGCCCAGGCTGCCTTGGCACGCCGCCCCATCAGGACGCGCTCTCTGGAGAAACGGAGTGGGAGAGAGGGAAATGGAGAGAGGGAGTGGGAGGAGGGGGAGAGATAAGGAGAGGGAGATGGAGAAAGAGAGATAGGGTGAGAGAGTCAAGGGAGAAAAAGTTGGAGGGGAGACTGAATGAGTTGGGAGGGAGGGGAGAAGAGTGAAAGAGAGAGGGAGGGAGAAAAAGTAAGGAAAAGGGAGAGGAAGAGAAGGGGAGGAGGGGAAGGAGAGAGAGAGAAAGGGAGGGAGAGAAAGAAGAATAGGCATAATCGGGCATGAAAAGCTGTCACGAAAACATCACGCATATAGATGAGATGTTGCTTTGTGACGCTAATTTTATCTAAAGGATATGTTGCTCTTGAAAAAAGTTCGCCTTCCTATCTGTCGCCTTGCAAAAATTCAAAATTTTTTAGGAGACTTCCTACGACAAAAATATTAAAGATAGACATTTTTTCTCTCAATGAAATATGTTCCTTAAAGATAGATTTTTAAATAAGGTTACGTACAATTTTTCGAAAATGTGAGTACTACTTGCGTAATTTTGCCAGAAAGTTCAAGCGAGAAAGTATGTGCTGTTTTAGCCTGAATAGTTTTTGCGCTGTCTACACGATCTTACGATACACTAATATACACGTTCTTACGATTATTTGACACGGGTGCCAAACACCTTAGATGTTGAAGCGCCCTTAAACCATGATTATCTCATCAAATCGAGAACAACAAATAAAATAATCTCGTATAAGAGTATAACAGTGAGGTAAGTAAATATTTAATAAAAAAGAGACTACAATACTTTTGCATTAACATAGTGTAGTATAAATACAGCACAACCTTTCTTTACATATCAAGAATACAAAAAAAAAAAAAAAACGCTGCCTCATGGCACAGCTCGCAATTTGCTGGCGGTCGCGTCTATTGAGCCTTGCTGTCGCAAGTTGAAAGCAGTGACGCACTGAGGATTAAAATGTAGTTGGCAAGACCAGTAAAAGATTAGGCGAAATAACACAATCAGATTTTTGCATTTTTCAATCAAATTAAACACTGTCGCTTTGTGTTTGGATTTTCCCGAGTTTCTTGGTTTCTGATGGAACCATAGACACATTTCACAATTTTTGCATGTACCCATTGATTGATTGTTAGTGATTCCCGGCGCGTCAACTACCGAGGTTGTTAGTATCGTAAGTGTAGTGCATGTTTTTATCGGGAGGTGGCGGTGATCTTCTCCCGATGGATGGCGAGATCCAGCGCCAACCTGCCGTCCCTAACCAGGTATCTTTCACCAGCGGGTCACCTCCCCAGCCGGGACAAGTTCTGTGTCTTCCGGTGATGTGTTCCGGAGTGATCGGTCTTCCGGCGTGTGCAGTAGTGTAGTGCATGTTAGTGTGTGTGGGGATGAGGATAGGACAAGAGGAAGGACAGATCGCGCGCGGTCCGTGGCCCGTTTGTTAGAGCACTGCTCCGGGATTCGCTGGTGTTGATCGGAGAAACCAGGGAAAACTACCGATCAGAGCAGCCGGCCGCTAGAATTCTCCTCCAGACAGCGACTGAATTCGACCTCGCTGAAAAGCTTGTCTAAAATCCTGCCACCGTCAGGACTCGAACCTAGGAACTCCCGGTCAGTGGCATCAGTTGATGTACTGAGCCACCGCTCCCGGTGCATGTAACGACTTCAACGCCTTGCCAATGCCTAGTAATACGATCTGGGGAAAATCATACTGGGAAAGGGAGGAAACATCCCTTTAAGGTTTCCAATTAGCGTTCTTTTGTATTGTCTGACGTCATCCTACCGTCGCAAGAGTTTGACGTTTGACGTCATTCTCGAGCACACACGTCATCGCCACTTGAAGCGCCGACCAAAGACCTTGTGGCGTTTTGTCTTCGCTCGATCATAAAGAGCTAGTTAACACCCATGGTACATGCAATATTTTGTTATCTAATTTTAAGGATTCTAATTTTCTTAATTACTAATTAATTAGATGTCAATTTTAATTGGTTTATAATACATTGATCTTTATCAGCTTTTAAATGTTTCCCTCCTATAATTTCCTTTCATAATTTCTTCTCATACTTCCTTCCATAAGAGAACATGTGTGTGTAGTGTCGTTTACCTATTTTTATATTTTCCTCGAAACTTCAATCCTCTGGATCCTGACAAGTTATTCAGCGTTTATTGAGCTCCGTACCGAATGCAATGACAAATGATATGGGATTCGTTTATTTTTAATGCATAAAATACATGTGATACGAAATTACACTACCTAATAAAACCGCAGGTGACAAATGTTTGTGTCTTTGATCGGTAGGGTATAGAATTTGAGTTCGACGTTTGCGAATTTTCAATTGGCCGAATACATCGATCACGATAAAATTGCAGCTGTGTTTTTTTAAACTTTCCCGTATACATACGTATATATGGAGTAATATAATAGAGAAAGTTCTGTAATGTCGCGGAAAATCGATTTCGAGATTTCAACTGAAATACAGGTTTTGGGGTCCCCTAATACCAAAAAGTGTTTTTTTCTAAACGTCCCTCTGTCTGTCCGTCTATTTTTGTTTTTGTTTTTATTTTAGAGTAATTTGCAACTGTTTGGTTTTTGTTGTTTTTAGAAGTGATGAAATGATCGCTCCGTTTCAAGTCATTCCCGTTTTTGCGTACCGGTGATTGTATATTTTATTTGTTTGTTACAATTTCTTACATAGATTGTTCATATTTTACGTTTTGTTCTAGTACCCATTAGGTTTTGTTATTACTACAGTTATTGATACTACAGTTCTGTTACGTATCTCGTTGGAAAATAAAAATCAATGAAAACAAATCAGTCTATATAACTTTTACCCTAAGAAGAAACAAATGACCTACTGTCCACATCAACAATAATAAAAGATAAACGTTTAACATGGAAACATCACATTTTGCCAAGAAAAAGCACTTACAACTTCAAGTAAGAAAACTATACTGGATACTAGGATACCACTCAAAACTATCACTGGAAAATAAACTATTGCTTTATAAGTCCATAATAATCCCAATATGGACCTGCGGCATTCAAATCTGGGGCACAGCAAGCAAGAGTAATCTCCCCATCATTCAGAGATTTCTGTCTAAAACCTTAAGAATGACCGCGGCAGCGCCTTGGTTCATCACAAACGCACTACACAAAGACTTAAAAATGGCCACTGTCTTAGAAAGAATAGAATTAATCAGCTCAAACTATCTCCAGCATCTTGAAAACCATCCAAATCACTTAGCCCTCAACCTCCTTGACAATAGTGCAGATATCCATCGTCTAACCAGAACCTCACCCATACAACTCCCATACAGATACTCAACAAGTAATTGAAACCTTATCACCACCAAATTATCAATTCCAATTGCAGTCAACCTAAAATAATAATGATTGTTTTTGTTTAGTACTAAGAAGATGAAGAGTACCGACCGGAGCGGTAGCTTAGTACATCAACTGATACCACTGCAGCGCCTCTGACCGGGAGGTCCTAGTTTCGAGTCCTGACGGCGGCAAGATTTTTGACACTAGCTTTTCAGCTAGGTCGAATTCAGTCGCTGTCTGGAGGAGAACTCTAGCGGCCGGCTGCTCTGATCGGTAGTTTTCCGTGGTTTCTCCGATCAACACCAGGCGAATGCCGGAGCAATACTCTGACAAACGGGCCACGGACCGCGCGCGATCTGTCCTTCCTCTCTTCCTTGTCCTATCCTCTCCCCTTACACACACACACTTACACTAACATGCACTACACTACCACATATTCCGGGAGACCGGTCGGGAGCGTAGAGCTTGTCCCGGCTGGGGCGGTGCCTCGCTGGTGAGAGAGTCCTGTTTAGGGGGAAACCCCACTAGCCGACGGTAGGTCGGCGCCATCCAGCGGGGGAAGATCACCACCAACTCCCGCAAAAAACATGCACTACAGTAACGGGACTGATGACCAAAGCAGTTGACGCGTCCGAAAACACGAAAAAATCAATCAATCATTCAATCAAGAGTACCGATGGGATACCTTCACTACTAATCATTGTTATAATAATTCTACAATAGACATCACATTTACTTATTATTTTGTAAAAAAATAGATTTTTTAAAATTATTTATTTAAGGTCGCCTTATAAACAGCTAGGTCATTGGCAACTGCAGTTACAAAAATACAGTATTTACAAATTCACTTTCTACATTTTCATGAGATACACATACAAATCCTAAATCTAGATGTTATACATAGGGCAGACAATGTGTAGTCATTAGCTAATACTATTTAGCATATTAAATTTGGTGAGGAGTTCTTTAATTTTCTTTTGACCGGAATAAGAATTGAATATACAGTAGAGATTATCATTGATGTTAAGGTTTGTTCTCAAAGTCGCCATCACGTGACAATCAATTTACTATTACTACAGTTATTGATACTGCAGTTCACTTACGTATCTCGTTGGAAAATAAAAATCAATGGCAACAAATCAGTCTATATAACTTTTACCCTAAGAAGAAACAAATGTACTACTGTCCACATCAACAATAATCGTCGAAATGCTTCTTGGAAACTGGGACTCCGCAAAAATAGATTGTAAATTTATCTTAAATAAAAATCTTAATTTAATCTTATCTTTAAATATCTAAATAAATCTAATCTAATCTTATCTTAAATAAATATCTCGTGACTTACGTCCCGCAGCAACGTATAACGTACATAGGTGTTCGCGATCGTTGTATCACCAATAAATTCAGCCGCTGCTGTTTTCCATTTACCGAATATCGCTGTACGTTCGCCTCCCTCTTGAGGTAATTTCAAAAACATTTTAAGTTCCAACAAACAGAATATATATTGTTCGTCAGTTTTTCTATAAAAATCATTCGACAAACTATTACCTGCTCCGCCTCCACGGGTTTCTGGTTCTGTAGTCTAGAACCACCGATTTATGTTCTTAAACACCTCCCCCAAGTTTTTGCCAATCTTAATATCTCTTGATGACGCCATTCTTTGAATATTTAAGCCAGGATATCACTTTAAATATTTTGACCTACATCCAGGCATCCATTTCCTACGAACTCGAGCTAGTCTTTCACAAACTTGTCTCCATAATAACCGATAAGACATTACTCAATTCTCTCTTTCTTACGAGTTGATACACTCGTACAAAGTGTTATATGTTGTCGGAATGTCGTAACAAGTTCATAGTATAATTTTATGAATACCAGTATTTTAAACGACCTTTTCTGTTGCAAGAAATCGTTCATAAAGGTCCTTTTACGGCACAATTGAGGACGTATTAGCATTTACGGTACGCATGTTTGCGTCATCACACATTCAGCCAATCACAGTGAGAGAATCGTGGGGAGGTTGCGGTAAACGGAACAGGCGACAACCGTTTTCTTACATATATGTATATACCAGAGACGTCACAAGAAAGTTGTTTTGCAAAATTATGTTCGATTCTTTATAAATTTATAATAATGTTATACAAAAAAGTGTATGCAACACGTACCAATTGTTGGTTTACTGCATTCGCAAAAATATGAAAACTGTCCTAACGTCGCTCGTTTTCAAAACATGTACTCATGCAGCGGCGGAGGCTCAGTGGTAGGACAGGGCATCGGCTTTCTCAGCTGAAAGACTCAGGTTCGAATCCGGACGGCAGGATTTTCGACACTAGCTTTTCAGCTAGGTTGAATTCAGTCGCTGTCTGGAAGAGAATTCTAGCGGCCGGCTACTCTGATCGGTAGTTTTCGTTGGTTTCTCTGATCAACACCAGGCGAATGCCAGAGCAGTACCCTACCAAACGGGCCACGGACCGCGCGCGATCTTTCCTTCCTCTTCCTTGTTCTATCCTCTCCCCTTACGCACACACACTTACACTAACATGCACTACACTACCACACATTCCGGGAGGCCGGTCGGGTCCTTAGATCTTGTTCCGGCTGGGACGGTGCCCCGCTGGTGGGAGAGTGCTGGTTAGGGAGAAACCCCACTGGCCGACGGTAGGTCCGCACCGGATCTCGCCATCCAGCGGGGAAAGATCACCGCGCATATCCCAAGAAAATCATGCACTACACTAACGGGACTAATGAACAAAGCAGTTGACGTGCCCGGAAACACGAAAAAATCAAATCAAATCAAATCGAATCCGCACATGAGCTGGGATAATTATCTGGCGATTTTCATTCAGGGTGGTTCTGAGCCCGACTCAGCGTCCTTTCCTAGTAAGCACCGGATCTTTCCTAAGGTAAAGGCGGCCGGAGCGTTGTGCTCGCCACGCAACCTCCTCCTTGTGCCGGCGGCCACCAATGGTGGAGCCCTACCTTCACCTTCTCAGTGGGCCACATCGGCATGTGTGCAATTACACAAGATTATCTTTACCTTTGCTCTAATCATGCAAAAGAGCTTAACAGTATGCATAAACCTCCCCTGTGGGCCACATCGGCGTGGGTGCAGTTGCACAAGAATATCTTTACCTTTGCTTTAATCATGCAAAAGAGCTTAACAGTATGCATAAACCTCCCCTGTGGGCCACATCGGCGTGGGTGCAATTGCACAAGAATATCTTTACCTTTGCTTTAATCATGGGCGTGGGTGCAATTGCACAAGAATATCTTTACCTTTGCTTTAATCATGCAAAAGAGCTTAACGTATGCATAAACCTCCCCTGTGGGCCACATCGGCATGGTGCAATTACACAAGATTATCTTTACCTTTGCTCTAATCATGCAAAAGAGCTTAACAGTATGCATAAACCTCCCCTGTGGGCCACATCGGCGTGGGTGCAATTGCACAAGAATATCTTTACCTTTGCTCTAATCATGCAAAAGAGCTTAACAGTATGCATAAACCTCCCCTGTGGGCCACATCGGCGTGGGTGCAATTGCACAAGAATATCTTTACCTTTGCTCTAATCATGCATAAACCTCCCCACAAGATTATCTTTACCTTTGCTCTAATCATGCAAAAGAGCTTAACAGTATGCATAAACCTCCCCTGTGGGCCACATCGGCATGTGTGCAATTACACAAGATTATCTTTACCTTTGCTCTAATCATGCAAAGAGCTTAACAGTATGCATAAACCTCCCTGTGGGCCACATCGGCATGTGTGCAATTACACAAGATTATCTTTACCTTTGCTCTAATCATGCAAAAGAGCTTAACAGTATGCATAAACCTCCCCTGTGGGCCACATCGGCATGTGTGAATTACACAAGATTATCTTTACCTTTGCTCTAATCATGCAAAAGAGCTTAACAGTATGCATAAACCTCCCCTGTAGGCCACATCGGCATGTGTGCAATTACACAAGATTATCTTTACCTTTGCTCTAATCATGCAAAAGAGCTTAACAGTATGCATAAACCTCCCCTGTGGGCCACATCGGCATGTGTGCAATTACACAAGATTATCTTTACCTTTGCTCTAATCATGCAAAAGAGCTTAACAGTATGCATAAACCTCCCCTGTGGGCCACATCGGCATGTGTGCAATTGCACAATATTATCTTTACCTTTGCTTTAATCATGCAAAAGAGCTTAACAGTATGCATATATCTCCCCTGTGGGCCACATCGGCCTGTGTGCAATTACGCAGGCCTACTTTACTCATGAAATACATCTTAACATTATGCACACCTGGATGGATATGCTTACCTTTTCTCATGCAACGGAGCTTGAACAATGGATTGTGCGTGTGCGCAGGTGACGGCGGTGGTGATGTGGGCGCGGCTGCTGCTGGCGGCGGAGGAGGGGCGGCGCGGGGAGCTGGCGGGCGCGCACGACCCCTTCGCCGCCGCGCACCTGCCCCCGCGCTGGCAGGTGCAGGCGTTCATGGCGTGGCTCTTCCTGCTGCAGACGCCCGTGCCCGCGCTGCTGCTCTGCGCCGCCCACAAGGTCACACCTACATCCACAAACGCACTAATGTATAATGCATAAGCGCTGGAATGTACACGTGTCCGACTGTACACGGTCCGACTGACACGTGTCGAATGTACACGTATCTGACTGTACACGTGTCCGACTGTACGCGTGTCCGGCTGTACACGTGTCCGACTGTTCACGTGACCGACTGTACACGTGTCTGACTGTACACGTGTCCGAGTGTACACGTGTCCGAGTGTACACGTGTCCGACTGTACACTTGTCCGACTGTACACGTGTCCGACTGTACCCATGTCTTACTTACCGTGCCCGACTGTACGCGTGTCCGACTGTACGCGTGCCCGACTGTACGCGTGTCCGGCTGTACACGTGTCCGACTGTACACGTGTCCGAGTGTACACGTGTCCGAGTGTACACGTGTCCGAGTGTACACGTGTCCGAGTGTACACGTGTCCGAGTGTACACGTGTCCGAGTGTACACGTGTCGAGTGTACACGTGTCGAGTGTACACGTGTCCGAGTGTACACGTGTCGAGTGTACACGTGTCCGACTGTACACGTGTCCGACTGTACACGTGTCCGACTGTACACGTGTCCGACTGTACACGTGTCCGACTGTACACGTGTCCGACTGTACACGTGTCCGACTGTACCGTGTCCGACTGTACGCGTGCCCGACTGTACGCGTGTCCGATTGTACGCGTGCCCGACTGTACGCGTGTCCGACTGTATTATATATATATATATATATATATATATATATATATATATATATAATATTATATATAAAATATAAACTTGTGAGCTGGCTGCAACAACAAAAAGGCTGTTTTCGAGTGAGAGGAAATTGGGTGTTGGAACCCAAATTGTCTGTTCTGGAATGGAACACATGTAGACTCATGCTTCTTTCTTCTTCCATGTAAGACCTCATCTGGGTCTTAAATGGTTACGTACTGAGTATAAGTACGTAATGCTCGAAAAGAATTGCTGATTAACATTGTCAATGCATTTTCAGTCAAAATTGAAACCTTCAATGCTTTTGCATTTTTCTTATATTTTTGGATATCTAAAGAAGTCTGATACTTTTCATGGTCAGAGCTGGTGAGATTTTCGTAAATTTTTGCCATTTTTTAAAGTAGTAATATGAAAAAATTAATATTATTGATATAAATGTCTTCATCTCAGCCTACACCATTGCAGCTGTTTACTTACGTGTTGGGATTAGATTATAAGACGCGATATTCGAAATCTTTTGCAGTAGATAAAAAGTTCAGAATAATTTTCTTTATCTAAACTATGAATTGTTTTATACTATTATCTCTATTCAATGTAATATATAGTACCAAAGTAACTATGTAAAAAAGTAAATATAATGCTATTAATCTTGTAGACGTAGGAAATAATAAATCACATAATGCTTCAATAATAAAAAATAATAATATAAATAATAAAATAATAAATATGTGCAGGTGTTAAAAAAATACATTACACGTGGATGATGATGTGCTATGTGAACTTTAGCTATTATACGCGAGTTACCTAGCATGTGAAAAATCAACTAACATGCACATAACGGACTCTTTTAGCCACTTGTAAAGTAAATAACCATTATTTGTGGCGTTATCAAGCGATTACTTTTATAATGAAGAGAGGACGAGAGACGGAAAGTATTATTCTAATTAAAATAGTTCACCTACATGCAGTATCTTGCTTTGAATTGCAATTGCAACTTTTACAATTTTACTTTTCACTTTCTATTCAATTTCACTTTCACTGTCTATTAACCCTTAAGATCTAAGGTTTTAAAGTTTTTATCACGACTAAATTTAGTGTCTGTAGAGTGCATTGTATGTATGCGCCTTCATAGATGATGTGTTGCAGGAACGGTGCGACGGCGAGCTTTCCTTGCTGCTGATGGCCGACCTCATAGTGACGGTGAGCGGTTGCGTTGCCGACCACAAGTTCAGCCCGGCGGAGGGCGTGTTTGTCCTGCTGCTCGGAGCTAACCTGGGTGAGTGAAGTGACCCGTGCTTTTCAGGAGGCGTTCATGATGCGAGCACATGTGAATGATAATAACCGTTCACTTTCCTTCAGATCATAGGACAGATGAATTGGCTTAACACATCATCTCTT
Organism: Teleogryllus oceanicus; assembly: GCA_964035755.1. Classification (NCBI taxonomy): domain Eukaryota; kingdom Metazoa; phylum Arthropoda; class Insecta; order Orthoptera; family Gryllidae; genus Teleogryllus; species Teleogryllus oceanicus. The sequence goes on from CAXIVR010000013.1 coordinate 59,719,108, forward strand.
CATTCGACGTGTCACATCATCACTTAAATTGGCTACCTCTTCCCTTGACTGGCCACCTCTTCCCTTGACTGGCCACTTCTTCCCTGACGGTCACTCTCCCTTGACTGGCCACCTCTTCCCTTGACAGGTCACCTCTTCCCTTGACTGGCCACATCTTCCCTTGACTGGCCACCTCTTCCCATGACTGGCCACCTCTTCCCTTGACTGGCCACTTCTTCCCTTGACTGGCCACCTCTTCCCTTGACTGGCCACTTCTTTCCCTTAACTGGCAACCTCTTCCCTTGACTGGCCACCTCTTTCCTTGACTGGCCACCTCTTCCTTCGACATTCATCTCTTCATTCGACGTCCCCTTCCCTTACGGCCACCTCTTCCCTTGACTTGCCACCTCTTCCCTTGACTGGCCACCTCTTCCCTTGACTGGCCACCTCTTCCCATGACTGGCCACCTCTTCCCTTGACTGGCCACATCTTCCCTTGACAGGTCACCTCTTCCCTTGACTGGCCACCTCTTCCCTTGACAGGCCACCTCTTCCCTTGACTGGCCAATTCTTCCCTTGACTGGCCACCTCTTCCCTTGACTGGCCACCTCTTCCCTTGACTGGCCACCTCTTCCCTTGACTACCCATCTCTTCCCTTGACTGCCCACCTCTTCTCTTGACTGGCCACCTCTTATCTTGACTGGCCACCTCTTCCCTTGACAGACCACCTCTTCCCTTGACTGGCCACCTCTTCCTTGACTGGCCACCTCTTCCCTTGACTGGCCACCTCTTCCTTGACTGGCCACCTCTTCCCTTGACAGACCACCTCTTCCCTTGACTGGCCACCTCTTCCCTTGACTGGCCACCTCTTCCCTTGACTGGCCACCTCTTCCCTTGACAGGCCACCTCTTCCCTTGACTGGTCACCTCTTCCCTTGACTGCCCATCTCTTCCCTTGACTGCCCACCTCTTCCCTTGACTGGCCATCTCTTATCTTGACTGGCCACCTCTTCTCTTGACTGGCCACCTCTTCCCTTGACTGGCCACCTCTTCCCTTGACTGGCCACCTCTTCCCTTGACTGGCCACCTCTTCCCTTGACTGGCCACCTCTTCCCTTGACAGGTCACCTCTTCCCTTGACTGGCCACCTCTTCGCTTGATTGGCCACCTCTTCCCTTGACAGGTCACCTCTTCCCTTGACAGGCCACCTCTTCACTTGACTGGCCACCTCTTCCCTTGACAGGCCACCTCTTCCCTTGACAGGTCACCTCTTCCCTTGACAGGCCACCTCTTCCCTTGACAGGTCACCTCTTCCCTTGACTGGCCACCTCTTCCCTTGACTGGCCACCTCTTCCCTTGACAGGCCACCTCTTCCCTTGACTGGCCACCTCTTCCCTTGACTGGCCACCTCTTCCTTGACTGGCCACTTCTTCCCTTGACAGGTCACCTCTTCCCTTGACTGGCCACCTCTTCCCTTGACTGCCCATCTCTTCCCTTGACTGCCCATCTCTTCCCTTGACTGCCCACCTCTTCCCTTGACTGCCCACCTCTTCCCTTGACTGGCCACCTCTTCCCTTGACTGGCCACCTCTTCCCTTGACTGGCCACCACTTCCCTTGACTGGCCACCTCTTCCCTTGACTGGCCACTCTTCCTTGACTGGCCACTTCTTCCTTGACAGGCCACCTCTTCCCTTGACTGGCCACCTCTTCCCTTGACTGGCCACCTCTTCCCTTGACTGGCCACTTCTTCCCTTGGCAGGTCACCTCTTCCCTTGACTGGCCACCTCTTCCCTTGACTGGCCATCTCTTCCCTTGACTGCCCACCTCTTCCCTTGACTGCCCACCTCTTCACTTGACTGGCCACCTCTTCCTTGATAGGCCACCTCTTCCCTTGACTGGCCACCTCTTCCCTTGACTGGCTACCTCTTCCCTTGACTGGCCACATCTTCCCTTTGACTGGCTACCTCTTCCCTTGACTGGCCACCTCTTCCCTTGACTGGCCACCTCTTCCCTTGACTGGCCACCTCTTACCTGGACTTGTCACTTCTTCACATGACTTGCCAGATCTTGACCCGATTATCCATCTCTTGATTCGACTTGTCGGCTTTCTCTTCTCTTGTCGACTTGCCAACTTTACTTGATCATCTTCACAACTTCACAACACTGGGATTGTGCATGAATCACTGCAAGCCAATTGAAGCTTGCCATTAACAGTTGGGTTATTGTTAGAACTCGTCCCTCAACATAACTATACTTCACTTTTCTAGCAGAAAGGAAACTAAGAACTGGCTCGACAGCACTATCCTTCACTCGGCTCGACAGAACTTTCCTTCACTTGGCTTTACAGCACTTTCTTTCCCTTAGCTTTACATCACTTTCCTTCACTTAGCATTACAGTACTGCCCTTCACTTGGCTTTTACAGTACTTCCCTTCACTTGGCTTCACAGAACTTTTCTTTTCCTGGCACGACAGAACGTTCCTTCACATGACTCGACAGCACTATCCTTCAGTTGACTCAGACTTTCCTTCACTTCTTCACTTACAGCACTTCCCTTTACTTGACTTAACAGCACTTTCCTTCTCCTGGCACGACATCACGTTCCTTCACTTGGCTTGAGAGCACTGTACTTCACTTGACCTCACAGAACTTCATGTGTCATGCCTTGTCAGCACTTTACTTCCGGTAGCTTGAGAACACTTTACTTCCACTGACTTTACAGCACTTTACTTCCGCTGACTTTACAGCACTTTACTTCCGCTGACATTACAGCACATTACTTCCGCTGACTTGACAGCACTTACCAACTGGCTTCCGCTGCTTGACAGCACTTTCTTCGTGGCTGCAGCACTTTATTCCCTGGCTTGAACACTTTATTCCGTGTTTGATCGCACTTTACTTCCTCTTGCATGACAGTACTTTATTTCTACTGATTGACAACACTCTACTTCAACTGGCTTGACAGCACTTTACTTCCGCTACCTTGCCAGCATTTTCCATTCGTCTTTCCATTCTTGGCTTCAGACTTTCCGTTGGCTTGCCCAGCACTTTCCACTCGTTGGCTCGCAGCCCTTTCACTCGTCGGCTCGTCAGCACTTTCCACTCGTCGCGTGGTGTGTGTCAGGGCGCGCGCAGCTGTCGCGCTGCTTCGTGACGCGCTTCTGCCGGTCGCTGTGCGCCAGCGCGTCGCTCACGTGCGCCTGGCCGCGCAGCCGGCCCCACCGCCCCACCCCGCCCTGCGCCCCGCCACGGGCACCGCCTCCGCCGACTCCCTCGCGCCCGCCTCGGCCGCCTCCGCGGCTGCGCGGCCCGTCAGCCCCGCCACGCAGGTGAGCCAGCGTCAAGGATTGGGGCTCGTAAGAACGAGAAATTATGTATTCTGCAACTAGTTTATAACGTAATGTTCAAAGAACGAGAAATTATATATTATGCGACTATTTTATAATGTTATGTTAAAAGAACGAGAAATTATGTATTATGCGACTAGATTATAATGTAATGTTAAAAGAACGAAAAATTATATATTATTCGACTTGTTTATAATGTAATGCTTGAAGAACGAGAAATTATATATTATGCGACTAGATTATAACGTAATGTTTAAAGCACAAGAAATTATATGTTATGCGACTAGTTTATAACGTAATGTTTAAAGAACAAGAAATTATATATTATGCGACTAGTTTATAACGTAATGTTTAAAGAACAAGAAATTATATATTATGCGACTAGTTTATAACGTAATGTTTAAAGAACGAGAAATTATATTATGCGACAAGTTTTTTTGCATGAGTACATGTTTTGAAAACAACCAGTTTATATTAATGTTTTATTGCACAAGTACATATTTGGAAACTTTGTGTTGGTAAAGAAATGAATTTAATCGTTGTTATCTAAAAATCTATTTTGTGTAGAAAGTTTTAACTATTTTAAATTAGTTAATTGTGACATAATTAGACACGATTCACATACTTCTTTTTGACGAAGAATTCTGGAAGCTTAGCGAATGCTTGTATGCACAGGTTGGTACAGTGTGTTCCACTTAAAATCAGCCCGTGTATTCTCCAAGGAATACGCTTCTTTCTGACAAGCGAACCGCTCTTCTTGGCGGTAGGACCAAGAACTCGATGTACATTAAGAGCACATCTAATGAGTATTTATGGGAACAGTTACTATACAATCATTCCTGGAAGTGGTTAACTTTATTCACAAACAAAAGAAAAATTCCAAACCATGCCAAAACAATAAACTCTTTCTGGCACAGAATATGGCATTATTATATATTAAATTTTTATCCGACTAACTGGGTCCATGGGTCTTATAAGAAATAATCGCTATTGACTACTAATAGCCGATTATTCGATCTGCCAACATCAATTATCTATACACGATTCGCACAGCACCACGGCATAAGTCGGAATGCATCCATATTCCCCTTTCAGCCCTTCAAAACTAGGTTCATACTTTCTACTGTTTCTTGTCAGCAAAATTCGACCCGCTTCCGTCGAAATACATTGTTATTCCATGCCTAGCCAATCCCTAAATACTTACAAATTCAACTAGCCCGCCCCAGACTGGCATTGCTTTCTCGGCCAATCCCCAGACAGTTTACTTGATCAACTAGCTGCGCCCCGTGGTTCAAAGCAATGAAGTTTGTTGACCTTGACGACAACTCGTCTACTGTTGCTTATGCCACCATATTTACATATGTATATCCTTACAATTCACCCTGTTTACAATAAATGTGACGCAATACAATGTCCCACATATTGGAGTGTCACAATTCATATATATAATATTATATATATATATATATATATATATATATATATATATATATATATATATATATATATATATATATAAATGGATGTTGGTATGGATCAGAGAAATTAACTCCGACACCGTGCGACCAATCTCCATGAAAGTAGACACATCTACCTGTTTTTTCACGAAGGTTTTAATGCTATTCATTTCGTTAAATGCGATTCAGTTGCCGTGTGACGCAGGGCAAGGTCGAGGGGGATAGGGCGGGCGGCGAGAGACAGAGAGAGACAGAGATGAGAACGAGGGAGAAAGAAGGGAATGGGTAGAGAGGAAAAAGGGGAAAGGGAGAGAAACACAGAGAGGGAAGGAGAGAAAGGGAGAAAAAAGGAAGGAAGAAAGGAAGAGAAGGGTTATAGGAGAGAGACAGAGAGAGACAGAGGGGGAGACAGAGAGAGACAGAGAGAGAGACGAGAGAGACAGAGAGAGAGACAGAGAGAGACAGAGAGAGAGAGACAGAGAGAGAGAGAAGAGAGAGAGAGAAGAGAGAGAGGGAGAGAGAGAGAGAGAGAGGAGAGAGAGGGAGACAGAGAGGAGACAGAGAGAGACAGAGAGGAGACAGAGAGCGACAGAGAGCGACAGAGAGCGACAGAGAGCGACAGAGAGGACAGAGAGAGACAGAGAGAGACAGAGAGAGACAGAGAGAAGAGAGAGGACAACGTCAAACGCCAAAGTATAAAAGGCATATGTCCAAAGTGCGGTCTGACTTCTAAAGACAGCGAGGGTGTTTTAGGATGTAATTGAAACATTTAGTATTCCATGTAGGCAGACCTTACTTTGGCTTTTGATAATTTTGCTGTTGTTTGTGGCAGTACGCGCCTCCAGCACTTCTATCGACAAAGAGAAAAAGCGTAAACCAAAAGTTCAGCCAGACTTCTAAAGACAGTCTATTTGTGTTTCGGAAAACATTTGAAACATCTTATATCTCGCGGAGTCAGGCCGTACGTTTGGCATTCGCTTTTTATAGTTTGGCTTTTGATAACTTTGTTGCTGTTTGGTTGCACGTAACACCTACAGCTTGAAAATGTTCGGGGGTCTTCATTGAAAGTTCTCCCTACTAATAGTAAGAACAATTATCAAAATTTCAAAGCTTAAACTAAAGCCAGATGTACAGGAGTTTCGTCGATTTGGACAAGATCGTACATGTGGTTTAGGCGCTGGGAGTGCTCACAGACGGACGGACAGACAGACCGACGGACGGACGTTTTGAAAGAAAAACACTTTTTCACTATCAGGAGACCCCAAAACGTGTATTTCCGTTGAAATCTCCAAGTCGATTTTCTGTAGCATTACATAACTTTCTCTATACGACGTATATTACTCCTATACATACGTATGTATACGAGAAAGTAAAAGGAATAAGCCAAACGTACGGCCTGAGTTCCAAGGATTGAGTGTAGAATTTTTGGTAAACTATGGTAACATGTAGTACCCCACAATGTCAACAGTCCTACAATTGGCTTACGTTTTTTGTACTTTTTTGTGGCATTTAATAATTTTGTTGTTGTTTCTGGCAGCTGGCGCCTCCAGGTCTTCCATAGACAAAAAGAAAAAGCGTAAACCAAAAGTGCGGCCAGACTTCTACAGACTGTATGTGTGTGTGTGTGTTTCGGAAAATCTTTGAAACATCTAATATCTCTCAGAGCCAGGCCGTACTTTTGGCATTTGCTTTCTATACTTTCGCTTTCGATAACGTAGTTGCTGTTTGCTGTTTGGTTGCACGTAGCACCTCTAGCTCTCCCACCACAAGATCAAAAGGAATAAGTCAAACGTACGGCCTGGCTTGTGAAAATTTGGTGAACTATTGAAACATCTAGTACCCCACACCGGGAGCGGTAGCTCAGTGCATCAACTGGTGTCACTGCAGCGCCTCTCACCGGGAGGTCCTAGGTTCGAGTCCCGACGGTGGCAGGATTTTCGACACTAGCTTTTCAGCTAAGTCGAATAGAGTCGCTGTCTGGAGGAGAATTCTAGCGGCTGGCTGCTCTGATCGGTAGTTTTCCGTGGTTTCTCCGATCAACACCAGGCGAATCCTCTCCCCTTACACACTCAGTTACACTGACACTCACTGCACTACCACATATTCCGGGAGACCGGTCGGGAGCTTAGAGCTTGTCCCGGCTGGGGCGGTGCCTCGCTGGTGGGAGAGTCCTTGTTAGGAGAAACCCCACTAGCCGACGGTAGGTCGGCGCCGGATCTCGCCATCCAGCGGGGGAAGATCACCGCCATCTCCCGAGAGAAAAACATGCACTACACTTACGGGACTAATGACCAAAGCCGTTGACGCGCCCGGAAACACGAAAAATCAATCAGTTTATCCCCCAGTCAACAGCCATACTGCTGGCTTACGCATTTTGTCCTTTTTGTGGCTTTTGATATTTTTGTTGTTGTTGTGTGTGGCAGCTGGCGCCTCCAGCTCCACCGCCGCTGCCAACGTCCGAGCCCGTCCCGTTCATCGCCGGTGGTACGGCAGCTTCAGCCTCAGCCACCGCCGCCGCCGCCGCTGCCGCCGCCGCAGCTGCGGTCCAGCGTTTTTCCGCACGGGCCGCCAGCGCCGCCGCCACCGCCGCCACCGCCACCTCCGCCGCCCTTCCCGCCGCCGGACTCGCCCACGTAAAGTCGATCCGGGGCGGCATCGGACGGGCGTCGGCAGGATTCGGCCGTATTCGGAAAGGTTTGGTGCCCTGTCGACAACTCGTCTAGCCCGCTTGAGCGGTTTGACGGGGTGTCGGTAGATTTTGGCCGTCTTCCGGAAGGTTTGGGGTTTTTTGGGGAAAGGGGCCCTGTAACGCCTCTCGCTGCTTGTTGGGTTGGTGGGTGTAGTTCGGAAACTTCGGAAAGATTCGGCAAACTTCGGAAAGGTTCGGGTCCTTGCCAGTATCTCGCTCGTCCACTTCGGGGCGGGGTGAGTGGATGTCGACAGTACACGACCGACTTCCAGAAGGCTCGGAATCCTGCGGACGACTCTCTAGCCCGTTTGAGCGGGTTGAGAGGGTATCGACAGGATTCGGCTATTTTCGGAAAAGTTCGTGTCCCTGTCGACGGATCCTTTGTTCGCTTCGTGTACATTCAGAAGGTCACGGCGGGATTCGGCTACCTTCGGCTGAATTCGGATTTGTTCGGCGCGTTTCGGTACCTGTCGACGCCCCCGTCCTCCGCTTGGGGCGGCATCGGCGGTCGTCGGCTTCCTTCGGCGGGATTCGGAATGCAACGGAGCTAGTCGGCGCCTCGTTCATCTATCTATCTGCTTTTGTGGTGTCCGCGGGCGTTGGCAGCAGTCGGTGATTCGGTCGACCGAATTCGGCGCTGTCGTCGTTGTCATCGTCATCGTCGACATCGATGCCGTCGCCGCCGACGCCTTCGCTACCACCACTTCCCTGCACGTCTCCGAAACCGTGGGACCAACAAAACTCGGAGGAAACGAATGTTTGTTTAAGGTGGGTTCGAAGTTTACTGACCGCGTCAGTATTCATGCATAACTGACGCACTCTGCATCTGCGTTAGGGATACGTTTTACTTGCGTGAAAGGAGATACCCTAGCGGCGGCGATGGTTAGCGTATCGTACTGTATACCCAAGTTTGCGGGTTCAAACCCGATCGAAGCCGTGGATTTTTAAGGGCGAAAAAAAATCCTTCGTACGCATTCCTTCGGAGGGGAAGTAAAGCCGGCTGTCCCATGTTAGTACATTTACTGCATGTAAAAGATCCTCAAGCCTAAATGATGCCTCTGAGCTAAATTCAAACTACCTGTTTCGTTGCCCAAGTAACACCTTCTTTCTCCCCTAGTAGGTGAAAGAGCGTAACGAAATTTGCGTGGTTAGACGGAAGAGCTGGCCTCATGGCCTGAGTCTCGCCACGTAAAATAAGGCAAATTCAATTCAATATTCAGTGTTTCATAATTATACCGACAAATATTATGTAGACGTGTTGTTTGCGAAAGTTTGGAGGAATTAATTTTTCGCTGAAAACGTTTGGTTTTCCACGAAAGGTGAACTTTTCAGTGTTTCTGGACGCACATTACAAGAACAAAAATATTTCGCGTTCACCAAGACACGCGCCCGAGTTGCGTTGAGCGAGGAGGGGTGTTGTTTATTTTTATTTATTTATTTATTTATTTATTTTACGTCAAAAAACAGTTAAAAACTGCGTATGACGTGCTATGGGGAAAAGTAAATTGTGTGCACATTTTCATACTTGTAAATTTTTTAAATTTTGATTGTTTCATATTCATAGAAATGTTTAGATTCTTAAAATTTTTGGAAGAAATCAACTGGCTATTTATGTATGAAAATATTACTGTCAGGTTTATGGCACCTTTCTTATTTAAAGTAAGGTCATCATAATTGAATCAAGAGATGTTACATACTGTTTTCTATGGAACTATATGTATTTACACATGGAATCAAAATAGAGGGAATTGGAATACAAATCTGGTGTTCGATTAATGTTTTGAAAAAATTATGCAATACAATGCAAATGCTCCTCTGTATTGTGGCTACTACATTTTTCCCGCGAAAAGAACTACTAGGCAACGTAGCCATAAACTACTCAACAGAATTAGAATTGGGTAGGTGTTAATAAAACGGCTGGGAAACATTCTACAAAATTGGTTTCTCTTCAATAGAAAATGAATTGCAGAAGTTTAATTGAGCTTAGAATTCACTTCAAATTGTTGTAAACGGATGTGTATAATAACATAAGTATTATCAATAGTGAAACATTTCTTTCACTAATACCCCCAGAGCGATGTGGTCAGAAATCTTTTAAAGAGATTTTAAAAGTGAAATGAAAACCGTAGTGAAAAAGACACTATTACGCTGGAGTATTTTCTAGGGATTTAGATTAAAAGTAGTGCAATATTTATTTTCAAGAAGAACCGTTAACACTAGAACGACCGACGCCATCATTTTTACGGCTACTACATATTCAAGTAGCGTTATCTTTATTAAAATGGACAGAACCTATTGTGATTACTTGATTTAATGTATTTATCATTTAAAGTAATTAAAAATTTCTAAAATATTCATCCACTCGAAATTGTTACATCGGTCAATTTATCTTAAACGCCCGACAGCCGTCCAATTGACTGCTTTCTAATAGCTTCTAAACTGTGCGCTCAGTGTCTAATTGTTTTGTTTGTATCTTATCTCTCCTCCGAGAAACCATGGACGCTCTTTTTTACCAAATATTAGTGCAACAAATGATTAGGGTTCATCGTATCTGAAGTCTCGATGTTACAAGTCGGTGATGGAATGAAACGCTGTCGGGACTGTTGTCTTACGACGAAAGGTAACTCACGAGTGAGCACCCAGAATTCTCGTAATTACTTTGATGTCAAGTGCATATATTCTCCTAATTACTGTAATGAATCGATAAAAATGTGAACTGTAGTACGTATAATTTAATACGTGTGTATAATTTCCCCCAAATCCAGTAATAGCCCATTAAATACTTGAGCCGTCAAAATGACGGCTCGCGGGTATTCTCGGTAAATGCAAGGTCTGGGCGTTCTGGTGTTAAAAAGTCAGAGCTGTATGGACTCCATTGTACTTCTGTTGTTGACGTCGAATGTAGATGAACTTTTCGGAGTAATTACCTTGATTTTGGATATGTATGTATCCGCCGTATGTAGACAACATATACTTATATAGGCGGTATAAGGGTTAAGAGCGAAAACGGTTAGGGTCTGAAAAAAGTACTCGACTGATATGATCTGCTATATTTAATATATAGGAAAACTATATTGCACCGGGAAAACACGATGAGGAGACCAGTGGACTATTCTGGTTTTAATATATTGTATGCAAAACTATTTGAGTAAAAACCACACGACTGGTAATTCTTTACTTTAGGAAAGTATAGTACTTATTGATATCTACATCAAAGCGTAACACAGATGTCTTCATAAACAAATGTCTTTCAGATTTTGGGATGCGTGTCTTCTATATGGCAATCAATTGAAGGAATGGTGGTCATGAAATGGTGACATCAACGAAACTGAACGTCGTCTTATTCACATTGGCGATGATGCAGTGGTGATGTGACCTTGCAGATATCGTCGATGGAGTAAATGACTTCGATCGTTGACGGGGTTTCGACATTCTCTGGATATTAGGGAGACTAATGCTGGCTTTACACTGGCAAGTGATTGCTGCATGTAGTTGCAGCAACTACTTGCGGTGCCTTCACAACGACAAACGTAAGCTGAAGCAACCATTTGTTCTAGTCCGTTTTACCAGCCGCTGCAATTTCATTCTGTAAATTGGTGCCGAAACACGGTGGTGGCGCGCCAATCGTAATTCACGATACACGACCCATGTTTTGTGTAAAATTGCTGAATTGTAATTTTGTTTGTATAGTTAGGTCACCCTCCTCCCAGCGTGTTGCGCAACATGGAAGTGTTGTGAATGATTTCAATGCGAAATTCGTTCGCAATGTGGTCTAAGGAAAGCTTTCTCAAAATTGTGTCTTATTGACTATTATTATTATTATTATTATTATTATTATTATTATTATTTACTCTCAAAGTTTTTGGTTTCACATGGATACCACACAGATACAATATCAAAGCATGGTAGCACTGACATATTTAAAATCTACAAAACAAATTGAGGCATTCTAACACAAACATAAAATAACAGTTTTCAGATGTAATAACAAATACAATTTCAAAAATGAACTTTCAAAACCCAACATGTCCTCCCATGAATCTCCTGACTAGTGAGCAGGTACTACTGATTATAACCGACTTCTGGAGGCCAATGATAATGCTCTTCTCCAAGCCGAGTTCTTCCACCGATCTGCAGAGAGTTTTTGGTATAACACCAGTTGCCGACAGTACAATTGGGATAGTTTTAACTTCCGACAGTCCTCATTATTATTATTATTATTATTATTATTATTATTATTATTATTAGTTTTATTACTCTGTTCAAATAATGAAGTTTTTAAATTATTATATTTTCTTGCCACATCTCCCTCAGAAGAAGCAAAAAACGACCGCCATTTAACACTAACAGCAATTTTTATAATCATTTCATGTTACCTACAGGAGGACGTTTATTTTCTATCATTTGATTTCAGCGCGATTTTGATGAATTACCTTTTCTCTGAATATAGTTAATTTTTAACCACGAAACAAAATACTGTAGACTGCCCGTAAAAATGTTTCACGGACCCAGAATTTGTTCATGTTTTAACTCATGAAAAACGTATTACAGAATATAACTCATTCTTCAAAATACATATATAAAATACAAACTATATAAAATAAATACATAAATAAATTACATAGTACAAAATACAAAAAAATGCTATTCATGATTATCGTTGTAACAGTACCGATTGTCACGATCGTGTCAAAAGATTTCTCTAATTCTGTATTGCACAATCTTGAACAAACTTGATTAACTTGGCTATCCGGGAGACGCCGCGTCCAAGGGCACAGGTGCCAACGTTTCGGTCACCATTCTGCGACCTTCCTCAGGGCGTAGTACTGCTTACTACGGCAGGCAGTAGTAGGCAGTACTACGCCCGGAGGAAGGGCGCAGAATGGCGACCGAAACGTCGGCACCTGTGCCCTGGACGCGGCGTCTCCCGGATAGCCAAGTTAATCATGACTCCGGCCGCGGAAGCCTACGCTCTCACTTGAACAAACTTGTCAGCAAACTTGCCGGAAAAAAATCTGTCTCCAGGAAACGCTACGGCTACTTCCCAAAACGGTCGTTTTCGGTACGAGAGAATATCGTTCTCGCTGCAAGAAAGATTCGTTCTCACTAATGGCGTATTTATTTATTTTAATTTAATTATTTCATTTATTTATTTTACCTTAAAAATCAATAAAAAAAAGGGCAGTACTAACAAAGTTGACAGCACCTTGACGCGGTGGAGTTAAGAAAATGGCCAGTACATTTACAATCGCAATCTGACAGTGTAAAGCCAGCAGAATGCCATTAAGTGTGTTGTGATAAGGACGCTGGCTGTGACGGATATTGCCAGGTTTAAACAGGAAGATATTGACGATGTCGGAGGAAATAATTATAGTACAGAACCCAAAACTGATTTTACCTGCTGGTAGGCACGTTGCAATTCTTCACTCATTTTTTAAAAAAAATTGTTACGTCGTTGCCGCAACGCGCTTCTTAAACCCGTGTTGGTCGTTGAGCCCTTGCGAGAAGTAATTCTCTTTTACTTTCTTTGTCAAGTCTCGTCACGTCACGTCACGTCGCAGTCAGTCAGTCAGTCAGTCAGTCAGTGCCGTTTATCTCTTCGGCCAGGAGCTCGAGGCCGTTGGATCCCTGAATTCCTATCCGGTCACCAGTCCGGTTCCAGTGTCGTGTTCCCAGCCGGTCACCCAACCAGGAACCCGTCAGTCTCGAATTCGCTTAACCTCCGTGATTTCACGGAGCCTTGTAAACGAATTCGGCTAACGACACCGGCGATTATGATTTGCGATTTCCACTAAAAACAAGAAAATATCCATAAGGTGATAGTTTCGAACTTTTAGCTATTAATATTTCTACATTGATTGATATAGATAAACAATTTTTTTTAAATTTTAATTTTCGTGCAGATTACAGATACGTTTTGTAATAACTCGCATTTATTTCCTTTAAATTTTATAAATTTAAATCTGTTGAGGCAGTGCACTGTAGTTTTAGAAGACAATACTACCGAGTTGCCATATGAATTGTCAGAATAAAAAAGAAAACGTGATTAGAATAATCGATTCATAAAGCTAGTATCTGTATATAATCAGTAATTTAGTTTCTTTACCAATAGGCCTAATATTTTTTATTATGAAATTACAATTATGCAATCTAAACCACCCTGGACCAAATCAACATTTTATCTTAATACCTTCCACAGATATCGATTTAATATCGATTCTGTAATATCTAAACAATATAATTGATATTGCAAGTATTGAATAAATTGCAAAGTTCCCACCGGCTGGTAATGAAATGGAAAATTCGTCAAATCTCTTCTTGTTTTAAACCGACAATTACTACATTTGAGTATAGATTTCGGAGACGTATTTTTTTCAAATCTGCAAGAACTGTGTACCCAACTCAACAGAACTTTATTATTTGGAGAGGCGTTATTTAATATTTAAAGTGCGACAAATCAAATATTATGAACATTCCTACTTCAATTATTGTAAATTATTACTATAAAGTATTGACAATTTTTGAGATTCACATTTAATATTTCTACTTCTTTACCGTTGCAGTATCTGATAAAAAGTGCTATGCAATCACAGTTTGCTTGTAATGAAAACATTATACATGCAGTGTGTGTCCATTAATACCTAGCATTCATATTATATACTGGTATGCTGTCACTACAGGTTGTTAGAAGAAAGGAGTTACTTCATGGGCATCACTTAGTGGACAAATTATTTAATTAATCAAATTAAGCATTAAGTAGTTAATTCCACAATTATTACAAAGGACACGGAACTACGAGAACCAGTGTCGTTTTAATCCGAGATAAACATTTTTTATCAGAAAAACTTTTAGCCCTCGAAGTTTCTTGCCCTTATTTTAACACTCTGTATATTCCTGCCACTTTTCTCTTCCTCTTTATGTATTCAACAAGTGTACTTATATTACCAACTACTAAAAGTTTAAAGAAAATATTCCTTTTTTCTAACGTTGTACAAGCTATGTTCCCTCTATGTGTAGTATGTTACGCAGTTCATGATGTCGATTTATCCTCGCGTTATCTACTTTTTTATATCGGTCACTGCCAACTTATTACGATATTGTATATTTTATGATGTATAGGATTAGAGATACCTTTTTTTTTTAAAATGCCGATTTATCGAAATTGCGACTTATTGAAAGGCCAGAACTGGCATGCAATTTAAACCGGATAATATATGCAAGAGTTTGGTATACTGATTTTCCTTTGTTCGACAAACTAACCTCGACAAGAAAATTTTGATTGAATAACTGGAATACTCGAATTAATAATATTGAGTAGTTAATCTACATTTCCTCTTTTTAACACGCACAATATTACCAATCTAGGTTCGTTTCATTTGGATTTTCACTTTCACAAATTACGGTCTTAGCAATGAACAGTAATAATTCAGTAATATAATTATCACGTTAAGTAGGAGTTTTAATTTTAAATACCTCCCATATTTTTAAGTAGTCTATGGTCACGTTATCACCCAGGATATAACTTCTGCAAGAACACTGCAATGCGAATTATCGCCAAAGGTGTTTGGCAGTCAGATTCCATAGAGTGCCCTCTGGTAGCAACCAAGATATTCAGTTGAATATTACCACCGCTTTGAAGAAAAAAAATTGCTCAGTGTTGTTGGGTAAACCTTGTACATAGTCATCATAAGTGTGCAAAACTGAACCTACATTTCGTGTACCCTTCCGAAGGAAGGGATACAGCTTATTGGCTTTAAAAATCTACAAATTTTGATCGGAATTGAACCGGAGAGAGGGTAGATCATTTAAAGGGACAAATTTGCAAAACTGAACATGCATCTCATCTCTCTTTCCGAAAGAAAGTTTGGGAGACCAATCGGGGGCTTAGAACTTTTACCGATTGGTGTCCCGCTGGTAAGAAATACCAGAAAAACCGTCGAAAGCCGGCTATCTTAATAAAGCTAATATGCTGACGAAGATGACCTCTTTTATTGCTTCTCATAAGAACGTCAACAACACCAAATCAGAATTCCCACAATTTCGGGAGCTTAGAGCTTGTCCCGGCTGGGGCGGTGCCCCATTGGTGGGAGATACCTGGTTGAGGGAAAGCCTACTAGCCAACGGTAGGTCGGCGCCGGATTTTCCCATCCGGCGGGGGAAGATTGCAGCCCCCTCTCGCTGAAAAAGCATGCACTTCGCTTACGGGACTAATGACTTCGATAGTTGACGCGCCCGGAATCACTAACAATCAACCTACTAGAACTTGTTCGGATGAGGTAGAACCGAAGAGATTTCATGCAGGATACCTGCCAGTTTTTTTTTTTTTCATTTATTTTATTTTTGCGTGACACAAGTGCGACAGGACACACTTATTTCCCGCCTTTCAAAATTTCCCCGGTTTCCTCCGGAACTGGTCACGCGAACTTTCGGCTGTTGAAAGTCAAACTGTTAGGCCCGATGCAACCGGGAAAACGTAGCAGAATGTATTTGTTAATTTATTTACTTCACGTCAAAAATAGTAGAAACATAAGATGCATGAGGGTGTAATGGCATGTAAACGATTTTTAAGGTCTGTAATCCCTATTCCACTGTTCTACTATACCAAGCTGAATTTTAAATAAAAGCAGCCAGCGTTTTTGTTAAAGTATGATAGCAAGAAATATCAATAACTATTACCATATAAATGCTACCATTACAAATATTAAATTCAATGTAGATTCTATTATTAAATAATAAATAAAAGTTAGAATTTTAAGTACGGGAGTACGTTTAATTAACTCTTCATTCGACAAGACAGCTTCCCAGACGAGAGCAGAATTGTACGTATATTTTAAGTTACTAGTTGCTCGTCAGTACGTTGTAAAGTTTATCAGGAACTTCGTCAAATTTATTTCTTTAATCGTTCTTGTATTATGACGAGACATCCACACAATGTACCAGCACGAAAATTATCAAGATTCTGTACCCTTCTTCTCTAGTTATTTTGTGAAGTTTAAACGTTATCTGTGCAAGCAATCTATATATGTTATTCATTACTAATTTATATAATATGCTGGTATTTGTTAATTTCCTGCTCAAATTTTAATGAGTAGATTTTATATTCAAGAAAATGGCCTACACAACTTACGGAGAGGGAACATAGCAATTAATTGTCTAGATTTGAACAATTTTTTAATGAAGTGTAATGTAAATAGCATTTGTTCTTGTGCAACTGAATAAAATTCGATTCTGTGAAACATGGTAAAATTAATATTTATTGTTAATACGATGTAATTATATTCAATCTATTAAGGAAAGCATTTGCTAAACAACGCATTCTCTTAACTATATGCCGAATGCCCATAAACCAAATCTTAAATATGCTATGGTGATAAAATGCATGTACAGGTGATCATTCCATGGATATGTTAGCATCTGCCATTGTGGAAATTCTAAGCGCCATATGGAGCAATAAAGGGGTTAAACCATCAGATCTTTCAATTACGATTTTTCCAAAGGTAATATATTTTCTAACAATGTTACATACAATTTTACTGTTATATTTGGCCATATTTTGTTCGTGATCGCATATACTCACAATTCAAGGAAATATCTGGGGAGTGCAAAATTTGAAGTGTCAAATTTTAATGTAAGAAAATTTAATTTTAAAAAAATAGGAAATTTATTAAGTTTTACTTTAAATTCTACTTTTAATTATTTTAAACTAAATGTTTTCTCATCTTGATTGCCAGTTCATAGTCTTGTGCTCTTTTGTATATTTGCATATTAGTGTATTCACATACTGTTTTTTGTACGCCCACTAGTTTGCGTACGAACCTCATGAGAACACAGTCTTGAATGAGACTTTGACATACGCTGGACATTAGACATTTAGATACGACTACTATATACTGCAATGAGAACCTATCGAAGGCACTAAAGCATTGAATGGGACATTTAAATATTGACATACACAAGGCATCAAATGTAGGTTTATAAATGATATTTTGTAAATTTCAACGTTATCATTTTGCTTCGCCCTGTGTTTCTCGTAGTACTAGTTAAATGTATCATTTTGAAGTTGGCTTTGTTTTCCCCAACTCCTTATATTCAGCCACCAATTCGTTCGTTCACCTTTGCAGTTTACAAAGATACCGCCCTATTTACACGCCTAACAACCGTCTTTCACGGACTACTCCCATTCGTGTTTTTTCGCGTTCTATTTTTACTGAATCGTGCATCCATAATTATTTCGACTCGTTCGCATTCTTGAAAACGATGTTTTCATCCATTTCATATATGATAGTATTATCTTTTCAAATTCGATTTGCTAATATTGTTTTCACTACTTAATACATACCTCATATCTGGATTAAAGCAAGTAGTATAGATTATGTGTTAAAAGAAAAGTCCAGGCAGTTTTCTTGTAAATTTGAAATAGTGAGAATTAAGCCAATCGTCCGTGACTATCGTGCCTTGTGGGAGACCACTGCCTCCAAACGCGAATATTATGCTTAAATATTGAAAAAAAATTGTTTTAACCAGACTGATCCACATTGTTTTGTTTGGTATTAACCTATCAAACATTTATTTTACGTAGCTATTTTTTTTTTAATTGAGCTAAACTTCGAGAATATTATGATTTTTGGATGAGAGGTAATTTTTATTTAGCACATCTTTAATAGTACATGTCGTAAAAATAAAGGGGTTGACATTAATAAATCAAACCTCAGTGACATTGGAGCAATTTAACACCCATTCACACCATCAATGATGATTTTTGCCCCGAAAAAGCCTGGAAATAACTAGAATTGATGACTTAGCCTCGTTGTGCCATATATTCCATAATGAACACATGGTATAATTGCCTATTATTCATCATAGCATAAGCTTAGACATTTTTATGACTCCTTCAATTAGCTGTAAGAATATGTTTGTTAAAAAGTTTCCTAAAATAGAAAAAAGAGATTGTTTCCAAATACCGTTATATTTTTATCCTTTCATACGTAATCCTACTTCTACCTCTGAACCCGTAAGTGTGGCAACTGCAACCAATGATGATGGGTGCGTTCGATAGCATGGTGATATTGGAAGATGTGTGAGTAATATTTACTCTCATGAACTGAAAGGCAGGTCAAAGATGTTATAAATTATTTATTTAATTAATATAAATATAATACATAGTGATGGTAATATATTTTTCGTAATATTGTTATACTATATCGACTTACTGTAACCAGAGAAAGAAAGAAAGAAAGAAAAAGAAAGAAAGTCTCTACAACCGGCGCCCCTTAAGATTTATATACCGCCCTCCGATAAAACAATGGAGCAAAATTAGTTGTAGCTAAAGACGACGTAGGCGTAATTCTATTTTTTTAATGTACTTAATTTTATGATTTTTTCCTTGCTTGAATGGGTATTACGAAATGCATTGAATATCACATGGTCGGTATAACAAATAACGGACGCGGTCGGTTAAACATTTTGACTATCGCCACGGGTTACAAACCACAGCCACATCTGTTATTTGTCATATATCTTCCTAATGACGTTCATGACCATTACGTTACTTACTACAAAAATTATATAATTTTAAGTTTCATTCTTAAAAGTTGCAGTTCATGTAATACATTTGGTAACTGCGTAAATATTACTTCATTGCCAAATGATATTAAAAGTGCTTTAATTTCAGCCTATTTCGCAAATCCGATGATAAAACACCAATTTACACTTACAAGCCTTACACTGCTACACATTTCGGGAGCTCTCCAGGTAGCTTACGTGGTGGAGGCGAAGGATGAAAACAGCATTTTAATTTTTTTTTTTTAATTGTATTTTCTTCAAGATATTGCATTCTCTTCATTGACGGAACAAGTGACAATAGCCATTGACGTGCCGGGAAACAATCAATTAATCCGTCTGGAAACGATGACGTATGATTGTATTTATCTCGAAAACAGAATTTGTGAGCCAATTTTTGTCTCAGGATACGTGTTATATGGGTAAAATAAATTAAATGCCACCTATTTAATGTCATTTGGTAGTGAGATAGGGCTATTGATATGCATGGTTATCAGAATTTGCTTTAAAAATAACTTCATATTTCATATATTTTTAATAAGATTTACGAGAAAACTCAGTTTTCTCTCATTAATAATACACTTCCACTACTTGCTGAGTTATTGACTTCTTTTCAAAAAGTAATAAAATATACTGTTACATTTAACGTTGATTGAGAAACTACTATCTTTCGAGAGTTAACTTCGCAAACGCGAATGATGTAGTAAAGAACAAGAAGGATTGGAAATGTACCTCCTTTGATGTGTACGTCAACATTTTGTCTGATCTTCCTCTTCTTTCTGGACACCTAGAAACAGGTTCAGTATTCAGGTATAGTAGAATTCAGATATAGTATAAAAATACGGAAATGATGAATTTCTTATTTAAATTTTATTTAGGCATTCAAAGATTATTTGACAGGGTTTTCAATGAATCAATATTGCTGAATGAGGATACGTTGATGAGTACTACAAGAGAGTGGCAATTGATTTTCGAATTTGAAATGATGTATTTTACTTAATTACATAATTACATCATTATTATGCTCGAATAAACTGTAGAAGTTTATTCAGAAATAAAAAAATTTCCTCCTTTGGTATAACACATTTGATTATATGTTTGTTAACTCTTATTCTTCAAATACATGAAGAAATCCAGATATTTCTTCTTATGATGTCTGACAAATGAATTTAATTTTCCGAAGTTGGGAGAGATTGAACCGAATATCACCGAGCCCTCAATTAAAAATGGCATTTTTTGTAATATTGCAGAGCAATTTAAAATGTACAGTCCTATTGTGAAATGAAGAATATCGAATTTGGCTCAGATACAAAGGTGTATTGTTTTCCTGAGCAAAGTGAATGTTTGTACATAAACATTGCCAGTACGTATGGCATAATGTATGGTTGTGATAATTACAGTTTTTTGTGAAATTAAACATATGTTAAATTCAATGTATTGAAATTACATGTATACATTTAAGATTTTTTACAAAAATATATCAGTTCAGAAAAGTATAAAATTTAACAATTTTGTTCATTCCAGTTTAAACATGATCCTTGAATCACATCCTATACGTATGTTAAAATGTTTATTTTGTGAGTTTAATATTACCATTAGAAACTTCTTCCTGTCTTTCGAAGTGTGTGAGCTAATGTTTCATATCTAACCGTTTCATCACAAGCGTAAGACAAAATTAACACAATTAAAAGTAGCATTTGTTCTTTCTCTTTAATGTTCTTTAAACACGAAAGCGAGAGGGTGATCTTCATACGCTCATTGCTTGAACTCCAAAATATATCCCCCAGACCTTTACTAACATTAGGTGAATTTAGAATAAATGATAGCAACGAACATTATTGACAAAATTTCACCAGAAATGTTCGTTCCCGTGTAAAAGAATTTTTTTTTGCTCAGCATGAGCAAAAGGAGGACACTGCCACATTAACAAATTAAAAATAATACAAAATAAATATCTAAGAAAAAATTCAAAGCCCTGTAGTTCATTAGTAACCAACAATTACACAGAGAGCTAAAAATCGAACTTTCCCACGACTACATACCAAAATCATTAAAAACACTTCTACGATAATCGACTTGACCTACCTGCCACCAACACATACTAACCATGCCAAATATACAAACTCCCCTGCTGGATTTCATGATACCCGAAATATATTGTCAATCCTCCTAAAACCCAACTTCTCAAATCCTACTAAACTTTTACAACCTTACAACAACTTCAATAAAATTTTAATTTAGGCATGTTCTAAATTGAATATCAAATAAAAGTGGATTGGTTTAGCCATGAGAATGATTATCCCTTAAATTATATATTAACAATCTTGATATGCAATGCCGAGCAAGTAGCAATTAATTAAAACAAATTATTTTTGCTTCGAATTTGTAATTTATTTTGCAATTTGTTTTGCGGGCGTCAAATTTCATATACAGGTGTTCGGGGAGGAAACAACGAAACTTCGAAAGTAAGCTCTTAAAACATATTTTGTCTAATAAACTCCTTCAATATTTTGAATAGCTGATCCGCGAAAACACTCAAAACTTGGTTTGAAAAAATACTTTCTGAGAAACAAATTGCATTTCAGAAACATAAATTGTTTATTATTTACAAAAAATGAATATATTTGTTCACATAGAAACAGAAATAAAAAAGTACTCAATTTATTTAATTCAATTTTTCATTTCTGCTTTTTTTGTTTCATAAAAATATCTTACATATTTTTTCTTTTATATGTTTGCCCTTACATGTTATGCTTTTAAGAATTGATGAAACGAAATTTATAATAAATGAAACAGCAGTTGCCAACAGATGCACTGCCGATCTGGTTTCTTTAACAATTTATAACTTTTAAATCAACTACAAAAACTTCACTACAAGAATTTTTACGCGGATTGACTGTTGTTAATAGTTGTAATCTGTTTCAGTATTGTCGGCTTTGTGTGGTAAAAATAACTAACTAAAAAAATATTTCCTTTTCTGCCTCGTGATGTAAATTAATTATTATTAGACACCACACATATATTATAATACTAACATTTTTATTTATTTTCTTCACAAAAACTTTGTCTTGTTATAAATATTTGTCATTAGTGATTATTTAGTGATGTATTTCGATATACCTATACTGGATGGTTGCTAAGTGGTGTTTATTTTATTTCATTTGTATGTATGTTTCAATGTGTCAATGATTCTCCGGTTGATTCTTAGATATTCAAAAGGTAGGTTTAGAAATGCTTTACATTTTCAGTCATTGTGGTTTTCGTTGCATTATAGTACGTGTTTCTTTATAGAGGTCTTAAATCTTTTAACCGACGAATTGAAAATAAATTGAAATTATTCAGTATGTTCCTTTGCGTCAAGGGAGGAATATTTATTCCATGTAAAAGAGATACAAACATTTTAGAAAGAAAAAGCATATCATTTATTTTGAATTCTTACAGAGAGAGAACAAAAGAGCTTTTCTCGTAAAATATTGGGATGGAAGTGATAAGGAACTATTGGAAATATTAGTTTTTCTTTAAGTCTAACAAATCAGCATTTAGGTTTGAATCGCTGTAAATTTTAAGTATCAGTAAAATAACTTACATTTTAGAGTGCATCTAGTGCATTCAAATTTTGGTTAGGACGTAAATAAACGTGACACTTTGATTTAAAGCGTAAAGCGTATTAATGAAAAACCCAAAAGGTTTTAACTAGTATATGAATCTGTAAATAGATATTAATGTAGGTATGTAAATCTTAAGCGTAGTAGTTGGTATGTAAATCTTAAACAAGTATTTTAAGATGTAATGATTTTATACATTGTTGGCAAGCAAGAAATAGGACGATATTTTGTTGGATCTTCTTGTTTTTGTGGGTCTTTGGATATCAGATATGTAATTCCCTGAGTAAGAAATTCTGACATCTTATCTGGTTGTTGGATGACATCATTGATCAATTCAGCCAGCCTTTGGTGAGTGCACCATAATCTTTTATACCAAAAATTATGAATTTTATCTGGTCCTGGACCTTTCCAATTCAATAGGTTCTTGATTACTTCACTGACTTCTTCAGCTGTAAATTCTTGATAATACATCTTGGTAAGATGTCACAGCGTTTCTTCTCTTCTCCAATCCAGCTTGCTCTCACATCACATTCCGCTGGATCGGAAAGTTGCTTACTCCAAAAATCATTCACCTGCTCTCGTGTTGGATATAATCCTTTGTAATAGCCTCCTTCCTTTCTTCCCAGGTTTCTGTAAAAATTGTTTTCAGATTTTTCAAACAAAATGTTATCTTTCCTTCTATTTCTGCTGGTTCTATAACTTGACAATCGATTTGTTAATACTGATAGTCTCTGTTTCAGCGTGTCAATGCACTGTTGTACTGTCGTATTAGGTTCATCTCTTCGAGTATGCGTTTTACTTCTATTCATAATACGATCTGCCAGCTTCACAAGTTTTGGTGATCGAATATCGTTGGCATAACTCATCATACGGGCAATATAACCTCTCAGTATTTCGATGTTCCTGACGAGACGCCTCTCCCAAGGTGGTATCATCCAGCCTCTTTGCTTTTTTCCTGACAGTTTTTCACAGTCTATTCCCAGAGATTTTATTACTACAACTGCAGCACAATATGTAACAAGGTGGAGATATTGCAAGTTGTGCGCCATTTCAATTTCCTCTGGTAGTACTTCGCAGTTCATGATATCTATAATACGTGCCATTCGTCTCGATGTATTGATCATAAGTAACACTGGTCTCATAGTTGGGTTGGTCCCTTCAAATTGGAACATAGCTTCTCTCATTCCCATCTTCAGCGATTCCACCAGTCTTTCGTCTTTAGCTGTAGTTATATCATCTGTTGTCGGGATATTTTTGTGGGACTCCGGGTGAATTTCTGATTCACTAGGTTGTAAGTTCTCAACCTCATCCAGTTCTAGCTCACGACCAACTTCCATTTTAATGGTCAGGAGCCGTGTCTCAGGAATCAGTTTATTACGTAAAATCACTCGATACTGATCGGACACTCTTTGTTCAGTTACGGAATATTCAGGGAAACTCTGTTGAAATTCTCTAAATAATTTCTGCCTGTACCCAGTCACGTCTGTGTCAATTTTTTGATCCGGTAATAGATGCGCATTATTTCTTCATTAACAGCCGTTGGCCATTTTCTGCGCTGTGTTGGCAGCCTTGCTTGGGTGGGCGCTGGTTGTAATACCTGCGCAGCACCTTCAGCAGGGGAGGCATTCGATATGGGTTCGCTCCTTTCAGGCTGTCGCATTTCGGGTATCCCGACCAGGGCCCGCCTGCTCAACTCCTGGTCACCATCGGCTCGCATACTGTCACCCCCAGCGATGGCTCCAGGGGCGCCCCGACGCTCCTCGGGTAGCGGCATTTTTTCCGAGGCTTTCTTTCTAGCACGTGTCTTCATACTTAATGGGCGCATTTTATTCCTACTGCCAGACAACTGTAGCCACTCAGGCTTTGACCATTTAATTGACCGCTGTTGACCATTTAATTGATTCCTCCGCCGACTCTCTAATTACAAGTCCAGTTGGCTGACTTGCACCATCCTGATAGGCTTTATCCCAGAATTACCTTCTAGTAGCCCTACCAGGACCTCCTTCTCTCATTAGTTGGTCGACTGTCTCACCGAAGGGGCTGGATACCACAACCTTGAGACAAGTACGACTGAACAGGGCTCCCCGCGTGAAGGGTGAGAGTGGAGTTGGGTGTGAGAGGTTATAGCATTCATTGATATTCACATCATACCCTTTGAGCCCCTTATTATTATTATTATTATTATTATTATTATTATTATTATTATTATTATTATTATTTAGAGAATAATTAAGTTTCCACAATTTTGAATTAATATCTTCGAGATGTGAGTTCCATTTGAGGTTGGATTGAATGGTTATTCTGACAAATTTGGTTTTCTGTGCTAGTGTGACGCTGTTTCCTTCGAATGTTAAATTTGGTGAATATTGTTGTGCGAGTGGAAGTTGTGATTTTTTTTTCTCTGTTTAGGATTAGTTTGTTGTGAAAGTCATAAAAATCTTACTTCCCACAAAAAGTAAAGTTAGGTGAGAGAGAATAATGAATGTGTAAACAACTTGTACGGCATGCAGGCTATTTTAACAGCCCTTAAATGTACGAATGTATAGTGAAATGTTTGGGACGTTGAAGTGTATATTGAGTGTCAGGCAAGTGCCGCAACACAGGAGAAGCGGATGTGTGCAGGACGTACAAGAGATGTGGACTACTGTGCAGTATGGACAGGAGCAATGCGCCAAGTGAAAAATTCGTGGTGCACAGCTGCTTTACAGTCCACCACAACACAGATTTTCGCCAGGGTAGGAATACTAGGCACTATCAAGAAGTCCAGTCAAATAGTATCCTGTCCCGGAAAAAAATCCAGAATCTTTTTCCTGAATGGTTCTATGTGTTTTAGGTTCCTGGATTAAAATTTAGGGATTGCCTTCCCCAAGAAT
This sequence comes from Teleogryllus oceanicus, assembly GCA_964035755.1. Taxonomy (NCBI): domain Eukaryota; kingdom Metazoa; phylum Arthropoda; class Insecta; order Orthoptera; family Gryllidae; genus Teleogryllus; species Teleogryllus oceanicus. The sequence continues at coordinate 59,744,613 of CAXIVR010000013.1, forward strand.
TTCATCTTCAAGAGAAAATTGCGAAAAAAAATTGCTGTTTTTGTAAATTTACCTCTCATATGTGATATTTGATCAATAGGTAGATTCAAATAATGCATGATTTACATCAAGGCTGTGATCAATTATTCAGTTTCACAGTATACTTATGATACAAAGTTTATTCTAATATATTATTTTAAGATATCTTTGTAAGTTTCCATATAGTAAGTTTCTTTTTGATTTTGATTTTATGTATTGTGTTGTAGTTGATTGTGTTAATTTTATGTAGTGTTTTGCCTTTATTCACTGTAACTGGTGTCTAGTGCAAGAAAAGGAATTTCTCCTCAGAAACATTCACTTATTATTTTTTGCTACTTAAATGACAGGAACAAAACAAGTAAATGAATTCAAGGTAATTCATTCCAAACAACACTTTGGGAAAATAGTGACATGACTGTAGAAAAGGGTTTAAAGATGTTTCTTAAATTTTGAATTACATCATTTCTCATTATATATTTGCAACATTTTATTCTCTTGTTATATTTTGAATTCAGGAACACCTGTTTAATTTATGTTGTATCTTTCCAATTATGCAACATGGGAGGAGGAAATATAGTTTATTGTAAATGTCACTTACTGCAATTAAATTTTTATTCTCTCATGATGATCATTATAAGTAAAATCTGGTGCATTTAATAAAGCCATAATCCTCCGCAGCTGCAGTTGCAACAGCACCTTTGATGCATCATCTCCTGGACAGCCAAAAATATATACAATGTACATAATTATGGGAAATTCTAAAATGTCAGTGGATTCTGTTGTATTGACAACCCTTAGAATATACCATGTCAAATTTAAAGATCATTATGTGGCCACAATATTCCATTTTGCCAATAATATTATTTTTCAGGAACTAATAAGGAGGAAGATAAAAACATACCAGAAATATCTGCAGCCACACTATAGAATATAAGAGATGGAGAGCAGAAACAAGAAGATTAAAAATGCAAATTAAACAAGATGACTGGCAGAAATTTGTGAAATCAATAGAGAGAGACATCACAGGCCCCAAAGAGTCCCACCCAAACTATCAAAACTTTTTGCCAACATACTAAGTGATAGAATGAATTAATACAATGAAAACATACTGGGAGAAGAACAGAATGCATTCAGAAGAGAAAGGAGTACAAAAGATGTAATATTTACATTACAATCCTGGACAGACACAACTAAGTGAATCTACCAACTTACCAATTATTCATACACTTTGAGAAAGCATATGATGGAGTAGAGTGTGAATTAATGTGGCAAATACTAGCAGAAGAGAACATGCCTATTGAAACTAAAAAAGGAATACAAAGCCTCTACGCTGACTCACAGAGGAAGATAAAAATGAACAATGGGAGTGTGTCAAAATCTTTAACAACAAACAGAGAGTTAAGACAGCAATGTTGTCTGTCACCATGCCTGTTCAACATATATGCCAACCACATAATCAAAAAATGGAAACAAACTAGAAGAAAGGGAATAAATATCAGAAAAAAACAACATAAACAAATATCAGATCCAAACCATCGAGTAGGCAGATAATATAGTCATAATAATGGAATCAGAAGATGACTTGCAAATTGCAGCACATTAACTGTATAAAATATCACAGAAACATCATATGGACATTTCCAGAAACTAGACAAAAGCAATAGCATATAAAGGAAAAGAAATACAATGAATCAAAATTGTCATCAATAGAAAATAATATAACAAGGATCTAAATTCATTTTTTTGGGCAACCTCATCGGACTAAGTTCAGAAGATATGGAAAATAAACTTCATAAATACAACAGGATGAATAGGTTAATTAAAAGATACTTTGGAAGAGATATGACCAAAGAGACCAAACCATAAGAATCCACAATATGGTATTTAAACCAACTCTTGCATTTGGTTCAGAAGTCTGGACAATGAAAAGTAGTGAGCAATAAAGACTAGAGACAATGCGAATGAGATTCTTATGTCATCTTGCAGGAGTGACCCTAAAGGATAGGCAAAGGAATAAAGACATCAGAACAGGCTAAAGGCAACAAATATAATAGAAGAAATAAAGGTTGGACAGATAAAATGGCTCTCTCCCATTAACAGAATGAAACAAGAATGATTCCCAAAAGCAGTGTTGAAGAACAAACCAAAAGGATGAAGGGATGTGGGAAGACCACAAAAAAATGGCTAGAACGGGAACACCTGGAGGTGTAAGCTTCCTGATCTTCCAGGCAACAGGAACAGGCCAGCAACCTGCAGTTTATGATGATGATGAGGAACTAATAATTTACCTCTTCCCATAAAGGAAAATATTACTTAATTGCCACCAAAAACCCTGAGTATATCTCTGTATTTTTTAAAATTTATTTATAAAAATATTGAGGTTGTTTGTATTAAATTCAGTTTTAAAATTCAGTGGCCACATTCTATTTCTTATTAAATATTTCTATTCATTATGAAAAAAAAGAAATATCAAAGTGGGATTATTACGAAAGTTACGAACTATTACGAAAGTTGTACAAAAATATTGGATATATAAATAGAAATTTAATAATCTACTAATCCCTGCAAAGAAAGCGGTTTTTATTTTCCTAATATATATGTGGAATCAGATTTATTAAGAGAATCACAGTTTCAAACCATTTGGTTTATTTTACAACTGAAGGTAAACATAATTATAGAAGACTGGTAATAAATATATGAAATATAGACAATGGTATGAATGTCACCTCACAACATGCATCTCGCTCACATCTGCCTACTGCCCTTTCCTTCACTGCTCACACCCTCCCATGTCTATCACCTGACTTTCTCTGTCCAGAGAGTATACAAGTTGCACCGCCACATCAATTCAGAAATCATTCATCCCACATGGATTGGGAGGAGACTTGCCTTCAATTAATATTTAGAATTTGTCCACTTTACACAAAACATATCTAACTACTAATATTATTTTGTATCTCTCATCAAAATAGTACCACTGAATTAACAATACTGTGTTCAAAATCATGAAAGCTAATTTACTCTGATGCCCAACTTTGTGAAATTATATATTTCCTTAAAAAATATACAAGGTTAAAAAATAACTATGTTCTACATTCTTTATGGATAATGAAAATTAAAAAGAACAGCTTGTAATAAAATTGTGAAGGGGTGTTGGGGAATTTTCATTTTAGCTCAAAAAACTAACCAATAACTATGTGAATGAGGGTCAATTCTGTTGAATTAAATAAAAAATATTTGGACCTGTGTGGATATGCTGCTCCTTGTAATGTAAACCATTATTTTAAAAGTGAAAATAACTTAATACTAGAACATGACAGGCTCTGAAATATACATTAGGCTGCTGTTCTGTTCTAAACATTTACAAACAATCAAGAAGATTTATGCAATTAAATTGCTCAGATTATGAAATAGTCAATTTAATTTCACATTTACTTTAAATTTCTGCATATTTTTTAACCTTTGCTATAAATTTGGGGTATCCAGGAGAACTAAACTGCTAAAAACGGTCCAAAGTGAATCTTTGATAAGGACTTATCTTTCCCAAAACAATAGAAGAGAAATAAATACTTACTATTTTCCAGTGAGCTTTGTTTCGCACCTGTCTCAAAAAAAAATAATTGACTTTTCTGGAGCACAAATGAATGATGTGTTAATAATATATACATTGAGAACAATGACAAACACTCACAAACATGAGTCCTGAAAACCACTTTTCAAAATCCATCATATGTCCTGACTTGTCAGAACGTGTGTGTGTGTGCATGTGCGCATATGTGTGTATAAAATCAACGTATTTCAAAACGTTAAATACAATACAGAAAATTAAATTAAATTAAATTTTCATACTAAATACAAATTAATTTTATAAATGGTAGGGTAAAACTAAAGTTGAATAACACTAATAAAGAGAAAAAAAAAAATTTTTTTTTCTTCATGAGATTGATGCCTGGGCTGGGTCCATCCTCTTATGTCCAACAATAGCTAGGGGACTTCAAATCATGCAACAGAATATGCAAAAAATTATTAGTACTAGTTTATATTGTGTTGATATGTGTTTATGATGCATGTTTTCTTTTGTACTGTAGAATGCATGGTTTAACAGGAAAGCTTTTAGTTTATTTTTGAATGTGTGTATTGAGTTTAAACTTTTAAATTCACTAGGGAGTTTGTTATATAGTGTGATGCCTTAAAAAAGGGTACTCTTTTGAAAAAGTGAAGTTTCACATGTGGGACATGCAGATTTCTTTTTTGTCTAGTACCATAATAATGAACTTCAGTGTTTAGAGTGCTTGTTTTCCATAAGCGTCTTCTTTGTGAAGATTAATGTATCAAATATGGATATATATGGGAGTGGTAGGATTTGTAATTTTTTGAAAAGTGGTTTTCAGGACTCATGTTTGTGAATATTGTTCTCAATATTCTTTTTCGGATGATAAAATTGTGAATACTTTCTAGGGAATTTCCCCAGAATATGATTCTGTATTTTAGATGCGAGTGAACATTTGCAAATACACTGTTCATAGTGTATCCAAGTTAGAATTTGACTAAAGGATGTAGATGGCATAGCATGACTTGGTAAGCTTGAGTTTCATTTTAGAACATCTTGAATAGTGAATCCAAAGAAAGTTGTTTTTTGGGCTATTTTTACAGGCATGTGTTTTATCATCAATTGTGTTGGAAATTTTTTTGAGAGTGAATTCCGAAAGTTTAGGAAGACAGTTTTACTGGTGTTTATGATGAGTTTGTTTTCCTGGAACCATTTTACTAGTGCTTCTAGAACGTTTGTGCTTCTTTGTGTAGAGTTTGTTGGGTATTTTCTTTAATAATAATGTTAGTGTCATCTGCAAATAGGACCATTTTGCTCTTTTGTAGAGTCAGAGGCATGTCGTTGATGTACAAGAGAAATAGTATAGGGCTAGGATTGATCCTTGTGGCACTCCATAATTTATCATTCTAGGTTGGGAAAAATGGCTTGAAATCTTTTTATCTCTCACATGCTTGATTGTGACAACTTGACAATGATTTGAAAGGTAAGATTTTACCCATTGATGTGCAATGCCTCTAATTCCCAAAGTTTCAAGTTTGGATAACAGTATATCATGATCAATAATGTCAAATGCTGTTGAAAAATCTAGAAATAAACCGATGGGGATTTCTTTCTGATCTAGAGCAACTAGTAGGTCATTTAGAAAGCTGAAGATTGCAGTGTCTGTAGATCTCCATTTCAAAATCCATGTTGAGCCTCTGTCAATATGTCATTTGAATTGAGAAAATTTTTGAGTCTATCATTAAAAAGCTTTTCTAGAATATTTGAAAATCCAGATAGTAAGAATATTGGTCTGTAATTCATGAGATCATGGGTGTTGCCGTTTCTTAATAGTGGCTTAACTTTTGCTTTATTGAGAATTTCTGGGAAGCTACCTGTCATTAAGGAGTGCTTACAAATGTGAGTGAGTGGTTCTATTATATTTGTTACCGAATGTTTAATGAAGGTGACAGGGATATTATCCAGTCCTGTAGAGAATTTGTTTTTCATTTGATTTACGATTTTCTGTATTTCTGAGGTGATGTGTCAGAGATATATATGGAGTTTGCATTTGGTGATGTGTGTATATTTGACTCTATATTTATATTATTTAAAGAATTGCATGAATTAACTTTTCTCCAATTTCTGAGAAATATCTATTGAATGTGTTTGCTATTTCCTGTGGGTGGCGCAAAACATTGTTTTTGTAGTTAAGTTCAATGTTTTTAGTGTTTATGTTTTTTTTTTTCACAATGCTCCACATTGCTTTTGTTTTGTTTTGTGCTTTGGCAATGTATTGATTATTAATTAAAGTTTGGGCTGTTTAATTACTTTCTTTAAAATATTTTTATATGTTTTGTAATAAGCAATGAAATCAGAACTACATTTGTGGTGAAGAATGGTTTCATGCATGTTTCGTTTCCTTTCACATGATGTTCTGATTCCTTTTGTTATCCATGATTTGTGGTTTTTGCTTGTTATTTTCTTCAGTGTCTGTGGGAAAACAGTGTTGAAATAAATTTGGAATATGTTTATGAATAAGTTGAATTTGGTATTCATGTCTGTTGCTTTGTATACCTCCTCCCGGATTTATGAACTTATTAGAGAGTTAAGTTTGTATAAGTTTTCCTGCGAGTAGTTTCGGTTTCTCTATAAAGTGTTTCCTAATAATTTGTGTGTCCATTTTGAGTTTGAGAATTTGTGGTGTGTGGTCACTAAAGCCTGTGTTATATGTGACAACTGAATAGTTGCAATCATTTATATATATTATTATTTGATCAATGCGGCACTGCTTTTTTTTTTATATTCTGGTAGGTTGATTGATAATAGTTTGTAAATTGAAAGATTTAAGTAAATTTTTGAATAGTTTTCCTTTTTTTGACAAATTTTTAAACAGCATAATATTGTATAATTTTTGCTTCTTTTAAGTTTAACAAGAACAGTTTCAAGTTTTTTAAGAAAACATTTGTGTTTCCTGAAGGGCTGTGGTACATACATAAAATCCATATTCTTTGTTTTGGTAAATCTACAATAGATATTTCAAAGTCTTTATCTTTTAAGAGAGAGAAATATTCTGTAAATGACACATAATGAATATTATTTTTAATAAATATGCAAGTACCACCATAAGCGTGATGTGATTTACCTATTTGCATACATGACCCATAGCTAGGGTGAAACCTGGAATGTGTGTGCTGTCTAGTTGTTGTTGAGTTAGCCAATGTTTACTAAAGCACAATATTGTTAAGTGTTTTAGAACTTGTTCGAGTAATATTTCTAAATCTGTGAGCTTGTTTCTTAAAGATTGAACATTTTGATGTAGTACATACAGATACTTGTTTTTATGTATTGTGGGCTTACCTGTTAAGTGTAGTTGCTACAGGTCATAGGCAGGAGGTGGTCTGGGTTGCAACGAAAGTTGTACTTTGGATGAGATTTGGAGTAGGAGAGGAGGTTCGAGCAGAAGAGGAGCAGGTGTGAAAGTGACAGGTGTGGCCGTTGGGATAGGATCATGAAATGGAAGTAGTGATAGGGGGTAGGTGTAGATGGAGATGGTAGTGTAGAGGTAGGTGTAGATGGTGGTAAGCGAGTGTAAAGTAAGTGGCAGCGAGGATGGAATAGAGCTCAACACTTGTTGTGTTAACATGGCACCAAGTTTCAGTTTGCCTACCTGATTGAGATGGAGGCCATGTTTAGTAAATAAGTTTCTTGAGAGACTGTCAAGATCAAGTAGTGTAATTGGTGTCTCTCTCAAGTGATGTTTTAGATGTTTGTTTGCCATTTTAATTTTGTTGTTTGTGGAAATGTTGTGCCAGGAGGGCAGGGTAGTCATGACATTAGTGTGACTGGCAGTCTTAGAAGTGTATGTAGATGTTCTTCCACGTTAAATTTACTGCCATGATTTATGTTGTTCTGCCCTCCTATAATTATTACTGTGTCATGTTGTCCGAAGGAGCTAGTCAGTGTGCATAGCCCCCTATTAATGGAGTTGTATCTGCAATATTTGTTATCATGAAAACTGGTGATCCACAGGAAAATTTTGATGGTTTCATAAATATGATATTTATTAATAACAAAACAAAAAAATTACATACTAATAAATTCTTAAATTCTAGAAAATGATATCACAAGAGGGCCCATCGTTTTGCTGTACTTATATTGCACTGTACAGTGCTTTGTAAGAGCAGAAATCTCTTGTAAAATGTTAATTTTTGGAAAATGTAATATAATTTGATTTAATTTATGTGATTCTTATTGTCAAAGAACAGTCAAAACTTTATGTATGTATAGGGGAGAAGTATACGAAACACATTTACTATTAAGGTAGGGAAGGGATTCTGGAGCTCAAGCATGAGTTACATTTAAAAACTAGACATTTTAACTCCTGATGTATAGAAAATTTAATTCCATTGATAATCAAAGTATAGGTCTGAATTTTTAGTATTGCTACCAAATTAGCAACTCTTTCCCCATCGCTACTCCTATCCCAACTAGCAAAGGGAGAGCACAATGAAACATACTCATAGTTAATCTGCATTTATATCCAGAAGCTATGCAAGGGGGCATCAGCATTTACTAATTGATCAGGGAAAATGGACCAAAGATTATCAAGATGGAGTCATTAACTCAGAAGCAACTGAAGTAATTTAGTTGCTACAAGCATAATTAGTCTTTTTAATATTATTCAGTAACAATATTAATCAGTTTCCAATGTCTATCATATATCATTGTTAAAAATAAGTGTTACTTTTCTTTTTGAGGTCAGTAATTCTTTAATTGTACAGAAAAATTGATGTAGCAGAAAATATTTTACTTGGCACTTAAACGAATGTATCGATTTTAATTTTTTAATGGCATCTGGCACTGTGTTGTAAATTACATGTTTTATACGTGGATTTCTTGTATTTAGCTGTTGATACTGACATCAGATAAATAAAATTCCTATGATGTGTGTTGTATTTATAATAAACTTCTATACTGCAAACTTCTACATATATAAACTTCTATATTGCATGAAAGTATATTCTTAACATAAAGTTAATCAATTTTGATGAAAAGTACAGATTCATAAATAAACTGGCAAGAGAATGGAAAGATTACAAACTTAATGAAGAGAGGCTGGAAGAAATCACATTCATGGCATTTGCCTATATAAATTGTTCATAATATGTAAGAACAATGCATAAACATGTACAAAAATTTAAACATTACCTTTTCTGTCACAATGTTTCATTTTCGGACATAACAAAATCAAATTTTTCTTCAAATACTTTCTAATATGGCATTATTTTAATTTCTGACATGGGCAAAAAGAAAAGAAGAAGAAGAAAAATATGCATTTCATTTTACGCATGCAAAATTTAGATAAAATGTATTAGGTTGCTTTTATCATTTTTAAAGTAAGATTTAGATGCCCAGCATACTAAAATAAATTAAATAAGTTAGATAGATATAAGTTTATTTATTTATTAGATAGATAAAGTTAGATAGGCCTAGAGTAAATTTTTCATAGTTTTACAAAAACAATTCTTTTTGGAATTTTTACACACCTCATAGTAGGTGAATAGCAGGGTGATACACAATCACTGCTACACACAAGTGTATATTTTATTTAATACTTGCAAAATAAGTTTTTGTATTGCAATTTGGATTTTGCCAACACGGTTGATTCTTTGCATCAGCAATTTTGATAATGTTAAATTACTGGTGTATCAGTATGAGCCTCAACAAATTGCACTATAATTTTGGAAGATTACTTACTCAGGTACTTATGCACCAATACGTCAAAAAATTCAACTATGACTATTTGACAATGAAAGCCAATAAATTTTACTTAACCCATTTACGCCCACCATAATTTATTGAAATTGACTGAGCAATTTTTGGAACAATCGACTCTAATGGGTTAATTTTAGAATTTTACTTCCTATTTTTTAAACAGTCAATATTGTCAGTCACAGTACACCATATAAAGCATGATAGTTTGATGGCATCACAAAACAACATCTGAGCATTAAAAAAGTTACAGTTGAATGTGGTATGAAAATCGATAGTTCTGACAATGATAAAGAAAATATTGTGAGCCAATATAAATAATGATAGTAATCAAGATCAAATGAATGAATGAATGCAATTATCACTTTGCTTCAATCAGCTTGCTTCCGATGGGCAGTAAAAGATATTGTTGCATTAGAGAACAACCCCTAACATATCATTTAAATAAATAATGAATGTAAAATAATAAATCAATCTTGCAGAAAAAAAATTCCTAAAATGTTCAATACAAGTCTCTGAGAGTCATATGGGGCAGTGTGATTGAAAGAGTAATAAAATCAGATAATAAGAATGAATCTATAATTGTAGTTTTCTGAGTTTTGAGTCAAATTAACTCTTTTTACTCTTCAACCCTTTCAGTCCTTTTATTTTGAAAGTACTTATGTAATTTTTGGTACTATAGATTAGATTGGATGAGATTATTTAATCCAACTGGTCATAACATAAGACATGGGACAAGTTATTTTTATATAATACAGCATAATATAATAAGAACAATAATATTAAACAGTAAGGTAAGTTGGGGTAACTGGGCCCAGGGGGTAAATGGGCCGTAGAATTCAATGAATATGTTCATTCCTTCGATATATTCTTATCACAGTCATGTGTATCATTTTATTTAATTACACAATGTATTGCTTGAAAATAAAAATCATTTTGAGCCATGCATTTAATTTCATTATAATTCATAAACCCTCTGGTTATGTTATTTATATTAGTTTTATTATGAAATAATAATCTATTTCATATATTCTTCAGTTTAAAGAAAATTATGAACACTTCGAAAATTTTATTTTCATAAATAAATTATAAATAAATTATGGTACTGTATGCCTGTTGCGATTTATAAGTCGTAAAACAACATTAATAAAGTGATCTCAGCAAATCTGCAATTTTTAAGGACACTACGTACATTTAAACACGCCGCGTCCGTATCCTCAATGCACTTTCGAGTTTCATTTCGATGAAGTTGGCAATACCAAAACTCCGCCATGTTGAATTTTTAGTGTCTTTTCTTACGTAGAAATACCTATAGCTCAAGTGGTCTTGGTTTTGAATCTTTACTGGTGTATATTAAAAATTGCTATTTTGAGATTATTGACAAGAAATTACAGTAGTTTTCTTTCTTTCTAGCCTATTTCTGATAAACCATTTCCCTAATTCGTTCATAGTGTCATTAATTTTAATTTGAACCTCGTTTGCATTAGAACCTGATAAGATTATACTTGTGTCATCAGCAAAAAATGTTGCTTTCCCTTTATTGATATAATAACCCAAATCATTGATAAATATAAGAAAAAATACTGACCCATGAACAGAACCCTGTGGATCACCATAAGATAACTGGTTTACTTGTGAGAGATGATTAGAATTAGATTTGTTATGGGTTTTTCATAAGTAAGGACGATTACCGATTTTTACGGTTGGTAAATGATTGAAACCAATCATGGGCAACCTCTCTTATTTCAATTACCTCTATTTGATCTAATACCATTACGAACTATTGCTGTAGTAGAGTTAAAAATAAAAAAAAAATTAAAAAAATCTTCCGCTCCATACGCCCGAATGTGGCCTCCCCTCCAAAGCTACTAATAGTATTCCCCCAGCCGCCCGTTCTTTGTCGCAACATAGCTCTCTGTGTGTCTTTCTCTCGTGGGTTACACTGTAGTTCATCACTGCTATTTTTAAAATTATTTTTATTTTTTTTAATTTTTTTAAAATAATTTGTTGCGTTGTTGACGCTACGCGTCTCTAAACCCTTGTTGGGCGTTGAGCGTTTTTGTTGGAGTAATCCTCCGTTACCAAGTAATTACTATCATTACTGTTGTGTAATTACTGTGTCGAGTCTCGTCACGTCGGAGTCAGTCGGTGCCTTTTATCCTTTCGGCCAGGGGCTCGGCGTCGTTAGATCCCGGGATTCCTCGCCGGTCACCCAACCAGGAACCCGCGAGTCTCGAATTCACTTAACCTCCGTGACTTCACGGAGCGTAGTAAACGAATTCGGCTAGCGCCGCCGGCTAGTTTAGCGATAACAAATTCATGAGCGAGAAGGATCAGACGAAAGGCAGCTTACGTATTTCTACAGTAGAGGTTGTCAAAACGATCAACAGAAAAAGAGCCGTGTTTTGAAGTTTTCGGTCTCCAATCGAAGTGTTTGGTATGTAGTCCAGTCTTGCCGTGGGTAGTGAGCAGTGACAGTGTGTTTTATACAGTTTCTACTGTTATGGCCGAATTTTGTTCGTGATTGTACTTTTTATAATGGCATCTTCATCATCGACAGGTGTGTCGGATAGACCGCTGAGAAGACAAGCTGAAAGAATTTCTGATAAGGTTGCCCCTTGCCTCTGTTGTAATAATGAACGACGCAAAGTACCATTGTACTGAAATTGACAGAAAACCAAACTACTCTTCTAAAGAAAGATATAGCAGAGCAGCTAAATAATCGTGGATTGTTTTGATCCATCACTCACGAAAGCCCAATTATTACAAATACTGCAAAGTACTCATTTTGAAAATTGATAATACTCATTGATCAAAAGTCATCGAACATGGCCACATTCCTCTCAGTCTTTCACCGTAGTACTATCCAGATATAAATCCAATAGAATTTGTTTGTGGATTTATAATACAGCGCTGAACAATGGAAGAAATGCTGCGAGCATGCGTAGGGAATAGAGGCGACATATAATAATTCAGATAATGTGATGGACCACCACAGTGATGAATTCATTTCTTAGGGCACTCCTAGGAATGCGAGATCCTCTTCTGACAATGAGGGCAATGATGATGCGGCTCGCAGTCGCCTCTCCTTGTAGCCTACGCGCATCCTTATATTTGTATATTTTTATAGCCGAGAGGGGATATCTCAGGTGCCGCAGGTTGAGACTTCACCATAGGTACGTCCGCCATGATGGTTTTTTTCGAGAACGATACTTTAGATCGAATGCCTTAGAAAGATCTAAGAATAACTGGTTTGTTTCCTATCGTCTGACTAATACACATTTTCTACGAAATCCATTATAGCAGTGGTTGTATACTTTCCCTTCCAGAAACTATGTACTTTACACATTTGATGGTTGGTTATTAGTTTATGTGTCCTTAAAAATGAAGAAAGTCTATCATACATTAACTATTCTATGCTTTTAAAAAAAATGAAAAAAAGGGAAACTGGTCTATAATTCCCCATTTCTGTTTCTAGTTCCTTCTTATACAGCAGTTGAGCTTTGGTCATTTTTAAATGATCAGGAAGTTTTCCAGTTTAAAATTATGAGTTAATAATGTGAGTTAATGCATACATACTACATATTTCTGACATTTTTACCAAGTAATCTGAGATCTTGTCTACACCTATGGATTTCGTGTTACTCACGTCTTTTATAATTGCTGTCACTTCTGATTCATTTGTTGGTGTTATAAACAATGAATTGGCATTAAGATTTTCTACACTTTTTAGCTTCCCATTAGGGTTAATGTTGCCTAATACATTTGTGCTGAAAATATTTGAAGTGATATTGGAGTAGTAGTTGTTAAAAGGATCTGTTACTCTTTTAGGATCCTTTATGCCAACCCTATTAGTGTTTATACATATATTTTTTATTTCTTTCCTATCCTTCCCTATTCATTTGTAATATCCCACAATACATTTGTTTTATTGTTTGAGAACAATGTGCATTTTTTATGTAACTTTTTAGTTTCCGTAATCACTTTTCTGTATTTTTTTTGTAACAATTATAGTAAATTTTAAATACTTTGGTTACATTTCCTTCTTTCACAATTTTACTGATAATTCTTAGTTGCTTACCATATTCTTGTATATGGTATGATCCATTTCTTTTCCTGTCTGCTAATTTTTACTCTTTTTTGATGCATGGCAAATTGTAATAATAGTGGAAGATGTTATAAATTCATTGTATGATTCATTGACTGATGTAAACAGATTTCCACCATTCTTTATGTATACATAATTAAAGTAGTTTAAGTTCTGTTCATTGCATATCTTTATTATCCATTGTTTGATCCTTTCTTACTTTTTACATACTTGTTCTGAGTGTACTTGTGGTATTTGGACATAGTTATCAGAGAAATCCATTGTAACAACATTGTATGAATATTTCAGTAATTTTTTATCAAGTAGAATTTGATCAAAGCCCAACAGCTTAATGCCGCTCACTCTTGTTAGAACTTTGATTATATCTTGTAATACATATGTGTTTAATGTAGTCTGCAACTTGTAACACTCACTTTTATTTAAGAAATAAATATTTAAACCACTCATAATAATATGTTTTTTCTTCCATTGAAATAATTTATTAAATAGTTTCTAAATTCTCTAAAAAATATATATATCTATATTATTATTACTTGGTGTTCTATAAATTAAAATCATAATTATGCTACAGTTCATTAATTTTACCATACAGGCTTCAAAATGTTCTTAGATAATACATTTTTCAAAAAAAGTATATGTATTGTAAAGTACATGATTTGATTCTTGAATTTACATATGTGCAAAATCCACCAATATGTTTGTTTTAAGACAAAATTTGCTTTAGGGGAATAGTGTTTTAAGTGTCAGAACTCAAATTCTATTTCTTTAAGCCAACGTCTAAGTCAAATGATCCATCATGAAGCATAACATCAAAGTATACTTTCTTATTTCATAAACTTGAACATTTTGGTGAATTTGTCTAATTTACCTATAAAATTATCTGAGCCATGTTCATCTATAAAAAATCTACCAACCTTTGAGGCTGCTTCCTCATTCTGCTAGAAGAGCAAATTACTACTTGTTGATTCTCATTCTGGAATTGTTCTGTTACTGCAGATGAGTTTCCTTTCCACTCTAACAGGATCCCATTCTTGTTGATTTGAAAATTTGTTTTTTATTAGTTCTGGACACTTAAACATAATTTTGCCTTTCTCTGATTATTCATGCACGTTCCATATGTATGTGAAGTCATTCCTATTTGGCTGAATATTTATCACTCGAGAGTGTTTATGGATATGGGTTTCTTCTCCAACTTCCTGTTAAACCTTTTAATTAATCTTTATAAATTCATTTCTGTTTTACATTCTAAATTCATTTTTAGTACATCTGTTCAGTATTATTAGAGAACCTCAATGTTTGGTTTTGCTCACTTGCTTCAGATATTAAACTCAGCACAAAGTGTTGAATTTTAACACTGGTATAAGTACCATATTGCCCTGGAGAATAAATAGTATGTATATATGTTAATTCTGCTTTCATCTTAGGGAAATAAAAGTACAAGTGAACTGGTAAGCATGTTTACTACTGTATTATGGCTGCAAAATTGAATAATCTTGATTTATATATTCAAAAAATTAATATTAAATGAAAAGAATCATACAAACTTCTTCCTGTAGAGGTAAGTAAAGAGGCACCATCTATTATCTACCTCATTATTCAATATAATATTTCATCGGTACATTGGTACACAAAAATACCAGTACTTTTCGTAGGGCAATAGACAATATTTTCAGCTTGCTGCTTCATGGAATTTCTTTATATTCTATCTTTAATAGTGCTGATTTGAAACAAATGATACCATAAAGTTTTAGAAGAATCAGTTATAAAATGAATTTCACAATCTGTCAAATGTTCAAATATCCTGTAGAAAACTTTCTAGGTGCTGTCATTGTAAGTGATAAGTGTTTGAGAAGTAGCCTTCAGTATATTTTTGCAATTTCATTGAAGTCTAATAAGGAACTGAAAACCCTTCGATATATAGTGATTTGAAAATATCTAAAACCACATCATGAACCTTTACACATACCTCACAGAACAGTTTGTGAATCGTTGTTCTGAAATATATTTAAATACAAGAAAGTCTCACTTTTACATCATATCAATATTTAAATTTGCATTTCAACAGTTATATGCAACAATAAAATTATAATTACTATTAATATTAAATAAAAATGTAATGATTAAATTAAATTAAATCATATAATATTAAAGGAAAATATTAAATAAAACAAAATGACAATTACCATGAAGATGAGATAAAGGTCAAACTAACTCAGTGATAATAAACAAATAAATATGTATTTTAATGTTACAATATGTAACTGAGAATAAATTGGTGTAGGAATTACATCTACTTCAAAATTCAAAATGTTTTGTTTCACTTTGATAAACAACTTACCAAAAACAATTATTTGGATATAGTTTTGCACTTGATTTAAAAAATGTTGCATTTAGTTTAGTTAACCCCAGTCATAATCAGTAATACAATGCAGGATATTATGAAAGACAATTGGAAACATACTTAACTGAGAAAATACTTATTTATCTAAAGATGAAACTTTCACAAGTATAAAATATTACAATATTTAAAAATATTTATTTTAATTAGCCTGCAGCTAACATTTCAACAATTACAACTTTACTACTTTATTCATACCATTCTGAACAGTAGTCTAGTATTTTAGTTATTCATTTCATTACTTACCAAAATATCATTCATATAATCTGACAGCAATCTTTTGCCAAAATCAAGAGTGTAACATCATTTTAATTTTTTCTAACTTGTAACTCAAATGTCAGGTCCTTTAACATTTTCACTCTACTCTCATTCCGTTTTTGAAATTTCTTTGCAAGTTTCAGCATATTATTCTTGTTTGTGAAAAGAACACTGTATACTAAAAACGTATATTTGCAAGCACAATCAGTAGGAACAATAGTACCTTTATCAGTCTCAACAACACTTTTATTCAATCATCAATACGTTTACACTTGATTATTAATGAAAACCACATTTTTAGTCTGTTTCCTACACCTCCAGTAAGATTCACAGAGGCTCTTGTTACAAATTCACTGTTTACACCAAACCAAATTCCAATATTATTTTATTATTTCATTTGTGATTGTGTTCGTTTGAAAAGGAAGTATCATCTTCCTTCATGTATAGTACTACCAAATTTCTCTCAAGAGGCTTCTTTCTCAAAAACAACAACAAAACAAATAGTCATTGAAAGTCTTTCAAGGGCATTGAACCGAATACAAAATATATTAATTATGAACAATTGGGAAAATGTATTTGGCAGTTGTTTATCTTTTGTGATGAATATGAATATAATGTAGATTCTTGCAATGAATCTATTTTAATCACTTTCAAGTTATCATCAGACCACTAATTTGCAAAATATTAAATTGATGAGATTACCTATCTCAAAGCTATTATAATACCTATAGACTAGAACTAACCTTCTCAGACATATTTAAAATTTGGTAGGTGTCAATACCCGAACTGCTTAACCATGCTCCTTGAAGTCACAGAGGTTAAGAAGCTCAAGACACTGAAGTCTTTGGATGGGTGACCGTTTGGGAACCCCGAATACTAAAGGCGCCGAGCTTTGGCCGATAAAGTATAAGGCAATGACATAATTAAATGGATACTTCAAGGAGAATTACTCCATGATAAACAGCTTATGACAATTTCAAGGAGGATTATTCTTGTTTAATGCCGAGTAAAGGCTTTTAACATTGTTACGAGAGGGTCTTGGGGGATGGGGAAACAAAGTTAGGGGAGGAGGGATTTACCCGAACCTTAGGTAGAATATGAGGTCAGCATGGGGAAGAAAATATCTCTTCTTCTCAAGTAGTGTGGTCCGTTGCTAAATGCATTGCGTAAGATACGTTTTATCTCAAATGTGCCTCTTGCCTCTCTAGTTGTTGGGGATGGGGAAGATCCCCATCATGGGGGTCAATGACCCCCATCTCGATCGGGTTTTTGTCCAGTTTCCCCGACCCATTGAGCAAATGCTGAGATGGCCCCTTGATTTGCTTCTGGACGTAAATGTAGCTTCACTATGCGCACGTTTTGTTGAATTTTCCTTTTGCTTGTAGTGGTAGTAGAGCTTAGGGTGAGATTCTATTTTGTTAACAATACAGAAAAATCAAATGTTTTTTACCGTTAAAAATAAGTTTTCTATAATTTGGCAACGAAAATATCTAGTATTTGAAATATTAATCCCTCGCTTTTTTAAATTCGTTGTTGTTGTTGTTGTTGTTGTTATTATTATTATTATTCATCTTTAAACCATTAATAGTTAAATTGTTGGGAAGGGATTCTGAAACTCAAGAAAGCGTGCGCAGATGATTTTCTCCCCCATACGTCACATACAGTTTTTGACTGTTTTTGACTAAATAAATAAATAAAAAATAAATGCAATGCTGCGAATGGGAGTGGGTACAGAATGGGGAAGGAAGGATCGCACACGGTTCTTAGCCTGTTTTTGACGCACAATTTTGGAGTTTGCCTGTAATTGATTCGAAAATTCCCCCCTACTTCTTCCCTCTGTAAACGTGTTACTATCCACACGATACTAGCTTCTCAAAAAAGAAAAGAATGACAACAAAAATAATTAAAAAAACAGCCTCACAAAGCGATTCCCATCACTGCAGCCTTGATCTGTCCTTCAAGTTCTATTTCCAAAACACTCTACGCATTGTTTAATCCAGCACGCTTTCTTATTAGTTCATGGTTCTCGGTGTCTGTTCAACGTCAGAGAACTTTCTTCATACGTACCCGCGACGAGTCTGATAGCGTTTCTTCTTCAGCTTACGCATACATTTATTTGTTTATTTTCCTAAAAGTCTTCGAAGGTAAATTGCAATTGGCTAAACATTAGTTAATTAAAGTAAAGGTATTGCTTTCTTTATTTCATTTTTTTATTTTTTAAATAACTATTTTTTTCGTGTAATAAGTGGCATTTATATTCTACCACCTTGGCAATTTCATAACATGGCGGGGTTCATTACTCGTCCATTCACATTTTGAAAATATTGTCTCCTTTATAAAACGAGATACGCATTGCCTTAGTATCAAGAACCCACAAAACGTGTATTCTGACTTCACAGTACTACATTAAATGAAGTAATTTTATATATATATATATATATATATATATATATATATATATATATATATATATATATATATATATATATATATATGTATATGAGCAAATATTTTTGTCGTTGTTGGTATCAGGAACGAAAAAAATGAGTTTTTGTGTCGGAACATCGCCATTTTTCGCGGCAGCATTGTGTAATTTTCTCTATTTCGCGTAGTAGACTGCGATAAAGTTACTGGTGGTGCCCCAACAGCACATCCTTTCTCGCATTTTTGGAACGGTATACAATACTTTCTTCTAGCCTTCTAACACTTAAGCCATTACCCAAAAATACAAACAACATCTCGAAATACTAAACAACAAACAGTTTGAAAAATGTGAACATGAAATGTATTAGAGATCTAATATTTGAAAGTAGAGTGCTTAAAGAAGGAAATCTCTAACTTCAATATTAAGGGTGAGGAGTAGTACACCTGAAGTGCTGAAGGCCCTTGCAATAATAATTAGAAAGTTCATTATTTTTATATGGCTCTAAAATTAACCATATTTTCAGAATTATTGGCACCTTGAAGGACGTATTTCATTTTCGTGTTTAACGAGTTCATGTTCTGCATTGAGCTTTGACAACTCTGTTGTGACATCATCTAAATTGAAACTTCCATTTGGGATAACAGATCCACCCTCCTTTGAAACTCAGTAGTTGAGTAGCTGTCAATTTCATGGACATTTTAATCAGACTATACAAACATACATTCATACATTATTTAATCGGGTTGTTGGTTCATTACACCCCATCAATTATGTATCACGCGCAACATCGCTTATATATTCTTACATCATACTCTTGCCTAACACCTCTCGTCCTTTCACCTAATAGGAGGACTGCCACGTGTCAGGAAACGCTGTGCAGTTCACACATATGAGTATTGCTGCTCCATGACTACGACTAACAAACATTGGCTCAAGGTCATCATATTACATCGGACAATAAACTGATTCTCAGTAGACACTGTGGTGTCCACGTTTCGGCGCCTTCAGTAACTGCAGATTGTAGGTAGATTTATTTTATTTATTTATATAGTTTACGTCAAAAACAGTTAAAAACTGCGTATGACGTGCTATGGGGAAAAGTGAATTGTGTGCACATTTTCAAAATTCTGTGATTCCTACACTAAGTCATTTACTACTTAAATTTTGAAGAAAAAAAGCTCCCATGTAATAAAATCTATTTTTAAGGATAAAAAGGCAATACATTTAGGCTCTTATCCATGTTGTCCTTCGGAATAATTCTTCCTGCCGCGACAACATGGAAACGATAATTTGAATAATTGTATTTCCCACTGAATTCTAGAAGACGTGCACAGAAAATGAAGTTACATTTATGTCCAGAAGCAAACCAAGGGGCCATCTCAGCATTTGCTTAATGGGTCAGGGAAACTGGACGAAAAACCTGATCGAGATGGGGGTCATTGACCCGGAGGCTGCAATACAATACTTGGTACAGGTTGTTTATACACATTTATACAGTTCAAATGTTAAATAATGCATTCCGTATAATTGTTAAAATTAATGTTACTTTTCTTGTATCTTGTTACGTTACTTATCTTGTCTTGGATTCCAAGCGGTCATTTGATACACATCTTTCTTCTAAAATTCGTACCAATAGGACGTTTTGCGAAAACGGACGGTGCCAGATAACTTCACATATTTATTTATTTTATTTATTTATTTATTTTTACGTCAAAAAAGTTAAAACAGTGTATGACGTGCTAAGGGGAGAAGTGAATTCTGTGCACGTTTTCAAAATTCTGTGATCCCTACATTAAGTAATATACAACTTGAATTTTGAATTTAAAAAAAACGATCCTATGTAATAAAATCTATTTTCAAGGATAAATCAGCAATAAATTTTGGGCTTTTATCCATTATATCCTTCGTCAAGGAATAATACTTCCTGCTACGACAACATGGAAACGATAATTTGAATAACTATATTTCCCCTTGAATTCTAGAAGACGTGCACTGATAATGAAGTTATATTTGTGTCCAGAAGCAAAACGAGGGGCCATCTCATATGTTTGGTATATAAGAGAATATTTGTATATAATGACTCGATTATGAATTTATAGGTATTAATACATGAATATGAAATAAATTACCAAAAACGAGGAACATGCTAGTGTGTGAACTTCATACGAGTGTATTAATATCCATTATTTCAAGTTTTATTAAGTAATTTTCTACTCTCATTTTATTATTCCCTCAGATGACCACAAGTTGTTGCATAATGATTGTCATTTATAGAACCCAGATTTCTATGCTGTAGAAATGGCTAAAATATGCCATATAATATGCATAATAAATCTTTAAAATACATATGCAATACATATGCAGTATAAAATTCAAATGGAATGAATGTTTATTAAGAAAATGCAATGTAAAATACTTTTAGAAAATTTGAATCGTGTTACGGTGGTATTGTCTCTTTGAAAAATGAACGAAAGTCATCGATAGAAAATAATTATTTGAAAATAATTTTTCGTAGACCCTACTCACTACTTGTGAGTACATGGTGCTTTGATGCTCACTCATAAGCTCTCATTAGCTGGAAAACGATTCCTGACGGATTACGAAACCTTGGACTATCACTGGTTTATATTTTATTGACCACGATAAATATAAATCATAATTCACCGATCTTCAGAAGTTTGATTTTAATAAATTATTACCATTTTTGCCTTATTTCTCCAAAAATTGCGTTGAATATTCAAAAATATACAGTAACCGTAAAATATTGCAAAATACGGAAAAAATAATATTCGTTAGGAATGCTGTAAATGGGAAATTCATAAAGATATGTGATAATTTTCCAAATAACAGTAAAAAAATGTATTAGCATACAAATCCGGACTCTAGTCATTACGATACAACTACATTACAGTACTGAGTTTGAAAAATCATAGAGCAGTTTGCAGTTGAGAAGTAATCAATCATTTGGTCGTTTTATTAACCGTTTCTTGGATTGTGTATTTTGTGGTGCTTATTGCTCTCCTCTTGTTACGTTTTCCTTTTTATTATTTATCTGTCACCCTTGTGCTATGGTTTACATACACACGCATTACATACGCATAAAGATCAGCTTTCCACGACAGGCTGGCTATCAGCCTATTACTTTAGCTGCTACGTGCCAGGAAAGAATCGGAAAGGCAAAGCTAGCCACCAGAGAAATCTATTTACGTGGGGGTTGGGAGAATTATCCATGAATGAAACGATAGCTTCAAAACAATAAAATATGTCTGTATCCGTAGATTTTGGTTTTCTAAATACATTTGGCAGTCTGAAAACGCTTCGTATTTTCTGAGGAATATTTCCATTCGTACATTATTCGCACGATTTAAAGAAAGCTTTAATACGCGCACGTTTTGTTGAGTTCTTGTTTTTGTTGGTAGAGTTGGCTAGTGGGGAGCAGTATTATGTTAATAATTCTATAAATGTAAGTCTTCAGTTTGTTTGCCGATGAAAATAAGTTTTCTGTAACTCTGGAGTGAAAATGTATTTTCAGATGTTGCTATCCAAGAATTTTTGGTAACCCTAATAAATATCAGTCAACTGCTTATAGTAAAAGGGTGGGGTATGGTTTCTAGAACTCGTGAAAATGTACTCATTTTGGTATCGTAGACTTCCGCGGCCAGAGTCATGATCATTTCGACCGACATATCGCGGTCCTCTTCAGGGCTGTGCTGCCAAGGCAGTACAGCCCTGAAGAGGACCGCGATATGTTGGTCAAAACGTCGGCACCCCAGCCTTCCACGTGACGTCACCCGGACAGCCCAGATCATGTACTTATTTTGTACTTCTCTCTCATACGTTACATGTACTTTTTCCTGTTTTTGAAAATAAATAATAAAATAAATATATGTAGCGGTATTACATATGACAGTGTTATTTGTGTAGCAATAGATCGAACCAATAAACATTTTGTAGGACATTTTGTAAAGAGATTATTATACAGAAGAGACTTTTCGAGTGAATAATGTCTACAACAATAATGTGCGTTCTACTCATTATTATGGTGAAAACGTTCTATGATATTTTGATGAGGCGTTCTTTATTAGCTATTTCTTGAGACTTAGGTAAACCCGCCTAAAACCTACAGTCGTGGACCAAGTTCGTTTGAGACGTGTGAAGGTGGCCAAATGGATTACGTAGTACACATTTAAGTGTCTATCAGGTTCGAAAAGTTACTGAGTTCTTGGGAAGTTTTCACAATAGTAGGTTAATGAACAACTAGACTACAATAATATTTTCTCGGCAACTTGACGGTGTGAGGATACAACAATGAAAAATTATATAATTTTCATATGACGTTAAGTTGCCTTGTTTGCCGGCATCTCGGTTGAGGTTGATGCTTTTAATGTTTTGTGTTATTAGAAAAGAGAGTGCTTTTAATAAAATAGTAATATTCTAGTTAAAAAGCCTTAACACTTTTTTGAACACTAAAACCTTTGATAATACTAATATGTGATACAAACATTTTACTTCATTCATGGAAATTTAATACTTACATAAGTCCTGGAAAAATGAGATAATTTCATTTGGTGAGATTGGTCGAGTATAAAATGTCTTATTGTATTTATAATTAATTCATTTTTTATTTGTCTTAGTGCAGCAACGATTTCACCGCTCCACTCGAATCGAGAACTGGTCAATAGAGCTGAGAGTGTACAAGATGTCATTCTCAAGCGCTGTACTTCTTGTTTTTCTTGTAATGGCGGACATGACAGTTTTGTCAGCCATAGGCTCACCGGCCTTGGCATCATTGACGAGTAAGTGAAGATGCAACATCGTTTCATTTTCTGTTCTTTCATTAACGTAAAAACTGTAAACAAAATCTCTTCGTGACGTTTGAGGCTAGAGAGTTAGATGAGTTATATTAGTAGAAATTATTTGAGTGTTGGTGTAGTAACGATAGAATCCAACGAAGAAATAATGGAAGTCATCTTTGTGAACTTAAATTTATTAAGAGAGCCGGCTTTTCGTGGCTTTGGCGCCATCAGTTCAAGCATGCAAAAAATAAATGAAAAAATTAAAATATAATAAAAAACAATACAAACGATGAAAGTTAATCTAAAATAAGTACTTTTTTAAGGAATATAAACAGTGCACAGAGGGAAGTTTGAAATGGAATATAAATGATTTTGTATATTGTAAACGACCTTTTCTGTTGCAAGAAATCGTTCGTAATAGAGCATTTTACGGCTAAAAGATGACGTATTAGCATTTTACGACACGAATGATTGCGTCATCGCACGTTCAGCCAATCGCAGTGCGAGAATCGTGAGGAGCAGCCGACCACCGTTTTCTCTCATAGATGTCAAATCCCCTAGACGCCACAGGAAAGTTGTTTCGCAAAACTAAGTTTAATTTTCTTACAAATTTATAATGCTGTTACACAAAAATAGCGTATACAACGCGTTTATAATGTTCCTTTATTGCATTCGTACAAACTTGAAAACTTGCTTCTAACATCGCTCGTTTTCAAAACTTGTGCTCATGCAGTAAAGCTTAACATTATAAAGTAATTGCGTAAACTACTATTCTGGGGCGGTGGGTGAGGGGTTGAAGGAAGTCTGGACAGTTTTTTTGGAAATGCCTCAGGAGATGAGGGAGTCAGTTAATGAGAGAGGAAAGTGTAAAATTGTTACCAGAGGAGTCTCAGTGAAGTTAGTTTGTTCAAGGAGGAGAACTGAGTATTATATTTGCTCTCAAGAAACAAAACAAGGAACTTTCTAGCAATCACACAATGGGTCAAGACAAAAGTGGTAACGATCTCGATCGAATAGCAATCTAAACGTGGAGTAGTTTTGGTTTTTTTTTCGTGTTTCCGGGCGCGTCAACTGCTTTGTCATTGGTCCCGTTAGTGTAGTGCATGTTTTTGGGAGATGGCGGTGATCTTCCCCCGCTGGATGGCGAGATCCGGCGCCGACCTACCGTCGGCTAGGTTTTTTTTTTTTCGGGCGCGTCAACTGTTTTTGTGTAAGTGTGTGACTCTCCCACCAGCGGGCACCGCCCAGCCGGACAAGCTCTAAGCTCCCGACCGGTCTCCCGGAACATGTGTAGTGTAGTGCGTGTTAGTGTAAGTGTGTGTGTGTAAGGGGAGAGGATAGGACAAGGAAGAGGAAGGAAAGATCGCGCGCAGTCCGTGGCCCGTTTGGTAGGGTACTGCTCCGGCATTCGCCTGGTGTTGATCGGAGAAACCACGGAAAACTACCGATCAGAGCAGCCGCTCGGAGACCCCAAACTAGTGTCGAAAATCCTGCCGGCGTCAGGCTCGAACCTAGGACCTCCCGGTCAGAGGCGCTGCAGTGGCATCACTGAGCTACCGCTCCCGGTGGAGTAGTCTTACGTTGTATTTTAGAACAATACTATAAAAGTAAGTTTAGTTTGAATGAAATATGAATACTAGGAAAACGGTAGATTTGTGTGAATGACAATGCAAAAAGTATTATTTTAAGTTTTGATATTCAACATAGTCTCTTCTTGTATAAATCGAGAGAAATTAATACCTTACATTTAAAAGCATGTATTGGTTTTAACTCTTTGAGATCAAACATTCAAGATTGGTTTGACATTTCCTCTTTATCAGTTCTCATCGTTGTCTATCTGCTTCTTCTTCACTTACTCTTTTTACTTCTTTTTATTCTATTCCATCGTGCCTGTCTACACCATCTCCTTGTTGTCGTCCTTCTCTTCCTTTACCTGTCCCCTTCATTCTAAACCTCGTTTATCTTCCTCCTTTTTTCATCCTTGTTCATTATGACATTCTCCTCATTTCTCCGTTTTGCTCTTTCTCTGTTTACTTCTTATTCTCTTCCTTCCTTTGCATCTCCTCCTCATTCACGTTCACGTTCTTTTTGTCCTTTTATTTTGTCCCCATCATTTATTATATTGCTTTTCCAACCTTCATTGCCTCATTATTTATCTTTTCCTTCGTCAATTATTCTTGTCCTCGTCCCGTTACTATCGTCCTCTTCTTGTTTTCTATCGGCTGAATTTAGATCAGAGCCAGCCGTGCCGCTGTCTGACGTAACCCGGACCTGAAGGTCATTCTGTTTGAGTCTCAACAGAGGGGGTCGCAATGTAGCCAGATCGAAGGCAGTTGCTATCTGGAGAGAATTCTAGCGGCCGGCTTCCCGGATCCCGGAAGTTTTCCGTGGATTCTCCAATCAATACTACCGGAAAAAAGGCTAAGGGCATCAACAAATGTCAGTGTAGTCCCTCTGACCGGAAGGTCCTAGGTTCGAGTCCTGGCAGTGGCACTAGCTTGTCAGCTAAGTCGAATTCAGTCGCTGTCTGGAAGGGAATTCTGGCAACCGGTTGTTCTGTTTTCCGTGGTTTCTCCGATCAACACCAGGCGAATGCCGGAGCAGTACCCTAACAAACGGGCCACGGACCGCGCGCGATCTATCCTTCCTCTTCCTTGTCCTATCCTGTCCCCGTACTCACACACTTACACTAACATAGATTACACTAACACATATTCCGGGAGACCGGTCCTGGCTGGAGCAGCGCAGCAGAGCATCCGGCCGCTTGAATTCTCCTCCAGACAGCGACGGAATTCGATCTAGATGAAAAGCTTGTGTCGAAAATCCTGCCGCCGTGGGGAGTGGGAACCTAGGACCTCCCGGCCAGAGGCCCTGCAGTGATGTGCTGAGCCAGCTGAGTGGGTGTGCGCAGGGGAGGCGGAGGTGCCGCAGCGGTCGCCAGCCGCTCCTGCTCCGGCCGCTCGTGTCTGCTGCCTCGCGGGAGGAGGACGGGCGCGCGTCCTCCACCCACCGCCCCCACCGCCCTCACCGCCGCCACCGCCCACCCGCGGCGCCGCCCTCGACGCGCCGTCGTGCGGTTGGCCACCCTGTCGGGAGGGCCTTGCTACTCGCGCTTTCTGGACAGTCCTACCACTTACCTCCTGCTGCAGGCAGCGCTGCGCCTGGGCCCGGTATGCTATTTTTGGATTGATTTATTTATTTTACGTCAAAAAACAGTTAAAACTGCGTATGACCTGCTTTGGGAAGTGCACGTTTCAAAATTCTGTGATCCCTACATTAAATCATGTACTACTTGAAGTTTGAAAAAAACAAAATAAAACAAAAATAACAAAAAAAAAAACGCTCCCATGTAATAAAAGCTATTTTTAAGGATAAATAAGCAATACATTTTGGGCTCTTATCCATGCTGTCCTTCGGAATAATACTTCCTGCCGCGACAACATGGAAACGATAATTTGAATAACTGTATTTTCCACTGAATTCTAAAAGACGTGCACAGAAAATGAAGTTACATTTTTGTCCCGAAGCAAAACAAGGGGCCATCTCAGCATTTGCTCTATGGATCAGGGAAACTGGACGAAAAACCTGAACGAGATGGATGCTATGATGTTATGTCTTCTTCTTCTTCTTCTTCTTCTTCTTCTTCTTCTTCTTCTTCTTCTTCTTCTTCTTCTCCTTCTTCTTCTTCTTCTTCTCCTTCTCCTTCTCCTTCTCCTTCTCCTTCTCCTTCTCCTTCTTCTTCTTCTTCTTCTTCTTCTTCTTCTTCTTCTTCTTCTTCTTCTTCTTCTTCTTCTTCTCCTTCAGGTATATAGGCACTGCCTGTTTCGCCTCCGTTCCCGTCTGGTCATCCCATCTTCTGGAGGAATTTAGTAATTGATATACCTGATAGGGCTACTGACCCATATGCAGGTTTGACCGGTGTTTGGGCTGGTACCTCAAAGTCTCTGGTCGGGCTTCATTTATCTTCGGAGGTTCCTTCCCCTATGCAGAGAAAAACGGACTCCTACCCTTGTCAAACCCATCAATGTGAGTGAAAATGAAAGGCTGAAGGAGAAAATAAAGAAGATAACAAGTTAGTAGGAACAAGAAAAGAATGAAAGTGAAGAAAGTTAAGAAAAGGGAAGATAGAGAAAAAATGACACCGTAGCCCTCGTAACCTAATAGCGTCGGGTTCGAAGATACAGGAAGTTGTCAAGTGAGACCATTAGAAACATAACAGAAGTGTAACATAAGTAAGTGGAGGCAATGTTACACCAGTTTGGTGAACCGTTAGC
The DNA here is from genome assembly GCA_964035755.1 of Teleogryllus oceanicus. Taxonomy (NCBI): domain Eukaryota; kingdom Metazoa; phylum Arthropoda; class Insecta; order Orthoptera; family Gryllidae; genus Teleogryllus; species Teleogryllus oceanicus. The sequence continues at coordinate 59,772,194 of CAXIVR010000013.1, forward strand.
GTTATCCAGGGGGCACCACGAGGACGCGGTTCACTGAAGCAGTCATAGATATTCAAAACCTGAAAACAAGACTGCCTCTCCCTATGCTATGTTCGATTCCTAAAACAAATCGATTCCGCAATCGAAAGGTCGGAATCTATACTATGGTGTTTTTGCACGGCCAAACCACGGTGAAAAGATATGGGTGTGCTTCTGCGATCGTATCCGACTTTAGCCAGTGAGATTCAGGCACCAGTTTGCGTCATCGTACTTGTGGTAATTTTAAATGTAGCCAGATACCAAAATTAACACATTGTTTCAAGTCATTGAAACAGATATTTGAAGAATCTCATTACTGCGGTGCATCGATTTTTCCTCGTTCCGTACACCATCAATTCGCGTCATAAAGCACGTGACCACAACACGGCCACTTCGTTTGAAAATCCAGACCAGACACTGGCCGCCATTTTGCCTGGCGAACGAGAAGTGTTGAGAAACATTTTGAAAGTGGTACAAAAGGACAATTTTCAACGGTAACCAACCAAAAATAAAGCGATGAAGGTGTAGAAGATGCAATATTTAAAAGAAATGCTTCATAAATCTGTTTCAGTGATTTATAGCAAGGAGATAATTTTGGTATCTGGCTGCACTTAAAATTCCCGCTAACATTTTGAAGCAAACTGGTGTCGGAAGCCCATTGGCTGAAGTCGAATACGATGCGCAAGAGCCCTCGTCTTATGTTTCTAGAGACATTCGATTCCTAAAATAAATCGTTTCCGGAATCGAAAGATCGGAATCTATGCTATGGAGATTTTGCTCAGCCCAACATGTTGCTAAGTCTTGGGTGTGCTACTGTGATCGTATCTGACTTTAGCCAGTGAGCTTCAGGCAGCAGTTTGCGTCATCATACTCATGATAATTTTAAATGTAGCCAGATACCAAAATTAATACATTGTTACAAGTCATTGAAACAGATATTTGAAGCATTTCTTTTAAATATGGCATCTTGTACACCTTCGTTGTGTGAGTTTTGGTTGGTCACAGTTGCAAATTATTACTTTGTCACTTTCAAAATGTTTCTCAACACTTCTCACTCTTCATGTAACATGGCGGTTCGCGTCTGGTGCGGCTTTTCAAACGAAGTGTTCGTGCTGTGGTCACGTGGTTCGTGTCGCAAACTGGTGCTGCACAAAAGGCGCAAAAATAGGTGCACTAGACTAGCCAAATGTGCCCTACCAGATACGTACTATAGTAGTATAGTACTACCGAATATAGTTTTCTTTGGTTCCTTCTCTTGTTATATGGTGTACACAAGTGGAAAATCGGAGGCGATCTAAACGTTATCGCTCTGCTCTTAAGATTGCCACCGGGCAATACTAAAAACTACTGCGTCATGTACTAGCCCAACCGAGATAACAAAAATCTACTACTATACTGTAAATACTACTACTACAATCTAATACTACGACAAATGAACATCAATTAAGTTAAAAATCTAAAAATCTACAACAATTTCATTGTTCCTTTCATCTCGAAGTATGGATTTAATCAATGACTCGACGACTTTTCCTCTTCAGTTTCGAGTCTTAAGTTCTCTAGCGTAATAATTTCAATGTCACTACCCATCCCAGGTAGATTGCGTCATGTACCAGCTCAATCCGACAACTGGAGGTCCTACTGCGACAAATGAACAGCAATTAAATTAAATAATCTTGCAAATCCACAAAAGCTATTTTCATTTCAATTCAAAATATGGATTTAATCTATGAGTTTATGATTTTTTCTCTTCAGTTTCGAGTTTTAGGTCCTCTATTGTAATATCTTCACCATCATTACCATCCCAAGAACCTTACGCCATGTACCATCCCGAACAAAATAACTGGAAGTCCTACTAGAACAAATGAACAGCAATTACGTTAAAAAACTAGATAATCTAAAACAAAGCTATTGTTCCATTCATTGTGAAATGCTGATCTAATCCATGACTCGATGTTTCCTTTCCAGTTTCAAGTTTTAGGTCCTCTATTGTAATATCTTCACCGTCATTACCATCCAAGTACGTACGTCATGTACAGCCCGACCACAGCAAAACTGGAGGTCCTACTACAACAAATGAACAGCAATTAAGTTAAAAATCTAGATAATCTAAAAAAAGCTATTATTTTGAAATGTGTATATAATCCATGACTCGATGATTCCTTTTCAGTTTCGAGTTTTAGGTCGTCTATTGTAATATCTTCGTCATTACCACCACAGGTACGCTGCGCCATGTACCAGTCCGAACAAAACAACAACTGGAGGTCCTACTACAACAAATGAACAGCAATTATGATAAAAATGTAGATAATCTAAAACAAAGCTATTCATTTTGTCCATGACTCGATGATTCCTTTCCAGTTTCGAGTTTTAGGTCCTCTATTGTAATATCTCCGTCATTACCATCACAGGTGCGCTGCGTCATGTACAACCCCAACGTGGAGAACAGCTGGAGGCCGTACTACGACGTGCTGGCCGTGGAGGCGTACTGCCTTGTGGATTGTCGTGACGGGCTGTACCCTGTGGCGCGAGACAACCTGGTGATGGTGGTGAGGCGAGAGTCACCGAGAAGGCTCACCATGGCGCATGCTTGCGTCCGATGTCGTGGGCGCTGGTTGCAGCCTTTGTGATTGTGTGGGTGATTGCTCGCCTGGCTGCTGGAGCCACGGGTACGCACCAGGGCCCAGTTGCACCTTCCTCACCAGCGGTTTCGGCCAGGTACGCGCGATAGAAAGTATACGTTTATATGACAAGTTTTCTGCACTGCCTCTTTTGCTCTCTTTCCATTCAGCTGTAGTGCTTCTGGTCGGTAGGTCCTAGGGATCGAGTCGCGACGGCGGCAGGATTTTCGACACTAGCTTTTCAGTTAGGTCGAATTCAGTCGCTGTCTGGAGGAGAATTCTAGCATTAGGTAGATCTGATTTGTAGTTTTCCGTGGTTTCTCCGATCAACACCAGGCGAATGCCGCAGCAGTATCCTAAGAACCCTGCACGATCTTTTCTTCCTCTTCCTTGACATATCCTCACCCCTTACACACAAATACACACACACACACACACACTAACGTGCACTACACTACCACATATTCCGGGAAGACCGGTCGGGAGCTTAGAGTTTGCCCCGGCTGGGGCGGTGCCCCGCTGATGGGAGATACCTGGTTGAGGGAAACCCCGGAAGACGACTTGTAGGTCGGCGCCTTACCCAGCGGGGAAGATCTCAGCCACCTACCGAGGTAAACATGCACTACGCTTATGGGATCAAAGACCTTATTAGTTAAGACGCCCGGAAACAAAATAATCATTCAATCTATCCGGACTAGACTAGGTGCAGATGCAACGCTATCGCTGGGACTCAGAAATAGAGGCGTTTCTGTAAGAAGGGAACCGGGAGCGGTAGCTCAGTGCATCAACTGATGTCACTGCAGCGCCTCTGACCGGGAGCTCCTAGGTTCGAGTCCTGACGGCGGCAGGATTTTCGACACTACCTCTTCAGCTAGGTCGAATTCAGTCGCTGTCTGGAGGAGAATTCTAGCGGCCGGCTGCTCTGATCGGTGGTTTCTCCGATCAACACCAGGCGAATGCCGGAGCCTTAACAAACGGGCCACAGACCGCGCACGATCTGTTCTTCCTCTTCCTTGTCCTCTCCTCTCCCCTTACACACACACTTACACTAACATGCACTACACTACCACATATTCCGGGAGATCGGTTGGGAGCTTAGAGCTTGTCCCGACTGGGGCGGTGCCCCGCTGGTGGGAGAGTCCTGGTTAGGGGGAAACCCCACTAGCCGATGGTAGGTCGGCGCCGGATCTCGCCATCCAGCGGGGGTAGATCACCGCCAACTCCAGAGAAAAATGTACTACACTAACGGGAATAATGACCGAAGTAGTTGATGCGCCCGGAAACACGAAAAATCAATCAATCAATCAATCTAAGAAGGGAGTACTTTGACAGGTTGGAAAGCAAATGAATGTCATGCAAGGCGATGGCATTGCAAGAGAAGAGGATGAAGCCATTTAAAAATGAGCGAACTGTAAACGAAAGCACTGACAAAATCAGTTCATGAACGCAATTTGCATTGATCTTGCCAGCAGTGGCCAAACAATAGGTTGTTGGTTTAGTGGTGAGTTATAGTTGACATTTACATAATTGAAATGATGGAGTGCCGATTTTAATGCAATGTCAATTTTTCGTTTCATTTTAGAAAAATGTTCTGTAGTATAGAAATTAATTTTATGTTAAGACAAAAGGAAATGACCCACTTTTATGTCTTTTCTTCGCCCTTTTGTCGATTTCGACTCATAAGTCATTTTTTACCTTTTCCAGTAATTTTAATGAAGTTTTCACTTATGTCATCGATTTTAATATCATTTTAATGGTATTTGCTTCAAATAATATTTACTCGCAGCAACAAATGTTCTCCACAGAATTTCTGAGCAGCCTATTCGATTTCTTAGCTCAGAACTTGTATAGTCAGCCGTTATAAGAATGTAATATAAGAGTTGTGTGACGCCGATTTGCGCCATTGTCGGATCAGCCGATTTCGTGATAACTAAAGTCAGAAATGTCCTGGTAAAGAACAGTCCAAACCAAACGTTTCAAAGATGAGTTCACTTAAATGAATAGAAGAAGACTCGATAACATTAGTAACATATTCATCAGCTTGAGTTATTAATCCGAACTGGTTTTGATCACATTTTTACGTCATTTTTTTCTTGTTCTTTGTTGCATTTTATAGACATTTTAAGAGCATTTTATTGATAATTTTTGGCGATGTTTTAGGTCATCAAAATCTGCCCCTAGTAATATCTCTATATAGAACGATTTTCCCAAGGATGAGCCAAAGTGACAGTTCGCGAAAACAAGTGAACATCACATGTATATCAGAGAATTATCCCTCCGCCGCGACAGCTGTTCAGCCCCTTCGTAAAGTGTTTGGTAATGGCTTCTGAGAAGACATCTCTATCCAGAAGTCTAAGAGTTTCGATGATGTATATGCACGTACGCGAGTCCGGGAAATAATTAAATTTAATTACATACGTGGAAAATCTTTTTAACATGCTCTCACAACCAGGAAAAGAAAACTGCCACGAATGTGCTCTCAATCACAGCTCGCCACACAACAGCACAAAGGCCGGAACCACGTGCATCGGTACGCATCGCGTACTCAAGTCTCGGTTTTAAAATAAACATATTTATCACACAAAAAGTAAATTCAATATAATATATAAAGGAAGAAAGATTTTTTTCAGAAGAGCACATAACACTGCACTTCCTAATTTCAATTATTTCTCGCGGCGCACTATATTTTTGTCGGACGAGGACACCACAAAAGGAAGTGTGGAAGCCATTTACAAGTTAGCCAACTGCAAACAAACGAATGCGGGAAGGGAGTCTAATGAGGGCTCAAGGGCACAAGAACCTTCAGTTATGTTACCAGCATTAGCTGTCACTTTGGCTCATCCTTAGGAAAATCGCTCTATAACTGAGGCCGTGCGCTTCGTGGCTTTAAGTTCTCCTTTCGGCCGCCAGGAGGCGCGACGTCGCTTGGTGAGCGGCGGCCTCGCCCTGGCGCTGAGCTGGTGCGCCGTGATGCTGTGTGCGGCGCTCGCGAGCTTCCGGGCGGTGAGCTGGGAGCCGCCCCAGCCGCAGACGCTGGCGCAGACGCTGGCCCGGCTCACCACGGTGTACGACCGCACGGCGCTCTTTCGCTCCACGCAGGCGGGCCACGAGGAAGACGAGGGTGCTTCTCTCTCTTTCATTCACTACTTCATTCATAATAAAAAATATATAAAATAAATAAATAAAAAATAAATAAATAAATAAATAAAAAATATATAAATAAAAAAATAAATAAAAAAAATAAATAAAAAATAAATAAATAAATAAATAAAAAATATATAAATAAATATAATAAAAAATACTACCAAATCAACTAGAAAACCCGTAGAGAATGTTGTTTTAAAATATAACGATATAAATGTGAACGATCCGGCAACAGTGGCTAATCTCTTTAACCAATACTTTTCGAGAATTGCTGCCGATCTCACCAAGGGTCTTCAGGCACAAAATTCAAAAACAGACAGTTCACCCAAAATTTTTGACACAATGTTCGTTTCCGAAACTTCTTCCTATGAAATTCTCAAAATAATCGGTAAACTAAAAAATAAATATTCGTCCGGTTTAGATGAATTCCCGGATTCTTTGTTAAAGACTTGTGCGTATGCCATTAAACACCCGTTAACTCACATATTTAATGCATCTTTATGCACTGGAACGTTTCCAGATATTTTCAAAACAGCTAAAATTAAGCCGCTTTTCAAAAAAGGCAACAAAAATGAAATTCAAAATTATCGGCCCATTTCTCTTTTATCAGTTTTTTCAAAAATATTAGAGAGACTTTTTTACGTACGGATGGAAACCTTTCTCACTAAACACGACGCCCTTTCAGATTGCCAACATGGATTTAGAAAATCAAAATCAACGGAAACAGCTATATTTTCTTTTCTTAAAGATGTCGCCTCATCATTGGATCAAAACGAGACACCTATTGGATTATTTTTAGATCTCTCAAAAGCTTTTGACGTCATTGATCATGACATTTTACTTTCCAAATTACCTTCATATGGAATTCGTGGTATTGCTCTAGATTGGTTATGTTCGTACCTTAAACAACGATCTCAGAGAGTTGAAATACCTTACTGGAATGATGGAACATTACATACGCACCTTTCCGACTCTTTGCCCGTAGCATGTGGAGTTCCTCAAGGATGGATTTTAGGCCCTATTCTGTTCCTACTTTACGTAAACGTATGCCCTTGACGATTCGAAACGGAAGAACGGTTCTCTTTGCGGATGATACGAACATCCTTTGCAATAAAGAAACCGTAAATAACAATATCAGATGTTTCAAATTGGTTCCGAAATAACAAATTAATAGTAAACGAAAAGAAAACGGTTTTAATGCAGTTTTCCATTTGAAATAAACAATTCTGTGCTCCATTGAAAATGAACCGTGTACCATTGACTGATGTTAAGGCAACAACATTTTTAGGTCTCTCAATTCAGTCAAACCTTAAATGCAACGTCCATTTCAATGAATTGAACACAAAATTAAGTTCATTATGCTACGCGTTCAGAATTCTTGCAAATTCAGTCAGCCTTCATAGTGCTCGTTGTGTATACTTCGCGAATGTTCATTCCCGCCTGAGATATGGCATAATATTCTGGGGAAATACATCTTATAGCTCCCAGACTTTTAGATTACAAAAACGAATTGTACGAATAATAACCAAATCCCACTCACGCGATTCATGTAAGCCTCTCTTCATTAATCTAGGAATTCTACCATTACCGTGTCTTTTTATTTACGAATCTCTCAATCGCTCAAGGGCGGGAATATTTTTTCAGAAAATGCCGAAGTCTATTACTATAACACTCGACGTAGAAATCATATTCATCAGGTGACAGTATCAACAGCTCATTACAAAAAATTCACATACAATACATGTACATTATTTACCATTTGGACTGTATAAATGAGTATAAACAAACTGTAACAACGATTGTACTACAGCTTCCGGGTCAATGATCCCCACCTCGATCAGGTTTTTCGTCCAGTTTTCCTGATCCATTGAGCGAATGCTGAGATAGCCCCTTGTTTTGCTTCTGGACATAAATGTAACTTCATTTTCTGTGCACGTCTTCTAGAATTCAGTGGGAAATACAATTATTCAAATTATCGTTTCCATGTTGTCGCGGCAGGAAGTAATAAGAGCCAAAATTTAATTTATTGCTTTGAAAATAGATTTTATTACATGGGAGTTTTTTTGTTTTTTTTTCTCCCTTTCAAAATTCAAAATTTATTGCTTGTTTATCCTTGAAAATAGATTTTATTACATGGGAGTTTTTTTTCTCCCTTTCAAAATTCAAAATTTATTGCTTGTTTATCCTTGAAAATAGATTTTATTACATGGGAGTTTTTTAAATTCAAAATTTAAGTAGTATATGACTTAGTGTAGGGATCACAGAATTTTGAAAATGTGCACACAATTCACTTTTCCCCATAGCACGTCATACGCAGTTTTTAACTGTTTTTTGACGTAAAATAAATAAAATAAAATTCATTCATTTTTATTTCTGTCATTCTTTATTTCCGTCTTTCTGTTCTTTCTTCTTTCTTTTCTTCCTTCCTATCTTCCTTTCTTCCTTCTTTATTTCCGTCTTTCTGTTCTTTCTTCTTTCTTTTCTTCCTTCCTTCCTATCTTCCTTCTTCCTTTCTTCCTTTCTTCCTTTCTTCCTTTTTTCTTTCTTCCTTTCTTCCTTTCTCTTCCTTTCTTCCTTTCTTCCTTTCTTCCTTTCTTCCTTTCTTCATTTCTTCCTTTCTTCCTTTCTTCTTTCTTCCTTTCTTCCTTTCTTCCTTTCTTCCTTTCTTCCTTTCTTCCTTTCTTCCTTTCTTCCTTTTCTTTCCTTTCTTCCTTTCTTCCTTTCTTCCTTTCTTCCTTTCTTCCTTTCTTCCTTTCTTCCTTTCTTCCTTTCTTCCTTTCTTCCTTTCTTCCTTTCTTCCTTTCTTCCTTTCTTTCCTTTCTTCCTTTCTTCCTTTCTTCCTTTCTTCCTTTCTTTCCTTTCTTCCTTTCTTCCTTTCTTCCTTTCTTCCTTTCTTCCTTTCTTCCTTTCTTCCTTTCTTCCTTTCTTCCTTTCTTCCTTTCTTCCTTTCTTCCTTTCTTTTTCTTCCTTTCTTCCTTTCTTCCTTTCTTCCTTTCTTCCTTTCTTCCATTCTTCCATTCTTCCATTCTTTCTTTCTTCCTTTCTTCCATTCTTTCTTTCTTCCTTTCTTCCATTCTTTCTTTCTTCCTTTCTTCCTTTCTTCCCGTCTTCCTTTCTTCCTTTCTTCCTTTCTTCCTTTCTTCCTTTCTTCCTTTCTTCCTTTCTTCCTTTCTTCCTTTCTTCCTTTCTCCTTACTTCCTTTCTTCCTTTCCTCTTTTCTTTCCTTCTTTTTCTTTCCTTCTTTTCCTTCTATTCTTTTTTTTTTTTTTCCTTTTCTTTTTCATTTTTCCTTTATTCTTCCTTTAGCTCAGACGGGAGTGATAAGAAAACTAACTAGAATGAGAAAATCTGTACGCTCTGTAACACCGTTAATGTATTTTCTCGCGAGCTCCTACGACTAAAGGGAAAGTATTGTAATGCTGGAGCAGACATTTTTCGACAAAAAACTTATTTTCTGGGACCCTAATATCTAAAAATTAATAAATCTTCTTCCTATATGTAGTACATTTCTCTCTCGTTGCATAGATAATATATTCTAAGTTTTGTGTGTCCTTAATAACTATCAATTGGTTCAGTAAAACGTCGGTCTGTCTCCCTGTCCGTCTGTCAATATGTCCGTCAGTCTGTCCATCTGTCGTCCATCTGTCCGTTCGTCTGTCTGTCAGTCCGTCTGTCTATTCGTCTGTCAGCCTGCCGTCCATTTGTCTGTTCGTCTGTCCGTTTGGTCCCTTTTCCGTCCGTTCATTTGTCCGTTCGTCAGTCCGTTCTTTGAAAATCGCTTGAGACTAAACAGTAAGCATTGTCACCGAAATTGATATTCCCCAATGGATCTCCTTGATGTCGCGGTCTACTGAATTAGAAACGGATATTTTGATTGTAAGAGTACTTACATGAAGCCTCAGGAACACTTTCTAAAGCTTCTCAAAAATGCCCACACTTTATTAGTTTTTTCTTAGCCTAAAAAAGTACGCGCAGTTACAATTTTCTCTGAGCTACCGAAAATTGCAAAATATTGAACTTTTTCGATGTTTTTCAATAACTACAATATTGAAGATCGAGATTTTTGCCTAATTTTGCATGAAATGAAGGCAATTTTGAAAGAAAACACGTTTGAGTTAATTTGGATTGTACTCGTAAATCTGGCGATGACAACCGTGCTTGTTTTGTTGGACATCTTCTAGTGTACACGGTTGTGAGCATTGTATTGGTAAGATTTGGAATTTGGCTTGTAAGAAGTGAATAATAAACTTTTGTTGTTGATTTACTTATAGGTGAATTTGTATTCATCAATTTGTCTGCAACCGGGAGCGGTAGCTCAGTGCATCAACTGATGTCACTGCAGTGCTTCTGACCGGGAGGTCCTAGGTTCGAGTCCTGACGGCGGCAGGATTTTCGACACTAGCTTGTCAGCTAGGTCGAATTCAGCCGCTGTCTAGCGGCCGCCGGCTCTGATCGGTATTTTCCGTGTTTCTCCGTCAACACCGGGCAAATGCTGGAGCAGTACCCTACCAAAACGGGCCACGGACCACCCGCGATCTTTCCTTCTTCTTCCTTGTCCTATCCTCTCCCCTTACACACACACATACACACACACACCCTTACACTAACATGCATTACACTACCACATACTCCGGGAGTCCGGTCGGGAGCTTAGAGCTTGTCCCGGCTGGGGCGGTGCCCCGCTGGTGGGAGAGTTCTGGTTAGGGGAAACCCCACTACTTGGCGGTAGGTTGTCGCCGGATCTCGCCATCCAGCGAAGGAAAATCGCCGCCATCTCCCGAGAACCAACATGCACTACACTTACGGGAATAACGCGCCCGGAAACACGAAAAAATCAATCAGTCTGCACGATTTCCAATTTGGCTTGTAAGAAGTGAATAATAAACTTTTGTTGTTGATTCACTTGCTGTTGGATTTGTCTGCACATAACACTTGGTGCATAAATGACTGTTCCATTTCTAGGCGTACTGGGAGAGATAGCGGCCAAAATGAAGAGCGGCGACCCTGAGCTGTCGGCAGATGAGGGACAGGATGTGGAGCCCGGGGCCCCGCATGTCGGATTCGTGATGTCGGAATCTCTGTTCCGCAGAGACAGTCGCCTTCCCGAATTCGTGGACAGGATCTCCGGTCGCAATCTGCTGTACAAGGTGCCGCAGCCCATTTTGTCGCCGATCTACGTGACCTGTCCCGTGCGAATAAACTGGCACCACAGAGAGAAGTTCAGTGCCTTGCTACAGTTGGCCGTGCAAGCGGGTCTTTTCCGGCATTACGAGCGGTATGTATACACACGCACATACAATCTCAAACACATGCTCCCTCAAACAAACGCATTCTCATACACTAACCCACAATCATATACTCTCACCCATGCTCACACATTTGAACACACATACACTGGCAAAGATAGTTCTTGACGCTAAAAATAGCGCTGTAAATTGTTTGGGAGAGTAACAGAATGCTGAATTTGGGTTACCCACAAAGCGTGGCTACCTCTTCCTAGCTTGCCACAAGGGAAAATTCTGAAAGGCAATTATTTGAGAACTATTAGTTTATCTCAGCGTGCGAATTATTGATAGTGTAAGAACTTTATCAATGTTACCTTGTTGTCAATGTTTCCTTAAACGAACGGATTGTTTTCTATTATAATTCGTGCGACATACAATTTCTACTCCCTACCGTCTCTTACGCGCCCAAAACACACACTGCTACCACTCGTCAAAGTTTAATTTCTTCAATGCCGCCAAAATGTGAATTACCACGTCTTTTGTCTGACGAGTCGATCTTTTGTGTAAACGCACGGCTGAAACATTCTCCAACAATTACCCCTCGTGGCGTCATATAAATATATCGTCGTATTTTTTCGAAATCTCAACGATTGGAGCGCGTTGGCGCGTCAAAGTCTCTCAGCTGAGGTCGCAAAAGCAATCCTACATAATTAAATTGATAGTGGGTAGTATATATACATGAATCTTAACGGTGTTTTACTCGCGCGAGGCGAGTCGAGTCACCGCGAAACTGTGTACGAAACCACCTTCTTTTTAAATAATGCGACTCTATCGCACCTTCATTTGGAAAGACGTTTAATTTTCGGCATGTTGACACTCGACACTGACTCCACTATCCGGCGCAATCTCGCGAACATCTATGAAAGCATTCAACTCTCAACTGTTTGCCCTTCCAAACATTTTCATGCGAAAGAAGTCTCTGTCTTTCTCTCTGGAAGCAAACGCGCCGTTTTTGGAGAAAAAATATTATAAGACCGTCGCGGGACGTTTAAAATGCATGCTTTTTACTGTTAATTAGCAACAAGGAATTGTTATAAATGATAGATTTCAAAGTAAGTCGCCCAATTTGAATTAATTTTGGCCGCCTAAGTGCCAAGAGTAGTCGATGTTTAATAATAGAGATACCGAGAGAGATACCGAGAGGGCATCAACTGATGTCACAACAGTGCCTCTGTTCTCGAGAAGTCTTTAGGTTCGAGCGCAAACGGTGGCAGGATTTTCGACTCTGGTTTTTCACCTAGGTTGAATTTAGTCGCTGTCTGGAGAAGAATTCTAACGGCCAACTGCTCTGATCGGTAGTTTTCCGTATTTTCTTCCATCAACATGAGGTGAATGTCGGAGCAGTATTGTAACATACGGGCCACGAACATCGCGCGATCTTTCCTTTCTCTTCCTTGTCCTAACCTCACTGCCAACTTACAATCACACTTAGTTGCACTACACTACCACACATGTCAGGAGTCGGGAGCTTAGAGCTTGTCCTATTATTTTGTCACACACACACACACATTGTTTCCCGTTTGGTTGGTATCTCATCTTGAACTGATGTTTGGCATGTACATATCTTTTTGAAGAAGTCAGAACATGTACTTGCTCAACACCAATGCACGATGCCTTACAAATAGGGGGAAAATAAACTAACCCTATATGTCATAGAAGTTTTGTATATTTATACTGAGTCACCCGGTAGAGAGGATGATGGTGTTAATACTAATGATATTCATAATAATAATAATAATAATAATAATAATAATAATAATAATAATAATAATTAACAGATAAATCAGTGGAAGCAAATAAGCCTGATATTGTCGTATTCGACAAAACTACTCCTAGGGCAATAATAATAGATATCGCAGTCCCACTAAATCATAATCTGCTGACAACTATTGCAGAAAAGAAAAGAAAATATCAGCCACTCTCAATTGAACTGAAAAACTTGTACAAACTAATTGAGGTAGATATTGTACCCGTAGTTATTTCAACTAATAGGCTTGTGGCTGAAGATTGGAGGATTGTGAAAGCAAAACTCCGTCTAAATGAGTGGCACCTCAGAACCACGCAGAAGGCCGTGTTGCTGGCAACCAACAACATTTTGCGCAAGGTTCTCTCCCTAAATCATTGAAGCAGAACCTGAGTGCACTGGAGCAAGAACTTCTCACCACCTGTCTCACCATATGTGTTGACGTTCTGTCCTTTAGTTATCCTTGAAAACTCCGGAAGAGCGTGAAATATGAAATATAATAATAATAATAATAATAATAATAATAATAATAATAAACAACAACAACAACAACAACTGTGCAGCCAGTCCGGATAGCCGAGATCGCTAAGTCAGTAGTACCGGGGTGATCTCGGACGGAAGGATCGCGAGTTCGAGTCCCATGGGTGTGTTTGTGTATGTCTATGTTCGTGTGTGTCTGTATGTGTTTGTGTATGTCTGTTTATGTGTGCCGTACATTCATCCTTCATTATCATCATCATTCCATCTTCCATTCCCCTCAGGACTAACAACCCTGGAGTATAAAAATCGGATTCAGCCGAATGCTGATCCCCCTAATTAGTTACAACGTGATAAAATGATACTGAGCCCGTGCAAGTGCATGTCCTGCGTCGTTCAAGATGGCCTATTCGCGAGCAAAATAATAATAATAATAATAATAATAATAGTAATAATAATAGTAATAATAATAGTAATAATAATAATAGTAATAATAATAATAATAATAATAACAACAACTATGCATATGTGCCCCAGGATGCTCATAGAAGCACCACTAAGGATGGTGGTCCCAGAAGTGGCGCCCTCCGACACCCCGCAGGCGCTGGGGCTGTCCGCCATGTTGGAGCCGCTGGTGGCGCTGTGCCTCGGAGTGGCGCTGGCGGGCACCGCCTTCCTCGCGGAGCGATTCGCCAAGGGGCGCGACCAACGAGTTAGAGAGGGAGATACACAGTTGTAGTGTGACCACGGTATGCGTATCATTTATTTTATTTTTATTTATTTAATAGGTAATTAAGCCATTACAATACCTACATTCTATCGCGTTCTAACCTTTCGTATTCTGGTATACGTATCATACAGTAGCTCCGTGTTAAGGTAGCTGTCTACCTGAGAAAAAAAATTTAAAATTTTGGGTCTATTTTATTTTTCCTTCTACATTTGATTTCTTTGTGTTTTAAGAGATCAAATATTTTTTAAAAAAATCTCTTTGTTTATAATTATTAGGTAAAAATGCAGATTTTTACTTCAAACATCATAACTTACAACAAATTGATATTTTTGATAATTCTTTCTTAAATTAATCATAATTGAATATTCTAGTGAAGGAACTAGAATTGTAAAGGTACTGTGAAAACTAAGGGGTTATGATTTATTATTTGAGAAAAACATTGTTTATAAATTTATTCTGGACATTTTAGCTCATAAAACTGGAACTTTTAGTGACAGATTAATTATTCTAGTTCTTCCACTAGAGCAATTCACGAGTTACAAGCTACTAAAAGAATTATATTATTATCTTTAATAGTTTATGATTTATGATGTTCGACGTGTATGAATGTGCTGAAAATTTCATTTATTAAGGACTTGAAGTTGACACTCACTTTGCATTTTTTGTCTCAAAACTACGAAGAAACGGTTTGAAGCATTTAAAAAACAATAAAACAGAGCATACGACCCAATAAAAATTGAAAAACACAAGCTTTCACGATTTTTCATCATTCGCAGATAGACAGCTAATGCCCTATGATGTGTTGGTCTGCGACTCTTGCGTTCCGCGCGGCAATGAAGGAACACTACGACGATTACGAACACTACAGATTTGTTCTGTTAAATACGATCAAAAAGGAGATATTTGTATATTTTAATTTCTTCTTGAATATAACTGAGTATACAACATGTGAAGTAGAATTTTTTGAACTGTTTTTAAGGAAAGGAAACATTTAAATGTAATGAATGTTGTCCAGTGAGAGTGAATAATAGAATCATAAGGAACAATAACTATTTATTTACTTTTCATGAAATTTCTAGAAATTAAGCTAATCTAATTAGTAAATAAGGGTATTTTTAGAGCTAATAATATTTCTTTGTCCTTTAACAACTTTCATCTCTAGATCTTTTGGTAAAGGTAAAAAAATAAATCAGGGTACTTCCTTTATTATTGCTGCATTTATATGCAGAAAAGTATGTCCCTTTCGACACACGCATTATTATTACTGTGTAATATAGAAAATTATAACAATACTGTCGGTGCAAATGAAATATGACCCAATACGTGTGAAATGTAAGGTTAGAATGTTGGTTCTGTGTAATTTTACATGTTATTTAATAGCTTGCTCTTGAAATAAGTAATGGGATATAAATCCACTAGGTCAAGAAAAAACACTACTTATGTGTTAGGTTTTTATCCAGCCCTTAATAAACGCAATTTTACCAACCAATCCGTATACTTCAGTAGCGGTTTTCTGTAGTTTTAGTTTGAATCCATCAGGATCACAAGCCAAACTAGCCAAAAAAGTGCTGAACTGTGTTATTATATGATACGTAAACTGTGGTGTGAGAATAGCGCCGGCATTATTGAAAAAGGAGAGTCACTCTCCGCCGTGCTAAAAGGTGTCAAACTTTTCACGATTTTTTTTTCTTGGTTGGACATACTTTTGCAGGTAAGTATAATATTGTGGAGGCGTTACAAATGATGCGAGAGAGTATGTGCTGTTACAACACCACTGGTTTTAAAACAGATTTCATTTAAGACAAAAATCTTTAATCAATATTGTTTTGTAATGTTAACTTTTTCGAAAATATGGAGTCCGCCGGAAATGGGACTAACACAATTTTTTTAACCGTTTTTTGAAACAAGAAGAAAATTTAAGGGGAAAAGGGTATAGCCGAATAAAGCGGTGAAAAGTGCCTCCAAACCAAATTGATCATTTAGATGCTCGTATGAAAGAGAATTCAAAATGACGTAGATTCATGAAAAATCAGTCTCCTAGGGCAATCTGTTGCAGAGATACAACGAGAAATGTGTTTTGCATGTTTTATTTTTTTCTCAGCGCCTATTGCGTGTATCAGGTGAAAACAATTGCAGAGTCGGGGAAACATAGTTCAATTTTAAGGTATTTTGTCAACAAATTTTGACACCAAATTCATATAGAAAAAAATTGAAATTCTTTTTCGACGTGATAACGCTGAAGCACTGTCTCAATTTTCCCCCTGAAATGGGTCTTTAATATTCTATAACATATTTTTTTCACATTTTTAATCAATGTGGGTGGATAGTAGTGAAAAAAATGAAACTAATTTTTAATTTAAACATTTGAAATTCGCGCCTAAATGTGATGAAAAAAAGGTTAACTGATATTTAAACACAGATTTAAACACAACATATGAGCTCGAAATCTTACAGGTGTTACAGCGATTATGCATCAAATTCAATCGGAATAACCTTGGTGAAAAGCATGGTGGAAAGAGATGGGTGACCTCTTGCACATCCGACTTTAGCCAATGAGCTTCAGGCACCAGTGTGCGTCATAATATTAACGTGAATTTGTGTACAGCGTGGTTTGGGGGCACGAGACCTGTATCATTATTTTAAATGTCCTTTGTCCTATCCGAGGACAAAGTTTAATTAAAAATTTGAAGCCATTTTTGAAAAAATTTTGAAAATGTTTCTGAGTCTTCATTCAATGTACCCCACAAAATCAAAATATTCGTTTCAGTCTCGCAGAGTCTCGAGTTCTTTTAAAGCAATCGGGAACAATTTTTTTGAAAACCTTCTTAACGGTTTAAGTGCTATCGTTGACAAGAATCGGACGGACGAAGAGACAGACGTTTTGCGTCAATTGATTTGTCGATATCAGAACATAGATTTTGTCAACGTGTTAGAGGAATTTACTACATTTAGGAATAACAAACTGAAAGCAGAACCAATTCAGTGGCTTGGTGATAATCGCCATGTGACACCTTGAAACATGGCGGCGGATCATTGGTTGCTATGCGACTTCGCAGAAACTTTCCTGCCCATCTGGCGACTATCCGCTATGGAAAGGCATTATTCTCAACACTTTCCACCAACTCCCTGTGACATTCTCGGGCGTTTCTACCATGGAGAACAGTTATATCGGTGTAGGAGCGCTTCTTGAAACGGTTTATTTATTTATTTATTTATTTATTTCACGTCAAAAAAACAGTTAAAAACTGCGTATGACGTGCTATGGGGAAAAGTGAATTGTGTGCACATTTTTAAAATTCTGTGATCCCTACACTAAGTCTAATACTAATTAAATTTTGAATTTTTGAAAGGGAGAAAAAGAAACAAAAAACTCCCAAATTTTGAATTTTGAAAAAACTCCCATGTAATAAAATCTATTTTCATAAATAAGCAATAAATTTTGAATTTTGAAAGGGAGAAAAAAACAACAACAAAATTCCCATGTAATAAAATCTATTTTCAAAGATAAATAAGCAATAAATTTTGGCTCTTATTACTTCCTGCCGCGACAACATGGAAACGATAATTTGAATAATAGTATTTCCCACTGAATTCTAGAAGACGTGCACAGAAAATGAAGTTACATTTATGTCCAGAAGCAAAACAAGGGGCCATCTCAGCATTTGCTCAATGGATCAGGGAAACTGGACGAAAAACCTGATCGAGATGGACTTCGCAGAAACTTTCCTGCCCATCTGGCGACTATCCGCTATGGAGAGGCATTATTCTCAACACTTTCCACCAATTCCCTGTGACATTCTCTGGCATTTCTACCATGGAGAACAGCTATATCGGTGTAGGAGCGCTCCTTGAAACGGTTACATTCATCTCGCACAGTGGCAGTCAGACAACTGATTTCGCATTGCTCTCTGCTATACATAAGAGCTCTCTATTGCTCTCTGCTATACATAAGAGAGACACACAGCCTTTTGTTGAAGTGATCACACCCTACTGCATGGTTTTTTCACGCCACAAATGAAATTGTGTGATCTGATAACATTTATTTTAGAACAAAAATAGTTGCCATGACTTATTTCCCAACCCATGGAATATGCACATACGAGACTAATAAGTTACACGTATGGAAGTACTAATCAATCGATGCACAGACGTCCTTTCTATAATACAGGAAGTAACTAGTCACAAGTGATACTGAAATACACGTAAAGCACAGATACGTTAGTGATGAACTGCATAGCAAATATTGTATTGACCTCATACATTTGAAGTCTCGAAAGCTATCGGTTGGATATTAATAGGGAAAGTTAGGGATTTCAAAAAGCCAAAACATCTTTTGCAACTATTGCTTTTATTAACAAAAGTGTGTGGGTGAACATATTTACAAGTATACAAAACTTAACAATACAAAATAAAGTCCATACTTCGAAGGAGATGTGGAACAGTGTAAGCACGCGACTTGCAGTTGGTGACGTTAGGAGAAGTTATTTCATTGAGCATTTTCTAACCATGCAGTCAAGAAGTTCTAAAAGAATTGTTATGGGGAATTGAAAGGACTTTTACAAGTGACCAGGGAGATATTTAAGTTCAACCCTAATTGGAAGTCGCAAGATAACATTTAGAGACATTATTTTATGGTCTTTCGAAAGGAATTGATTTTCTTCGCTATTATATTATATAATTTTACTTTTTCACCTCTTGTTATTGACAGAAACTATCTGTTAAAGTTCATCTCAATCTGCCATTTTCAGATTAGTTTCTGATGACTTCTCGACTCGTTTGCTTCCACATTTTGTCGTCTACTCGACATTAACGTTAATGAAAAATGTAATATTACTGGTGTTTGGAATGTGAATTGGCGGTCATGTTATGCGAGGTATATATACTCGAATAGACTATGTGAGTATAACGAAAATATTAGTGAGAACGCAAAAGCACCCAAAATTTCGTTCTCTCTGGTTACCACAAAGATTTGGGGTATGTCATGTTGATATTTGGTAATAGTATCTGTGTTTAGGGATGTGGAGGGCAATTAATGAAAATCAAGGAGCGGTGAACGCAACTAACAACTAAACAGTGTATCGCGCACTTTTCATCTGATACTAATTTAGAATTTTTTTTATTCCTTTCTTTTCAGTTAAAAGCGAATTGTCCCTTCCATTTAGATGGTTTATTAGAAATATTTTGGGATATGTTTGGTCATCAGTTGTTAGCAACTTAACGTATTTAACTTTTTTGAGTCTGTATATAATATATAATTCTTAGATTAAGTGAAATCGACCCTGTAGGTTGAGATGATATCACACTGCAATGAAACAAAATTATTGAAGACAACTTTCATTCTGAAATCAATTATTACAATTTTTTATATTCTAAAATATACATTGTGGAGACGGACAACAACGTTTGGACAAACGTTTAAGTTGTTTATAGAAATAAATATTACAAAGGACACTGTCATTGATCAAATTACCGATATACCCCGCGCAGAGATTACATAAATGACCATTCATTAATAACAAATCATTTTAAAAAAGTTCATACTTTTTCAAAAACAATTGATTCTCGTATTTACTTGTACTACTTATCATGTTAAATGTTCATATGTTAAAAAATAAACGGTGAAAATAAATAAATAAATATGCAAGTTTAAAATATGAAATGTTTAGCATTTTTCAAAATACTATACTGTTTTATCGACATAATGGAATCAAATTGACGTCTGAAAAGTAGCTCTAAACAGCCGCTGTCCGTTAAGGTTTTTATCAGCCACGTAATATTTGTATAAGATCTACGACAGTGATATCAAGGTCTACTAGTAGCAGTAGCAGGCTTCATGGAACCGAGGCATGCTTCGAGCTTATCAGCGCAACTAGCGTTGGGAAAGGTAACTATCGGTAATAACCATGCTCGCAGACGACAGTGGAATGGACTGAACGAGGTGATCGATAAATCAAAATTTCCAAACTTAATAAATAATGCAGCTATATTATATAAATGTATGGTAGCAAATTTTTGTTTGTGAATACGTATTTTCAATAATGAAATTGCTAAAAAAAAGAAGCACAGGGTTCAATTAAGTATTGAAATGTTGAAAAATAGTGTATGAAAATGAAAAGGTTTTAAGGATGCACAGAAAAATAAAAGTAAAATATAAATAAAAAAATTAAATTTATCTAATCCTGCCTAATCGTATTTCATATGTAAAGCTTTAAAGAATTCAGGGCGACTTCGACTACCTACTGCTCTCTCGTGGCGAAGTGATAAACTGCTTGGAGGGGTTATTTCGCCTTGCTACCTGTGCCACGAATATCTTCTGGTGATATCGATCACTGATCTACAATTTCACTTGAATCATGGAACAATCAAAGAAAATGAACGATTGGCGAACCATCACATCAAGTCAGAGTAAGGCTATTTCTTATATATTTCTTTTTCTAATAGAGTGGTGTGTGTGTGTGGTGGGGGGGGAATTCCGACTCAGTCAAAGAGTATAGATACACATCCAACTGCCAGTTAGTTGCTCTGTAACGGCATAATGACTTAACTTGCTTTTCAGGATTAATCCCAACATCTCCTCCGAGGTGCATGTCGTGTCGTATCGTATCGTGATATGTCGTGGGGTGTCGTAACGTGACCAGAACCGTCTTTAAACCCGACTTACTCGAGTTTCGACCCTTGAATGAAGAGGGCCCATTTTTTTCTTGCCGGATATTAAGATTTTATGGATGTTTCTTACATCTCTTCCCACAATGAGAACGTAAAGTGTCACATTGTACATTAACATAAATTGCCTATAACATAAAAACTAAGTATTTCCCTCTCAAATCATTGATACTTTGATCAACCAATATCAATCAAATGAAGCTCTTTGAAATTTAAGACTCGTTACACAATTCTAAATGTTGAAAAAAATTGCATTCATATTAATGATAAAAGATACGGTGGAGTCCATTTGCGTTGCTCGTTGATTTCGTTGAAGTTACTTTACGTTTACCCTTCTCAAACGTTAAGATTTACGTAACACTGACAAAACGATACACTTACCTATATTTTTCATTATGCTGCGTACGTTTACGTTACGTTTACGTTACGTTTACGTTACGTTTTTTTTTTACGTTACGTTTACGTTACTTTACGTTACGTTTACGTTACGTTTACGTTACGTTTACGTTACGTTTACGTTACGTTTACGTTACGTTTACGTTACGTTTACGTTACGTTTACGTTACGTTTACGTTACGTTTACGTTACGTTTACGTTACGTTTACGTTACGTTTACGTTACGTTTACGTTACGTTTACGTTACGTTTACGTTACGTTTACGTTACGTTACGATTACGTAATGCCTAGGCTTAGTTCCTTGTTACGTTCCCATTGTGGTCTCAGTTTCCCTGAACGTCCTCGTGGCGAGCGAGGCTGAGGTCAATGCTGCCCGCGAGGCGGCGGGGGCTTCAGGTCTACAACGAAGCCCGACGCGGCGCCCTGCTGCTGCTGCTGGTGGTGATGCAGTTGTTGTTGGAGCTGCTGCTGCTGTTGGTGATGGTGGTGCGGCGGGCGCGGGGTGCTGAAGAGCGCCATGGACAGCATGCTGTTGTAGTTGGCCAGCGCTCGCTGCATGTCGGCGTGGTTCATCACCGTTCCGCCGCGCAGCGCCCCGCCGCCCGACAGCACGCTGCCCGGCGCCTGCGCAGACAAACGCGCTCGCGTTTAGCCCTGAAGAAGGTCGAAATGTGGCGAGCGAAAATGACATTCTTTCCCTGTTATTGTGTGGAGTGCCAGTAACATCCTCTGTACACATACACACATCTTCATACGAACGTGTGCGCGTTTAACCCTGACGAAGGTCATAGTGTGATGTCCAAAATTGGGAATTCTTTCCCAATGAAAGTGCGATGTATGAGTATAAGCCTTTACAGCCAATTAGAAATCTGCCCTCAAATGTTCAACTCACCGCATGGTTGGCGGCCGCAAGTTAGTCCCCCTTATGTCAGAGGAGTCAGACAACATACATGAACACACATGAACACACATGAACACTTACGAACATGGACGAAAATTCACGAACAAAGAAGAGCAAACTCAATCTCCCCGCGAATACTGACGTACACACTGAATGACATCTTTTTACATTTAGGAATAAACTACTCCAAATTTTAACTCAGTGGCATGGCAGCGCATCGAGTTGGACCACCTGCTGTACTGAAAACATCCACAAATACATACGAACATAGACAAACACTAACAAACACGAACATATCCGATCATCTAGCGAATACTTACGCACACATCCTTTTACATCCAAGATGAAACTTGACAACTCCAATGTTTAACTTACCGGCATGGCCACGGCCGGGAATTGGATCCTCTACTCAGAATAAATCAAACACATACGAACATAGACAAACAAGCACGAACATATCCCATCACGTAGCGAATACCGACGTACACACAGAGTGACTTCTTTTCTCCAAGTAGAAATCTCTTCTCCAATATTTAGACACAGGCACGGCGGGGCCCGGAATTAGATCCCTCGCTGTACTCAACCGCACACGAACATAAACGAACGCTCACAAACAAACACGAACACATCCGATCATCCAGCGAATACTGTCGTACACATTGAGTAGCATCCCTTATATTAAAAAAGAAACCCGTGTCGTCCAATCTTCAACATACTGGCGTGGAGGCGTCCATTAGTTAGATCCCTGCTGTACTCAGAACTCACACGAACAGACACGAACATAGCGAACACTCACAAACAAACACTAACACATCCGATCGTCCAGCGAACACCGCGTACACACAGAGTGACATCCCTTTATATTCAAGATGTCGTCCAATGTTGGACTTACTGGCATGGAGGCGGCCGAGAGCGTGGCCCCCTGCTGGCGGAGCAGCTGGCGCAAGGCCTCCTGGGAGAAGTCCTGCGCGGGCGGCCCGGCGAAGGTGTGCGGGCCCAGCGCGCCGCTGCCGCCGCTCATCTTGAGGTAGTCGCTCAGCGTGATCACTGGCAGCTGATTGGCTCCCCCGCCGCCGGAGCCCGCCGACAACTGGGGCACAACGATGATCGTTATACGCGAAACACTAAGCGTTTTCGTTTAGAAAGAAAATTGATTGATTGATTAGTGATTCCGGGCGCGTCAACTTGTAAGGTCATTAGTTTCGTAAGTGTAGTGCATGTTTCTTCCCCGGGAGTTGGCGGTGATATTTCCCCGCTGGATGGCGAGATCCGGCACCGACCTACCCTAGCGGTTTTTTTCCCAAGGTCTGTTCCAATATCTGTCTTAAAATAATAGATTTCAACTAGGAAAACATCTCTATTTTCAATATGTGTCTGTGAAAATGTGTCCCTGTATGAATGTGTCTGTTTGCCCGGGTGTCTGAATGTCTTTTGGTGTGTATGTCTGTTTATGTGTTTGTCTATTTAGTGTATGTCGGTCTGTGTACGTGTCGTTGTGTCGGCATCTGTCTGTCTGTCGTATTAATGAAATGATAGCGATCCTGTCACAATTCTATCCGTGTGTCTGAGAGTCTGACTGTGTTCAGTGTGCTTGTCTGGTGTCCTACCTGCATGTCTGTTGGTTCGCGTCTGCCTGTGTGTCGTTTAAGTGTATCTCCCACCATCGGGACACCACCCCAGCCGGGATCAGCTCTGAGCTCCCGACCGGTCTCCCTGCATATGTATTGCATGTTAGTGTGTGTGTAAGTAATGGGAAGGAAAGATCGCGTGCGGTCCTTGGCCCGTGTATTAGGGTACTGCTCTGGCATTCGCTTGGTGTTGATCGGAGAAACCACGAAAAACTACCGATCCGAACAACCCGCCGCAATAATTCTCTGAAAGCTGAAAAGCTAGTGTCGAAAATCCTGCCGCCGTCGGGACTCGCACATAGGACCTCCCGGTGAGAGACGCTGCAGCGATATCAGTTGATGCACTGAACCAGTGATGATTGATTAGTGATTCTGAACGAGTCAACTACCGACGTCATTAGTCCCGTTAGAGTAGTGCATGTTTTCATCGGGAGGTGGTGGTGTTCTTCGCGAAATCCGGCGCCCACCAACCGTCGTTTTCCCCAACCAGGTATCGCCCACCAGCAGTGCACCGCCCTAGTCTAGACCAGCTCAAAGCTCCCGACCGGTCTCCCGGCATGTGTGGTAGAGATGGGCTTAACAGCTTTTCGTCAATAGCCGTTATCACGAAAACAGCTGACTCGTAATAGCTGTTATTAATAACAGTTGAAAAATAACAGGTCCATGACCAGCAACCTAACATGGCCGACTGTGCTAAGAGTTAAAGCAGTTGTAGCGACTGCTAAGAGTTAAACCACGCAAAACGAATAACGTTGGTAGCACCGTAAAGCTTGTGCAGCTACCTTAAGGCGGTTCCTTGCACTACTTTCCCTAACAGGTTTGAAAAGAGAAGCAGCTGATGAACGAGACTGGGATGAACTGCCAAGGATGAATAGTAATTCATATAATGTGTAGCGAATGTGTATAGAAAATAGAATATTACTAAAATCAAAGTGATTCGGATTCAGATTGCAAATATTCTTTCGAATATGCAACTTTTGCATGGTGAAGTGACGAGTGCGAAAAATAATGAGAAAGTGTTTTCTTATCTATAGCTAAAAATGTTCATGACGATCGAATATCAAGTATTATAACGTGAGTTATTTGACGTAACTCTTTTATTTTATTGGACCTAGGAAATATTAGTTGATCTCACTAAGCAGCAATGGGCCAGAAATAAGTTAACAGATTGGACGTACTTTAATTAAAGGACAAACCCTTTTGTAGTGAATACAATAAAATATAAAACTATTGTGGCACATGGTGAGTAATAATGATGAATTATGTATTAATGAATCTATAATTTGAACACTGGCAAATCATGATTAATTAGCTGCAGTGAAGCTGCTATCATACAAAATGGTTGCCACAAAAGCTTGTAGTAGTTCGGATTAGGCCCAGTAGGTTGCAGTTCTATGCATTTCAACCGGCAACAGCCAATAACAGGATAAACGAAATAACTGTTATTTCGCGTAACCGTTACGAAACGTTAACGGTTAAGAAATAACAGTTTAGCTGTTAAGGGCACATCCCTAATGTGTGGTAGTGTACCGCGTGTAAATATAAAGAGTGAAGACAAGGAATGGGAAGGAAAGATCGCGGGCGGTCCGTGACGCTTGTGTTAGTGTCTCTCCTACGGTGTTCTTCCCGAACCAGAAAGGCATTTGTATCTGTGTGTGTGTGTGTTGAGCACGACGTCGCTCACCGGCAGCGCCGTGACGCCCTTGAGGGTTGAGCCGGCCGTCTGGCCGCCCGCACCGCCGCCCCCTGCAGGCAGGTTGAGCGGCGTCTGCAGGGTGAGCGGACCCTGCAGGCCCTGCAGCCCGGCCAGGCCTTGCAGGCCCGCCACGCCGTTGCTCACTGAAACAAGGAAATTAAAAGTAAATAAAACAGATGTTGTCTGGTATCAATTTTTAAATTTCTACTTAAGATCTTTTCGATCGCGTAGCGATCATCGTCAGAGCTGAAATTTACAAATTAAACATTAAACAATTTATCTACTATCTATCTGTTTAATGTTTAATTTGTAAATTTCAGCTCTGACGATGATCGCTACGCGATCGAAAAGATCTTAAGTAGAAATATAAAAATTGATACCAGACAACATCTGTTTTATTTACTTTGAATTAATAAGGTATCTACATCACCAACACTCTAATTAACAAGGAAATTAGTCATATTGCTATTTTTATTGTTAACATTCCGTCACTCGCGGGCCATTCGTAACACCGTACTCGCGCGATGGACTCCGTCCAACACAATATTAAGGAGTTTATTTTTTTCATTAACATCATTTATACATTTTTCTTATGTATCTGTGCTTATATTATATTTGAATATACCACGGAAAGATACGTAAATAATTAGTTGCAAACCATTTTGAAGATTTTATTATATTTCCGTCACTCGCGCGGCCATTCGTTGCACGAGCACTCGCGCGTTGGACTATGTCCAACGCCCGCATTATTTAGTTATAACATTTCTGTTTTTGCACACTAACGAAGAAAAATCCATAAACACAACATTTAAAATGTTCAACATTCTCATATTACAGAAATATCATTTTTATCAATTATACAAAAACACCGTTCTATACGCCAGTACCCGCATATTGGATTCTATCAAACAGGCACTAAGATTTTACTTCAGGGTATGGCGACACTAATCCCCGAATAAAAGAAGAATGTGGTTGGCAGTTCGGTGTGGAGGGGGCGGCGTTGCCGCGTACTGCGCGCTCTACCACGTGCTTTGGACACTAAGACGAACAGCTGAGAGAAATCGCTCTCACAATACTCTTGGACACTGTAAGCTCAACACACGTCGACGCTCAGCCGATAAACTGCAGCACTCCGGATACGCGATTCATTTCGCGGTTCAAACGTGACAACATCGGGCAAATGGCGATACTTCTGATTCGCTGTTGCCTAGGTTACGGAGCTGATGTCATCATGTTACCGGGAACTGTCAACCACATTATTCTTTTATTCGGATAATACGCATAATAGAGATAAGAAGTTTATCGACATCCTTCCCAGTTACAATTCGTGGAATAGAAGCATTGGTTTTGTACGTGGAAGGCTAACATTCCTTTCTTAACGAGAAAAGAAACTTCTGTTTGAGTCTATCCAACAGCGCGAGTGACGGAGTGTTAATGCTCTTATAATAGTATTCGTAGGTTCTGATAATTACTCTGTATCAGTGCAAACCTTCCACACTTTATAAATCATATTGTAATCTTAGAGTGCTTGTGTGGTCTACAAGTGGTACATGTAGCTCGCTCGTGGCGCATAGCGAAGTCGTTGGCTTTTCACAATTGAGGGCCGGGTTCGATTCCCGTCGAGTCTCATGTGAAATTTGTTCCAACAAAACGAATTTGGCTGCTTCACAAGGGCTCGTCCAAACTCTGTGAACTGTCCTAAAGCCTACCCCTATCCTTATTCTTTTCTAAATCTGGCTGCTGAGTAGTGATGCAGAAGCGCTTTATAAACACTCACGCGGAGATGCTACCTGGCGGTCCTCCAACTGATTGCAACGAGACGTGACATATTATGAAAATATTAGAGGAGGATTATTTCCCAAGCACTCTGATTAACGGAGAATTACTCACCGGCGCAAAGAGCTCAACGCTCCCCACGGGGCTTGGATTGATTGATTGATTGATTTTTTCGTGTTTTCGGTCGCGTCGACAGCTCTGGTCATTAGTCCCGTAAGTGTAGTGCGTGTTTTTTCTCGAGAGATGGCGGTCATCTTCCCCCGCTGGATGGCGAGTTCCGGCGCCGACCTACCGTCGGTTAGCGGGGTTTCCCTAACCAGGACTCTCCCACCAGCGGGGCACCGCCCCAGCCGGGACAAGCACTAAGCTCCCGACCGGTCTCCCGGAAGATGTGGTAGTGTAGTGCATGTTAGTGTAAGTGTGTGTGTGTGTGTGTGTGTGTGTGTGTGTGTGTGGAGGGGGAGAGGATAGGACAAGGAAGAGGAAGGATAGATCGCGCGCGGTCCGTGGCTCGTTTGGTAGGGTACTGCTCCAGCATTCGCCTGGTGTTGATCGGAGAAACCACGGAAAACTACCGATCAGAGCAGTCGGCCGCTAGAATTCTCCTCCAGAAAGCGACTGAATTCGACCTAGCTGAAAATCTAGTGTCGTAAATCCTGCCGCCGTCAGGACTCGAACCTATGACCTTCCGGTCAGAGGCGCTGCAGTGACATCAGTTGATGCACTGAGCTACCGCTCCCGGTTTTTGCATGATGCTTCAACTTACTTTGCAGTCCACCATTGACGAGAATGGCGTTGCCGAGAGCGGAGTTGAGTCCGGTGTTGAGCCCTGAATTGAGTCCTTGCAGGGTCTGCAGGCCCTGCAGGCCGTTGAGGTTTGCGGGCAACACGACACCTGGATGTTTCCCGCCGTTGTCTCCACCGTTTCCACTTCCATCGTTATTGTTGTTGTTTACATCCTGAAAATGTAATGTTCTAAATCAGCGTTGAAGGTCAAAAGCCATAGTGTCTAAGAAAATCGACATTATTTAAAGAATAAATAACTAGTTTACATTAGGGTGGTGAATATTTGGACTTTCTTGGATTGCTTCTCCCTCTAACTTAATATTAGTTATTGTTGAACCTTTCTTTCCAAATTTTGACTTGCATCACCGAAACACTTCTAATTATTTTGAGTTGGTACTTTTTAGATTCCTATTATTTATAGAAATAAGATAGATAATCGTGAACATGAAAATCGAAACTACTCGTAAATAGAATTGAAAGTTTTATTACACAATTTCCTGCGCTGCTGAGATTGTGTCATTGAGAAACTGGAGCAGAATACAAAATGGAGTTTGGGCAAATTTTTCGAATTGGGTTTCTCTACAAGCAATAAAAAATTAAAATCCTACCAATCTGTACCCGTACCCTCATAATTTGAAGCTATTGGAACCAAATAAGACAGTGCAGTTCGGTAATTTTGATGATGAGCAATTTGGGGGTTTGGTTTGAGTTTGGGCTTAGGGGGCGGGTGATTAATGGGTTTTGGGAAATGGATGATTCGCAAAATATATCAGGTATGATTTCCTAAATGTAATTAGACTGGGGACTCTCTTGGTTTGGTATGGCGGAGGTCAATCTTTTGACAAGAGAATGTGTAGTTTTAAAAGAACCCCAGTTTGGCTGTGCTCAACTTCAAGTATCTCTCTTCAAATTAAAACACAAATTGTTTATGAGTTTCTCAAAGAAATTTGATGGAAACAATTTAGAGAACAGGATATCTTATAAGAAATAAAAAACACATCCACTGCATGAAGTAATGATTGTTTTCATGCATTGATTATTTCGTCTGAGATTCCGCAATTTTTACGGGTATTACAAGTCTTTTTAATAAAAGAACTGTCGTCAGAAGTAATTCAAGTTTCTTCTCTGTTTGTATGACCGTTTGTATTTTATATTAGAAACAAAACAATGGGATCAGAAAATATCGGTAAAACAGTTGTAAACAAAAATATGTAAATCGGCATGATTTGTCGAATAATCTTTTCCATTAAATTAGATTTTGTACTGTACTGTACGGTGTGATTTGTAATCTCTTTGTACCGATTGTGATTGTTATTGCGATTCAAAACAAAATTAAATGAATATAGATCAAGCTGGCAAGGTTGGGATATAAAGCTGGGAATATTAATGTCTTAGAGATCTGTCTAGTAGAATTAACTTCACGTATTATCATAAAATCTACCATTGCGTTTTGAACAAAATGTCCATTTATTTGGTATTTTGATGTCATTGATCTTCAAATGTCATTAGCACAATCTGCTCTCTTTTCTGTGATAAACGAATTGAATAAAAATAGACTAACTATTAGTATGTAACAGGAGTTTCATATTTTCCCTTAGTGTAGCACTATATTGTGCTAAGACTTAAGCTATTTCTAGTATTTTCAAATTGTATTCTAAATGTTCAGTTTAATGTGAATCGTTCTTTTCTTTTTATCTACAGGCAAAGACGCTGTAATAATTGAAACCAACACTTGTAATAAAACTCATCATATTTTCATCAAAACACATCATTAGCAATTTAAATAATTTTCGCCTAAAAAAATTGAAAAGAGGACCAAGTAATATTATTGGACCCTATTATTTGACTCTAGATGGCACGGTTTGGAATGAGGCTAGTTAACAGTTTCACACGTGACCAGAATTGCGAAAAAGGTTACAAAAGAAATGGTTAAATAGAGAACATGCAACTTCATGACTAGGCTCGATTATAAACTGTTTCAAGAAGAAGAAACATTAGAATTATGTTATTCTTCTCTTTTTTTTTCATTCTTAGTCGTGCGTATATGCATAGATAGTGGTGTAAGTCGGGTTACGAAAAGATTTCTGTCTGAAAACAGTCATGAAGCCTATGAATGTGACATCTTTAGTGTTCATCCAAAACTTTGGAAGTAGCTATTCAACATGAAAAGTTGACGTTTATTACAGTGTCATTAATGTGCTTATTTTGTATTACGTATGTATTAGTCATTAAAGCTACTAGCTTGACAAGGGAAAGTAAATATATCATTTACCAAGTGACATTTTGAAATACAAAGGTGAAAAAACGAGAAATTCGCTTGTTATGTTTTTGAGATTAGTAGCAATTTTTTGGCCATAGAATTAGAAAGGTGCTATTTTGCGGAATTTATTTGAAAAGTTGGAGTCAGATGTCATGAAAAATACAGAAAAATAACATGTATTGTGCTTTATTTTGTTTTTATATTCCTCCATCATAACATTAAAACTATTAAATTAGGGGTCGTGGAGGAATGTGGATGAATTGGATTTTGAATGAATAAAAATGAATGAAAACATTCATTGATATCAAAATTTTATTTTCTAAAAAATATTTTTTTACTTTTTCTTCAAATATACTTCTATATTGGTTAACAAATTCCTCATTGCAAAATGACAGAATAAATTAGAATTTGACAATGTGCGTAATATCAGTCTTCTTAGTTATAGGAAGATCTATCTCAGTACACAAATAATGCACGTTTCATTTAAATAGAAATAATAAAAATATTGGCAGATAACGACTTACACCACTATATACTTCATCTCCGATTATATTTAAGTCTTATATTTCAGCAGTTCGCGACTAGGAAACAATAATTTTGTTGTATCGTTATATAGAAATTGAATCATTTATGACATAAAATAGTTGTGATATTTACTTATAATAATATGATTAACATATTCAAATGTAAAGACTGTCGAGTGGCTAAGCTAGAAAGAACGAATCAAATGTTTTTACTTGGGAGCTCTTATAAATTGGTGTTCAGGTTAGTTAAAAATCAAATGTAACTCGCCCACAATATAGAAACTATTACGTTGATCTATATACACTCTGACTAATCGATTGACGCTTTCAATTTTCCATCTTATTTCACAACTCTTTTATTTGTGTGTATTACGCGTATTAATACTTTCAATTATTAAGGATGACATTCGGTCTAAATGTTCTTCAAGCAATCCTAAAGGGAAGGGAAACATCGATTCCTGTCTTGCAGTCTTTCTTTTTTTGCATCGTTTTCATATCCGTCTCTGTTTGGCGTATTTCAATATTTAAATATACAGAATACATTGGAACAAAAAAACCTATGAGACTACAGGAAATACTATCAGATCGCCCACAATTATACCCTATTCTTTTTATCATTTCCAAAACTGTCTCTCGTCCATTATTGAAATGTCCGACGTTAGAAGTTCATATCTATCTAAATATTTCGAACAAAACGCTGGAGATGATTTCAGAATTTCAGATTTCCCCTTTTATTATTATAATGATCTGTTTCAGAAATTATTCAGAAAATGTAATATATTTCTAAATTCATGTACCAATAGTTCTTAAATATTGAAATTTTCCTTCAGATATATTGCAATTTAGTCTGAGGCCGCCAATGACACCCCTCTCTTGTTTTTTTTCAGGTACCTAAATGGTACTGTATGCAACTGTTAATCATTTCATAGTTAGAAGTTATCTACCTTGTGATCGCCCTATGCAAACAAAAACGTCCTGAACGGGACTATTTTTTCCCTAATATTAGTTTTTGAAAGTTTAACAGTTGTAAGATAAATGACTATCGACTAAAGGTAGCCCACTGATTGATTAATGTTACTATTACATATAGTTCTCCCAATTAATATTAAAAATAAACAAAACTTTTTAACTGTTAGCTTTTTTAAAATGCACAGTTGTCTGATACAAAATAGAACGTTCCATGACCTCATGCCATTATATCTTCAGAGTCACAAATGTCTAGAAATAAAACAAAGGAACGTTTGTTCAAAGAATTACAATGACAATGATTAGAAGGTTAAATAAATTCATTAAAATATTTGTGTGGGACAAGAAAATGTGTGAGTTTACTTTTATATATATATATATATATATATATATATATATATATTATATATATATATAATTTTTTTAAATATTTTACGAAATTTTAAAAAAATTCATTGACTAAGGTAAGCTCTTGCATTTTCTTGTGCTGCGTAGATACAATGAAACATGTATGAATTTATGTAACCATCTAAGCATTATTATGAATTCTTTGAAAAAATTGTTTTATCTCCAGACATTTGTAAACTTAAAGATGCGGCTCATCAGGCAAGAATATTTTCTTTTTCTTTCTAACAATTGTTTATTTTTAAAAACGTAAAAAATATTTTAGTATCTTTAAAGATCAATATCTAATAGTTTATTTTAATGATAAAAATCTTTGATTATCTTTAATGATTAGTGAAAGTTATCTGTAGTATAAGTGGTTAGATGGTTTCTCGCTTACTGCCTCTCCTTCCTTATTACTTCTGTTTGACCACCCTATTCTCCATTTCCTTTAATCGTCTTTAATGAATCGTGGGAACTTCCTAAAATAGGAGTGGTAAGATGTTTGCGTTGGATTCTCGCTACTGCCTCCCCCAATTTATCACAATCTGTTTCACCATCCTTTTTTCCCTTTCCTTTATCCATCTTTAATTAATCGAGAAACTTCTGAAAATAGGAATGATACGATATTTGAGTTGGTCTGTTGCCCTCCTTCTTTACCGTTATCGATTTCCCCCTTAAATAATCATGGGAACCATCTGTAATAGAAGTTGTTGGGCTATTTTCTCGCTTACTTCCTCTCCTTCTTTACCACTATCTGTTTCACCATCCTATTTTCCCTTTCCTTTAACCATTTTAATTAATCGAACTACCAAAAATAGGAATGATACGATATTTGGGCTGGTTTGTCACCTCTCCTTCTTTATCACTATGGATTTCACCTACTTTCTTTAATAGTCTTTAATTAATCGTGGTAACTATCTGTAATAGAAGTGGTTGGGCCGGTTTGTTGCTTACTGCCTCTCTTTCTTTATCACTACCTGTTTCACCATCCTATTCTCCCTTTCCTTTAACCATCTTTAATTAATCGAACTACCTAAAATAGGAATGATACGATATTTGGGCTGGTTTGTCACCTCCCCTTCTTTATCATTATGGATTTCACCTACTTTATTTACCAGTCTTGAATGAATCGTGGGAACTATCTGTAATAGAAGTAGTTGGGCCGGTTTGTTGCTTACTGCCTCTCCTTCTTTATCACTATCTGTTTCACCATCCTATTTTCCCTTTCCTTTACCCATCTTTAATTAATCGTGGGAACTACCTAAAATACGAATGTTTCGATATTTGAGTTGTTTTGTTGCCCCTCCTTTATCACTATCGATTTCACCCCCTTTATTTACCAGTCTTTAACGAATCGTGGGAACTATCTGTAATAGAAGCGGTTGGGCTGGTTCCTCGCCTACTGCCGCTCCTTCTTTACCACTATCTGCTTGACCACGCGCTTCTCCCTTTCCTTCGACCGCGTGGCGGGTTTGGCGCGCGTGGCGTTCACCTTCATGTTGTACAGCGGCGGCAGGCGGATGCTGCTGGTTGGCCTCTGCTGCGCGTTGAGCTGGTTGCGCGTGCGGTGCAGGTGCTGCTGCATGTAGGGCACCACGTTGTTGAGCCGGAAGCCCTCCAGAGAAGACCCGCTCACGCCCGAGTTGCCGTTGAGGTTGTTGAGGTTGAGGTTGTTGAGGTTGTTGTGGCTGTTGTGGTTGTTGAGGTTGTTGAGGTTGTTGAGGCTGTGCGGACCACCGCCGTTGTTGCCCAAGCTGTGGCTCTGGATCTGGTTGAGGACTTGGCGCGTGTACTGGAACACGAGAATGGTTTAATGAATGATTTTCCTAAGGATGAGTCAGAGTGACAGTTCGCGAAAACAAGTGAACATCACGTGTATTTTAGAGAAGTATCCCTCCGCCGCGACAGCTGTTCAGCCACGCCTCTTCGTAAAGTGTTAGGTTATGGTTCCTGTGAAAACAACACTATCAAGAAGTCTCAGAGTTTCGTTGAGGTATTTGCACGTACGCGAGTCCGGGAAATAATTAAATTTAATTACATACGTGGAAAATCTCTTAACATGCTCTCACAACCAGTAAAAGAAAACTACCACGAATGTAAATAGAAAGCTCTCAATCACAGCTCGCAACACAACAGCACAAAGGCCGGAACCACGTGCATTGGTACACAACTCGCATTCAAGTCTCGGTTTTAAAATAAACATAATATTTATCACACAAAAAGTAAATTCAATGTAATGTATAAAGGAAAAAAGAGTTTTTACAGAAAAGCAACTAGCACTGCACTTCCTCATTTCAATTATTTCTCGCGGCGCACTGTATTTTTGTCGGATGAGGACGTCACGAAAGGAAGTGTCGAAGCCATTTACAAGTTAGCCAACTGCAAACGAACAAATGCAGAAAGGGAGTTCATTGGGCTCGAGGGCACGAAGACCACAGAACCTTCAGTTATGTTGCCAGCACTAGCTGTCACTTTGGCTCAACCTTAGGAAAATCACTCTATATCGGTGGTTAGTGGCTGTTATTGTGGTGATATTGGTGGTGGTGGTTGTGGTAGTGAAGGTTGTTGTGGAAGGGAAAGTGTTTGAGACGAGTTGTGGATGGTGGTGGTGATGGAGAAAGGCAAGGGGACGGAGCATTGATTCATGGTTGATTTTTTCGGGTTTCCGGGTGCGCCAATTGCTATGGTCATTTGTCTTATAAGAATAGCACAAATGTTTTTATCACGGGAGGTAGTGAAGTGCAAAGAAGAAGGAAGGGGAAATGGAAGACGAAAATATTAAAAGGAAAGGGAATGAAGCAGAGGAACGAGAAGGTTAAAACGGAATAAGAGAAAGTAAATGAGGAAAAGAAGAGAAAAAATAAGTAACGTTAAAAGGAAACCAATGTTATAAATTGGAGTTGAGGAGAAAGCAGAAGAGAAAAAGGAGGAGACACAGAAGGAAAAAGAAAAAATGTCTAAAAGGAAAGAAAAAAAGGGTGGAGAACAAAAGCAGAGAGAAATAAAAACAAAGAAAGGCAAATAAGATAAAATGGAGAAGAAAATGAAAAAGGAAAGAAAAGTAAAACACGACGCCATACAGATCCAACTATTCTCTATCAGTATGCCAAATTACAGCTGACCGGGAGGTCCTAGGTTCGAGTCCTGACGGCGGCAGGATTTTCGACACGGGAATACATGCATAGAATCTATTCACAAAGATATAAGACGGTATGGAGAAGGATTCTCGCGAACATGTTCAAGACTGCACCTAATCCAGGAGATGTTCAATCGCCTGTTGAGATCTTCTGTTCCTTTCATTTCCAGCTTGAGGGATGTTCCAAAAATAAAGTTAAAATTCTTGAACAAATATGCTTTGTCTCATTTGCCTGAGCCAAAAATCACCGTAGGGAGAAATGTACCCTAGTGAAAAATGTGATTTCCCTTTTCGGTTCTTCGGACATTGGATATGAATTTTCTCTGGCAGAGAGCATGAGGTGGCATTAACACCATGCTTATTTATGCCAAATGTTATCAATTAATATGTAAGTAATCCCTACGGTTTTCTAAAGTCAAGAGTGTGAATTGATAAAATTTAACCAAGTTTATATAGAAAAATATATATTTATTTTTCTCAGATTTAAGAAGTGTATTATTCTGGTATTATGTTACCAGCTCCCTTACATTATAAAGATAATCCAAAATAAATTTGGTCGTCGTAGAAAACATACTATAGCTCTCAGAGGTTTTGGCCAGAAAATCGCCAAAATGCACCACTGTGCACCGTGGGGAGTGGGAACCTAGGACCTCCCGGTCAGAGGCGCTGCAGTGACATCAGTTGATGCCCCCCCCCCGGGTTAATATAGAAAATGCTGCCACCGGGGCCCGGGGAGTTGATCCCGAGCTACCGCTACCGCTAAGTGCGCGTCGTGCAGACCCGTACCTGCGCCTGCTGGTTATTCTGCTGCCCCTGCTGTCCTCCCCGCCGCCGCCATGGTGCTGGCCATGGTGGTGCTGGCCATGGTGGTGGTGGTGATGGTGGCGGCCGCCCTGGCCCTGGCCCTTGCCCTTCTGCGGCGAGGGCGGGGGCGGGGGCGGTTGCGGGGCCGGGGGCGGGGCCGTGGAGATGGGCGGCATGAACGACTTGAAGCCCGTGGCCAGCGTCGCCATGGGCAGCGAGTGGCCCTGCACGCAGCCACACACACACAAACACACTCGCATATGTAAGGTATTAACAACGCAGGTGGTGCAGAATAAATGTTACAATCTTCTACAGCATGAGGAAGGTTGGACGTAAAAACTTTTTTCCAATGAACATAATGTGGGAAATTTGATAGGATGATGATACCCATGAAGTATTAATAATGGCGTCGATGGCTCACGATATCAATTGCTGTCACTTCAGTGCCTCTAATCAGGAAGTCTGGTGTAAGTCTCCACTGTGTCAGCATTTTCGACACTAGCTAGAGAGTTAGACTAAATTCAGTCGCTGTCTGGAGGAAAATTCTAGAGGCCGGCTGCTTTGATCGGTAGTTTTCCGTGGTTTCTCCGATCACCACCAGACGAATGCCGGAGCAGTATTCTAACAAACGAGCCATGGACCGGGCGCAATCTGTCCTTCATCCTCTACCTTGTCCTATCCCCACCCCTCACTTACACACATACTAACATGCACTACACTACCACTCGTCTCCGGTCTTGAATTGCGAATCAAAGGTCAATTAGAGGTCAAATGTCGTATGAATACCTTTGTTTTATGAAATTTCCACTATATGTTCTTTGGCAAAATGTAATCATCTTCGATTTTTCGGTACGTAGAAGTTTGTAACATTTATTCCAAGACGCCTGTGGCTTTGAAATAGGGTTTATTGATGGAACGAGGTGTGATGGTGGTAGAAGTGGGCGTGGCTCACCTGGAAGACGGCCATGGGCGCGGCGGCGGTGGGCAGCGCGCCCGCGGGGCTGCAGGCTGGCGCCCGTGCTCACCACGGGCAGCGGGCCGACGCCAGCGACTGCAGGTGCGACATGGGGATGACCAGCGCCGGCCGTCCCCGCCGCCGCCGCCCGCGCCCGACAGCGTCGCTGCGCACACGCGCGCGTTCTGGCTCTGTGCGTCTCTCTCTCGCACGCGCACGCGCTGTCCGCCTCTCTCTCTCTTTTTCCTTCTCCCCCTTTTTTATCCGCTCACCTCTCTTACTCTGTGCTTCCCTCTCTCTCTCTCTCATTTATGCTCTCCTCTCTACCGCTCTTTTCTCTTTGTGTGTGTGTGTGAAGGAAGAGAGGATAACAAAAATGAACAGAACATGAAGTAAAAGGTGATGTTTAACAAGAAGATAATTAAGAAATGAAAAGATGAAGAATAACGAAGTAAAACAAGCAGGAGTAGAAGAGAAAGGATGAGAAGATGCAGGAGAAGGCGGAAAGGGAGGAGATCATTAGACCATATTTAAACGCTTCCTTTTGACAAACAATTTCGGGAGGTTTTGCAAACACGCGCATGCGCACAGTTGATTCTGGAAAGGTGAATACCAAACTGGACATGCATTTCAAATTGTCCGTTCAAAGAAAGCGTGCAAATCGGATATAACGGAGTTGAAGGAACTCCCCTCCACTTCAATCGGAACAAACGACGAAGTCTAAGGAAATGAACATATATGGTACTGTCGTGTGGCCTACTACTCCACACTATTCACTTCGTCAGGGGGACGAGTCTTCAAGGTGGGCACCTGTGCCTTTTCGGCTTTTATGCTCTTCCCCCGCCAACGCGTGACGCCGACGGGCCGACGTCCGGATTCAGCCGGAACCCAGTTGGCCTTCGCGGTAACCTCCCCATACGAAGCCTGGGTAGGGCCGCCCTGCCAGCTCAGAGCTACTAGCTATCCGGGCTAGTACCGGAGTCTCGACAATGCGCCACTGACATGCGCCGGGAACAAGTTCCCTCCTCTTTTCCCAGAGTATCGAGCCACTGCCACTACGAATCCGAACGCCAAACTGGGGGCCACCCGGACTAAGGCCGGGCGGCTCGGAGCCCTCATCCCGTCTCCCCAATGTTTACTGCCAGCTCACGACGTGGGTAACGCCGGTACCGGAGCAATCTGACGAGGGTAACTAGTTTTCCGCCGGACTTTAAAGTGGGATCCAGAATACTCCGAGAAGCATCCTTCGCCCGGTCCTGCTCCAAGGTTGACGCGACAAAGGCCCTGCTGGCCGGCCACCAGGAGCGTAGCATCGCCTTCTCACTGCCTGCACCGTCAAGCTAACGACGTGAGCGGCGCCGCGGCGTCACGATTCTCCACCAGAGACCACGACAACCTACGCCATCGCGACGGGAGGAAATGCACAAACGGGCAGACGTTTTCACACAAGCAAAACGCGGCACTCACCCAGGTAAGCCTTGGGCGAGGTGCTCTCGCCGCCCAGGCCGCCGCCGAAGCCCATGAGCGGGTACGGGGTGAGCGAGGTGAGCACGCTGCCGGTGGACAGCTGGCCCACCGACGCCCCTCCCACACCGCGCTGGCTCTGGTGCAGGGAGTGCTGTTGGTGGGCTGGTGCGACACGTGGCCGTGCCGTGGTGCACCACTGTCGTTGAGCCTCCGTGTGGGTGCGAACGATGGACGACGGTCGGACGGTGTTGTGGGATGAGTCGGAGTTGCCTGTGGGAAAGACAATGCAACGAATGCTCACCACAGGTTATTAAAGATCTTTTCAACATCTAGGTTGATTGATTGATTTTTTTTTCGTGTTTTCGGGCGGGTCAACTGCGGTCAAAGTCGGATATCCGTTGCGGTCCTAAATACGTAAATAAACTTGTTGCCAATACCCGTCACATAGCGAAGAAGCTGTGGGAAAAACATTTCGTACATAATATTAAAACTACTACCTCTTCTTAATAAATTTATAATCAAGATAACAAAAAAGAGAGTGTGAAACTTAGCGGGTGAGGTTCATGTTACTTCATTGTACGAGTAACATATTTGCCAAATTATGCAATTAAGTTTAGCATTATAAAATAGTTTCACACTATACGATATGGTATTTCTTCTTCTTGTACATGTGGGATTTATCCGGCAGGAAATCCACTTTTAATTTAATCTTTCATTTGTGTCGTCAATGGAAATAAAAGTAAAGAATAGTTAAATTTGGCGCCACGCCGAATGATGCTTGGTTACGTAATGGTTACGTCACGCGTATGAAAGTTCTTTGACCGAAGCATGGTTTGTGCCACCAGCGATTTATTGTGGCAAATGTGAAGTGTTGTGTGTTATTGCGAGCAATGTGAATGTGTCTTTAGTGGAGAAGTTAAGGCAAGTGAATTCATGCAAAATTAAAAACTTGACGTAAACATATCCGCGAGTTCTGAAATGATACGACACTGCATTTGCGAGAGGTAATTCTAAATGTACTATCTTATTTTAATTTTTCATTTCATTCCTGCCTCATTCTTATGTCATAAGTAATTTCTTCTAGGAATTAATTGCAATATGAAACTGAAGTGCGGCACGTACGAATATGAAGAAACTTGCTTCCTCTCCTTGGTATTCAACGCGGGAACAATGCCTCTAATTCGGTGAGACATATAATGTTTTAGTTTCGCTTTTGAGGTTATGCACGTATCAATTTTGTTGAACTCACGAATGATAGTGATATGTGGCTCAGGGTATTGACACACGAATACAAATGCACATTACACACACACACACAATACACACATACACACATATACACACACACATATGCACATTTTCATTCATTCATTCATTTAGTTATTCTTTCTTTCATACATTCAATCACTCATTTCGTAACTCCCGGGGACACGGTGTTTAACCAAAGCAGTTGAGACATTGTTTATTCAAGCTCCTCTTGGTATAACAGAACATTCATTCTCTCTTGACTTCATGTAATATGTATTTTACACTTATAATTAGACATCGGATGTTTAGGGAAATGCCTATTTTATTATAGCGAACCTATTTAAAGGCTGATAATATATGTGCTCGAATCATGGCAAATGATGGCATATCACGAAGTTTTATAATGCTTATGTTGGCTTACTTTAGCATAAATGCCTTTTTTTCATATATTATCAGCCTTTATTTTAGGACGTTTCTGCCTTTTTATTTATTACATTAATACACAAGGCTATGATATCGGAAAATCGGCGATGGTCCAACGTGACCATTCATTACCATATCTTCAATTCACGTCTTGGTATTTTAAATTACGAGAGAATTCCTGAAAGTATACTAACTGATTTTCCTCCATTTCTCTATATCATAAATACCAGCCATGATCTGAGAACATGGTCGATTGGCAATATGTGCAGGGCACTGAAATTTTAAGTGGAAATAAATATAAATTCCGAGAAGGTTTCAGCGTTGCTAGTGGTGGGCTTCTAAAATATATACCAGTCACATCGTTCAGATATTCTCCTCTGCATTCAAACTGATTTGGTCTCCCAGGAGTCGCAAATTTTCATTTGTGATACTTGAAAAATTACTGATAATATGCAAATATTACTGGTTAATGCAAACTATTAAGAATAAAATGTAGAAGAGTTGTAAATATGTAAATATAGTTTTACATTAAAATGTACGAACTTGTTTTGTGCATTTAAGTTTATAAAATAATATAGACAAAAATTACA
Source organism: Teleogryllus oceanicus (assembly GCA_964035755.1). Classification (NCBI taxonomy): domain Eukaryota; kingdom Metazoa; phylum Arthropoda; class Insecta; order Orthoptera; family Gryllidae; genus Teleogryllus; species Teleogryllus oceanicus. The sequence continues at coordinate 59,812,816 of CAXIVR010000013.1, forward strand.
ATTTCTCATTTTATTGTGTACTACTCGCGCAACTTTTCTTGAACGATAGATTGAAGAAATGCGGGCGGAGTAGGGGTATTAGTTACAAAGTCGGCCACTAGAGTATTTATATTAATGACAATCTCTGGAAAATCAAAGTCAAAGCTTCTACGTGTGTGGCTAGGTCATCGCTCTGGGTAGGCAATAGCAGGGACAGTAGATAGGAGTTTTAGGTGCCTTCCTTGAAGGTCCTGGACCTGCGTCAGACATTTTTTTAGATAATGGCAATAAAGCTGAACAGAAGTTCTCGACTGTGAAAGCAACTAGCTTTGACTTGCTCCTGTTTCGCGCCAACGAAATTTTAATACTTGGAATGTTGTCATCAGTCCTCGCTGCGAGCTTTTGCCTTCAACTGTTTCTTGCTCAAGGGAGGAGAAAGCAAGGTCAACGTTCAAGAAAAGTTGCGCAAGTAGTATGGAACTTATGACAGTGCCTTTTTTCTTCTTATTCTTGACATTTTCAGTGCCTTTTTAGGCGCCTAAAAGACGATTTTCAGTGCCTAAACATCCGATGTCTACTTATAATGTACTAAGCAAGCAGCGTAGGGATGTAGTAATTTTTTCGAATTTGAATGAATATTATCTTTTAGAAATCAATATTTGCATTTTAATTTTGGTATTAATAATCGTAATAATGGTAACGTATAATCGTAAATAATACCTTGTAATGTACATGAATGTGTGTGTACGGGTGAGGTTCATGAAGGTCACTAGTTGTGCATGATGCGCATAGTATGTAAATATGCAACTCTTAGATGTGATGTAAACATATATCGGTACAAAAAGCGACTGTAAATGAGGTAGCTGTCTACTAGAGAATAAATGTAGAATTTTGGATCTATTTTGTTGCTTTTAAAGATCAAATAATATTTTTTTCTATTGGTTTATAAATAATTGGCAAAAATGTATATTTTTACTTCAAAATCATAACTCTACAACAAATTTATGTATTTTGATAGTTCTTTTTTAAATTAATCACACAAATATTTTAGTGAATGAACTAGAATGGTAAATAACAGTGAAAACTAAAGAGTCAGGATTTGATTATTTGAGAAAAAAATAGTTTATAATTTTTTAAAATATTTCAGTTCATTAAGCTGAAACTTTTAGTAACAGATTAAGTTTATTCTAGTTTATTTACTAGAGCAAATCAAGAGTTACATGCTGCAAACAGAATTATATTATTATCTTTAATAGTTTATGATTTATGATGTTTGACATGTATGAATGTGCTGAAAATTTCCAATTCGGAAAAATGCATCTGAAGTTCCCTCACTAAGGCTTGACAGTTGACACTCCCTTCAAAAAAGTATTTATTTAAAAACTAAGAAACGTAGCAAGAAACGGTTTAAAACATTTAAAGGATAATAAAACAGAGCCTACGACTCAATAAAAATTGGATGATTTTTCATCATTCTCGAGTAAGCATCTACCAGAGTAGTGTTTTCTTACGAAACATGAATGAGATTTCCGGCAAACAATAGTCTGCTGTTATTTTAATCTAAATATATCTTAAATCTATATAAATAATTCATTTTTCTGTATACCTCTTTAAACAAAACTGATGCAAATATATCAAGTATGAGATGAATGCGTAAAGTAATATTTTCTGATTAGAGTGTGTTCAAGGAAATGGGTTTCATAAATGCAAAAATAAACATATGAGCTTTAAAATATTTAGTAAACTTCCTTTTTGTTGCATTGTGAGAGGATTGTGAAGTAGATAACTCAGTATTGTCCTTGTTATTCCTCAACTTCTTCGCCACCAACTTATAAATACATATCCAGATGTATAGAAATACAATCGCTTTTAAGCTTGTACTCTGTTCCTAATTTATTTATTTTTATTTATTTTACGTCAAAAAACAGTTAAAAACTGCGTATGACGTGCTATGGGGAAAAGTGAATTGTGTGCACATTTTCAAAATTCTGTGATCCCTACACTAAGTCATATACTACTTAAATTTTGAATTTTGAAAGGGGAATTTTGAAAGGGAGAAAAAAAACAAAGAACTCTATTTTCAAGGATAAATAAGCAATAAAGTTTGGCTCTTATTACTTCCTGCCGCGACAACATGGAAACGATAATTTGAATAATTGTATTTCCCACTGAATTCTAGAAGACGTGCACAGAAAATGAAGTTACATTTATGTCCAGAAGCAAAACAAGGGGCCATCTCAGCATTTGCTCAATGGATCAGGGAAACTGGACGAAAAACCTGATCGAGATGGGGTGATTATGACTCATCTCCTCAACTGAAAATGTTGAAGAGAATATCTTAATAATGTTATTATTATGGAGGTTTGAAATATTAAATAAATGTATATAAATACGTATATAATAGAGTATTACTGTACTTTATTTTCATAAAAATTAAAAACTTCACCAGAAAAGGAATAATATATACATGATAATTCCACAGTTCACAATATTTTGATTAGTTTATGTTGTGTATAGTTGAGTATCTGTATATTTTGAATAGTTTTTATCGGCTGCCACCCATCATGCCAGGGGAAAATAAACGTGTTTGTAAAACGGTCATAATATAGTATCTGTACTCACTTCAGTTATTACTAAATTCCCACCGAGTTGTAAGAAAAAGGGGCAAATTTCAATACCGGCAACGACTATGGGGATACTTCAATAATCTGCCTGCAGAAACAATTCATGGAAATATCCTTAATATTATGCCAATAGCGTCACATCTAGGTCGAATTCAGTCGCAGCGACTGAATTCGACCAAGCTGAAAAGCTAGTGTCAAAACTCCTGCCGCCGTGGGGAGTGGGAACCTAGGACCTCCCGGTCAGAGGCGCTGCAGTGGCATCAGTTGATGCACTGAGCTACCGCTCCCGGTGACTGAATGCGACGTAGTGACTTGCAAAGCTCTCTGATGAATGGAAGAGGAGCGAAGTGACTCACCGTGGTGCACGAAGAGGGCGTGGTCGCGGACGACGCTCTGCAGCGGCGACGGGTGCCTCGCGCCCACCTCCACGCTCTCGCCCGCGTTCTGCTCCGACACGCCCACGCTCACGCTCGACGACGACGTGGACTGCGACGAGGGCGACAAGGAGGACGACGGCGACGGCACCTGCGAGCGCACACATAAGAGACGGCGCATGAAAGTAGAGATGGGCTTAAGCATGAGTACATGAGTGCATGAAAGTAGAGATGGGCTTAAGCATGAGTACATGAGTGCATTGAAGTAGAGATGGGCAGCTTTTCTTCAACTGCTAAGAGTCAAAGTGGTTGTAGCGACTGCTAAGTGTTAAACCACGCACAACGAATAATGTTGGTAGCACCGTAAAGCTTGTGCAGCTACCTCACGGCGGTTCCATGTACTACTTTCCCTAACATGTTTGGACAGAGAAGCTGATATGAACGAGACTGGATGAACTGCCAAGGATGAATAGTAATTCATATAATATTTAGCGTATGTGTATAGAATATAGAATATTACTAAAATGAAAGTGATACGGGTTCAGATTGCAATATTCTTTCAAATATGCAACTTGTGCATAGTGAAGTGAAGAATGACAAATATAATGAGGAGAAACAATGTTTTTGCTTACCTATAGCTAAAGTGTTAATGACTGTCGAATATCAAGTATCATAATGTGAGTTATTTGACCGTAACTTATTTTATTTTATCGGACCTAGGGAAATATTAGTTGATCTCACATAAGCAGCAATGGGACAGAAATAAGTTAACATATTGGATGGACTTAATTTAAAGAACACATATCTTGTTGTAGTGTATACAATAAAATATAAAATTATTGTGGCACATGGTGTGTAATAATGACTAATTATGTATTAATGAATATAATTTGAACACTGGTAAATCATGATTGTTTAGCTGCAGTGAAACTGTTATCGCACAAAATGGTTGCCACAAAAGCTTGTAGTGGTTCGGATTGGACCCTGTAGGTTGCAGTTCTATGCATTTCAACCGATAACTGCCAATAACAGGATAAACGAAAAAACTGTTATTTCGCGTAACAGTGACGAAACGCTAACGGTCAAGAAATAACAGTTTAGCTGTTAAGAGCACATCCCTACATGAAAGGACGAAGGAGATTCATTTGAGTGACGTAGAATGTGTGACTAATAGAAAGTTGTTGTTTGAAATATAGGAAGGTATTCGTTTGAGACCGTATAAGAGTGAATATCATTGTCTGATAATGTCGGACAGTCAATTTCACTGAGTGACGGACAATCAATTGCACCCAGTGTCGGAGAATCATTGTCATCCAGTGTCAGATAATCAATGTTAGTATCAATCCGTAAATGTCAGCCAGTGTCAGTCAATGTCAGATGTCAGTCTCATACAGTCAATGTCAGTTTCAGAGAGTTAGTCAGCCAGTGTCAGACGATTCAGCCAGTGCAGACGATTAATGTCAGCCAGTGTCAGACGATTAATGTCAGCCAGTGTCAACATTAATGTCAGCCAGTGTCAGACGATTAATGTCAGCCAGTGTCAGACGATTAATGTCAGCCAGTGTCAGACATTAATGTAGTCATTCAATGTCAGTGAATCAGTGTCACTTAATGTCATCCATTTGACTACACTAAACATTTATTAGAAAATTAAGATGACAGTGAAGTTTGAAGCAGAATAATAGTTACACCAATATTGACATGTTATATAACATTCGAACCAACACATTTTACTTCGATTACTTTATAATTTTTAAAACATCCCTATTATAAACATCTATGTTTCTTGTCGTTGTTTTCTTCGAAATCGAAAACCTTTTGTTGATTATCGACGTAGCGATGTTCTGCTAGTCTCACCTCCTTGGACCACTTGGCCGGCTGATATTGACGTGCATCACATTGGAACCGGTACATTTTACTTCGAAATATTTTATAATTTTGAAAACATCCATATTATAAACATCAATGTTTCTTATCGATGTTTTCATCGAAATCTATAACGTTTTGTTCATGTATTGACGTAGCGCTGTTTTGCTAGTCTCACTCCTTGGACCTTGGGGTGATATTGACGTGCATCACATTGGAACCGGGACATTTTACTACGAAATGTTTTATCATTTTTAAAACCTGCGTATTACAAACATCGTATGTTGTCATCATAGTCTAAAACGTTTTGTTGATGTTTTGCTATTCTCACCTCCTTGGACCACTTGGGCGGCTTGGGGCGGCGCGTGGCGGGCGAGGCGGTGGCGGGGGCGTGGTGGGCGTGGTGGGTGACGACGCGGGCGGGCTGCGGCGGGCGGCCGTCGTCCTCGTCGTGGGACACGCTGTGCGACACGCTCGTGCCGCCCTGGTGGAAGTTGGCCACGCTGTACGAGTGCGCCCCGCCCCCCTTGGACGAGGGGATGGAGGGGCCCGAGAAGGCGTGCATGCGGGGCACGCGCGGGCTCTCCCCGCTCGCCGACGGCCGCCCGCGCACGATGTCCCCGCCACCGCCCCCGCCTCCGCCCAGCAGCAGCGGCGACTCGCGCGAGTCCTGCAAAAACACGGAGCGGGGAATGAATTAGAAATAAGCACAGTGGACTCCGGTTATAGTGAACTCGGATATAGCGAACCCTCGGTTATAGTGAACTTACGTCACTGGTCCGTTTCACTTACATTGCAAGTAAGCATAAGCAGATTCGGTTATAGTGAACTCGGATATAGCGAACCCTTAGTGATCTTAAAGCACTGGTCCCGTTTCACTCACAATAAAAATAATTGATTGATTGATTGATTTTTCGTGTTTCCAGGTGCGTCAACTACTTTGGCCATTACTCCCGTTAGTGTAATGCATGTTTTTATCGGGAGATGGCGGTGATCTTCCCTTGCTGGATGGCGAGATCCGGCGCCGACCTACCGTCGGCTTGTGGGGTTTCCTCCTAACCAAGACTCTCCCACCAGTAGGGTACCACCCCAGCAGGGACAAGCTCTAAGCTCCCGACCGGTCTCCCGGGATATGTGGTAGTGTAGTGTATGTTAGAGTAAGTGTGTGTCTGTGCAAGGGGAGAGGATGAGGAAGAGGATGAGGACAAGGAAGAGGAAGGACAGATCGCGCGCGGTCCGTGGCCCGTTTGGTAGGGTACTGCTCCTTGGGTCTTGTATTAAAATATTAATTTAATCAAAGTTGCTTCATAATGCGCATGTTTTGTTGAACTTTTGCTTGTAGGACTGGAGCTGTGGATATGGGTTACTATTTTGTTATCAATATTAAAACTACTGGTGCTACAAGAGCACATGCTGTCGCGCATTATTTGTAAATTTGCAATTATAAAAACCCAAGAGTTATACGAAAGTGGGCAGATTTACACATTAGATTTTGGCAACAGCAAAGTCAGGCACTATTTTTGTTTAGAAAATCAGCATTACACAAGCCTCCTTTTTATTGTTTTTAATGTTAAATAACAAAACTTAGTCATATAATCTGATGTCTACATTCGAAGACCTCGTAAGTCTGGCCTCTGCACACCTATTCAACAATTTAGGGGAGTTGCGTTGAATAGTGTCCTATTTTAGATTCTGTAACACCAACAGTTCATGCAAGACATTTGCAAGTAGTTATGGAGGTGGCGGATAGAGTGCGCGCGCTGCGCTTTTCGTTGACGCCAGTGGAAACAGTTGGTGCCGTTTGTAATGTGCTGAGTATGTGAAAGTTTGGATTGTATAGTGAGCCAATTGTTTTGTACTTCCGATACTTGATCTCGTAGATTTCTTAAAAGCATTGTTAAAATCAGCTACAATTCCAAAAAAATTCTAGACAAAAGCTTTAGTTGCAGCAGTCTGTTTCAAAAATTGAACTAGCTCGTAATCGACTGTTGCCAGGTAGAAAACCTAGAGTTTTCACATAACACATTTTATGGTTTTTGTCGTATGGGTATAGAAACGTACGGGAAACGTGCAATACAAAGCAAGTGATGACATATTTGTATGTTATTTTTATTAAAAAATGGTTATAGATTGTGGTACTCAATCAGATAGCATATAGTGAAGTAAAAAAATATGAAATTTATGTAGCTATGGTTTGCAGGATAAGCTATCAAGACGAAAATGTAAATTCAGGTGATCAGAATATTTAATTAATAAATGAAGAAGTAGATTCACAGAGAAATTTAAAAAAAAATTTAAGTTGATGAATGAATTTAAAGGCACATAGTTGTAGTGAATGATAATTGAAAATGAAGAAACTATCGGAATTAGACTGCAGGTGAAGTTATATTTAATTTTAAAAACTCATAAGTAGAAGGTTTATGAAAAAAATAAAATAAAATTTTATTAAGAGAAAGATATTAATTATTTGTATCAAATGCTTCAGTTACTAACATGTCCATATCTAGATTGTTATTATCAGTCACAGTAACACATATTTGTGACACATAATTATGTGACTATTGGTGTATAAGGAAAAGGCATATAAAAGGCGAGGAAATGAACTGGAAGAACTTCAACTTCAAGATGAAAATGTAAATTCAGATTATCAAAATTTATTAATGCTTAATCAAAATTTATTTAGGATCACAACGATCATTTCAGAAACAGAATATTACTTAAAAAATTGAGTAAATTTATTTGAATTGTAAAACCAAACAGTTGCAATGAAACTGTTAAGTTCAAATGTACAGAATGAGTACTCAGGCTATATGTGAAGAATTATCTAATTTAGTAAAATGAAAAACATGGGAAGTTGTAGAAATGAATAAAATTTTGTGAAGGGAAAATATTGATTATATGAATTATATGAGCCAGATGCTCATATCAGAAACAGAATAAGATTTTTATTATGGATCGCAGAGACATATATTTAGGTCATTCATCATGGAGTATAAGTGGAGTCACTCGTATAGAGTTTCCAGTGTGGTACTATACGTACATATATTTGCCTCCAGGTTTAAGAGAGAATACTGCAATGTAAATAAAGTTATCGAAACTAATTTATGATTAAAACAATCTGGGAGAATATGGATGATGAAATAAATGATTTCTGTTAAACAAAATATATAGGAGATAAAAGATGATTGGGTTTATATGTATGGAAATAATGATTTAATAGAACTTTCTTAAGTAAATTATAATGAAGAATAAGAAATACAGAAAGTAAAAACACAATTAAGAACTTGTGAATGTGAGGAATTGATTAAAAAGAAAATTATTGGAAAATAAAATAGAACCACCTCAAAAGTATATGGAGATAAATTGTTAAATCAATATGGGAGGTCCTAAACCGTACCGTAATGGTTGACTCTGACGTCGCGAAATCGATGAACGAGAGCGAGAGATTCTAATGCTGAAAGAAGTGCATCTTGTGTATGTAGTTCCAATGAAGTGGCAATCTGTTTACATAGTTCGAATGAAAATGACATTGTGTTTGCGTAATACAATTGACAGTGGCATTCTGTTTACGTAGTTGGAATGATAATGGCGTTTTGTTTACGTAGTTAAAACTATCGAATATCTTTGAGTCCAAATGTCAATGCCATTATGTTTACGTAGTTCAAATAACAATGGAATTTTGTTTACGTAGTTCGAATGATAATGGCATTTTGTTCACGTAGTTCAAATAATAATGCCATTGTGTTTACTTAGTTTGAATAGTAATAGCCTTCTGTTTTTGCAGTTCAAATGATAATGGCGTTGTGTTTACGTAGTTCTAATGAAAAATGGAGAAAGACAAAAGCCTTGGAAAACCAAGTGCTACTCGCGCAACTTTTCTTGAACGATGACCTTGCTTCCCCCTCCCTTGAGCAATAAACAGTTGAAGGCAAAAGCTCGCAGCTAGCACTGATGACAACATTCCAAGCATTAAAACTTCGTTGGCGCGAAACAGATGCTACTGAAAGCTAGTTGCTTCCATAGTCGAGAACTTCTGTTCAGCTTCATTAAACATTATCTAAAGAAATGGCTGAGGCAGGTCCAGGACCTTCAAGGGGGGCACCTAAAACTCCTAACTATTGTCCTTGCTGTTGCCTACCCCGAGCGATGACCTAGCAGGTTTGAAATTGATATTCCAGAGGTTGTCATACTGTAACTACTCTAGTGACCGACTCTGTAACTAATTCCCCCATTCCGTCCGCATTTCTTCAATCCATCGTTCAAGAAAAGTTGCGCGGGTACTATATGTCCGGAGTCAGGACACGCCACTGCGTGTACCGGGAGCGGTAGCTCAGTGCATCAACTGAGTCACTGCAGCGTCTCTGACCGGGAGGTTCTAGGTTCGAGTCCTGATGGCGACAGGATTTTCTACACTAGCTTTTCTGCTAGGTCGAATTCAGTCGCTGTCTGGAGGAAAATTCTAGAGAGCGGCTGCTCTGATCGGTAGTTTTCCGTGTTTTCTCCGATCAACACCAGGCGAATGCCGGAGCAGTACCCTACCAAACGGGCCACGGACCGCGCGCGTTATTTCCTTCCTCTTCCTTGTCCTAATCCTCTCCGCTTACACACACACACACTTACACTAAAATGCACTACACTACCACATATTCCGGGAGACCGGTCGGGAGCTTAGGGCTTGTCCCGGCTGGGGCGGTGCCCCGCTGGTGGGAGAGTCCTGGTTAGGGGAAAACCCCACTAGCCGACGGTAGGTCGGCGCAGGATCTCGCCATTCAGCGGGGGAAGATCACCGCCATCTCCCGAGAAAAAACATTCACTACACTAACGGGACTAATGACCAAAGCAGTTGACGCGCCCGGAAACACAAAAAAAGCAAGCCAAGCCACTGCGTGTAGGATCGCTCACCCTGGTCTTCTGTATGTCCTGCGCCTGTTGCTGCTGGTGCGGGGGTGGGCGGGCGCGGGCGCGTTGGGGCCGAAGCCGATGCTGTAGCCCACGTGCACGGCCGAGTGCTGCTCGCGGGCCCGCTGCGCGCGCGCGGGCGTGCGCGGGCGCTGGGCGTGCGGGCGTGCGGGGCGTGCACGGGCTGGAACACGCCGGGCGGTGGCTCCGTCTCCACGGGCGACGAGTACCTGCGCAACACGGGGGAAACCTCTGTGTGTGGGTCCCGACGGCGCACCGATTTTTGCTCTTTCTGCGCACCACCGGTTTGCGTCATGAACCACGTGGCCACAGTACGGGCACTTCGGTTGAAAGCCGGAGACCAAACGCTGGCCGCCATGTCGCAGGGTGAGCGAGAAGTGTTGAGAAACATTTTGAAAGTGGTTTGCAACAGTAACCAACCAAATCTAACACGAAGGTGGACAGGATGCAATATTTACAAGAAATGCCTCCTAAATCTGTTTCAATGTCTTGTAACCATGTGATAATTTTGGGATTTGGCTGCATTTAAAATTCCCGCCAATATTATGACGCAATCTTGTGTCTGAAGCTCATTGGCTGAGATCGAATACCATGTGCCAGAGCCCCCCCACCCACCTGCTGCGGACAGTGGCATAGCGTGCGTGTCAATTTAAAAGCCTAAAATATACAAGATGTCTAGGGAGGAAATGTCGAAAATTCGGAAGTAAGCTTTTCAAACGCCGTTTTAATATTTATTATAATTTATTTTTATATCCCACACATGCTGAATGGCTCTAGGAACCGGGGCAAGAGATTGTCCCTCGGATTCATCGCCGCGAGCCGGGCGTCGCATTCTGCGCATGCGCAGTCGGTATATTCCTAAACTAAAAACATCTCTCCGATCTCTCTCAACTCTCTACGTTATCACGTGACGTAACAGTCAATGTTTTCAACTCGTCGCTTAGTGTAAGTTGATTCAGATTTCGCGCCAAAACGCCAGGAATATTGTCTGGAGCTCGGTTCCTACATAAAGGGAACGAATGACAAAAATCTTTCATGAAAATTACATTTTATTTTGTATATTTGTGGCGAAGAAAGACAATCTGTGCACATTTTCTCGAGTCCCTACCTCGAGAGCTCTACTATACTAAGTGGAATTAAGACTGTAGTTAGCAAGGACTGTTTAGTAGAATATATTGACCTAAAATATTTTTTCTTGTGTAAGAGAGTATTTTTATATCAGCATTGTTTCTTTCACAAACGATTATTTTTCATATAGACGGAGATGTAACATGGCAGTTCAATATCAGTGCGTTGTGTAGTTACTAATATTCACTCTGGACGAGTACCTGCAGAACAGAAAATCGGTGTCTCACCACGCATTGTCATCAGTCAGTGTGTGTGACAATGACGACATTCACCACAGAATTTTTATCTGAATTACGTTTCTCCATAAAATAAACATTATTACTTTATTTATATTCCCGTTACATTTACAACAAAATAGAGGTAGGTACAAGTATACCGGAACATTTCCTTCCATGAATGCTCCACTTTCATCATTCTTAACGAATTCGAATCCTTGATACTTCATTGTGATCTGTTAGATGTGAAAGGTACTACAATTCTTTGACTTAACGCTCCCGATAGAATATTACGAAGTGTGTGTGATAACACATGCTGTGGCCGGTACAATGTGTATGGTAGGTTGAATGCGATCCATTTTCGTAATCCGTTCTGTCAGACCCTTCTGTCGAGACCCGTTCTGTCGAGACCCGTTCTGTCGAGACCCGTTCTGTCGAGACCCGTTCTGTCGAGACCCGTTCTGTCGAGACCCGTTCGTCGAGACCCGTTCGTCGAGACCCGTTCGTCGAGACCCGTTCATTTATGCCCATTGTTGCTCACCTGGTGGTAGTGACCTGTGGTAGTGGCGCTGGCGAGGGCGGCGGCGCGGGGGCGAAGAAGTTGGCGTGCACGTACTGGTGCGTCTGGGGCTGCTGTGCGCTGGGCCCTGATGGCGGCGCAGGCGGTGCGCGAGGTTTGGGCTTCCGCCACTTGGGAACGGACGGCTTGCTCGCCCCGCCCGACCCCTTGCCTTTGTTGGGGAAGTTGATGGTCACCTGAAAAGTAATGTATAGAACATTTAAAGCCGTAATGGGGGAAATTGGATTCAAGTATGTTTATTTAACTGCTCATGCTGTTGTTTTATTTTTATTTCCATGTATTAAACTGCGAGGAGATAAAAATGTCTGCGGCAACTGTCTTCGAAAAACGATGCGCGGAAACTCGTTTGCAGAAACGTTCCTCAAAGACTGGTGAACTTGAATGTTTTGTAGTAATTTACTCGTAAACATTTGCAGGAAATCATCCTCTGGAATGTTTTGCAGGCATTTGTTTGAAAGAATTTTACTTGCGCATCTAGACCCGTTCTGAGGGACGGTTTTTCACGGAATAGTACACTCGGCGCCAGGAATAGTAATGAGACTCGTTCCCATGAACAATGCGGGGACCCGTTCTCGTAGATTTTTTTGTTGACGATTGACGGAAACTCATTACTAATGATCCACAAGGTTGTTTCCAAAAAATCATTGACAGAAACACATCGTTCTCACGACCAGTTAGCAACCGTACATTTTCAGAAATGGTTCCCTGAGATAGGTTCCCCAATAGCCGTTCTCTTACACGTCCCAAATACCAATTCTCAAAATTCTACCTGCAGTAGTGAGCATGGTTCTCAAAGAACCGTTCCTGGGTCGAATCTTAACAATCCGTTCCCGGGCACGATTCTTAGAGCCCCGTTCCCAGATAATTGTCAGATCCGTTCCCTGGCAGCGTTCTCAGAGACCCGTTCCCTGGTAGGTTCTCAGAGACCCGTTCTCTATCCGTTCCCGGACACCGTTCTCAGAGACCCATTTCCGGGCACCGTTGTGAGTCTCTTTGTCGACACCGTTCCCAGAGACCCGTTGTCTGGCATGGTTCTCAGAGACCCGTTTCGGGAGCGATTCTCAGAGACCCGTTTCGGGAACGATTCTCAGAGACCCGTTTCGGGAACGCTTCTCAGAGACCCGTTTCGGGTACGATTCTCAGAGACCCGTTTCGGGCACGATTCTCCGAGACCCGTTTCGGGAACGGTTCTCAGAGACCCGTTTCGGGAACGGTTCTCAGAGACCCGTTTCGGGAACGGTTCTCAGAGACCCGTTTCGGGAACGGTTCTCAGAGACCCGTTTCGGGAACGGTTCTCAGAGACCCGTTTCGGGAACGGTTCTCAGAGACCCGTTTCGGGAACGGTTCTCAGAGACCCGTTTCGGGAACGATTCTCAGAGACCCGTATAGGGGAACGATTCTCAGAGACCCGTTCTCATCCCCGTCCCCACGTCCTCGTGGCGTACCTCTGAGAAGGGCCATCCCTTGGGCGGCTCCTGCACGGTGAGGCCGCCGCTGACGAAGGAGGCGCTGGAGGAGGCGGCCTGGGAGTCGTCGCCCTCGCCGTCGTGGTGCACCACCACGCTGGTGTAGCCCGCGCGGTCCCACGCCGTGTGGTTGCCCACGCCCCGCCCGCCGCCGCCGTCGCTCCGCTCGGAGGCCACTGGTGCGGCCGCTGGTGCTTCCGACGCGGCCGCTGCCGTCCACGCGGTCAGCGCTAGCACCAACCAGCGCGCCTGCCGACATGAAACAGAAAAAAAAAGAATTGAGTCTTGCTTGATTGCTTGCTTGCTTGCTTGATTTAGTAGAGACCGAATTTTTCATATTAATTAAATTACATATTTTTAAAATAATAATTCAAATTACATATTGTTTGTTTTCCTGCTAATAAATATATAAGTAAATAAAGGGTGACAAGCCCTGGATGGGCAACGGACCTCTCTGTATGGAGACGTGCTCTTAGAAATGTTCCCACAACTGAGCAACGGGTGTGGGAGCAATCTTAGTATTATTTGACTACAAATATTCAGGCATATTATTTTCAGGCTACTAGGCACACTATTTACACTAGATCTTACAACCAGTTCTCAATGTTACACTTCTGTCTCGAGTTCACTGTTACACTGCACTGTACTCACTCTTGCGCAACTATAGTACTGATAATGGAATTATATCCGCGCGCGATCTGTCCTTCCCCTTCCTTGTCCTATCCTCTCCCCTTACACACACACTTACACTAACATGCACTACACTACCACATATTCCGAGAGACCGGTCGGGACCTTAGAGCTTGTCCCGACTGGGGCGGTGGTGGGAGAGTCCTGGTTGAGGGAAACCCCACTAGCCGATGGTAGGTTGGCGCCGGATTTCGCCATCCAGCGGGTGAAGATCACCGCCGTCTCCCGAGAAAAACATGCACTACACTAACGGGACTAATGACCAAAGCAGTTGACGTACCCGGAAACACGAAAAAATCAATCAATCAATCAGGAAACGTAGAGCTTGTCCAGATCGGGGAAATGTCTCACAGGGGGAGATACATGGATATGAGAAACCACCTTCTCTTCTTGTTTTGCTTCTGGACATAAATGTATCTTCATTATCTGTGCACGTCTTCTAGAATTCAATGGGAAATATAGTTATTCAAATTATCATTTCCTTGTTGTCGCGGCAGGAATATTCGCGGATATCCTTGACGAAGTACATCATGGATAAGAGCCCACAATGTATTGCTTATCATTCATTCATTCATTCATTCAAAATTCAAATAGTATATGACTTAGAGTAGGGATAAAAAGAGTTTTGAAAATGTGCACAGAATTCACTTCTCCCCATAGCACATCATACGCAGTTTTAACGGTTTTTTCTTTGACGTAAAAATAAATAAAAAATAAACCTCTTGAATTTGAAACGGGCATTTTAATTTTTGTGGGTACTTAATATGAAGAATTAAAGATGTTTTTTAATATTTCTCAAAAATGGAAATTGAGAAAATGTAAAATGTACATAAAAAAGTTAACCGCCGGGAAGAGAGAGGAGCAATACGGAAAAGCTAGCCTAGACTGAAGAGATAAGAAAACCAACTAGTCCGAGAGTCATTGCCATTCTTTAGCAGTACTAGTTTGCCTGGGTCACAGAAGCAGGTAGTCCATGAAAGAGGCTGTTAGTTACAGCTGTGAAGATTTGAATGCGTGAGGCCAACTTGGCCGATCGTTAAATCCCTCGAGCAGAACTAACTGACCGCAATTCCTGCTTCTATTCAGTGCGGTTCTCTTCCATTCTGATGCAATACTCTTAGATTACGATGGCGCAATTTGTCAAAAGAAAGAAGTGATTTGGTACTTCATCAAGAGGTGTTGTAATGTTTGTAAATTATGAGCAAGGATATTACTAATACAAACCCACCGCTTTCAAACGTTTCTACATTTGAAAATCTAGGAATGGGCATGCTTTTATATCCTTGTTCCGCTACGCGAGTTGAAGAGTTTAAAAATGTTTGCATACACACACACACAGACGCAGAGAGAGAGAGAGAGAGAGAGAGAGAGAAAGACGCAGAGAGAGGAAGAGGCAGAGAGGGAGATGCAGAGAGAGACGCAGAGAGACGCAGAGAGAGAGACGCAGAGAGAGGAGAGAGACCAGAGAGAGGGAGGGAGAGAGCAGAGAGGGGAGAGACAGAGTGAGAAAGAGGGGAGAGAGATGAAAGGTGGAGAGAGAAAAAGAAAAAGGGAAGAAGAAAAGGTGAAGTGAGAAGAAAAGACCATACATCCTCCACTTTCCGGTCGGGCGCTTCGCCGGCCGGTGAGTGTGTGTGTGTGTGTGTGTGTGTGTGTGTGTGTGTGTATGTATCGAAGGGCAATCGGCGCGCGAGCTAGCGTGCGCGTGCGCATGCGCGTGGGCGCGCGGTGCGCGCGCTCTGATTGGCTGCCAAGTGGGGCTCGGCGGCGCGGGCGTCGCCGAGCGCGAAACGAGCCGCGGGGGCGACGGTGGCGGCGGCGGCGGCCGACGGCGAAAGCGGCGCTTTTCCCTGCGCGCGCACGCCCACTTGCACACGCGCTGACACGGCGTACCCATATCACCGGTGCGCAGGAAAAGTGACACGTCTTTGGAAATGAAAAGAGTATGGAAAAGGAGCGCTCCAAGTCGTTATACACCAATTTTTACAGAGTTGCGTTTGATACATCAATCAGCTGTTCCGGTGTCATACAATCGGAAGGCACAACGCCGCCATTATGACGTCACCGTAGTGACGGGTAAGGTTCCGATTGGACGGCACCGTAACAGCTAATCCAATGTCAGTCGCAGCGAAGTTTGATTGCTGATTGATTGATTTTTCGTGTTTCCGGGCGCGTCACTGCTCTGGTCATTAGTCCCGTTAGTGTATTGCTGTTTTTTTCTCGGGAGATGGCGGTGATCTTCCCCCGTGAATGGCGAGATCCGCCGCCGGCCTACCGTCGGCTAGTGGGGTTTCCCCCTAACCAGGACTCTCCCACCAGCGGGGCACGCCCCAGCCGGGACAAGCTCTAAGCTTCCGACCAGTCTCCCGGATATGTGGTAGTGTAGTTAATGTTAGTGTAAGTGGAGAGGAGGATAGGACAAGGAATAGGAAGGACAGATCGCGCTCGGTCCGTGGCCCGTTTGGTAGTGTACTACTTCGGCATTCGCCTGGTGTTGATCGGAGAAACCACGGAAAACTACCGATCAGAGCAGCCGGCCGCTGGAATTCTCCTCCAGACAGCGACTGATTCGACGTAGTTGAAAACTAGTGTCGAAAATCCTGCCGCCGTCAGGCTGGAACCTAGGACCTCCCGGTGAGAGGCGCTGAGTGACATCAGTTGATGCACTGAGCTACCGCTCCCGGTGCATTCGCCTGGTGTTGGTCGGAGAAACCACGGAAAAATACCGATCAGAGCAGCCGGCCGCTAGAATTCTCCTCCAGACAGCGACTGAATTCAACCTTGCTGACAAGCTAGTATTGAAAATCCTGTCTCACCGTTATGACCAACCTAGAACCTCCCGCTCAAAGGCACTGCAGTGGCAATAGTTGATGTTCGCATGCTAGTACCGTTCCAATGGTCGACTCCCAGCCACTCGCGAAGCGGGGTAGTGTGGAGGGGGCAAGGAGAAGAAAAGGGGAGGGCTGGTACTTGAAAGCGCGCTCTAATGAGCGTTCTGGAAAACAAAAGACCAACGGACTCCACCCAACTTTGGCGACCGACTTGCCGAGTTACTTGAACGTATCCTTACAGAACTCGAATTCAATTTGTTTTCAATGTTGGATTAAATACAAATTAGCGAGAAAGGGAGAACGCATTTTCTTTTCATTCTAAAAAGAGGTATTACTGAATAATTACCGAATGTAATTATGGAATAACCCTTTTATTAAGGGATTTTTGGTCACTGCGACAATGTTGGGGTCGTAGTGTTTGATCGAGTTAACTTGGAAGTGATCGATGTCTATAAGTTTGTAAAATTTACTTAGTACTCGTTCACTAATTTGTTACATTATTTTTTAGCAAAATTACACATTTTCACATCCTCTAAAAATAATATATTAAAATATACGTAAAGGTTACCATTGTTATATCATTTTAGATATTTTTGTTTCACTAACAAAATTAGGGATCGTTGTTACAAAGACGGAGTAAGAAATTAATTTTCGGAACTTAATTTTGAATAGCTCTTCAAGTAGATATGAATATTTTTAGTTATATAACACTAAGTAAATAAAACGTAACGAATTATTTCTGACATAGTCCTTTCAACGCGGGGCCTAAGCCCACGGAAACAGTCCAACACTTTAAAGGGAAGGAGCTTTGTGCGTTCACTGTGACAGGAGGTAGCGACTCGGTAAGGAATTATACTTGGGGTTTTATAACGAAGCCGATGACATTAGATCATTTTTACACCTCCTGTCTTATAAAATGAATCTTTACTACAGTGATAAGCACATGTTTGAGACCATGAGCCCCGTTGAGATGGACGTTCGTGAATTAATTAAAAACATTTATTTTATGAGGCAGGAGGTGTAACATTGCCCAAATGTCACCGGGAACGGTAGCTCAGTGCATCAACTGATGTCACTGCAGCGTCTCTCGCCGGGAGGTTCTAGATTCGAGTTCTGACGGTGGCAGGATTTTCGACACTAGCTTATCAGCTAGGTCGAATTCAGTCGCTGTCTGGAGGAGAATTCTACCGGCCGGCTGCTCTGATTGGGTCAACACCAGGCGACTACCGGAGCAGTACTCTACCAAACGGGCCACGGACCGCGCGCGATCTGTCCTTCCTCTTCCTTGTCTTATCCTCTCCTCCTACACACACTTATACTAACATGCACTACAACCACATATTCCGGGAGACCTGTCGGGAGCTTAGAGCTTGTCCCGTCTGGGGCGGTGCCCCGCTGGTGGAAGAGTCCTGGTTACGGGGAAACCCCACTAGCCCACGGTAGGTCGGCGCCGGATCTCGTCATCCAGCGGGGGAATATCACCGCCATCTCCCGAGAAAAAACATGCACGACACTAACGTGAATAATGACCAAAGCAGTTGACGCACCCGGAAACACAAAACAATCAATCAATCAAACAATCCGCAAAAACATGCACTACACTAACGGGCCTAATGACCAAAGCAGTTGACGCGCCCGGAAACACGAAACAATCAATCAATTAATCAAAAAACCTTAATATCATTGGTGACGGTACGAAAACCCCAGTGTACGCCGCATTCCGCCACAGAAGGCAAAATCAGATGACATCTATGATCGGTGACCCGTGAAGGGAAGTGTAAGGGAAACGTTGTGGTAAGTTGACATGTCGGGAGGAATCGTTAAAAAATACAATGACGTGTTTCTCATAAAGATACCTATTTTGTTTATGATTCATTCATTATTGTATTATGTTTGTTTGGCATACATTTTATAGATAAAAATTTCCAAATTTCAATTTTAGACAATCAGATTTTATATAAACAATGAGGAACATTGATCTGTGTAGGTCAATGACGTGGATTCGTGTTCTTAAAGAATTAAAAAACAAATCTTCTGGTAAACATTATGTATTCATTGCCACTTACGCTCAATTTTCGAAATTGATGTTATGAATGATTTCTCCCACTAACCTTCTAATTGCATATGTATTTTTCTTCGTTTTAAATTCGTAATGTACTGTATACATATTTATTTATTTTAATCTTATATTGATAGCTCTTCATGTACCTAATGATGGAGACGTATTTTCTCCGAAATCCCATGAGAAAATCAAAAAATAAACAAGTTGTTTATCAATTGTGATCTTTATTTATGACTTTTTTAAATTTTGTCTAAAATTAAATTTGGAATCTTTTATTAATAAAAATAAACCCATTTTCTTCTCAGAGGCGTATATCTCTATTGTTTGATTTAAAATTAGTGGCAGCCCCAAGGTCGGGAGATGGACGGAGATGGGGGGATAGTCATCAAATTGGGAGCTCAATTTGAACCAAACATTTAAGTCATGATGTAACTCCCCATGTGACGCCTTGCCTTCCTGCTACCGACCTTGAGGAGTCACTATATTTAAATCGAACAATAGAAGGTTTCTGCCTGATTTTACGATTTACTCGCATCCTGTATCTCGTCGTAAAGTTGAGCACTAACATAAAGGCAAGAAGCATTACCTACAGACTCGCAAGGCCATTTGCGACAGGGAAAGATGACTGGTAGTTCGTGCAAATCGTTTGCACAATAAAAAGCATTGAGAGCATTGCATCTTTCTCAAATTCTATGCACGAATGCAATTATTCCCCTTTTTTCTCTCATCTGATCTACGAAAATAATGAGCCTGCAAGGCCTCCTAGCTAGCGCATATCGGTTATGGTGGGGTGAGTTTGGACGAGAAATATTCCTTTAAGGCACGCTAGAACTCATTGCGAGAGATGATGAAATGATATTATTACAAAGGAAAGAACGTCCGCGGTTTGCTGTATAGCATTCTGCACCAACCTTCTCCTAAAAGTGATCCATAAATGCTCGGAAATCACTAACCGGGAGCGGTAGCTCAGAGTATCAACTGATGTCACTGCAGCGCCTCTGACCAGGAGGTCCTAGGTTCGAGTTCGGACGGCGGCAGGATTTTCGACACTAGATTTTCAGCTAGATCGAATTCATCGCTGTCTGGAGGAGAATTCAAGAGGCCGGCTGCTCTAATCGGTTGTTTTCCGTGGTTCCTCCGATCAACACCAGGCCAATGTCGGAGCAGTACCCTACCAAACGGGCCACGGACCACCCGCGATCTGTCCTTCCCCTTTCTTGTCCTGTCCTCTCCCGTTACACACACGCTTACACTAACATGCACTACACTACCACATATTCCGGGAGACCGGTCGGGAGCTTAGAGCTTGTCCCGGCTTGGGCGGTGCCCCTCTGGTGGGAGAGTCATGGTTAGAGGAAACCCCACTAGCCGACGGTAGGTCGGCGCCGGATCTCGCCATCCTGCGGGGGAAGATCACCGCAATCTCCCGCGAAAAAACATGCACTACACTAACGGGACTAATGACCAAAGCAGTTGACGCGCCCGGAAACACGAAAAAATCAAATCAAATGGGAAATCACTACCGTCTTTGTATCTCTCAGAGTCATCATTTACATTGACCTTGCAGCGACTCTGATCGGGAAGTGCTGGAGCAGAGGCCAGCTGCCCTGATCGGTAGTTTTCAGTGGTTTCTCTGATCAGTACCAGCGTATTCCGCACGCGATCTTTCTGTCCTCTTTCTTGTTCTATCCTAGTCCCTTACTCACACCCACTTACACTCACATGTACTACATTGCCAGTCATGTCAGGCGTCCAGTCGGGAGCTTAGAGCTTGTCCCGGCTGGAGAGGTGCCAATGTGATGGGAGATTCCCGGTGCGAGGAAAATGCCCGCAAACCCACGCAGATCTTCGCCGGGTGTCGCCATCCAGCGGGGAAACATCACTGCCATCTCCCACGATAAAAACATGCAGTACACTTACGGGACTTATATACTTAACAGTTGACGCGCGCCAAATCATGTGTCTATCAAGCATCACTAATCACCAATCTATGGATGTAGCCAACGATAAAATACCCGATGATGATAATTTGGATGTTCACCTGACCCCATCATCTCAGAAACTATTCAAACTAAAATTTTAGGGGCAGCTTGGTGAAATTGAAGTAAATACAAGCAGATTTACATCTTCTAAACAGTTTCAGCAATTTACAGGATATTTGCAGTAAAGTTAAATTTTTTACATTATTTTTCCCAATTTTTCTGCATAAAACCATGAGTATTTCTTTCTGCATTCATTTTGCCTCCATATATTCAATATTACTTACTTGACATTCGACAAAAAATTGAAAATTATCGCTTGGATAGTTTCAGGAACAGTGGGACAAATGTGTTTAAAAAAATGTCATATTTCAGAAATCAGGGTCAAAGTTAATCCTTCATTGATACTAGTCACCTCGTCTTGGCAACAAGTAAACAAAACACGTTTTTAATGTAAATATTCAGAGAAGATACAGGTTTGCTGTGAAAACAACATTAAATAATGAACTTTTCTATCATTGAATGAAAAGCAGGGCACCATAATTGTTCGTTTAAAAGATATAACTTAAATGAGAGATTCATAATGAAAGTGACTGCCATTTTTAAGTAAAATAATTTTATAAAGAAAACTCTAAATAATTCAAAAATATTAAAATCTTAAAAAAGTCAAACATTCACATTTTTGCCTTGTGTCTCCTGTTAAACAGAAAAGTCAGCTTGTTCTGGATTGTATCCTTCTGTACAGGTCAGTTTTGCCGATTTCTGCCGTTTGTAATTTTGAACACTGAACTTTGGTCTACGAATGTTGGATACAACGGGTAAACAGTTCAAAATTCTCTGCCCTAGAAGTCGACACGGGAGCGCTGTGCCTTAACAGTTTTATCGATGGTTTACAGTTCTCCAGCAACTGGGACGGAGCGAGTCAGTGACGCATTTGCCTCATCCCTCATCTCCCACCAGTGTTGCCACATCAAGTACTACTTCTGGACTGAGGGGCATTTTATACCTAGTGTGCGTTTCTTCCAGTCACTCAAACTAGTACATTAAGAAACAATGATGTAATTATGGGTATTAATACAGGAGTGTGATATTACGATATGAGCGAATATCGTAAACTTCACACGAGTGTATTAATTACATCGAGTTTCAAACGGTACTTTTCCTACGACTTTTATAAATTAAACTTTTGCATTGAATCGTTTCGTGGCAGTTGACATGCAGGATTCAGCCATGGCCACCTACACCAGGAAACACGAAAAAATCAAATCAAAATTGACCTAGCTTTGTAGCTAGTGTCGATAATGCGCAACCATCGAGACAGGTACTCGAGGATCCACGGTCAGAGTCGCTGTTGAAACAGCGACAATGTTGACTCTGAGGCAAATGGAGCCAGTTCGTTTTCTGCTGTAACTGTAAGTTAACCTTGGATTTAGGTCATACACCGATGCGCAAAACTAGTTGCATATCGTTTCCGGCATAGTGCTTCCCAGTGAGCACAACTATATATATTCCAATTTAAATAGAATGACTTTTGACTACCGATAAGGTACACGCAGTTATCTAATCGAGAGCTTCGTTACGAGTTAGGTTTTGGTATTGAAGCTCCCGATTCGAAAGCGTCCCATCAGATCCTACGTCAAAAGTCACTCTATTTAAATGGGAGAACTTACCAAATTAAAACGGACCAAAACCAAAAATTAAGTCGTAAGGAAGTTCCCGTTTGTATTACCGCACCTGTTCATCATACATCAAATGTCACTCTACTTGAATCGGAGAATATTGTTTTCGTTTTATATTTTTTGGAATAATAAAAGGAAAAAGAAAAGAAACAGGATGTTATAAAAGAATGAGAATGAAGAGTGGAGAGAAGAAAAATGACTTGTGAAGGAAAGGAGTACTTGAGATACAAACATACTTGAGAATAATACAAAGGCCTGTACTACAGTACAGTGTACATGCAATTTTTTTATCTGAAACTTTAGACTGAAATTAACCGTATAAACTAACTTAACCTTGCGCAAGTGTGGCGAAATAAAAGGACGCGAACGGTGTGGTTGGTCTCTGAGACCGGGTTTCCTATGTGTGCCATAAATAAAAATAAACGCCATAATGCCATAATAAAATGGGAACGGTAACAATGGATCAGATATCACAAAGACCTCACTCTTTGAAAACTACCAATTACAACATCGGGCTATTAAAACCCTCCTGCGGTTGTACTCGACCAAAATCTCTGACCGGGAGGTCCTAGGTTGGAGTCCTGACGGCAGCAGGATTTTCGACACTAGTTTTTCAGCTAGGTCGAATTCAGTCGCTGCCTGGAGGAGAATTCTAGCGGCCGGCTGCTCTGATCGGTAGTTTTCCTTGGTTTCTCCGATCAACACCTGACGAATGCCGGAGCAGTACCCTATCAAACGGGCCACGGACCGCGCGCAATCTTTCCTTCCTTTTCCTTGTCCTATCCTCCACCCCTTACACACACACACACACACACACACACACACACACACACTTACACTAACATGCACTACACTACCACATATTCGGGAGACCGGTCGGGAGCATAGAGCTTGTCCCGGCTGGGGCGATGCCCCGCTGGTGGGAGAGTCCTGGTAGGGGGAAACTCCACTAGCCGACGGTAGGTCGGTGCCGGATCTTGCCATCCAGCGGGGGAAGATCACCGCGAATATCCCGAGAAAAACACATGCACTACACTAACGAGACTAATGACCAAAGCCGTTGCCGCGCCCGGAAACACGAAAGAACCAAAGCAAACCAACCCAGATTGAATGCGGAGAATGTGGTGAAGATGGTTTCTACCTCGCCCGTCTCATGCGTATTCTCTCGTCCTTGAGCGTTGATCCGCTGGGGCAGCGTGAGCACGGTGCTGGACGCAGAAAGCGTGGGCGGCGATGTGCGTCGTGCGGAGTCTTCCAGAGCGGAACTCCCCTCTCCCCTGCTCTCCTCCCACCCTCTCACCCTACCCCCATCCACGGTTTTCCACGCACTTGCACACGCACAGGCCGGTTCGACGATGGTGTACTGAACGTGAGGAATTTGTTGATCCCTACTACACCACTGCGGATCGTTCTGTTTGCTGGGTGATGTGACACACGACGTCAACTGTCACGGCTGCGCGTCTGGTCGGGATGTCCTTGGGTTCGAGCCCCAACGGTGGCAGTATTTTAGACATTAGCTAAAGATTTTCGTCGATTGATTGATTGATTTTTTCGCGTTTCCGGGCGCGTCAACTGTTTTGGTCATTATTCCCGTTAGTGTAGTGGATGTTTTTCTCGGGAGATAGCGGTGGTCTTCCCCGCTGGATGGCGATATCCGGCTCCGACCTAACGTCGGCTAGTGGGGTTTCCACCTAACCAGGACTCTCCCACCAGTGGGGCACTGCCCCAGCCGGGACAAGCTCTAAGCTCCCGACCGATCTCTCGCAATATGTGGTAGTGTAATGCATGTTAGTGTAAGTGTGTATGTAAGGGGGAGAGGATAGGACAAGGAAGAGGAAGGACAGATTGCGCGCGGTCCGTGGCCCGTTTGGTAGGGTACTGCTCCGGCATTCGTCAGGTGTTGATCGGAGAAACCAAGGAAAACTACCGATCAGAGCAGCCGGCCGCTAGAATTCTCCTCCAAACAGAGAGTGAATTCGACCTAGCTAAAAAGCTAGTGTCGAAAATCCTGTCGCCGTCAGGACTCGAACCTAGGATCTCCCACCGTCAGATTTTGGCCGAGTACACCCGCAGGAGGGTTTTAACAGCCCGATGTTGTAATTGGTAGATTTCAAGGAGTACGGAAGACCGAAGACCGAAATAGTAACCCATATATACAGCTCCACTCCTACAAGCAAAAGAAAAGCTCAAGAAAACATGCGCATTATGAAGCAACTTTGATTAAATTAATATTTTAATACAAAGACGTGAGTGGAAAATGGATTAGTTTTTTTTTTCCCCAGATTTCCGACTTGCCAGTCGGCTAGCAGGTTTTTCCCTAACCAGGAATATCCCATCCGCGGGTCTCCGCCCCAACGGGGAAAACCTCTAGGCTTCTAACTGGTCCCTCGACATGTGTGTTATTGTATTGTGTGTTAGTGTAAGTATGTGTGTAAAACGTGAGGATAGGACAAGGAAGGGTAAGGAGAAATAGCGCGCATGTGGCTCGCTAACGGGCCCGTGGCCCGTTTGGTAGGTAACTACTCCGGCATTAGCCTGGTGTTGATTAGAGAAACCACGTAAAAGTCCTGATCAAAGCAGCCGGCAGCTAGAATTCTCCTACAGACGAATTATATACAGTAGTAGCCCCCAAATCCGAAATTAAGGATAATAGGAACAAAATCCAAGATAGAGGAAAAAATAAACAGAATAAACAAAATGCATGTTTGTAGTGTAAAGAAAGGATTTTATAATTACTGTAGTCGAATTGAAACTTTTATGACACTGGTAACTACGGTGTATATCACATGTTTACGTAGCAGTAATTTTCATTTAGAGGAATATGTAAAATCGGTAATTTTATTTTGCCGTAAGGAATTGAATCTGCTTGATGATGTGATCGCTATGCTACGATGACATTGTCTCGCATCGCACACTACTTGCATTGTGTCTGGTAATCCTGTAGATGTATTTGTATATGTACGCTACATTTTTTTGGATAATCCGAACATTTCCGAATCCGATCAGACCACACACCCAGTTTTGGAATCCTTGGAATACATAGTTTGGAATCACACATAGTTTGGAATCCTTGGGTTCCACGTATAATAGTCGACTCCGGTATAGTAACTTCTGGGGACTAACATTTTGTCACTTAAAGAGGTTCACTTTCCGATGATATCAAAAAGATATAAATAGATTGCTCCACAATGTTTAAATGTATTAATACAGAGATTCAGTAAAACACATTTACAGACCGAACTTAAAATGTCAATATCTTTATCGGTCCTTAAAGGAGCAATTATTTTCAAATGTTTGCTTCCAACATATATCATTAGTCATTTCTCTAGATCCATCCCCAGAGGTCGTACTTTTTCCATACTTATTATGAATTGTCCACTATCTCTAAGTATCGTAATGCAGACTTGACGCCCTTCAATGCTTCTTGCACTGTTGTAAGTTCCACTCTTCTACAGCATGACTTTTGACCGATATTTTTTTCAACCTGCCTAGAAATGGAATTTGTGGTACTGAGGTAATATATTATTTTCGAGGAGGGAATTAATTTCCAGTTCATATTTCCTATAACCGAGGTTTACTATAACCGAGGTTCGGGTTCACTTTAACCGAATCTTAAGTTATGTAAGTGAAAAGAGAGCGATGACTTAAATTTACTATAACGGAGGGTTCAG
Organism: Teleogryllus oceanicus; assembly: GCA_964035755.1. NCBI lineage: Eukaryota > Metazoa > Arthropoda > Insecta > Orthoptera > Gryllidae > Teleogryllus > Teleogryllus oceanicus. Next base: position 59,838,880 of record CAXIVR010000013.1, read on the forward strand.
TATATACGAGGTTCAGGTTCACTACAAACGAATATTCTTATGCTTACTTGTATTGTACGTGAAACGGAACCAGTGACTTAAGTTCCACTGAATTCTAGAAGACGTGCACAGATAATGAAGTTACATTAGTGTCCAGAAGCAAAACAATGGGCTATCTCGGCATTTGCTCAATGGATCAGGAAAACTGGACGAAAAGCCTGATCGAGATGGGGGTCATTGAACCAGAAGCTGCGATACAATATTTGTTACGTATTGTTTAGAATTATACAGTCCAATGGTAAATAATACATTAAATATCACTGTTAAAATTAATGTTACCGTCCTTGTGATGCTCAAGAAGTGTCGTGACCTATCAAGTGTTAATATTGTTAAATTTAATTTATCTGTGATATAGGCTCAGGATCAGGGCGTTGAATGACCAGAGTCGCATGTACGCTGCCGGTACAGTAGTGTGCAACTTGTCTACGTTTCAAATAAAGCTTTTTAGTGTGATTGAGAAATATCATCTAAAGTATTGACAAGTAAGATACTCTTAATATTTTATTATTTCTTAGGCTTAAATATATGACAAAATGTTGCCTTTATGGCAATAGATGGGCGAAAAACTATCTTTCAGTAAGGAAGATGTAAATACAACTTTCTATTCACAATAAAAGTATATTTTTCTAGATTTTTTCATACATTGTTGGAAAAGTCACAGTCAGTTAAAAAAAATGATTAAATTCAGGTCCCTAGTAATGACCAGAATTGTTAACGCCTTCGCGATGCCCTTCCGGTTCCCGTTCTTTGCGTTGAATTTCTCGTTCGCGTTCACGCCTTTCATTGCGTCTTCTGTTCGCGTCCACTCATTCACTTTGCCATTTCGTTCGCGTGCACGCTATCATGTTGTTTCTGTACGGCTCGACTCTTTCAGGGAGCACTTCTTCTCGTTCACATCATTGTGTTGTCGCTTCCATACGCGTCCCTCTTTCACGTTGCCGTTGCTTTCTTTTCTTTCTCCTTTTCCCTTCGTTGTCCTCCCTTCCCCCACATTCGCTTGACTGATTGATTTTTTGTGTTTCCGGGCGCGTCAACTGCTTCAGTCATTAGTCCCGTTAGGGTACTGCATGTTTTTTCTCGGGAGATGGCGGTGATCTTCCCCCGCTGGATGGCGAGATCCGGCGCCGACCTACCGTCGGCTAGTGGGGTTTCCTCCTAACCAGGACTCTCCCACCAGCGGGGCACCGCCCCAGTCTAGACAAGCTCTAAGCTCCCGACCGGTCTCCCGGAATATGTGGTAGTGTAGTGCATGTTAGTGTGTGTGTGTAGGGGGAGAGGATAGGACAAGGAAGAGGAAGGACAGATCGTGCGCGGTACATGGCCCGTTTGTTAGAGTACTGCTCCGCCATTCGCCTGGTGTTGATCGGAAAAACCACGGAAAACTACCGATCACAGCATCCGGGCGCTAGAATTCTCCTCCAAACAGCCACTGAATTCGACCTAGCTGAAGAGCTAGTGTCGAAAATCCTGCCGCCGTCAGGACTCAAACCTAGGACCTCCCGGACAGAATCATCATCAGTTGATGCACTGAGCTACCGCTACCGGTCCACACATTCGCGTTACCGTTCCTGTCTACTCGTTTGCGTTGCTATCTCTACTCTTATCTACTCATTTGCGTTGTAATTCCTCGTTTCGTTGCAATTCCCGTTCCTAACTACTCGTTTGCGTTTTTTTCCTTCCCTTTTTTCCGCGTCCACTTTTTCTCTGGCGTTCCCTTCGTGCAATGGGGCGCGTCCTTGAGGTGGAAGTGGAGGAGGAAAGTGTCGTCAGCCACCGGGCGACAACGCACGTCTTCACAGCACTGAGCGGCGGGGAAAGCGCGTTTCTTCTCTTAGCGACACGCGGGCCTCGTCAACGGCTACCGACAGCTCTCTTTCTCTCTCTCTCTTTCTCGTTTGGCGTAAGAGAAATCGAAACACGCTAGACCTACATTGAGTGACGGAACATGCATCGTTCGCATTGCCAAAATTTTATTTACGTTAATTAGACTATTGGTGATGTAGATACCTTATTATTTCAGAGTAAATAAAACAGATGTTGTCTGGTATCAATTTTTATATTTCTGCTTAAGATTTTTTCGATCGCGTAGCAGCTACAAGCTCTGACGATGATCGCTACACGATCGAAAAGATCTTAAGCAGAAATATAAAAATTGATACCAGACAACATCTGTTTTATTTACGTTTTTGTAAATATCTAGACGACAAATAACCGGGCAAGGTGGCTCAGGGCATCCAATGATTCCACTGCAGGGCCTCTGACTGTAAGGGTCTGTGGTTCGGGGCCCGGCGGTGGCAAGATTTTTCGCGATTGCTTTCAGTAACATTCTGGACCATCCGAGCAAGTTACCTGGCCACCCAGATTGCCCGACATGAATGCCATCGAATATTTATAGGAAATATTCGAGAGATTAGTGCGTGCACTGTATCCTGTACTGGTTACACTTGCGCAATTACGGACGGCTATATAGGCTACAATGGTTCAATGTTTCTGAATGGACTTCCAACGACTTGTTGAGTTACTGCAATGTCGAGTTGCTGGATCTCGCCGGGCAAAAGGACGTCCCAACACGATATTAGAAGGTATCCCATGACGTTTTGTCACCTCTCATGTGTGTATTATAAAATACTAATTAAGAACCAATATATTCTAGGTATTTTATTAAGCATGTCTGAGGACGAGAAAGGAGGAAGTGTGTCCACTCTTCATTTTAATTTTTTTGTTGAACTTCACACGAAGTCTGAAGCATTGTCACAGCTACAAATTAAAAATATACACGTGCTTTCAAATTTAGTGTTTTGAGTAATTTGTGTGCCTATACAACAATGAGAGCCTTTGTAAATGCATTTGAAAGTACTTGCGAAGCAAGCAAAATTTGTTTTGAAATGTCCATTTTTTTTGACAACGCATTCTCGCTCTTTCACTTGAGACGATCTGATCATCCTGACTATGTTGGTTTCAATTATAAACTCGAACGACTTTCCAAAACGAGCTCATATTATTTTAAAAGTACATACACAAAAGTAGGTAAAACTGTTTATACCATGTTGTGTGTATTTTTTTTCACTCATTTATTAACCATTAGCAATAAATTGGGCGAAAACAAAACAAAACAATTGGCACTTGTAATACTGGAATAGTTCTAGAATTGGAATTGTTTTGTTGGGACCTCCTAAGCGTCTTTTTAGGTGTTACTCTCTACATTTTATTTATCATGATAAAATTAATATCATCGTTTAATATTGTTTGATTTCGGTTAAATAAATTATTCAAATTTTGGTACGTAATAAGAAACTTATTGTATTAATGTAAATTTTATTTGTATATAGTTATGCAATGAGAAAACTTGATTTTAGTAATACGTTTTCTGGTATATTCAAAATGTTTCTTGTTCGCAAAGTATGGCGAATTTTGCTTTCACACATCAACTTTCCAACAAGTCTAGATGATAATATAAAAGTCAGAACAGTTCATGTTTTGTCAAGATACGTATGTTTCATTTTGAAACACTTTCTTTTTCTCTAAATTTAAGTCCGCAGAATTGAAAAATTCAACTTCCTGTATTAAAGTACCTTTGAAAACCACTTTTTTCAGAAAGTCACTTACAATCGAACAATTAGCAGTGATTTAACTTATGAAAAAGAATTATTTATGCCCTTCACGAGTAGAATAATGGCTTAAGATTGGGCGCTATATATAGCATTTCGGGTCGACTGTCCGACTTTGCCGGCTAGCTCACAGTGTCCCGCATGTCTGGGCCTAGATTAATTATCACGTTTGGGGGGTAAGAGAGACATTTGACGGACATGACGCATTCTTTTAACCGAAATTAGCAAACTCCGCCTGCCTGAGATTTTCTTCCTCACACAGTTAAAGAAACCGCGATAACTTTCTAAGAACTATACATCCTCTGTTTTTCTGTCGTACCCGGAATCATGCCACGGAAACGTAGTTTGCGGCCCATGAGCTATCCTGGAAGCACGCTTCAATATAATTCAAAAATATAATTGTTACAACTCGTACGTTAAACCACGCTGTCAGAGGTCGGTTTGTTGGCCCATTGCGTGCGTCATTCCGGTGGGCGTGGCCCCGCGGCAATCTCGGTTCCGCTTCTGAGCCTGCAAGCAGACGTTTCAATGGCGTACCGGAAGCGCTCTCACGGCCAAGGTCATCTTCAGACCTTCTACTTTCCCTTCCCCCTCATTCCCCCACATTTCTATACAACGTCTGAGATTAGCTCAGATTCACCCTTGTTATTTTCTGTACAGCGACGTAGACCGGGAGGTTCGACTCCCCAAGAAACGCATTGTCTACACCAGCTAGAGAACTATGTCAGATTCAGTCGCTCTCTGGAGGGGAATTCTAGCGGTCTGCTGCTCTAATTGGTAGTTTTCCGTGGTTTCTCCGATCAACACCATGGAAATGCTGGAGCAGTACCGTTGCAAACGGGCCACGGACCGCGCGCGATCTTTCTTGGCTTTCTTTGCGCTCTCACGGGCAAGGTCATCTTCAGACCTTCCCCCTCCATTTCTACCCAACGGCTGAGGTTAGCGCAGAGCAAGCATTGTTATTTTCTCTACAGCGACTTGGACCGGGAGGTTCTAGGGATTGTCTTTCCAAGTAACGGAATGTCTACACCAGCTACATAACTATGTAAACGTCAGCCGCTGTGTGGAGAATTCTAGCGGCCGGCTGCTCTGATAGGTAGTTTTCCGTGGTTTCTCCAATCAACGCCATGTCTGAGCAGTATATTCTAAATTTACCCTTCACTTGTTTCCTAGTGGTCTGGTTGCTAACGAGAAATGCAAATTTTGTAGAGGAGCCCCTGATTCGGTTCAGTGGGGAGAGTCTTTGCTGGCGTATATCATATATAAAACAAAATGTGATATTGATTTCAGGTTTATAACACAGAATATATGAATATTTACAATAAAAAAATCACAAAGAAATTTGAAGTAAACTAAATAATAAACAACAATTTTTTGAGACAGAATGAAGGGCGAAAGCTTAGAGAAGTAATTCTTTACGTGAAATAGAGTATTATGATAATTTAGTACTAACGAATTGAGATTAGTGAAATGAAATGTAAAAGGGTGAGAGCGTATAATTTTTTTTCTTGATATATGGACACTCAAGTACAAGTGAAGTTTACCGTACACTAATAATTATTTAAAAGGGCAGATAGGGACCCGTTTTCGACTCAAAGAAAAGGAGAGGTCGGGTATGATTTGACCAGAAGACCGAGACGCAAGTCACTTTCCCCGAATGGTGGTTCGGAATAGATTTAACCCAGAGTAACGAATACCGGTTGAGGTGGCTCAGGGCATCAATTGATGTCATTGCTGGGCCTCTGACCGGCAGGTCCTGGGGTTTGCATCCCGACGGTAGAAGAATTTTCCACACGAGCTACATAGCTAGGCCGAATCCTGCCGCTGTCTGGAAGAGAATTCTAGCGACTTGCTGTTCTAATTGGTAGTTTTCTGATCGGTTTCTCCGATCAAGTCGGCGGTGTCCGTTGGTGGGAGATACATGGTAGTGGAAAACCTCACATGCAGACCTGGAACAGACGTCGGGAACAGATATCTCCATCCAACGGGGGAAGACCACAGTTACCTCCCGTGATAAAACTTGCACTACATTTACGGGACTAATGACCTTAACTGACCTGTTGACGAGGCAAGTGTTAGGATTAGAATGCGTAGAGTTTCATGGTGGTAATGTAGCAATTTTTGCATTAGACGGGATTTTGGTTTCATAATTGATTAAATGATATTTTTTCTTCCTCTTTTTCCTCTCCTTTTCCCTTTTCCCTTTCTTTTTCCTCTTACGGAATACAACACACTTATGAGCATTTTGGCCTTATCCACAGCATCTCTCTGTTGTTTCGAACTTATACCTGGGCTGTCTCATTCCTAATTTCCCAATCTTCTGATGTCATTCTATACATTGTAATAATTCGTGGGTCTTCCTTCCTTTTGTGACGCGAATGGGCACAAGTTGAATTTTTGTTTCTGCTGTGCTCTTTTCCATTCAGCACAGATGTCCCAGCCAACCTAGGTTTCGAGCCTTATTTGTGATTTTACAATTGCTTCATTCTTAATTAAATTGTTAATTTCTATGTTTGTTTGTTTTTAATTGATTTATTTAAGGTCGCTTTAACATCTAAGGTCATTAGCGACCACTATTGCTGTTAACGGTATGGTAACTATGTGGATGAAACGATATGGTGATGATAAGGGGTGAAAAGACGAACACAAATACAACCATGCCCGAGGCGGGACTCGAACCCGCGACCCTTCGGTCCGAGATCACTACGACACTTCTGCCTTAGCGATCTCGGCCACCGGGCCGGCATTTGTTTTTTGTTTTGCTGTTTTCAATGTTTGTCTCTCTAGCTCGGGGGAAAAAAAAGTCTGTTGACATTTTCCCCGCTCTGAAAGAGACAAATTATTGTGATGGTGGCATTGGGAACGTGCACCAACCACATCGACGGTCTTTCTTCGTCGAGGCGGGCCCTTGACGTCCGCCATTCTCAAGAGGTCACCCCACTGCGCCGCTCCCCACGTCTTGTTTCGTGAGCGTCCGGGTGAAATCCCCGGCAGATTGTCGGCAACGACTGGCTCGCGTAGTGGTTATTTCTTTGTCGCGCGTCGCGTGCAGGGACGCAGAGCGTGGCGACACTGTTCATTTGCGTGGAAGGCGGTTTTCTTTCCACTTTCTCCACATGGCGATTCGTGGATTTCGTGTGTGTGTGTGTGTTTGTATGTGCGTGCGTGTCAGTTGAAACTGCTCTAGGCGCCATTTTGTCGTTCAGTAACAATGTTGCGGAAGGAGATGAAGAAATGCTACTGGATTTCCGGGAACTTTTTCTTTCGATCGGTCACATTGTGGTTTGATCTTTTTATTCTTGTTCTTTACCCGGAGGTATAAAATAATCCATTGAGATATTGGATTGGATCGATTGGACAAATCGGCACATGTAAATAATGACTTATTTAAACCTTGTATTAAAAACGACAAATGTTATGAGAAGAAAATAAATACTTTTTCTTTCAAATATAAGGAGGATCATTAACAGGGTTCATTAACCTAACACATACACGCAATGAATTATATCAAACAAACCGCTCTGTTAGATTCATGTAGAAAAGATTTTGAATTTCTTCTTTAATAGTATAACTTCATAATTTACTATAACTAATAATTCAATTAAAAACTGTATATTTAGAACATGATTCGCGGAATTCCTTTCACATGTTTTTGTGCATGCGAGCATCTCTGTTGAAGCTGCTTCAGACGCCATGTTGTTGCTTATTAATAATCTTACGGAAAGAGAGGAAAAAATGCTACTAGATTTCCGGGAGTCCGACATTTTTTTCTTTCAATACTAACCAATTGGTTTCATAGTGGTTTAGATATTTTTATTCTTATTCTTCCTCTGGAGCTATAAAATAAATGACTCAGAAACTCTGTTTGCGAGAAAATTGAAGTCTATAAAATGGCACAGTTTTCGTGTCCGACATGTACAAATTGTTTTTGAAATAGCCTTTTGAGGACAAACCGTTACCTCCATAATCGCATTGTTTTGGACGAAGTATTACGTCAAGACTGACCCACGTTATTAAATTGGACAAATCGTGATATGTATATAATAACCGTATTTAACCTTTCCATTAAACACGGTAATATTATTAGAAGGTAATTAGTATTTTCTGTATTAAAACCGGGAGCGGTAGCTCAGTGCATCAACTGTCATCAACTGCTCAGTCATCAACTGATGTCACTACCGCGCCTCTGACCGGCAGGTCCTAGGTTCGAGTCCTCACGGCGGCAGGATTTTCGACACTAGCTTTTCAGCTAGGTCGAATTCCGTCGCTGTCTGGAGGACAATTCTAGCGGCCGGCTGCCATGATCGGTAGTTTTCCTTGGTTTCTCCGATCAAAACCAGGCGAATGTCGGAGCAGTACCCTACCAAACGGGCCACGGACCGCGCACGATGTTTCCTTCCTCTTCCTTGTCCTATCTTCTCCTCTTACACACACACACACACACTAACATGCACTACACTACCACATATTCCGGGAGACCGGTCGGGAGCTTAGAGCTTGTCCCGACTGGGGCGGTGCCCCGCTGGTGGGAGAGTCCTGGTTAGGGGGAAACCCCACTAGCCGACGGTAGGTCGGTGCCCGATCTCGCCATCCAGCGAGGGGAAAATCACCACCATCTCCCGAGAAAAAGCATGCACTACACTAACGGGACTAATGACGAAAGCAGTTGACGCGCACGGAAACACGAAAAATCAATCAATCAATCTGTATTAAATATGGAGAGGGCTTTATTACTAGACATCCGTTATTACACGTACTCCTCGAATTGAATGTAGTTAAACAATCTGCTCTCCTGGATACTACTACATATAAAGAAAATGTTTAATTACTTTTAATTTCATGATTATCAATATTTAATGATTTAATTAAAAATGTAAATTTAGAACATTTCAAAGAACATCTATCCTTTCCAATCCCTGTTGCTATCAACAACATTTTCTCTTCTTCTAATATACTGGGAGCGGTAGCCCAGTGCATCAACTGTTTTTCGTACCCTCCCCCCCCCACCATGCCTTCGAAACCGAAGTTCAGCCTTCTTCTTTCAGTTTTCTTGTTCACAAACCTGCAGACATTGATATTCTGATGTCGTAGCATATCAAAATGACGCTACTTACAAAAAAAAAAAAAAAAAAAAAACCGAGTGTGTCATAATGACTAGTCCACCCTCCGTGGTCAACCCATGTATCATTTTGATGGTGGTCAAAAGGAACTCTTGGCGGATTTTCTCAGGGTTCTTCTGTTTCCTCCGACTCTCACATCACCATTGCTCCATCATTCATCTCAGTGTTATTGTTATCATCTCATTAGGTCATCACACGTGGGGCCGGAAGAGTTGGCTCAGAATATCAACTGATGTCACTGCTGTGCCTCTGACCGGGAGGTCATAGGTCCGACTGTGCTAGGATTTTTGTCAACTAGGTTGAATTCAGCAGCTGTCTGGAGGAGAATTTTGGCGGCCGGCTGCAATGATCGGTAGTTTTCCGTGGTTTCCCCGATCAATACGAGGCAAATGCCGGGGCAGTACAGTAGCCTAACAAACGGACCATGAACTGCGCGGAATCTCTCCTTCCTCTTCCTTGTCCTATTCTCACTCCCTCGACACACACACACACTACACTGCGATTTTTACAGAGCTGCCTCTCAATTTCACTCATGGCCCGTCACCACGGTGACATTAAGGCTCGGTTTTTCGCGTCTTTCTCAGTCGTACCGCTAGGTGTCGCATGCTCGCGAATTACTAATACTAATAATCACTAATCATTACTAATAATCATACATCGCTCTCCCGTGAAATGTTTTTACTTCTTATCAGCTTATTCAAGAAGATCAAAGATTGAATTAAACATCACACTAACAAGATAGAACTATAATACTTCATTTTTTAGTCATATTCCTGCTACGTTTTCTTTAATGTTACCTTTCTAAGCGAAATACCGCCTTGAGTCGGCATGTTCATTCGTGTGTGAAGAAGAAGAAAAAGAAGAAGAAGAAGAAGAAGAACTGGAATGAAAAAAACATAAAATCATGTTATAAGTGCATTAATAATTATTTATGATTTGAGTGTTAAAAGAGACATTCTATTTCGCTTTAATCCAAAAGGCTCGCAAGAGTATTAAGTGTACTATTATGTGTATATGACCTCAACCAATGAGCTTTAGACACACGTTTGCGTCTCAATATTAGCGGGAATTTTAAATGCAGCCACATTGCAAAATTATCATCTCGTTACAAGACATTGAAACAGATTTATGACGCATTTATTTTAAATATTGCATCTTGTACAACTTCGTGTTAGTTTTGATTGGTTACTGTTGAAAATTGTTACTTTGCACTACTTTGAAAATGTTTCTCAACACTTCTCGCTCTCCATGCAACATGGCGGCCACAAACGAAGTGCCCGTGCAGTGGTCACGTGACAGAAACTGGTGATGCGCAGAAGCAGCTAAAATCGGTGGACCGGAGGAATCCACACATGTATTTCCACCATGACTAACTCTACAATTAGTCTTTTTTAAACCCAGCGTAACGTACAGTAACCGACAGCAATCTTGCGACCAACAGCGGATGAAGTGGAGAAAGAGGTTATGTACAAACGTATAGGCCGAGTTGGAAGCAGCGCCTAATTGGAAACGTTCGATCGTCTGTCGCCGCGTCGAGCGGATGGTTTTCGAGCGCGTCCAATTAACGCGTGAGGCCCGTGCGCGTGCGCAGATAGCAGATCGCGTGCGCGGGACTTTCGAATCGCACAGCCTGTGGGCGCGCGCCCGCCGGCGCTCCGGGTGGGGCAGCGGAGCGTGGGCGGGGCGCTGGAGAAAGGACGGTTACGCACGCGCGATACTCTAGAGTTCTCCTTCTCCTCCTTCCCTTCTCCTTCTCCTTCTCCCCTTCTCCTTCTCCTTCTCCTCTCCTTCTCCTCCTCCCCTCCTTCTCCTCCTTCTCCTTCTCCTTCTCCTCCTCTTCCTCCTCCTGCTCTTCTTCTGCTTCTCCTCCTCCTCCTTATGCTTCTTCTCTTCTTGTCCTTCTTGAACCTCTCCTCCTCCTGCTTTTTTTCCCCTCTTACTTATCCTCCTTTTGCTTTTCTCCTTCTCCCCTTTATACTTCTCCTTCAACTATATGAAGCCTTTGAGCTAAATTCAAATTGCCTGTTTCGTCGCCCAAGTAATACCTTCTTTCTCCCATGATTGGTGAAAGGAGCGTAACGAAATTTGTGTGGTCAGACGGAAGAGCAGACCTCATGCCCACAGTCTCGCCACGTAAAATAATTCATTCATTCTCTGGCTTATTCTTGTCCACCTTCTTATTTCTCTCCTCTTACTGGTTCTTCTTCGTCCCCTCGCTCTCCTCCTCCTTTTTCTTCGAATTGGAAGTTCTTCAAAAATGTAATATATGGTAGACTTTGTACTACTCGCGCAACTTTTCTTGAGCGATGACGTTGCTTCCCACTCCCTTGAGCAATAAACAATTGAAGGCAAAAGCTCGCAGAGAGCACTGATGACAACATTCCAAGCAGTAAAATTTCGTTGGCGCGAAACAAAAGCTAGTCAAAGCTAGATGCTTTCATAGTAAAGAACTTCTGTTCAGGTTTATTATCAACATCTAAAGAAATGACTGAGGCAGGTCCAGGTCCTTCAAGGGAGGCACCTAAAACTCCTATCTACTGTCTCTGCTGTTGTCTACCCAGAGCGATGACCTGGTCGCACACGTAGCAGGTTGACTATGATTTTTCAGAGGCTGTAAATACTCTTGTAGCCACCTTTGTAATTAATACCCCCACTCCGCCCTCATTTCCTCAATCAATCGTTCAAGAAAAGTTGCGCGAGTAGTACAAATCCCCTAAAAGTCGTTCCGATTTTCGAGTTACGATCCGTTGTTCTGAAAATTGTTGTCGAGGAAAATCCACAATGTTTTGCTCCTTGCTGTGTCTTCGCTGCATTGGCGCCACGACAAAAAATTGAGTCGGTCTAGTTTTCTACTGAAAGTCACGTGCTACATCAAAATAGGGACCTTCTGGTGCCCTTCTGAAGCCGCACATTTTGTAGGTCCGGGATCTTTTAATAGGTTTACATCGTAACTGCTTGAAAAAGATATTCTTCATATATAAGAAACGGTGCACCATAATGGAAAAGTTACTTCATTTAAAATGAAAACTTGCAAAATTGCCTTTCAGATTCTTTAGAAGATTTTTTCTGTTCACTATAGAATTAGAGTTATTTGCTAGCGAATATTGATTTCAAAAAAATGTTTTATTGCGTCACTTTTTTTGGCAAACGCTTCTATCAGCTCAGCTCTTAATTTTATAGCAACATTTTCCTGGTAATAATTGTAGAAAATATTTATCGTCGTGTATAATATTTAATTTTATTTTACAATTTGTTTGTAAATTACAAAATGAAACATATCTATTTGGTCAGAACAAATAGATTCCTAGGTGAGCGTCTCTGCTCGGAAAGGTCTGAAGAACAGTTACCTCTTTTAATCACCTACAAGTGATAAAATTTACTGAAGCGGTGTATTATTGGCCATTTAAGACCCATATTTAACCTTATGAAGGAAATAAAATATATTAATTTGTAACAAACATGGCCCCTTTGGTGGCTCATGTTCTGCGCATTAGGTTTCCATGGTGCGTTCCGATTCGCGGTCGGGGCAAAAATAAACTGTTGGTTTCTTAAAGAATCGTCTCAGTACAGCTGTGTGACGAATGAACCCTCAGATAGTTAAAATGAGTTAGGCACGCTGATGGGAAAAAGTCGGGCTTGTCATTTCCGTTACCTCCAGGCGTGGATAAGAAATAAAATCAATGTTCTGGTCTGGGGACACTACTAGTTGAGGAAAGTCGAGAAACACTCACTCTAAAATGCCGAATACGTTCATACATACAAGTATATAACATAACATTGTACATAACAAAAATGGATGAAAAAATTGTAGTTTCATTTGAACGGTTTGAAGGAGAAGGAACTACGTAAAAAAAGCTCTCTCAAAGCGATTGAAATTGGCGCTAATATTGTGGTAAATAATGTGAAAAATGAGTCTGAGATAAATGAAGATGAGGTTTGGACCAACGAGAAAATGTGCAGAGTCGAAGGCTGAAAGGTTTCAGTTCCGCGTAAGATAGGGTGTTTCCTCCACGAGATGCTGAATGATTCGCCATTCATATCACGGTATATGACATATGAGCAATCTTCCCACTTAACGCTTTTCACAAAATAAATTACTTCTTCCTATCACCCACATTGTCACATCACAGAATCGATTACCTCTCACGATCACACAGACACCCCACAGCATCAAGTACCTACCACGATCACCCGTAAACCGGGAGCGGTAGCTCAGTGCATCAACTGATGTCGCTGCAGCGCCTGTGACAGGGAGGTCCTAGGTTCGAGTCCTGATGGCGGCAGGATTTTCGACACTGGCTTTTCAGCTAGGACGAATTCAGTCGCTGTCTGGAGGAGAATTCTAGCAGACGGCTGCTCTGGTCAGTAGTCTTTCGTGGTTTCTCTGATAAACACCAGGCGAATGCTGGAGCAGAACCCTACGAAACGCGCCACGGACCGCGCGCGATCTGTCCTTCCTCTTCCTTGTGCTATCCTCTCCCTTACACACACACACACACTTACACTAACATGCACTACACTACCACATATTCCGGAAGACCGGTCGGGAGCTTAGAGCTTGTCCCGGCTGGGGCGGTACCCCGCTGGTGGGAGAGTTCTGGTTAAGGGGAAACCCCATTAGCCGACGGTAGGTCGAGCCGGATCTCGCCATCCAGCTGGGGAAGACCTCCGCCATCTCCTGAGAAACAAACATGCACTACACTAACGGGACTAATGACCAAAGCAGTCGACATGCCCGGAAACACGAAAAAACCAAACTAATCACCCATAACGTCACCCATCCAGTGGCAAGCTATGTCCAATCACCACTGTTATCATCTTCTTGTACAGTCTCCTTCCTCGTATACATCTGACAACATAGAGCGGACTAATCTTCATTCTCATCATATGCGAACACACGGATCATAGTATTTCTTCAGATAGTTCTTCAAAACGAATACAGTCGATTCCGGTTACAGTGAATTCGGATTTAGTGAACCCTCGGTTATAGTGAACTTAAGTCACCCGTCCCGTGTCACTTACATTACAAATAAGGATGGCAAGAATCGGTTATAGTGAACCTGAACCTCGGCTGTAGTAAACGTAGGGAATCAGTCCTGGAAATTCATTGGTTGTATTTTGTTAGGCGATTGAAAGGGCCTTGGGTGAGTGGGATTGTATACTAATAGTGCAAAAGGCATTAAAAGTGTCAAGACTGGATTATGATACTTAGAGATAGAGGACAATGCAGAATCAAGGACGAGGAGAGTACGAACTCTGGAGAAGGGTCTAATGAAAGTTGTACGAAGAAAACAATTGAAAATAATTGATATTTTATGTACAAATAAAGATATTGACTTTTCAGCTCGTGCTGTTAATGAATTTTGCTGTCTATTAATAAAATCAATTATTGTGAGAAATTCCATATGTTATCGGACATTATCGGATATAGTGAACCTGTGATGTAGTGAACCAAACATGTTTAGTCCCTAAAAGTTCACTATAACCGGAATCGATTCTGTAATCTTTTCAAATGAAGGAATAGAAAGTTGACCTTTCCAACTGTTCTTTCATCTTCTTGTAAAGTATCCTCCCTCGCACACATTCGGAACCCATATATGACACTCATCATTGTGATATGATTGCACTTAAAACTTACTGTTTTCCCTGGTCGTTCGTGAAAACTTATTACTTTCTTTTGTATACAGTTAAGGCACAATGATCTCTGCAGAAACGAAGCACAAGCGTAATCTATGTATTTGAAATTATCTCACTTGACAACATTTCCACATTAGCGTATAAAAAAATTTCGTAGTTCATATAACACGTTAAATTCTCTAGATTTCGTGAAAAGATGTATTTACATACAACATTGCTTTATCAGGGTATCATTATCTACAATTATTTAGATTTGGATAAAATAAATTGCGTCATTTTATGGTATTGAATCGCTTTCTTCTGTGATACTTCTGTGACACTTTCTGTAATGGCAGAACCCAATTTATTCAATACCATTTCCTACTTATTATAAAATAATAATACTTATTGATATAACTTTTCAATCACATTTATTTTTAAGGAAATCAAATTAAAACTCAGTCCATCGGTTTAGATAGTGAGGTTATTGTAAAATACGTCGCAACTACTCGTTCATGCACACAATGTCACAGAAGAAAAATTGGCGCATTGAAAATTCAAAATTGATCGCAAATGAATATTTTGTTTCCACGTAAATCTGAACAGCTAAAAGACAATATCGCAAGATTAATAACAGTGTATATGTGAAAGCTCCGATAGAAATAAACAAATAAATAAATACACTTCTCCCCGATGCTCTCACACGGTTTTCACTGTTTATTCGACGAAAATAAATCCATCAAAAGAAGTAAATACATAAAACTTGTCTCCTAAGCGTCACATACACTTTTCATTTATATTGACAAAATTAAATCTAAAATAAACAACAAATATATAAATATTGCATTTCTCCTCAACGTAATATAAAGCTTCCACTGTGTTTGACGAAAATAAATCTGATCAAAAGAATAAATACATAATACTTTTCCCTTAAGCGTGACTTATAGATTTCACTCGTTTTGACAAAAAAATACAAAATAAATAAAAAATAAATAAATAAGTAAATTAACAAATTTTACTTCTCCCGAACATGTCACATGGAGTTTCCACTGTTTTGTGACGAAAACCAAACCATTGCAAAACACGCCCCCAGTGAGATGCCGTGGTACAATCTGATTTTGACGAAAATCAAATCCAAAATAATTACACAAAAAAATAATTCATCTCCACTATATGTCATAGAGTTTCCACAGTTTTCCAACGAAAAGTACGAGTAAATCGATTGCAAAACACCAACGAGACGCCGGAATTTTAAAAAACCCAAAATAATCATACAAATTTATTTATCAACCAAATCTAACGTGATATCAACTGAGTGAGTTAATTTCCTAATGTTTCCTCCATGGTTCTACCGCAGAGGTAATTCAGTGGGATAGTAGTTCCCTTAATAAGCACCTAATGGTGTAACAAAACCAGTTACAAAACGTTGTGCAATTGCTGAAATAAATGATTGTCATAAAAAAATTTGGATACTTATATTTGCAAACATATATTGACAATCAAGAAGAAATATTGATTTACAGAGGCCGTGCTACTCACCCACACCGCCATCCTCTGGGCGGCCGGTGGCTGTGGCGTGGTGCGGCTGAGCTCTGTCCCGGGCGGTGGTGGTGGTGGTGGTGTGCCGTGGTCGCTGGCGTGGACGCGTGTGTGTGTGTGTTTGTGTGCGGAGCGGAGAACGCGCGCAACTGGCGTGGGCGGCGTGCGCGCAGTCTTATATGCAGCCCCGTTTCCTTGCTTCGCTTCGCGGTCTCGCACCCGCACCCGCGCCCGCGCAGCACGCGGCCTTGCACGCGGCCGGCACGCTGCTACCAGCGAGGGGAGGGGGGTTGCACGAGGAGCGGGACGGGTAGGGGCAGGTGGGGATGGAGGAGAATGGGTAAGAAGCTAGGGGTGTTGGGGGAATTGGAGACAAGGAGGAGAGATGTTGGAGATGTGTGGGAGAATGAGGGACAAGGTAGGATAGATATGGAGATGTTGTGGAGAAAATGAACGAAGGTAGGATAGATGTTGGAGATGGCTGTGGATGAGAATGAATGTAAAGGTAGGATAGATGTTGGAGATGGCTGTGGAGGAGAATGAATGTAAAGGTAGGATAGATGTTGGAGATGGCTGTGGATGAGAATGAATGTTAAGGTAGGATAGATGTTGGAGATGGCTGTGGAGGAGAATGAATGTAAAGGTAGGATAGATGTTGGAGATGGCTGTGGATGAGAATGAATGTTAAGGTAGGATAGATGTTGGAGATGGCTGTGGATGAGAATGAATGTAAAGGTAGGATAGATGTTGGAGATGGCTGTGGAGGAGAATGAATGTAAAGGTAGGATAGATGTTGGAGATGGCTGTGGAGGAGAATGAATGTAAAGGTAGGATAGATGTTGGAGATGGCTGTGGAGGAGAATGAATGTAAAGGTAGGATAGATGTTGGAGATGGCTGTGGAGGAGAATGAATGTTAAGGTAGGATAGATGTTGGAGATGGCTGTGGAGGAGAATGAATGTAAAGGTAGGATAGATGTTGGAGATGGCTGTGGATGAGAATGAATGTCAAGATAGGATATATATTGGAGATGGTTGTGGATGAGAGTGAAGGACAAGGTAGGAGAGATATTGGAGATAGTTGTGGAGGAAAATGAATCTGAAGGTAGGTTGGAGATGGTTGTGATTAAGAATGAAGAACAAGGTAGGATAGATGTTGGAGATGGCTGTGGATGAGAATGAAGTAAAGGTAGGATAGATGTTGGAGATGTTGTGGATGAAAATGAATGTAAGATAGGATAGATGTTGGAGATGGTTGTGGGTGAGAATGAATGTAAAGGTAGGATAGATATTGGAGATGGTTGTGCATGAGGGAAATGACACGGTAGGAGAGGTGTTGCAGATGGGGAGAAATAAGAAGTAGGATAGATGTTGGAGATTTGTGGGGAGAATGAATGTCCAAGTAGTGTAATGATCCAACGTTTCGAGACCAAAACCCCAGATGCAACGTTGCCAAAAAAGTGACAAAGAATAAACTTGTATATGGAGTGCAACGGTGCCGGTAGAAAACATGTTTGTAAGTCCAAATTAAAATAAGGAATTGTAGCGCGTGAGATTTGGAGAAAATTGAACATAATCATCCGGTAGAGCAGAAATTATAGAACGAAATAAAACAAACGGCATCAAATTCGGACAACGCATTCGGAAGTTATAAATTGAAATATAATTGGAATTTTTAATAACATGAACAGAATATGGCCATTGTTGAGTTAGAAAATAAAGATTACAAACAGGGTTTTTCAAGAATTATTACAAAACGCACGGACCGATTTGGTTGAAACGTTGGGAAATAATAGATTAAAATACGAACTCAAAAGGATAAACAAATGACGCCATGTTAAGAAGCTAAGAAAATCTTCTGGAAGCAACAGAGGAAAAAAAAGCAAGCGAGTGGCAATTATTTTGTGACAAAAATCTTCTGTAACACTAGAGGTGGATAGAAAGAATTGAGATGAGAGGCAGATGTGTCGTGGACACGGTGATGAACGCTTCGTGTGCGCGAAATTGGTGTGTTGTTAATTTTTTGAAAGTGTAGAAATTTAAAGAAAAATAATGTCGTGATGTTTGTAGGAACTTTAGAACATTAGGAAAAGGAGCCAAATTCGGAATTAATTTGAATTTATGTTTTTTTTAGTAAGACTTCATGTGATTACGGATGATTAGATACGTTTTATTCTAGTGTGAGAAAATTTGGCGCGACAAACATTTTGTTATGAAACATAAATGAATCAATACCCGGATCAGTATAATAAAACGATTATTTTCCAATATAAATGGACGCAAGTAATAGAATTTTCAAGAAGTGACGTGTTTGACGACACGCGAGAAGTAGTTGTTTCTCTTTTCGTTTTACCTATTTTGCCGAGCAGTACGCCGCGAACACATAGAATTTTATTAGTCGGTGACGGGCTGGCAGCTGAATGGTCACATTTAGGTGAATAATAGCGGTTTGCAAAAAGTGGTTCTCGAAGGCGACCGCGAGAAAGAGTGGCCAGCGATCGCACATCGAGGAGCATCGGACAGCGGCCACCGGACATCTTCATTACGAGAGCTGAGCTGCAAACAGGGAAGTGAAACGCGTATATATATATATATATATATATATATATATATATATATATATATATATATATATATATATATATCTGTGTGTGTGTGTATGTGTGTATGTGTGTGTGTGTATGTGTGTATGTGTGTGTGTGTGTGCCGGAATTCCTTGCAAATGCTTCGCATGAAAACACATTCCATAATTGAAGAAAATTATTGAAGATCAAGTTTTGTCAATAGGAATAAAGTAAGAAATGGTTAAAAGAAAAGTAGGGAATGCGCATTCGAGGTATGAATGGGATTTTTATATTGTTTTGTGTTAGTGTGTATGAGTGATTTTTGTTGTTGTATATTATTTTTGTTCTTTGTTTGGCATGTTAATGTTATAGGGCATTATGTATTAATGTAGAAGGAAAGACGGTGAATTATCGCCGTATAAATGAAAAATGAGGAAGGTTAGGAATGTGAATAAATGATCGAACCAAAAATGTGGTTCGTTTTGATCAATTGAGATATTCGTCGTCATTTACCGGAACACGCACAATCCAGTCACCTCGCTTGGGTTTCTGTATAGGACCGCCAGCTTATCCACGGTATTACATAGTTGAAAAAAAAGGGAAAAAGGGGATTTATTATATATAGTTGTTCAAAGCGCGGGCAAAGATAGCGTAGAGAGGTTATAGGATAAAAAAGATGAGTGGTAGATAGCAGAAGGTGTTTCATTACATATGGCTGCCCAACGGTGGGGCAATCAATGAATGATAGGAAGATAGCAGGAGAAGTAAGTAGAGAGAGGTACTTACATAAATGGCGGCCCAACGTGGGGCAATCAATGATAAATAATAGATGAGATGAGAGTTACATTACAGTAGGAGAGCTGTTGGTTGTGGTTGAAAAGAACGTAAAGGTAGGAGAGGTGTTGCAAACTTTTGTGGATGAGAATGAATGTCAAGGTAGGAGAGATGTTGGTTGTGGTTGAAAAGAAAGTAGGGATAGGGGAGGTGTTGCAGACCTTTGTGGATGAGAATGAATGTCAAGGTAGGAGAGGTGTTGGACTGAATGTAGGTCTGCACGCTGCTACCACGAAGGGAGGTTGAGGAGAAGGGTGCGGGAGAGGGAGTTGGTGGTGATGGACGATATGGTTAAGGGGGGGTTGGAAGGGGGAAAACGATAGGGAGGAAGATTGTGGGGAGTGTTATTGAGAAGGTAGGGCTGGTTTTGGATTTTTTTGTTAGTGATTGCGGGCGCGTCAACTACTCCTACTAAGTACTAACTACGAGGTCATGAGCCCTGTAAGTGTAATTCATGTTTTTTCATCGGGAGATGACTGTGATCTTCTCCCGCTGGATGGCGAGATCCGGTGCCGACCTACCGTCGGCTAACGCGCGATCTTTTCTTCCTCTTCCTTGTCATATTCATACTTCTTACACACACAAACAGTAACATGTAGTACACGGCCACATAAGCCAGGAGACAGGTCAAGGACTTCGAACTTGTCCCGGCTGAGGCGGTGCCCCGTTGGTGGGAGCTACCTGGTTGCCGAAAACCCCGTTAGTTGACGGTAGGTCGGCGCCGGATCTCGCCATCCAGTGGGGGAAGATCACCACCGTCTCCCAATGAAACATGCCCTTCACTTACGGGACTAATGACGTTAGTAGTTGACGCGCTCGGAATCACTAACAATCAATCAATCACGCTTGAAACCCACAAATTATTTTCTCTTGGTCACATTCTTGTAGGTGTCTTCCACTTGTCTCTAGCTTCCCTTGATCACATGTTTCGAAGCTGGCTCTCAAATACATCACTCCACCTTCTAAATATTGTATTGGCTGGGAGATAACATTCTCAGCAGAGTACTAATTTGTATTTGAAACCTGTTTAAAATGCGTGTATGCACTGTATGAGTAGTTTCTTTCCGACGGGGTGAAAGTGCTCATTTATTACTGGCGGTTTAATGTTTTGCGAATGTCCTCACGCATCATCAACCATATTTTTCCAATAAAAATAATAAAATGAGAAAAATACGTTTTCCTTTCTTCCCAGCAACCAACTCAAAACAAGGTTTATATAAAAATTACAGGAAATATCTTCTTCGATAGCTCTTCACTCCCCTATCATTCTTCCTTTGTTATAACTTTTGTTATTCTTGGTAAAGACAGTTCGACTCGCAAATAAACCTACGAGGTAATTTCACCTTCGAAGCTTATTGATAATTATAGCGTTTAGTTAACGCGTCGTTTTTGATAAGAAACATGTTTGGATTTTCAGAACTAAAGAAAAAGATGAAAAGGTTTTAAAGAAAACTGTATTTATCGCAAATTCTTTCTCTCTGTAGAGTTACGTCCCACGAGCTGTTGATTTCGGGTCCTAAGTTTCCTTCCTTGCGCATAAACCTCTTTTTAAGAGACTTATTAAATAAACATCTCTCTGCACTACGTCACTAAGGTTTGTAAAGCGCTTTTCACACATATGAAGGGGAGTACGTAACGGAATGGTGTGAATGAGCGTTCGATGGATGTATAAGAGCAGAGGGTACACCACAAATACAATAATGTATTATTTTAACCCTTTAATAAAAGCTTTCTGAATCTATATATTTAAAAAAATAAGGTATTCTGCCATGGCTTCGTTTAGAGCTTCTACTGAACCCATTGTAGTATTTTTTCCTTTAAATGAAAGAATGTGATCTATCAGATATTGTTTGTGTTGATTCGCCAACATTTACGGTGTAAATTAATTAATTAAATCATTCTTTATTATTACCTTATCGATAGTCAATTGTTTTCTCCCAAAGGGTGGATGTTTTAAAATATACATGATATACATGAGTCGATAGATGTGAGTCCCCGCCGCTTCATGGTGGCGCTGCTTGATGTTTTGTTCTGATTGTTGAGATTTGTTCACGATTCGTCAAGGTTTTGTTTCAGTGTAATAACTGCATTGTGGGGATGACAGTTTGCATGTATTTCCTTTTGTAGTGTATTTTGTAGAGAACATTCGGACAGTGGGTTTTGTTCGGTTGTACTGAAGTAGTGAAGTTGTTCACAGGTTATGTCGAATTCCGAATCGTTGCCCACACGCCCCAAAAGACGCAAACGTAGTACATTGACTGGGAGCAGGGAAAGAGAAAGTCAGCGTATGTGTCGTGATAGTGAGATCATTTCGTTTTCTGTTGGGTCATTGTCTATGAAATGTCAGTTTTGTTCTACTTTGTACTTCCCGTGTGAGAGAAATTCTGTAAACGAGTTTCCTCTGTGTTGCTAAAATGGGAAAATAAGTTTACCTTCGAGCAATATACTAGAAGAAATCAAACAGTTGTTTATAGGAGATTATGACACATCAAAAAACTTTAGAAATAATATCCGTCAGTATAATAGTGCTCTTTCTTTTGTGTAATTTGATGCCGATATTGCATTGCCACCTGGTCATGGGCCATGCGTGTTCAAAATTTTGGGAACTCATCACAGAATATTTTCGTTATACCCTGAAGATTCAAACAATGCAACATATTGTGAACATCAATCTGGGCACAGTATTTTACATTTATCTCTGATCACACCGTCATATTTTGACGGGTTCTCACTAGTACGTTTTAATTTGTTAACCACATTACGCCAACGAATATTAACTTAACTTATCCTTGCGACTTTCTTAAATTGGTAAAGATGTTTCGAGTGCTTTTTTCAGGCGTTTATGACTAATTTTGACCCTCACAATAAAACCAATAGAAGAGGAAAATAAAAAACAATTATTTTTCCTTCCTTTCTATATTCTTAAGAATCTTCTATATTCTTTCGATATTCTAGAATATCTCATGTCTACGTAGATCAGAGAGCTAAATACAAAATTGTAGCCCTGAAATTCTCTACAGTTTCCAAAAATTACATTTTATCTTGTAATTTGCACTCGACAGATTAATATAAATAAATTAGTAATTTACTAGTACATTATTTCTTTGCTTAAAATTAGTTTTTATTCATTTTCCTAGTTGTTCTCTTTTTTATTAGAAAAGATAAATAATGAAAAACAACATTGTAGAATAATATTATAATTGTAATTTAATCATGAACGATTAAAGTTTTAACTAAAAATAATAGTTTTTATACTTTATCATTATTAATAAAATCTTGAATCTGTACTTGGTACTGTATAAATTATTATTATTATTAAAAAAAGTATTTGAATTAAGTACGTACAGAAAATGCGATTTTCTTTCGGTATAAAACACACGTCGCTACAAAAACCGAGTTTGGAAGAGTTTGGAAGGAAATTAATTAGTTCAGAGGTTGAAAAGCTCAAGAAACAATGTTTTTATTTAGCAACGGTTCTCTGAAAAGGCATTTCAATTAATTCTATTTCCATATCTCTTTAGCATGTACTGTGTAAGATGGTCATTGTAATTTGACTTACATTATGGTTATGATATCGATAGAGATTCTGGCATTTCCGACAGGCATTTCTGCTTCTTAGAGCTTTCAGAATCTTCCTCGTCAATGTATTTGACTCAGATGTGACGTGTGTAACTTTTTGTCCTAGATGGGGATGGAAGACTTTTGGCATCTAGTAACCTTAAAGAAATGTATCTATTAATTGTAATTTAATTTTCTATCTTATTTTATATTTTATTTGTAATTTTGTTATATTTTTCTGTACCTTGTAGACTGATGATGCCATCGAAAGCCGGCTATGTTAATAAAAATAATATGTTGACGAAGATGACCTCTTTTATTTCTTCTCATAAGAACGAAATTAGACTTTTCAACAACACGAAATTAGAATTCCCACAATTAGTAACCTTAAACTTGATGATGGGGGTATCAAATATTGGGCCTTGCAGAAACACGGTAAATCTGTACATTGCGATGTAGAACCAAATGGCTTGTTTCCAAAATCTGCCGCCTAAATCAAAATCATAAGTGAGTGCATGTTGTAATGACTACTTAACGTACATTTTAACAACATTGCAAATAATATTTAAAATGATTTGTAAAACTATTTTGTTTATGAACTAATTTTTTATTCAAATTCTTAGTTCGTTCAGTATTCAAACTACAATAGGTTGTAATATTATTCTATTTTTTTTCATTATTTATCTTTCCTAATAAACATACAACAGAAAAACTAAGAAAAGAAAACTAATAAAGCAAAATTTAATTTTAAGAAAATAAATACGAAACTTTTATGTAAATTACCAGAAAGTTTCTAGTGCTGGACTTCTAAAATATATGCCAGTTACATCAGTAGATGTTGAGAGATCCTTGCCCCTCTCCAAACCGATTTTGTCTCCCAATCATCGCAAATTTGAATTTATGATCCTTAAAAATTTAGTGATTATATACAAATATGCAAATATTACGGATTAACTTAAACTATTAAGAATAAAATGAAGAGTTGCAAATATGTAAATCTACTTTTACATTAAAATGTTCTCACTTTTTTGTGTATTTGAAGTTTACAAAATAGTAATACAAAAATTACAAACAATTTTTCATTTTATTGTGTATGTAACTTTGATAGTGCCTTTTTTCTCCTTATTCTTGACATTTGCACTGCTTTTTTAGGCGCCTAAAAGACGATTTTATTGCCTAAACATCCGATGTCTAGTCATGAGTGTTGTGTGCTAGAACTTGTGAGGAGACTGGAAGGGGCTCCTGAGCCGCCGGAACCTTAGTTCGAGTGGTCCCCTATTGGGCCCTTGGCTTCCGTGGCAGTGGCCCGATACTACGGACGGAGAAGAGGCATTTGTCCCGGTGCATGTGAGTAGCGCATCATTCGGACTGCTGTACTAGCCTGGATAGCCAGGAGCTCCGAGCTGACAAAGTGGCCCGTCCCAGGCATTGTGGGGGAAGGTGCCGCGAGAGCAAACTGCCTTCCGGTGGGATCCGGATACCAGCCTGTCGGTGTTAACGTTCGGCGGGGTGTGCGGATAAAAGCCCAAAAGGCATAGGTGTTCACCCCGGGGACTTGTAACCCTAATGAAGAGAAGCAGTGTGGAGTTGTAGACCACACAAGTTTACTCTAACTTACCGTCAGACTAATTGATTGATTAATTTTTTCGTGTTTCCGGGCGCGTCAACTACTTTGGCCATTAGTCCCGTTAGTGTAGTGCATGTTTTTCCCCGGGAGATAGCGGCGATCGTTCCCCGCTGAATGGCGAGATCCGGCGCCGACGTACTGTGGGCTAGTGGGGTTTCCCCCTAACCAGGACTCTCCCACCAGCGGGGCACCGCCCCAGCCGGGACAGGCTCTAAGCTCCCGACCGGTCTCCCGGAGTAAGTGATAGTGTAGTGCATGTTAGTGTAAGTGTGTGCTTAAGGGGAGAGGATAGGACAAGGAAGAGGAAGGACAGATCGCGCGCGGTCCGTGGCCCGTTTGGTAGGGTACTGCTCCGACATTCGCCTGGTGTTGATCAAAGGTACCACGGAAAACTACCGATCAGAGCAGCCGGCCGCTAGAATTCTCCTCCAGACAGCGACTGAATTCGACATCGCTGAAACGCTAGTGTCGAAAATCTTGTCGTCGTCTTAATTTGTCGCGAGAATTTATGGTATCCGATGAGAAAAAGGGGTTGTGACTTCCTTTGTCAGCCATCGCACTACTCGTATTGTTTCCACGAGAAGCAAATCATTAGAGATAAGAGCATTTCCCCCTCCACAACTTCCTCATCGGCTTCCCATGACTGTCTTTGCAAGGGGCCGAATTGAAACAGCCAGCTCTCCACTAACGGCACTAACGACCAAAGCAGCCGTCGTGCCCAGAAACAACCAAATTGATTGACTCAATCAACACGTACTGCCCGGCGGGTGCAAGTGTAATTTTCCTCTTCGCTTTTCGTTAGAAACGCCGCGCTATCACCGAGAGTGCGAGCGGTGGCGTGCCAGAGAGCAGAGCAGGGGAGGGGAGGGGAAGGGGAGGAGGGAGCAGTGGAGAGGGGAGAGAGAAAGAAGCGTCTTAGAGTAAAAGCGCGGAAGCGGTGAGTTGAGGGAGCTGCACACCCCGAGGCGCAAGTGGATCACCCCCCTCCCAGCCACGCCCCCCCCGCTACCCACCGGGACGAGGACGAAAGTGCCTCCGCCCTCACCACATCCTCACTCCCACCCGCATTATTATCACTAGGGAACGGAATTTATTGTAATAAAAAAGCGGTATGTACACATTTGTGTACTTATTTTTTCTAAAATATGTAAGAAAAATAGAAAATATGTGAAATAAAAATTCGTTATAATGCTTGAACAATGGAATTTTTGACGTTATCCGAGCACAATACGTTGCCGATCAGATCTTAACATGGAAAGTGCCTCCGCCGTCCCCACCCCCCACCCCCCACTATTATCACTAGGGAACGAAATATACTGTAACAAAATAACAATATTTGTACATTTTTGTGTACTTATTTTTTTTAAATATGTAAGAAAAAATAGGAAATAAGTGAAATAAAAATTCGTTATATTGTTTAAAATTCCATTCTTCAAGCGTTTTCCGAGGAGAGTCCGTTGCCGATTAGATCTTAACATGGAAGGTACCTCCGCCGTCATCGTGTCCTTACCCGCACTATTATCACTAGGGAACGGAATTTATTGTAATAAAAAGCCAAATATGTACACATATGTGTACTTATTTTTTCTGAAATATGTGAGAAAAAATAGGAAATAAGTGAAATAAAAATTCGTTATGTTTAAAATTCCATTCTTCAAGCGTTTTCCGAGGAGAGTCCGTTGCCGATCAGATCTTAACATGGAAAGTGCCTCCGCCGTTTCGTGTCCCCACCCGCACTATTATCACTAGGGAACGGAATTTATTGTAATAAAAAGCCAAATATGTACATATTTGTGTACTTTTTCTAAAATATGTGAGAAAAAATAGGAAATAAGTGAAATAAAAATTCGTTATGTTTAAAATTCCATTCTTCAACTTTTTTCCGAGGAGAGTCCGTTGCTGATCAGATCTTAACATGGAAAGTGCCTCCGCCGTCATCCTGTCCCCACCCGCACTATTATCACTAGGGAACGGAATTTATTGTAATAAAAAGCCAAATATGTACATATTTGTGTACTTATTTTTTCTAAAATATGTAATAAAAAATAGGAAATAAGTGAAATAAAAATTCGTTATGTTTAAAATTCCATTCTTCAAGTGTTTTCCGAGGAGAGTCCGTTGCCGATCAGATCTTAACATGGAAAGTGCCTCCCGTCATCGTGTCCCCACCCGCACTATTATCACTAGGGAACGGAATTTATTGTAATAAAAAGCCAAATATGTACATATTTGTGTACTTATTTTTTCTAAAATATGTAAGAAAAAATAGGAAATAAGTGAAATAAAAATTCGTTATGTTTAAAATTCCATTCTTCAAGCGTTTTCCGAGGAGAGTCCGTTGCTGATCAGATCTTAACATGGAAAGTGCCTCCGCCGTCATCCTGTCCCCACCCGCACTATTATCACTAGGGAACGGAATTTATTGTAATAAAAAGCCAAATATGTACATATTTGTGTACTTATTTTTTCTAAAATATGTAATAAAAAATAGGAAATAAGTGAAATAAAAATTCGTTATGTTTAAAATTCCATTCTTCAAGCGTTTTCCGAGGAGAGTCCGTTGCCGATCAGATCTTAACATGGAAAGTGCCTCCGCCGTCATCGTGTCCCCACCCGCACTATTATCACTAGGGAACGGAATTTATTGTAATAAAAAGCCAAATATGTACATATTTGTGTACTTATTTTTTCTAAAATATGTGAGAAAAAATAGGAAATAAGTGAAATAAAAATTCGTTATGTTTAAAATTCCATTCTTCAAGCGTTTTCCGAGGAGAGTCCGTTGCCGATCAGATCTTAACATGGAAAGTGCCTCCGCCGTCATCGTGTCCCCACCCGCACTATTATCACTAGGGAACGGAATTTATTGTAATAAAAAGCAAAATATGTACATATTTGTGTACTTATTTTTTCTAAAATATGTGAGAAAAAATAGGAAATAAGTGAAATAAAAATTCGTTATGTTTAAAATTCCATTCTTCAAGCGTTTTCCGAGGAGAGTCCGTTGCCGATCAGATCTTAACATGGAAAGTGCCTCCGCCGTCACCGTGTCCTTACCCGCACTATTATCACTAGGGAACGGAATTTATTGTAATAAAAATCAAAATATATGCATATATGTGTACTTATTTTTTCTAAAATATGTGAGAAAAAATACGAAATAAGTGAAATAAAAATTCGTCATGTTTAAAATTCCATCCTTCTAGTGTTTTCCGAGGAGAGTCCGTTGCCGATCAGATCTTAACATGGAAAGTGCCTCCGTCGTCATCGTGTCCCCACCCGCACTATTATCACAAGGGAACGGAATTTATTGTAATAAAATGCCAAATATGTACATATTTGTGTACTTATTTTTTCTGACATATTTGAGAAAAAATAGGAAATAAGTGAAATAAAAATTTGTTATAATGTTTAAAATTCCATTCTTCAAGCGTTTTCCGAGCAAAGTACGTTGCCGATCAGATCTTAACATGGAATGGATCTTTCCATCCTCTTCCTTGCCCTATCCTCTTTCCTTACACATACACACACACACACACCAGCATGCACTATACTACCACACATGTCGGGAAACCAGTCGAGAGGTTAGAGATTGTCCCTCCTGGGGGGGGTGCACCGCTGATGGGAGTTACTAGTTGGGGAAATCCCTGCAAGCCGATGAAATTCGGCACCGGATCTCGCCATACACCGGGAAAAATCACTGCCATCTCCCGCAATGAAAGCATGCGCCACACTTTCGGGATTAATGAACTTGGCTATTGTCGAGCCCTGAATCGATCGAGACAAAATGGACTCTTAATTAATGAATCAGCTGGAATATGGTTATCCAATTGGGAGCTTAAACACGAAGAATTACACTGATGTGACTGATTGATTAATTTTTTCATGTTTCCGGACGCGTTAACTAGTGTGGTCATTAGTCCCATTAGTGTATTGCATGTTTTTCTCGGGAGATGGCGGTGATCTTCCCCGCTGGATGGCGAGATCCGGCACCGACCTACCGTCGGCTAGTGGCGTTCCCCCTAACCAGCTCTCCCACCAGCAGGGCACCGCCCCAGCCGGGAGGAGCTCTAAGCTCCCGACCGGTCCCCCGGAATAAGTGGTAGTGAAGTGCATGTTAGTGTAAGTGTGTGTGCAAGGGGAGAGGATAGGACAGGGAAGAGGAAGGATAGATCGCGTGCGGTCAGTGGCCCTTTTTGTAAGGTACTGCTTCGGCATTCGCCTGGTGTTGACCGGAGAAACCACGGAAAACTACCGATCAGAGCAACCGGCCGCTAGAATTCTCCTCCAGACCACGACTGAATTCGACCTAGCTGATGAGCTAGTGTCTAAAATCTTGTGCCGAGAATACTTAATCTCCCGCATAACTTCCTCCCACGGATAATTCAGTAGCCGACGTCCGTCACTTAATAACCAAGCGCAGCGGCGTTTGAGGCGAGTTGTCAGTGCTAACAGACTGCGTGGAATAAAAGCAGAAATCAAAGTGGGACGTACGATGAACGTGTCGGTTGGACATTGCGGCGAAATAACCCTTCAGTGGACTACGACAGCAGAAGAGTGACTCGAGTCCCTTTGCTAACATCACGACGTTGCTGTAGCGCATTTTCTGTGCTCGTGACCATTTTAATTGGGCCCTAGACTAGTGGAAAACCGTGACTTGGTCATATGAGTCCCAATTTCAGATGGTAAGAGCTGACTACCTCGCGTGATCCTTTCTTCCCGAAATATTCTAGTCGAAACCGGAGGCGAGACAATGATTGTCAACTCCATTTTTGCCAAATTCCCACGGTAACAAACGATTCCGACTAAAGTGCTCCGACTGTGAGATTTCGAACCAGGGTAGGGAGAGTGGAGGAAAGAAGGAAGTTGAGAGAGAAAAGATGAGAGAGAGAGAGAGAGAGAGAACACACACAGAAAGAAAGAAAGAAAGAGATAGAGGGAAAGAAAGAGAGAGGGAGAAAAAAGAGTGAGAGGGAGAAAAAAGAGAGAGGGAGAAAGAGAGTGAGATTAGAAGAAAGAAAGAAAGAGAGAGAGAGGTAGTTAGAAGAAAGAAAGAAAGAGAGAGAGGTAGTTAGAAGAAAGAAAGAAAGAAAGAGAGAGAGGGGAGTTAGAAGAAAGAAAGATAGAAAGAGAGAGAGAGGGAGTTAGAAGAAAGAAAGAAGGGGAGAGAGAGAGAGGGAGAAGAAGGGGTCAACTAGGTTTGAAATTAAATGCATTCATTGAAGGTACAAATGGATTGATAAAACAGAATGATTTTCTACGCATTTCAAGTTCATCCTATAACGAGTGGAGATAAGAGTCTTTTAAGAGAATATGCCTCTTATATGATTGGGCCATTGTTTTCTTTTTATTGGTTACAATTATGACGGTCTTAACGTTTCTTCATTTAAAGAAAGTTTGTATTAATTTCGAAGAGACTTTTAGTTGCGCAAGATTCTTCTAATTTCCCGACTTGTTCAACCATTGCTGAAATTCAAAATGAGTGTTACATGCATTCTCTTGTACATCGCCTTTGCATTGTGGCAATGGTATGGTTTACAAGGTGAGTAGGTAATTATATAAATTCAAGATTAGAACACGCTCAATCAAATTAACACGAGTGTTCCTTATTTATGAATATGGTTAATCGTTCCTCCGGTTGCTTTGTATTGAATACTTTCATTTCAATTTACATCTAGATTAATCCAAACTAAAATTATGAAATCTTGAGGTGATCGACTTTTGAGATTTTTACGTTGCTTTCGTTGTCTTTCTTTACTGTTAACTGTAAAAACATTTTTAAAAAGTTCAACAGATTTTAGAAGGTAGTCGGGATTTGCATGAAAGTTCATACTTCCCTCCTACAAGTATTTGTTGAAATGCCGTCGTTGACAAATACCTCCAAAGAAATGAAACTTTTCTTGCCATTTCACTGCTCAAAGTTTCTCAAATGCCTCTTTTTTCAAAATACCGATAATAATAACGATTATATTAATTCAATAATAATAATAATAATAATAATAATATTCATAACAATAATAATAATAATAATAATAATAATACACTTGAGAAAAGCACGTTGTTATTTAAGAACCAGGTCTTTCTGTGAACCAGCAATGTGTGAACATAAGTTATGATTATAAATTATGAACAACATGCATAAATACTATAATATATTATATGATTGTAGAATGCTGAGAGTCAATCGTGAAATCAGTGCAATAACAAACTAGTCATGTGTGATACTCGTATTTTTAATTATTTTCAATTATTAAAAGTAATATTAGTAAGAATGAGTACACTTCACTTCTACTATTGTCTTACATTTCTCTATCCTTTTTACTCCTCTGTTTCAAATGAGTGAATGGGGTTAAATTCTCGTACTATATTTCCGAACAGCGATCTTTTCTTAATTTCATTATATTTGATAAGTTCGGCCACATTTTTTCTGTCAGACAGTAGTTTAAAAACAATTTAAAATAATTCACAATCACATAATTTTAAACTTAAAAGTTTTTATTGTTCATTAGGTTGTCAAAGTTTGTTCTGCGACGTTTCGTGGATATGAATTTTTCCCCATCTTCAGGCTACAATGAATATATGAACATTAGAGAGAATTGAGATATTTAAAGAATGAAAAATAACAAGTGACACAATTTTTTCTTATTTGCAGAAGTAGAAGTTGAAGCAGGAACTGCAGAAAAGTGGCCATGTTATCGTGGCACTTGTCCCCCTGCGTAAGGCTGTAACGGAGCGTCGACTACAATTAAAATCGACTTCTCGAACACACAACTGATTTGGAACAAATTAAGATTTCTTGTGTAGCCTTGGAGGTTGAGCTTTTTAAGCTAACCATTTAATCATTCCATACAATGGAGAAATGAAAACAAATAAATCACACTCAAGCAGACTGTGTCAAAGAACATGGAATTATCCGAGTTCTGAAAAACAGTATAAAAGGTATGAATTGTCATCAAATTCACTGTGAAAATTATAGAGGATGCTCTTATTCGAAAATAAATTAAACCATCAACTTAATTTTTAAAAATATAATTTACATTTTACAAAATATGAAAAAATATCAATACTTCTCATCAAAACTCTTCTCTTATTGCTGTTCAAAGTTCCCAACAACTACTCTCGTTATCATTAAATTCACAATATTCTATGAAAAAACATTTCAAAACTTTCTTTCCTGTCTACTAATATTAATTCATTGATTTCAACATATCAAGAATAAAATCGTTAAGTTGTATTCAATAAAACGTGTCACTATTATGTAAAAGTGCTGAAGTCCGGTACGTTTTTGATCAAACTTTTTTATTAAGAGGCGCAGAAATTGTACTTGGATAAATAAAATAAAGTAAAAGTAATTAATGCGAATTATTGTTTTTATTAATAAAACAAATAATATTGTATTATTTTAGTTTATTGTACACAAATGAAAAAACATTTAAGTTCTTCAGTAAACAATTTCATGTAATTTTCTTTACTGCTGAAAACACTTTAAATAAGGAACTAATTACGATCCATGATGTAGATTCAAGCAATTTCTTGAGTCATGCAGACAAGAAAACTTTACATACTGAGTAGTTTTGGAAATGCATGTAGGATAGTGACATCTGTAAATTAATAAAGTAAATAAAAATGAAAATAATTTGTAAATAGTAATCCACAACTTAATATATTTAAAGAAACTCAGAAAACAATATTAGTTATATAAATGAGAAACGTGAAAAGGCCAGTAAAATTCTTTTATGTTAAAAGAGTACATTGTTACCCAATGTCACCTACAGGGACGCACGAATATAAGAGATTCGTACAAAACGTCGAAAAGTTGCCATTAAGTTTAAAATACATTTTCACATTGTACGAACCTGAACTTTCAAGATTTTTGCTGCGAACCACAAGCATTTCAGACTACTAAAGAGAAATTAATATACTTACGTGTTGGTTTGTTTATTTCGTGTTTCCGGGCGCGTCAACTGCTTTGGTCATTAGTCCCGTGAGTTTAGTGCATGTTTGTTTCTCGGGAGATGGCGGTGGTCTTCCACAGCTGGATGGTGAGATCCGGCGCCGACCTACCGTCGGCTAGTGGGGTTTCCCCTAACCAGGACTCTCCCACCAGCGAGGCACCGCCCCAGCCGGGACAAGCTCTAAGCGCCCGACCGGTCTCCCGGAATATCTGGTAGTGTAGTGCACGTTAGTGTAAGTGTGTGTGTAAGGGGAGAGGATAGGACAAGGAAGAGGAAGGACAGATCGCCTGCGGTCCGTGGCCCGTTTGATAGGGTACTGCTGCGGCATTCGCCTGGTGTTGATAGGAGAAACCACGGAAAACGGATGAGAGCAGCTGACTCTTAGAATTCTCCTCCAGACAGCGACTGAATTCGACCTAGCTGAAAAGCTAGTGTCGAAAATCCTGCCGCCGTGGGGAGTGGGAACCTAGGACCTCCCGTTCAGAGGCGCTGCAGTGACATCAGTTGATGCACTGAGTTACCGCTTCCGGTACTTACGTGTAGTAACGGCGCACCTTTTCTTGAGCCCTCGTTTTGCTAGTTGCGAGATTACTAGGAGGTCGATTGTTTTGTGGTTAGGACTTTTGCATAAAAACTGCAGCTCGTTTTTCGAAGCCATAAGAATTTCTGTCACATGGGACTGCGAATTTAAGGATTTTGGGTATGGTCATCAACAGCCCTTGCAATCATTTATTCTGAATTCAACAGTAAAAAAGTGAGGTAGGTATTCCGGGGTTCAAGAAAATGTGCGCGTGTGAAACACGGATCTGCACCAGTAATAGACGTTGCGTTGTCCCAACGCCATTTTTATTGCTGCTTGTAAACACGAATTTATATTGTCAAGAAATTCTTTAACCTTTATGCGCTTCTGATTATAATGACTGTTATAGATTAATTTCCAAAAACTTAAATACAAAGACCCTGTTACCAAGAGTTTGCAATTGGAACTTTAAACCACATTCCCTGTAGAGGACGCAGGGTCCATTAACATTAAGGGTGCCGCTCATTTTGTGTCTGTACCAAATAAGCAGTGTTGCACTCAATGGAGGAGGGGGGAATGGTTCATTAGATCAGCCCCCAAGAACCCAAAGATACATATGAACAATTATAACTTTTATTAATTTTTAGACTAAATATCATTCTATACATAAATAGTATTCGTTATAAATATTATCTACAAGTCAATAAATAAAACTACATTTTATATTTAGCATAAATTAAAAAAAAATATTTATAAGAAATCATCAAGTTGACCGCATACTATACCTACAACCCCCACCCCCCACCCCAGAAAAAAATCCTTGGTTCTCCTCTGCTAACACGTATCGAAAAATGTAAGTTCTAAGTTCGCCCATACTACCATATTTAGAATCTGTTTCAGTCTATTGTTGAAGTCCATTTTATTTGAATTAAAATGTTCCATTGTTTACGTTTTCTCATTTAATGTCACGCATTCACGTTTGGTCATTTAATGTCATGCATTCACGTTTGGTCATTTAAAGTCCTGCGTTCGCT
The DNA here is from genome assembly GCA_964035755.1 of Teleogryllus oceanicus. Taxonomy (NCBI): domain Eukaryota; kingdom Metazoa; phylum Arthropoda; class Insecta; order Orthoptera; family Gryllidae; genus Teleogryllus; species Teleogryllus oceanicus. Next base: position 59,872,892 of record CAXIVR010000013.1, read on the forward strand.
TCTGCTCATTTAAAGTCCTGCGTTCACGTCTGCTCATTTAAATCCTGCGTTCATGTTTGCATATTTTCAGTTAACCCTGCGATTAAGTCGTAGGCATCTTGTCTGACCTGACGTGGCCTACTGTGCCCTAGCCTGCCCTGGCCTGCTCAAACCCACTCTCCTCGTTGCCAACGTCCTCCTCCTTTGCCTGACCCCGAATCTATCCACCTTACCCTTGGGTTGTGCGTGATGTCCACATTACAAATTATTAATTTTTTTATAACATACATAAATATATAAAATACATATCCAGACATCGCACGGAAAGAAATGTTGTGGTACAGGGTTCAATACATGTTTAGTAAGCATTCATACAGTAAATACAATTATTCGTGTAGTAAAATTTGCTAAACAGTCCGTTGCACGAAACAGCCATTTCGTGAAGGCAATAAGCACTTTGTTCTACGAAAATTTACTAAACCGTTTAGTTCGATGTACTACGTAATTAATATCGTGAACTAAACATTTCTCTCCGTGCGGGGTCTACACCTTTCCAGCGAAACTTTATTTGCTGTGATTGACCGAGTAGTTGATCCGGAAAAGGGATGTTTACTTAACTCGTTATAGAAGTAATAGTATGATAATTAAATTTCTGCGGTACGTATGTCCCATTGAGATAACTTCATCCTGGGCTGGGACACCTCATTATTTTAAAAAAAAATTGATAATCTGGCACTTGTTCTCTTCTTTCACATTCACACACCACCGCATCCAAAATTGTACTCGTTGCTGTAGCTTATTCATGCCAATGCTCTATTATCATATTTCCACTTTTCGAAGCTGTTTCAGTCTATTGTTGTTCCCTATTTTACTTACATAGTAGGTTTGATTTGTCCTTCGTTCACATTTTCTTATTTCAAGTTAATAATTAAAATTCTGCGTTACATGAACGTCGCATGAAAATAGATTTATTCTGAACTTGGATCACCTCATTATTTTAAAAAATAAATAAAAAATGTTATTACGTAGTACTTTTGCTCTTCTTTCACATCCCACACTCACACACCACCGCATCCGAATCCGCGACTTCGGTGGTCATCGACGCGTCGCTGCCAGCGTTGCCATTTCGTGCCCCAGCCCGCTGAGATCTCGTTCCTCTGCGTGCCGCCGGGGCAGCACGGTCGCGGCAGCCAGCGCGTCGGCAAGGCCCGACGCCGCCGCTTGCAGCAGCACAGGGTAAAGATGGCGACGGCGCGCAGCAAGTCGAGGCAGCTGGCGGCGAGGGCGAAGTAGTACTCGTTGCTGTTGCTGATCCACGCCACCGCTTCCACGGTCATCTCCATCACGCCCATCAGCCAGAGCAGCTTGATGTAGATCACCACGCTGCGAAGGAAAACGACTGTTAAGACGAATTCGTTTACTACACGCTCCGTGAAGTAACGCAGGTTAAGCGAATTCGAGACACCACAAATTCCTGTTCTGGTGACCGTTTGGGAACCCCGGCATCAAACGGCGTCGAGCCCCTGACCGAAGGGATAGACGGCACTGACTGACTGCGACGTGACGATACTTGACCAAGATATAGAAAAAGTAATTACTTCCCATTAGTAACGGAGATTACTCCAGAAAAAGCGCTCAATATCCAAGGGTTGAAGAGACATGTTGTGTCAACGACGTCGCAACAAATTAGAAAAAAAGCTGGAGACAGCGTGGTTAGCCGAATTGCTTTACTGTGCTCCGTGTAGTTAAGCAGTTCGAGACACAACGGTTTCCTGGACGGGTGACCACCTAGGAATCCCCGTTATTATCGACGCCGAAACCCTGACCGATGGGGTAAAGAGCACTGACGAAACAAATGAGAAAATAGGTTAATTGAGAGTTACTCCACATTCGCTCTAAGCCCAAAAAGGGCTATGAGGCGTTGCGAAAACGCAATTGTTTTAAAACTTGGGTATTTGTATATCAAATCTAGTGGCGCTACAATAGCATATACTTTTTCGAATGGTTGATAACGATGATACACTTTACATAGCGGGAATCTACGCCCTTGTTTGCTCTTGTCACATTACCTGCATCACGGATTTTAAAAGGGAAGAGTCGATTGATTTAGTCCTCTTAACAGAACACCACTTGAACACCACCCGTCGTTCAAAAATCTTTACATCAATTTTTGAAAATCGAAAGTTAAAATAAAAAGGACACTCTTCAACTAAATTTAGTGTATTGTGCGCAGTACGTACAATAATATGTACAATAATATTGAAGATCCTCATTCCCACTCTTTCCCAACGATTTTTTTAAAAATTGGAAAAATCATTTTTTTACTCGTCTATTTATGGAGGAGTTTCTGAATTAAATCGGTATTTTAAAATTCATGAACTAGTATTTTTGAACATTATGAGTAGTGTTTGCGTAATTTTCAATGAAATCGAGCTAAATTTGAGATTATGCTTAAACATTTTCGCGTAGACCAAATTGATTTGTTAAAATTTTTTGTAGAAACAGCACGGCAGGCGCTCTTTAAATTAATTTTTTTGTAATTGTTACTGCAATCTTTTTTTCAACATTAGGATATTAAATTAAGCCGTGTACAAGGTTTTCAAAACGTGAGTGAGTGAATGAATGAATCAATGAGTGAGTGAATGAATGAATCAATGAGTGAGTGAGTGAATGAACGAATCAATGAGTGAGTGAATGAATGAATCAATGAGTGAGTGAATGAATGAATCAATGAGTGAGTGAATGAGTGAGTGAATGAATGAATCAATGAGTGAGTGAGTGAATGAATCAATGAGTGAGTGATGAATGAATCAATGAGTGAGTGAGTGAATGAATCAATGAGTGAGTGAGTGAATGAATCAATGAGTGATGAATGAATGAATCAATGAGTGAGGGAACGAGTCAATGAGTCCGTGAATGAGTAATTGCATGATTAAAAGAGTGAACAAATGAGTGAACGAATGAATGGGAGCGCGCGTACCTGCGCTTGTTGCTGAAGGCGTGCTTGCCGTCGGCCGTCTTGAGGATGGCTGCGCTGTCGCGCAGTTGGCGCACGCGCAGCGCGGTGGCGGGAACAGCAGCGCGTTGACGCACAGCAGCCCGCCCACCGGCCCGTAGTAGTACGCGAACGTCGCCAACTTGCCGTCGCTCTCTGCAACGCATCGCGCCCAAATCAGAGAGAGTACAGCAGTCTTCTATGCGGAATGTGGTCGAATGTAAAGGCTCCCACAGACCGGCGCGGAACATCCGTTGCCTACGCGGAACGTCCGCAACGGAACTTTCGCGACACCTGTTGCCGTACGAGCAGGTTCAAATCTGCACTTAGCGTTTTATTCACTGCGGATTTCCATTCGCGATCGGACGCATTTTTTTCCGCTGCCGCTCCAATTTCGCTACGATATGACACGATGAAAACTCGTCAGATGCCAGTGAATCTGACTCGACAGAACGGTCAGAAAAAAATACTTCTAATTGTGTTCAGTGATTGAATGAATGAGTGATTGAATGAATGAAGGAATAATGAATGAAGGAATAATGAATGAAGGAATAATGAATGAAGGAATAATGAATGAAGAAATAGTGAATGAAGGAATAATGAATGAAGGAATAATGAATGAAGGAATAATGAATGAAAGAATGAATGAATGAGGATTGAATGAATGAGTGAGTGAGTGATTGAATGAATGAGTGATGAGTGATTAAATGAATGAATGAATCTGTGTTACTTAATTTTAAATAACATTAAACTTCGATTTTAAGAATGTTTTCCAGATAAATTCGTAACTAAAGAAGGAAAAATACTTTGTATATTGCACGTGCTCAGAAAACGTACTATAAATAACTTGGCATTTCTTTCCCAGAATGAATAGAAGCGAGCGCCTCTTCTTTGTTGGATGAAAACCGTCACCAAACGCTGACTCATAATTGACGCTCCGGTGTGAAGGGTCCCGGAATTCCGTGGCGCGCTAGCACGGAACTTTCCGCGCCGCACCCGCTGCGGATCTACCGCGCCGGTTTGTGGGAGCCTTAATGCTGCAATACGATGGACTGTGGCTGGGTGGTGTATTTGTACGAAAATCTGTCAAATAAATACGAGAAAAAATGTTACGTTTTACGGGCACGTAATTGCTTGTTATAACTGCATAACTTACATGGAATAAGGGTCGTAATTACGGGGTAAATATGAAAACAGTTGACCGATGCTACATCTTCTCTTATCGAGGGAATTATGAGAGGATGACGTGAAAAACCAAAACGAGTAAAGTTGGTGTAAGTAGATCTGAATCATTGAAAGCAGGTAAAAATTAAAATCTAATGTGAGGTACGTGTGCTTATGTGTTTAGAGAGACATCTGTGTTTTATCGGTGGCGAGGTGTGTGTGTGTGTGTGTGTGTGTGTGTGTACGTGTGTACCGGCAACGGTGACTCAGTGCATCAACTGATATCACTATAGTCCCTCTGACCGGGAGGTTTTAGGTTCCAGTCCCGACGGCCGCAGGATTTTTGACACTAGCTTTTATGCTAGCTCGAATTCATTTTCTGCCTGGATGAGAATCCTAGCGGCTGGCTGCTCCATGAGTAATTTTCCGTGGTTTCTCCGATCAACACGAGGCGAATGCCGAAGCAGTACCCTAACAAACAGGCGACGAACCGCGCGCGATCTTTCCTTCCTCTTCCTTGTTCTATCCTCTCACCCCTTATACACACTCTCTTACACTAACATGCACTACACTACCACATATTCCGGGAGACCGGTCGGTGCTTAGACTTGTCCCGGCTGGGGCGGTGCCCCGCTGGTGGGAGATACCTGGTTCGGGAAAACCCCGCTAGTCGACGGTAGGTCGGTGCCGGCTCTCTCCATCCAGTGGGGGAAGATCACCACCACCTTCCGATGAAAACATGCACTACACTTATGGGACTAATGACTTCGGTAGTTGACACGCCCGTAATTAGTCAATCAATCTATGAATCAATGTACGTGTGTAGATGTGTGTAGGTGTGTTTGTGTAGGAGTGTGTGTATGTAAGGTGTTGTGGGGGGGGTCTCACCCTCCTCGCGGAAGCACGTCCTGGTCTCGTGCAGCGTGGGGCGCAGCAGGCCGCGGGGCGCGTCGCGCGAGAGCCACATGGCGGCGGTGAAGGCGGAGAGCGCCCCGGCGCCCCCCCACGCGTACAGCGAGTACAGCAGCAGCATGGCGCCCGCGCGCCCCCAGCGCCGGCTCTGCACGCCCAGTGGCCTCCTGCCACACACAATTCACATGCCAAATAAATATTAATTAAATATAAGAGTATAAATATAAATACAAATATAAATGTAAATATAAATACAAAGATAAATATAAATACAAAGTTAAATATAAACAGAAATATAAATTTAGATTTAAATTAGTTTTTTTAATTTAGATTTAAATTTAGAATTAAAAATGTAGATTTAATTTTAGATTTAAATTTAGATTTAAATTCAGATTTAAATTTAGATTTAAATTCAGATTTAAATTTAGATTTAGATTTAAATTTAGATTTAGATTTAGATTTAAATTGAAATATAAATATAAAGAAATTTATGTAATCTGTCTACTTCTGGTGATGGTTAAGAGAGTGCGCTACAATCACCATGCTCTTCTACGCGCGCAGCGGGTAGTAGTGTCTGAAGGACAGTCGCTGTTATTACGACGTAGTGACACGTAGTTAGTAGTATCTTATTTCTTCAATTAAATATGTACCATTTTTGTTAAAAGAAAGCTTTTAAACACAAATGTGTCAGTTACATTAACAAGAAACAAATATATAAATATGTAATGAAGTATGTAATTAAATATATAAATAAACGTTTGTTGGTGGGGAGATTCAAATAAGTGGGATCTCTTCCTTGTGACCTCTTTCAAAAGTTTAATATGTAATATATAGATCATAAAAGAAAATACGCGCATTATTAGGGAAAAGGTTTCCTCACAAATGTGACAAGAGTGGAAACCCTGGGGTACGTCAGATTTTACGGTTCAACGGCAATGTCAGAAACGACTTCCTTAGTTAGGTCGACAGCGTATCCTTAACTCATAAGTAATAATACGCAAAAAAATGTCCCAAGTTTCTATATTGCTTCAGTTGCTCTAACTTTACGACACAATCTCGAGAACACAGAAACTTATGATACTGAAGATTGGAATTTCTTCATATGATAATACTTCTAAGTACTTACCAGAAACCACAAGCCATATTGAGGCAAAGGACATTTAGCCAGAAGGAGGCTGCGATTGAAAAGAAGTAAATGAAGATGGCTGCAAGAAAGAAAGAACGAATTATAACATAAAAATAATACATGACTTTCATTCAAATCCATTTGATTTCGTTGTCTTCAGACAATCTTAGAACATTTACTAAACATATTTAAAAGCTATTTTTATGTATATTCCTTTAAAACTAGTATATTAGAAAGATCTGAAGAAAATTCTGGTGACCACAAATCTCAATTATAGTAAGATCAACTGAGATTGTAAAATATATTCTTTTCAAGTAACAAATGTGAACTGTTTGTGAGATAGGTATTAATCGATAAGAAAAGTAATTGAACTGAGTAGAGCAGCAGAACCGTCAGAAAAAGAGGGCAAGCCAATAAATAAGTCGCGAAAGTCAGTTTACCTGTGTATATTTTACAATGTTTAAATGAAGCTACCATATTTTACTAGCACATTGCTACCAGTGTAAATTAAAGGATGCCTGATCGGGGGCACGGTCAGTCAGTGGCTACCAGCGCCAGATGGCGTGAGACAAGATGGCGCGTGTGCTGCAGCAATGTACATGAGTAGAAAAGCGTCCGCTCTAGTGGCGTCTGTTCCTTAAGGATTCTATGACGGGCGCCTTCCGCAGAAAAAACAACCACGTGAAAAATTGCATAAAGTAATACACTTGCAATAAATCGACTAATTTAATTTGTGCGTACTGTAAGCGCAATCTGTTTAGGACAAAATTCAGTTTTAAGTGCCCGATTAAGCGAAGGATTGTTTTGGGGAATGGGGCGCATAGTGGACTATTGAGGGTCCATCCGTAGCTGGTGCATGCGAAGCAATAGAAGCTTGAGAAAGTGTGAGCTACCACATATTCCGGGAGACCGGTCGGGAGCTTAGAGCTTGTCCCGATTGGGGTGGTGCCCCGCTGGTGGGAGAGTCCATGTTAGGGGGAAACCTCACTAGCCGACGGTAGGTCGGCGCCAGATCTCGCCATCCAGCGGGAGATCACCGCCATCTCCCGAGAGAAAACAAACATGCACTACACTAACGGGACTAATGACCAAAGCAGTTGACGCGCCCGGAAACACGAACAAATCAATGAATAAAAAAAATCGAGAAAGTGTTAGCGTTTTGGGTGTTGGGTGGGGGCAGCGTGCTCCTATTAGGATTTTCGTCGGCAGAGTCCGCGGTTATTCAGGTACGCTAAAAATACCGATTCTCTCATCTGATTTCATTTCTTACTGTTTTGTTTGCTGGATATACGTTTTAACATACCTCTTATTTTTGCGTAAGCACAATTGTATCTACCATTATCAGCAAAAAAGTTGTCTTCGACAAGGATTAAAAACAGATACGTGTAAATCGATTGTACACTACATGCGACAGTTTTCGTCTTTCAAGTAAAATTTTGAAGTAAAATGTATTTGATATAGTACGGTGTAATTCGCAACCCATTGGGCCAACGCCACTGGTGCAGTCGTGCGTTTTTGTGAGCCAAAGGACTGTCCTCAGAAGAAGTGCAATGCGAAATGCACCCCGTGTATGGTGACAAGCGTTAATCATGGAAATCGAATGCCACGACCTCCTGACCGGGAGCGGGAGTTCAGTGCATCGACTGATGTCACTGCAGCGCCTCTGACCGGGAGGTCCTAGTTTCGAGTCCTGACAGCGGCAGGATTTTCGACACTAGCTTTTCTGCTAGATCGAATTCGGTCGCTGTCTACCGACCTACCTACCGTCGGCTAGTGGGGTTTCCCCCTAACCAGGACTCTTCCACCAGCGGGGCACCGCCCCAGCCGGGACAAGCTCTAAGCTCCCGACCGGTCTCCCGGAATATGCGGTAGTGTAGTGCATGTTAGTGTAAGTGTGTGTGTAGGGGGAGAGGATAGGACAAGGAGCGGAAGGAAAGATCCGCGCGGTGTGGCTCGTTTGTTAGGGTACTGCTCCGGCATTCGCCTGGTGTTGATCGGAGAAGGCTGGTGTATGTGTTGGTTTGTGAGAAGGAGTTGTTTAGAGCGCGCGTGTGTGTGTGCGAGGGTCGCGTCCACTGGTCGCTGCTTACGCAGGAGGCCGCAGCTCCACTTGTGGCGCAGGTAGGCGGCCCAGAGCGCGCAGCGCCGCCGCGTGCCACGCCAGCGCCATGTCGTGCGTGCGCGCATGCGCAGACACCTGCGCCGAGGCACCGCCAGCGCGCCCAGCAGCGCCGCCGCCAGCAGCACGCCCTCCGGCACGTGCAGCCAGTTCACCAGCACGTACACCTGCGCCCATCAAACATCAACGGTTCTAAACATCTCGATGCTCAAATTTAAACATAAATTTCCACGATGCTCAAAATGTAAACATCACTATTTCTAACCATCGATGCTCAAAATGAAACATCACTATTTCTAACCATCGATGCTCAAAATTTAAACATCACTATTTCTAACCATCGATGCTCAAATTTAAACATCACTATTTCTAACCATCGATGCTCAAAATTAAAACATCCATGTGTCTAAACATAGATGCTCAAAATTTAAACATCACTATTTCTAACCATCGATGCTCAAAATTAAAACATCCATGTGTCTAAACATAGATAAATAATTTTTTACAATTAAAAAAAATTTAATAAAAACACCCATTTTTTGACATAAATATTTTTAAACCTGGATTAGCAAACATTCAAGTCCCCGCGAGGGGGATTTAATTTGAAAATAATCTCGTTTATTCACTATTTAATGCAGGTTTAACTGAAAAACAAAATCAACAATTAACAGAACTTGGTTTATATATTCAATAATTCAAAAATAATGCAGACTTCTTTATTGACGAAAACTCGATTTTCTAAATTATTTTTCGCCATTGATCACGTCCGTCTCAACAATGCTCATTTTTAGGGATATTTGAATATTATTATGGAATTTTCTTATGCCGCACATTTTTATTTTAAAAATATTGACTACATATGTACGTACATCGGTGTTCAAACATCGTCTTCAGAAAATTGATAATAAACACATAGGTAATTAAAAAAAATTGAGTTTTGTAAATCCTCCTTGTGCGTTCCCACAAACCGGGAGCGATAGCTCAGTGAATCAACTGTCACTGCAGCTCCTCTGACCGGGAGGTCCTAGGTTCGAGTCCTGACGGCGGCAGGATTTTCGACACTAGCTTTTCAGCTAGGTTGAATTCAGTCGCTGTCGAGAATTGTTGGGGCCGGCTGCTCCGATCGGTAGTTTTCCGTGGTTTCTCCGATCAACACCAGACGAATGCCGGAGCAGTATCCTACCAAACGGGCCACGGACCGCGCGGGATCTGTCCTTCCTCTTTCTTGTCCTATCCTCTCCTCTTTCGCACACACTTACACTAACAGGCACTACACTACCACATATTCCGGGAGACCGGTCGGGAGTTTAGAGCTTGTCCCGACTGGGGCGGTGCCCCGCTGGTAGGAGAGCCCTGGGTAGGGGGAAACCGCACTAGCCGAATCTCGCCATCCAGCTGGAAGGACCACCGCCATCTCCCGAGAAACAAACATGCACTACACTAACGGAACTAATGACCAAAGCAGTTGACGCGCCCGGAAACACGAAAACAAACCAAACCAAACGTTCCCACAATCATCGATGGGCTTGAAGCGGAACTGGAGGAGAATTCCAATGGCCAGCTGCCCTGATAGGTAGTTTTCCGTGGTTTCTTCGATCAACAGGAGGCGAATACAGAAGTAGTACTCTAGCAAACGGGCCACGGATCACACGCAATCTTTCCTTCATCTTTTTTTCTATTCTTACCCCCTTACTTGCACAAATTTACATTCACATCAACTACACTACCAAACATGTCGGCAGGCCAGTCTTTAATTCTTGGCTGTCCGGGATTAACCGCGTCATGGTCGATGGAGCTGCATTTCGACCATCTTGCTGTGGCCTTCTTTGGAGCTATACTACTGATAGCTCTGAAGAAGGCCACAGCAAGATGGCCGAAACGTCAGCTCTATCGACCATGACGCGGCTAATCCCAGACAGCCAAGAATTCAACGACTCCGACCGCGGAAGCCTACGACTCTACAGGTCAGTCTTGTCTGGGTCTGTAGAGCTTGTCTCGGCGAGAGCTGAGTCCCACTGGTGGGAGATATCTGGAAGGGAAAACCCGCAAGCCGAGGTGCAGGTCGATACCCCGACAGGACACAACGACTTCCCGTGGTAAAAACATGCATGACGTATGTTGGACTAATTACGTAGCAATTGACACGCCCGGAAAGGCTAAACAATCATCAGTTAATCAACAAAGTATTTTAGTCAAGTGTGCTTGATTGTAAATCGATAAAATCGCTAGTGATAAACAGCGTTGATGATGCGCAATTATAATTTTAATCAAGCTATTAGAGCTATTACAGCACATACTTTCTAGAATTATTAGTAACTTCGGGAATTTTCGGAAATTAAACGAAAATAAGATTTGCCCCATTTTTTAAGTAATTTACTTTTTACAAAGAAAGTAAAGTATCATGGACCAGCAACACGTAGATTATGATCACACAGTGTGTTAGAGGAAGTAATTTACTATATGAAAGAACAAGATTTATCCACTTTAACGTTACTTGAGCCCCACGATAGGTGGTTTTCTATTTTAAAAATTTGCCGATTTCTGGCGTAGTATTACAATATTTTCTCTTTACGACGTAAAAACATTGTATATGAGAAAGTAATTAGGTAATTAACGGACAGGTGTCCTTTAGATTTTAACGCTGAAATAGACGTTTTAGGCACTATAAAAACGATTCTTTTTATATTGTACAGTCATAGAAATTGCAAATAATTCTTTTTGAGTGTCTTCTGAAAAGTATAAAACACACAGTTGCCTAAAAATCTTATGTCTAGTAATAAGTTGTGATAAGAACATCATAATTGGTTGTATCCACCCTGTAAAATTTTCCTTTTAAATGTGACTTATGAACCCTGAAAAAATTGTCAAATTGACGTTGATATATGAAATAAATTTATTTTATAATATTTACTTTAGTTACTGGAGTTGTCTAAACCTAAGTTACATATTAATAATTATTACGAATTACACCATTAAGAATCACTTTTTGTTTTACTTGTAGATCGTGTAAAGTCGATATAACACGAAGAAACGATGTACGCTGTTATTCTTGTAGTAATCGATGTGTGGTAACGACTTGTGTATTAAAGTTCAATAACATCAAAGTATAGGTGCTTAACTTTCTCGAGCAGTTACTGTATTACTATAAATACCTTTATATTTAAAACACTAAGAGTTTTCGTTAAAAAAGTAATTTTAGGATTCCAATAAACCAAATTTGATGTGATTTTTGCTTTAAATGGAAGATAGTGGTCCCCACATTTGTTATAGCCAGCTATTTTCACCGGTTTTATAGCAAAAACACTAAATTGTAATAAAATTGTAAAGTTAATAGAATGAACGCATGCCGGTCGTCATTTGTTCGTTATTCTGTTCAGCAATCAATAGTACTTTCGTCTCATGGCGTACGAAATTCTGTGGCTGTGATGTTATAGTTATTGCATTGCAAATTTCGTTTTTTGACGATTTATCGTGTAATAATTCACATATCTGCTTTTCCGATAAGTTATTCATCTCTTTATTGTTCCTAATATAAAACAAAATAATAATTAGTTTAATTATATCAAGCAATTAAGGATATGAAAACATACATTGGTACCCGCGTGGCATAGAAAGTACAGCAACGGACACTTTCCAACGGAAATACAATCTTCTAGCCACTGCAGCAAATCTTACGCAACCGAGTATCGAGGAGGATGCAGCTGAAAGCTTTCTGAGAGGCTAGGTTTGGTTTTGGTTGGGTTTGGTTTTATCAAGTTTCCGGGCGCGTCAACTGCTTTGGTCATTAGTCCCGTTAGTGTAGTGCATGTTTTTTCTCGGCAGATGGCGGTGGTCTGCCCCCGCTGGATGGGGAGATCCGCCGCCGACCTATCGTCGGCTAGTGGGGTTCCCCCTAACCAGGACTCTCCCACCAGCGTGGCACCGCCCAAACCGGGACAAGCTCTAAGCTCCCGATCGGTCTCCCGGAATATGTGGTAGTGTAGTGCTTGTGAGTGTAAGTGTGTGTGTAAGGGGGAGAGGATAGAACAAGGAAGAGGAAGGAAAGAACGCGCGCGGTCCGTGGCCCGTTTGGTAGGGTACTGCTCCGGCATTCGCCTGGTGTTGATCGGAGAAACCACGGAAAACGTCCGATCAGAGCAGCCGGCTGTTAGAATTCGCCTCCAGACAGCGACTGAATTCGACCTAGCTGAAAAGCTAGTGCCGAAAATCCTGCCGCCGTCAGGACTCGAACTTACGACTTCCCGATCAGAGGCGCTCCATTGACATCAGTTGATGCACTGAGCTACCGCTACCGGTCTGAGAGGTTAGGAAATGTCAAAACGGCGTGATTTACCTGACTCTAGGGCGATAACGTTCCAGTGGATACAAAGTACGCTAGCGCGAGAACTAGGGTTAAACTAAATACGTGCTGTATTGATAAATAAATAAAACTAAAACTTTATTGATATAATGTAATTGATAAATAACTAAACTCTTACCTTTGGGAAAGGAATCTTCGGGCTGCATTTCATCATCCCTTGCCTAGGTGTGTCCGCGAGTCCCACTATAATTTCACCACACACTTGACCGTCCGTCTGCATCGCCTTCCAGAAGCGGTGAAGCAAGAATTGTGGGTATGTGTCAGTCACGTACACAAGATCCTGGAAATCGTCTGCACACGTTAAATTTACCACCGTCACGATCTCGAACGAAAAATCTTCCGCTTCGAGCGGCAAATCTCTGAAAAACGGAATCCAATCTGCTTCGTGGCTTCGACATTCGCATGTAAAGTCGTCGCAAACCATAGCTTGTCCAAGAAGGCAACACTTTTTTACGCAAGGTATTCGATCGCAAGGGCAAAGCAAGATGGCGTGTTGTTGCGTGCCATTGTTGTCGGTGAAGGTGTCTGTGCAAAAGTCTTCTGGGTCGAACACATGGCTCTCATTGTTGTTCAATGGGGTGGGTGAATGAAGAACTAGGGAGCCGTTGGGCAGCCATTTCAAACGATGTTCATCCCTCGGGTACTGTAATCTTACAGTACGATTGGTATCACACTTGTTTTGTCCTTCGGAAAGGAGAATATCGTTCCCATCCAGGTACATACTCAAAGCTTCAGGGATCCATGCAAATTCCGGGAAATCTGCATCGCCAATTTCTGCAGAAGTTGAATTTTCTCTGTTCAGCGAGGTGTTTGATAACGTAGAGATATCGCTGTGATTTTTTTCTATTGATGTAGAGTTGAGTTTTTGGCACAGTGTCAGGTTGTAGTTGAGTTGTTCGTCTGGAGCGCAACATTTTATCACGTTTACTTCACCGTTACAGATATTTCGTGAAATTGTTAAAACTCCTAGAAGGAGTAACAGCAAAGGTGGTTGCATCGCGAGTTTCTAATGTCATATATGTAGATTTAACTCTGAATGAAGAATTAAGTTGCGATCTAATAACATTATTAAATATTATTAAAGTAATACCATAATTATTCTAGCGTTAAATTAAAAATTCATTTGTTTGGACTGAGGTTTTTACCACCTAGTTTTTGGGCTATTTTTTTTAATGTTTTGCTAGGCTAGATTTGTTCACTTTTGTCTCCAAAGCATCTGCGAATTTGTCACACCTATGTTAATATAACTGCAAGTATGTTAATCATTTCCTTACAACTTCTTTCTTATTTTAACCCACCACCATTTTAAGAGCATGATTCCATCTGTTCTACCTCTTTTGCAGGTGGATTATACCAAAATACAGTAGTCTATAGATTTTTACTACCTTATTTTGGTGAAATATATCATACATAATGTATTACGATACTCAAACAAAACGTATATTTCGACACACGACGTCTCTCCCTCATATTATCATATTTCGCCGCAATACAGCCATTTCTTCTAAATAACTAACACATATTTTCAGTTCACTATTATACCTTCAAAACGTAAAAATATCGAAGTATGATCACTCTGGTTTCACCAAATTTCTGGTCACATAGTATCGAACACTAAATTAACACTTGTAAATGTTCTCATTACTTTTTGGACACTTCATTTTAAAAATAAATTTTTTTATATTTAAATAAATGTGATAATACCCTCGAGTATCAACTTTACTCACTGTATCAAACACGCACATTATCCAAAAACACTTTACGTACTGAGTTTGCACAGTTTGTACGCCTTCGCAGTGACATCCGTGCAAGGCAATGTGAACACACCGAGCAACAGTCCGGCACTGCAAGCTACCTCCAGCTGGCGAGAGATGTTTATTCTGTGGAGGAAAAGTCAAGGCCGCCTAGTACTCTTCGTTTTTTAAGCCGCCTCTTAAAATCAACGTGACCATGTTTCGTATTTCCTTTTGTGAGTTCCCGATACTCCCTATTGAAAGCGGTACCAAGAACAAAGCTCATCCATTCGTTGTGAATAACGGTAAAATATATTATTCTTTCATTCCTACAACATCACACTTGTTGTAGTGCGTAATAAAATAAAAATTAATTGATTAATTGTATCCGTGCGAAAATACCGCATTCTGGAAATCAGTGCTTTAAAAGTGAAAATTATTTGAGAGATAGTCGAACCCAACTTCAAACTACCAACTCTCTTAAACTGGACATTACACCACTAGACCTGGTACTATGCAAGACCCCCCCCCCTCAGAAAAAGACTATGTACCCCCCTCCCCCCAAAAAAACGCTGCGTTCCCTCTGGACAAAAAAAACGGATTTTAGGGGCCTATAACGAACGTTCCGAAATATACGTATGTAGCAGTAATCTATTTTTTATATCGTAATATGCAAACTCTAATTTTTACATTCTCGCACACTACTTACGTAAAAAACAAAAATTTATTGAAACTCTACAGGGAAAACTGAAAAATTTTCAATAGAAAATTTCGCGTTGTGGGACTTAAATACGTAAATAACTTCCTCAAATACTTTGTGTAAACAAAATTCACGTTTTGTGAGCCTTGGACATTGAAAAACTGGCTTCCGCAAAATGTTTTTCCGTCCGTCCGTCCGTCCGTCCGTTTCTCCGCCTACCTGTATGACTGCTTTCACCGCGTTAGCTGCTAAACAGGAGGCAAAGTTATCAAAATTGATATTCATTTATCGATCTCGTTAATATCGAGGTCCCTTGACTTTAAAACAGATATTTTTATATTTGATGGTAAGAAATGGTGTGGAGTTCACCACATTTGCATCGTCGAAATGAAATTGAGGCGTTGTTTTGTCGTATTTGTTTATTGTTTAATCAGGAAGCTTTTTCGGCCATTCTCAGTGCTACAAATAATAATAATAATAATAATAATAATAATAATAATAATAATAATAATAATAATAAAATTAATAATACTAACACTATTAATAATAATAAAATTTATTTTTGAGGTTACTTTACAAGAAGTTCGCATGACATGTTTAGTTTAAAAAAAGGATCTGAATTGTTTTCTTTAATTTTCGCGAGTAGAGCGAAGTACGCCTACACAAATGGTTCAGGTTCTATTTTCGAGTGACCGGCAGTCAAACGTTTTGCCATGAACAATTTTCTGGGTATGAAGGCCAAACCGCGGGTTCTGAGTACACATCACATTAGTAAATATTTATGATTCGAGAAGTAAAAGTGACCTTTTATTTTGCGAGTAGGAAATGCGACTCGAGGACCGATTGGCTTAGTCCTACGAGGAAAATAAAATAACTTTTACCACGTATGCGATGCACAATTTTTAGACAGCCTTACATTAATTGAATGTTAGTTCAAGCACACAAATCACTGTGTTATATTAAAGTCTGTTACTTTAAATTAGTAGCTGATGCAATCAGACGGAAGTATTTTCGTTTTATTTGTTGTATTCACAATTTGATCTTTACATTTGAGTTCGTCTCAAGTTTAGCACAAATGCCAAAAATTAAACTTAAGCACGTGTTGCATGCCTTAAAAGTAACTGGCTGTCTAAAAAGAAACCTACTACTTTTAGAAACATATTCATCCACTTTTTATAAAACATGGATAAGTCAGGACAACATGGATAAGAGCCAAAATTTATTGCCTTTTTATCCTTGAAAATAGATTTTATTACATGGGAGCATTTTTTTTCAAAATTTAAGTAGTATATGACTTAATGTAGGGATCACAGAATTTTGAAAATGTGCACACCATTTACTTTTCCCCCTAGCACGTCATACGCAGTTTTAACTGTTTCTTGACGTAAAATAAATTTAAAAAAATAAAAAATAAATAAACCTTGTACCACAATAGGAGTTTTTATGACGAAAAATCGCCACTTCCTGCTGCAGTATTACAATACTTTCTCTTTACTACGTAAATACGCAGTAGGAAAGAAAGTATAAACCAGACGCAATCGAAATCACGCACGGACATTACAATGCCTGGGTTGTCGAGGATTCAACTTGGTCTAGCTGGAAGAGAATTGCTCGAGGTGTTGAACATAAGCGCATTTGTGGCCCCTGCAGGAAAAGGGCAGATTTCTGGTGTTTTTAGGTCTAGTGTTCTTTCTGTCTGGTGGTTTCCTGTTCACTTCTAGGCGAATACAGGAGCAGCGCCATACACAACGGGCCTAGGAGAGGTCGCCATCTTCCCTTCACATTTCATCAATAATTGATGAGATTGAGAGAATTATTTCTCAACCCGGCTGGAATACAGAAAACCCACTTCCTTTTCCCTTAAATGGCATATGCTGACTGAGAATATATCTTTGCCCTTGATTTATTTACTTGTTTATTTAGATGTAAGATCATTTGAACTGGTCCTTCATTATTTACTTGTTATTTATTTAGACGTAAGACCATTTGAATTGTTGTAGTCGTAGACGTTTATGAATGAATCTAATGCGCAGGCGCGAGCAATATTATTGATAAAGTGAACAAAGATGAAACGGAGAAATGAAAGACGGGGACAATGGGAGAACTCCACGAAAAGCAGTCGAGATCTCGCTTTGACAAAAACATATTCCACATGGATTGGCGGTGGGTCTTTGCCCTTCAAGAGACGCAAATAAGCTTGCTTATAAAACAGGTAAGCATCATCCCTCGTCAATGATCTATAATTTGATTAGGAGAATTATGATGTGTGATTTAGTCATTGATTAACTGATGTTTTGGAGCGTCAACTGCTATGTTAGTCCCGTTAGTGAAGTTAGTGTTTTTTATCGTGAAATGTGGCACTCGATTTTTTCAACGCTTTCATTTTATTTTAACACTTGCTATCCTCTTCAAAAAAGAAGTTTAAATATTTAACGGAAAAGCAATTCTTAGAAAACACAAGGGATTAGGACATCATGTAAATACAAGCTAATTCTTTCTTTCATTTCTAAACATCATAACATATCTCCGGATTTCCTCCTTTACTTTAAAAATACAAATCATTGCTAAGAAAAGTCATAAGGCAGGATAAAATCGTGAAACAGGATCAGGATATTTAGAACTCAAATATCAAAACAAAAGCAATGTGGAATATAATAAATAATACGATCAAATCAACTAGAAACCTTGTAGAATGTTGTCTTCAAATATAATGTTATAAATTTGAACGATCCGACAACAGTGGCTACTCTCTTTAACCAATACTTTTCTAGAATTGCTGCCGATCTTACTAACGGTCTTCCATCACAAAATTCAATATCATACAATTCCCCCAAAATTTTAGATACAATTTCAGGTTTTTCGAACAATTTCCCTGTACCATTGAGCAAATGCTGAGATGGCCCCTTGTTTTGCTTCTGGACATCAATGTCACTTCATTATCTGTGCACGTCTTCTAGAATTCAGTGGGAAATATAGTTATTTAAATTATCGTTTCCATGTTGTCGCAGCAGGAAGTATTATCTCTTGAGGAAGGACATGATGGAGGAGAGCCCAAATTTATTGCTCATTTATGCTTGAATATATATTTTATTACATTAGAGTTTTTTACAATTCTTGCAAAAATCGCTAATTTTTTTCTGCTTTCAAAATTCAAGTAGTATATGGTTTAGTGTAGGATCACAGAATTTTGAAAACGTGCACATAATTCACTTCCCCATAGCACGTCACACACAGTTTTTTAACGGTTTTTGACTTAAAGTAAATAAATAAATAAATATATCCGTCGCCGAGCATATAGAGTTTTACCCCAACCAAGTATCTACTACCAGCGGGGCACCGTCCCAGCCGGAACAAATTCTAACCACCCGACTGGGAGCGGAGGCTTCATGCATCAACTGATGTCCCTATAATGCGTCTGCCCGGGAGGTCCTAGATTCGAATCTCGACGGTGGGAGGAGTTTGGGCACTAGCTTTTCAGGTAGGTCGAATTCAGTCGCTGTTGGAGGAGAATTCTCGCGGCCGGCTGCTCTGGCCGGAGGCGGCGTCTCCCCTCCGGCCTCGGAGATGTCGGGCAGTTCCCTGACAAACGAACCACGGCCTGCAATCTTTCGAACCTCTTCCTTGTCCTATCCTCTCCCCTTACACACACACACACACACACACACATACACACGTGACTACCACACATGACAGGAGACAGGTGGAGTAAATAGAAGAAATCACCCCGGCTGGGGTGAGGCGCTTCTCGAGGGAGATACCTGGTAGGGGAAACCCCACTAGTCGGCTGTAGGTCGGCGCCGGATCTCGCTATCCTATGGGGGAAGATCATCGCCACCTCCCGATGAAAAAACATGCTCTAAACTTACGGGACTAATGACCTCTGTATTTGACGCACTCGAAATCATTATCATTCAAATCATCTAATCCCCGGACGTGTGTGTAGTCAAGTGTGAATGTAAGTAAATAGTGAGGATAAGACAAGGAAGAGAAAGGAGAGATCGGGTGCGGTCCTTGGCCCATTAGGCAACCGTGGAAATCCACCTATCAGAGCAGCCGGCCGCTACAGAGCCCGAGTTTCCTACGTAGAGCGGGCCGGGAGCGGTAGGTCAGTGCATCAACTGATGCCACTGCAGCGTCTTCGACCGGGAGGTCCTAGGTTCGAGTCCTGACGGTGGCAGGATTTGCGACACTAGCTTTTCAGCTGGGTCGAATTCAGTCGCTGTCTGGAGAAGAATTCTAGCGACCGGCTGCTCTGATCGGTAGTTTTCCGTGGTTTCTCCGATCAACACCAGGCGAATGCCGGAGCAGTACCCTACAAAACGGGCCACGGACCGCGCGCGATCTGTCCTTCCTCTTCCTTGTCCTATCCTCTCCTTACACACACACACACACACACTAACATCACTACACTACCCGGGCCGGCTGGGGCGGTGCCCCGCTGGTGGGAGAGTCCTGGTTAGGGGGAAACCCCACTAGCCGACGGTAGGTCGGTACCGGATCTCGTTATACAGCGAGGGGAAAATCACCGCCATCTCCCGAGAAAAAATGTGCACTACACTAACGGGACTAATGACCGAAGCAGTTGACGAGCCCGGAAACACGAAAAAATCAATCAATACATAGAGTGCTGAAATCGGCCTTGGTAGTGTCGAAAATCCTGCTGGCACCGTCGGGATTCGAACCCTAGAATCTCCCGGTGAGAGGCACAGCAGAGACATCAATTGACACCCTGAGCCATCCTAGGTGGTAGCATCATTCATCAGAAGTTTACATTTCGTGCAATTGCTCGGAGCCTGTAGTTTACGCAATTGTTGCTTTCAACGTGATAAATCTTCTGGAGAAACCGTCCAGTGGAATGAAGGCATCCAACTGAGTTTAGTTTCATGACACGACGTATGAGCGAATGAAATCGAAACATCTCTTTTTCAGCCTTCAGAAGCAGGCGGACACTCACGAGTGGCCCTGAAACCATTAACTTGTGTCAACAGAACTTCTCGGAGATAACGCCGGGTTGTTCGAGCGCCGACCTTGTTGCCAGAGTGCGCGTGGTTCAGCCGTTCAATGCGTCTCCTATTTCATACTCCTCGAAACGAGTGATTCATCTTCTGTCATGTCGACATGGGATTCTGAGTATATTCCTTTAAATGCTGTGCTTGTTTTTTTTTTTTTTCTTCAGACTATTCATTGGTTTTTCTTGATTTTTTTTATTTGATTTATTTTTGCCAAAGAACGGTACAATCCTGACATATGGGAGAGAAGTATAATCTGATTTTTTTGTTGAGCATTCCTTCTCCACCATTTTACTTCAAGTAGCTGAATTATGAAATAGAAACTCCCATAATTATACAAAGTAATTAATAAATTTACTCATTGTTAGTATCCGCGAGTGTAGATTGTGGTTAACATTTAAGATTGATTGATTGATTTTTTCGTGTTTCCGGGCGCGTCAACTGCTTTGGTCATTAGTCCCGTTAGTGTAGAGCTTGTTTTTTCGCGGGAGATAGCGGTCTTCTCCCGCCTGATGGCGAGATCCGGCGCCGACCTACCGTCGGCTAGTGGGGTTCCCCTAAACCAAGACTCTCCCACAAGCGGGACAAGACTCACTCCCCCCTAACCGGGACCAGCTCTAAGCTCCCGACCAGTCTCCCGGACTATGTGGTAGTGTAGTGCATGTTAGTGTAAGTGTGTGTGTGTGTGTGTGTGTGTGTGTGTGTAAGGGGAGAGGACAAGGAACAGGAAAGACATACCGTGCGCGGTCCGTGGCCCGTTTGTTAGATTACTGCTCCGGCATTCGCCTGGTGAAAAGCTTGTGTCGAAAATCCTGCCGCCGTCAGGACTCGAACCTAGGACCTCCCGGTCGAAGGCGTTGCAGTGACATCAGTTGATGCACTGAGCTACCGCTCCCGGTAACATTTTAGAAATAAGAAGGACTTGCACACCTGATAAGAAATCAATAATGTGAATATTGTGCCCTCTCTTGATTCCCACATCCGTACGACGGGATGTTCATTTGATAAACCGTGTTTTTTTTTTAATTATTTTTTTGAAAAATACTATTGCAGTCCTCTGAGTTGGGAGTACTCAGAACCGAATAATTTAAGAGAAATAGTGACAAAGCATGATAGAAAGTGGAAGGTATGCAGTGATTTAATTTGTCATAGACATTTGGTTTGTGAATGAAATATATATTACTTATTTATGATTCGAGTGATGAATGTGACATTAATTTTGGGTTTAGAAAATGTTGCGACAAGAGGTCGAATGTCGCAATCCAATGAGCAAAATAAAATCACTTTTACCACGAGTGTCACAAACTATTTTCAGATATTATTTCTGAAGTTACTTTTATTTTAATTCAAGAATTTAAATCACTCAGCTAGGAACCATATTACGTTACGATGTCGCATGGTCGTGACCGCATCAAGCAATGCTGCAGATCAAGCGACTCTAGCTGCAGGACTGAGAAAGACTCAAAAAGTCGTGCCGAATTCCATCTTGGAGATACTGCCCTCAGCCGCCACGTTAGAAAAACCCAAGTATAGATGTAGATGTATTGGATGACAGACCAGACATCAACGTATATAGAGTTGGAGTTGTGTGGATGGATTGAAATATTTTAAAGTTAGAGTGAACTGAACTGAGAGTTGGATGTAGAAACGAAAGGACTTTTGGTATTGTATTCTTTCAGTTGCAAATTGTTGGGTACAGCTTTTATTGTTGTTGTTATTAGTATTATAAATAAATGTTTTTTATTTGCAAATTGAAAAGGTTTGAATTTACGAGAAATAGTTCAGTAAGTTGCTGTATTCAAATCTACGATTATGCTATCATCAACATCTGAAAAAATAAATAGGTATTTCTGTTATTCTCCCCCATTTAATTTTTAAATGGAAAAATAAGAAACATCACATTACTGACTTTCCTTTTACTTTAATTCAAGTATACAAATCACTTAATTGGGTAACATGATACATTAATGTCTAATGTAAGAAACTATTCCATGCTTGTTTTCCACGCCTCCGCACGCCATCATAAATGTATTCCACATCCTCGATTTCGTTCAAATAACATAATTCAAGGCAAATAAAATATTGTTTAAAATATTGGTTTGAGTAGACCAAAGTTTTTAAATTTTCGCCCTCTCATTTAATATGAGCTTTTCACAACTTTTCTAAAAAGCATACATAACATAGATTTCTCAACTTTTATAAATGTTTTAATCATTTCGCCCAAATGGAAAAGGGTTATCTAGTAAAACACACGGGGTCGTACAATGATAATATTAATAACGTTTCAATATGTCGATTCAAGGCAGGCAAAACGCTAAAGAGTTGGACTTTATATTTTAATAAACCGAATTAGAACTTTCTAGGAACCATCTGCTGACCAGAAATTGTCAACCGTTTTGTCATGAATAGCTCATCCCCGAACTGGGGGAAGTCCATGGCATGATGGGAGGGGACAGTCACGTGACCCGAGTAAGTGAAGTGCAGCAGTGTATCATGCTAAATGCGTGGATGATTAATACAGAAATCTCATGAGAATGTCTTAGCTGTCACTCCTAAACTCTACCACAATAGCATGCACTTGTCACGAGATCTTTTCTCCAACCAAATCTGGGTATATAAACCCTAAATTGTTCTGCGAAGAATATTTCATGGCATTCTCAGGATCGTATTGTATGCATTCTATTCTGATGTAAGTATAAATGTAATTCACAGTGGTCACTTGGGACGTGATTATTCAATTGGTAGTTTCGTTACAATTTAAATTTTCGATATTGAAGCTCCCGATTGGACAACAGTGCCCCAGTTGATAAATAAAATTCCCTCTACATTCAAATCGTCTTTTTAAAATCAACCTATCTGTAAACATCATACATACCAGCAGATCACTTTGGAAATTTGATTGTAATTACTGTTTATTTGTGGTGTTTCTGACGCAACAGACTAAACAATATCAAGAATATTTCAAGGTATATATTGCATGCTAATCTTGCTCTGAATATTAGCCGCCAAATAGAACTTTACATTTCGTTTATTACGTCATGATGAATATAATTCTTAGCCTTTGGGCCTCAAAATCTAGTTTTAAAGTTGCAGAACTCGTTTTACAGTGATGCAAGGTCAATGTCAAGATACAGACCTTTAAAAGGAGCGTGTGTTGTGTAATTGTATACGGGCCCTCCTAATTTAGACGAGTTTCGTTAACAAAAGTATCGTGTCAGGAAGGTCTGTCCACAGTGACATGTTACTGACGACAGTGCATGCAACAGAAATTATGTTGGTATAGAACGATTTTCTTAAGGATGAGCCAAAGTGACAGGTAGTGCTGGCAACATAACTGAAGTTTCTGTGGGCGTTGTGCCGATTAGACTCTCTTCCTCCATTCGTTCGTTTACAGTTGGCTAACTTGTAAATGGCTTCGATGCTTCCTTTGGTGATCTTCTCGTCCGACAAAAATATAGTGCGCCACGAGAAATAATTGAAATTAGGAAGTGCATTGTTATGTGCTCTTCTGTAAAAATTATTTTTTTCTATTAACATTACATTGACTTTACTTTTTGTGTGATAAATATTATGTTTATTTTAAAACCGAGACTTGAATGCGAGATGCGTACCGATGCACGTGGTTTCGAGCTCTGATTGAGAGCTTTCTATTTACATTCGTGGCAGTTTTCTTTTACTGATTATGAGAGCATGTTATGAGATTT
Source organism: Teleogryllus oceanicus (assembly GCA_964035755.1). Lineage (NCBI taxonomy): Eukaryota > Metazoa > Arthropoda > Insecta > Orthoptera > Gryllidae > Teleogryllus > Teleogryllus oceanicus. The sequence goes on from CAXIVR010000013.1 coordinate 59,896,693, forward strand.
TCCACATACGTAATTAGTTTTAAATATTTCCCGAAATCGCGTACGTGCATATATTGAAGCGAAACGCTCAGATTTCTGCATAGGGATGTTTTCATAGGAGCCATTAGCACTTTACGAAGGGGCGTGGCTGAACAGCTGTCGCGACGGAGGGATACTCCTCTGAAATACATGTGATGTTCACTTGTTTAGCGAACTGTCACTTCGGCTCATCGTTTGGAAAATCGGTCTATAGCACGAGCTGTTAGCGCATTGGGGCACGTGCTCAGCCGGTCGCGCAGAACTACCAGCGTGCACCGCTTGCAGCAGCACAGGACAAAGATAGCGGTGGAGCGCAGCAGGTCGATGCAGCTGCTGATCGCAAAATTATAGCGCAGGAATTTTTCAGTTTGGTGAAAGTGGGAATGCTAGCTTTACTGATGTATCTCAAGAACGTTCAGTTAATGGTATCTGAAAACTATTATAGTTCTTGTGTTATTTTGCAACTGTTTCAATCTAAAATGAAAAGTCAACTTGGCGAAAACTTCGACCACAAATATCAACAAAGTCGGTGAAAACACAAGACCTTCAATATTTGAGGAAGAAACTTTTCTTTTCCAAGTATTGGAGAAGGTCTTTGAAAACGGGAATATCGATGTTATAAAAACATCGGCTACGACTGATTGATTCATTACTGATTCCGGACACGTCAACTCCCGAGGTCATTTGTTCCGTAAGTGTAGTGCATGTTTTTCATCGGGAGGTGGTAGTGATCTGCCCCCACTGGTGGCGAGATCCAGCGATGACCTACCGTCGACTTACCCAACCAGGTATCTCGTACTAGCGGGGCACCGCCCCAGCAGTGATAACTTGTAATTCACCGACCAGTCTTCCGGCATGTGTGGTAGTGTAGTGCATGTTAGTGTGTGTAAGTAAGAGATGATAGGGCAAGGAAGAAGAAAGAAATATCGCGCGCGGTCCGTGGCGCGTTTGGTAGGGTACTGCACCGGCATTCGCCTGGTGTTGATCGAAGAAACAACGGAAAACTACCGATCAGAGCAGCCGGCCGCTAGAATTCTCCTCCAGACAGCGACTGAATTCTACCTAGCTGAAAAGCTAGGACCTCCCGATCAGAGGCACTGCAGTGACATCAGTTGATGTACAGAGCTACCGCTCCCGGTATCGGCTACGATAAATTGATTTTAAATACCATTGTTAAGTTCCATTGATAATTATTATATAGTAACTAATATAATTTTATAATTAATATTAAATATAATAACATTGATGTAGCATATGGAAACGTGAAAGTTTCATCGATGTAGCATGCCTAGCTCCAGCTAAGCCGCACCGGGTCCTAGGTTCTAGTCCTGACGGCGCCAGGATTTTCGACTCTAGCTTTCCACCTAGGTCGAATTCAGTCGCTGTCTGGAGAAGAATTCTAGCGGCCGGCTGCTCTGATCGGCAGTTTTCCGTGGTTTCTCCGATAAACACCAGGCGAATGCCGGAGCAGTACCCTACCAAATGGGCCAGGGACCACGCGCGATCTGTCCTTCCTCTTCCTTGTCCTATCCTCTCCCCTTACTCACACACACTTACACTAACATGCACTACACTCGTACATATTCCGGGAGACCGGTCGGGAGCTTAGAGCTTGTCCCGGCTGGAGCGGTGCCCCGCTAGTGGGAGAGTCCTGTTAAGGGTGAAACCCCGCTAGCCGACGGTAGGTCGGCGCCGGATCTCGCCATCCAGCGGGGGAAGATCACCGCCATCTCCCGCGGAGAAAAAAAATGCACTACACTAACGGGACTAATGACCGAAGCAGTTGACGTGCCCGGAAACACTAAAGAATCAAATCAAATTAAATGCAGCTAAGCCGCTGGCTGCTGTTCCTCCGTCTCACAAAAGGTGACGTTGGTGCGGATTGACAGGTCGCTGCTGGTGCTGCTGTTGAAGCGAGCGGTGGTGCTGGGTCGGGACACCGCCGCGACACCCAAGCAGCGCCGGGCGAACGAGCACGCTCGCAGCCGGTCGCGCAGAGCTACCAAGGTGCGCCGCTTGCAGCAGCACAGGACAAGATGGCGGCGGCGCGCAGCAGGTCGATGCAGCTGCCGATGAGCGCGTTGTAGTATTCGTTCTTGTTGCTCACCCACGACGCGATCTCCACCGCCATCTCCATGACGCCCATCAGCCACAGCAGCTTAATGTAGAGCACCACGCTGTAATAGGGTTGTCATCTGAATAAAGACACTAACCTCGGCGGTGATGGTGGAACGGTTAGCGTATCAGGCTGTTGGAGGGTTCAAACCCGATCGAAACCGCGGATTTATAAGAGTGAAAACATCCTTCGTACGCCTTCCTTCGGAGGGAAGTAAAGCCGGCTGCCCATGTTTGTAGATTTAGTGCATGTAGAAGATCCTCGAGCCTAAATGAAGCCTCTGAGCTTAATTGAAATTGCCTACTTCGTCGTCCAAGTAATACCCTCTTTCTCCCCTAGTAGGTTAAAGGAGCGTAACGAAATTTGCGTGGTCAGACGGAAGTGCTGGCCTCATGGCCTGTGCCTTGCCATGTAAAATAAGGCATTTACTCATTCATTCATTCATTCAATCTTACACGGAGGATTTATATTATACAGCAAGGAAAGGTCGGGTGAAATTAGTTGATGCGAGTGGTAAACGTGCATTTCAGTTTACGAGTAGAAAATGTCCTATGAGCAAAGTAAAATCACTTTTATCATGAGTGTCATACATTATACTGTAGACAGCTTTACTGACTTTTATTTTATTTCTATTCAAGTTGTAGGCACAGAGGGGGCCAAATTAATTTAAATTTGGCGCCGTACTTGAAATACAATCAATTATAACGTCCCTTTGGGCCGAAGTAGCATTAAAGAGTATATATTTAAACATCTTGCGTCCGATTAGTTAACTTTTCCTCAAATTTGGCGGCTGGCTTGCAGAGAGAAATACAGATTCGTTTCGCGTGTTTTATCTGTTCAAGATGGTCATGAGAACACACCACAGACCAGACACTAAGAACGACCAGAATAGACAACATTGCATCTCGTGGCAATTCGCGGAATTCTGCCTCTTTTCATAAAAGACGAGATGGGATCACATTGTTTGGAAATCAGAGAAGCCGACAGTTTCGTGTCAACTCGCCTCGCTCGTCTAAAAAGCTGGTAATGCACGCGTATGCATCGAGTGCACTGACATCATTCAATTGTGTGAGATTGCTGTGGCGACTGAGATTTCAGCAGAATGGATGGCGCGTAAACTTAGTTCACACGCACGAATTTCCGGGAGCGAAAAAATAGTCGTAAATAAAGTCGAACGCGGGACGTTTGAAATGTATACCCTTTGCTGTTAATTCGACCCAAAGAGAGCTTATAATTGATTGTATTCCAAGTATGGCGTCAAATTTGAATTAAATTGGCCACCTAGGTGCCAATATAACCTAATATTAGTTAAATTTGTTTTCCAACCTGTCAACGTACCTCCTTCCCAGAATAACTTCATTATGTCATTTTACCTGTTGCCTGCCCCCACCCAGGGTTTCCAGAAACTTGTTTCCCAGCGGAGGACATTTTACCACAAAAAGGATGACATTTCAATGAAAAAGAGGGCATTTTACATGTTTATACTCCACGATGTATAGACAATGTACTCAACAATTTCAAAATCATATCAGACATTGCGTCATTAACAAAAAAGCTTTCCATTGGAGAACTTCACTCCCACACTCGCCATCGTTATCCATCAAACATTAAGCATAAATAAGTTTTATATCATAATAAACACAATGATCTATTATGCGGGCCATTTATTTGAATTAAAAATCTCGATATTGAAGGCGTGAAGTCCCTTTAATGAATTAAATTACTTTAAAATTATGCCAGTATTATTTTCAATTCAATAGGGCAATAAGGAGGACAACCCATGTCAATTTAATACAGGAGGGAGGCAAATATTAAAAAAGGATGTCCTTCATTATCTATGTACGTCTTCTGGAATTCAGTAGGAAATATAGTGTAGTTATTCAAATTATCGTTCTCTATGTTGTCGCGGCAGGAAGTATTTCCTTGAAAAAGGAGATGAGGGATAAGAGCCCTAATTTATTACTGATTTACCCTTGAAAATAGATTTTATTACATCGGAGCGAGTACTTTTGTTAACAATTCTTGGAAAAGACGCTCATTATATCCTTTATTTAAAATACAGTAGTAATAGTAATACAGTAGTATATGGTTTAGGAATAAGATCACAGAATTTCGAAAACGTGCACTGAATTCAGTTCTCCCCCATAGCAAGTCACACACAGTTTTTAACTGTATTTGACGTAAAGTAAATAAAAAATAAATAAAAGGAAGACAGACGGCAACCCGGCTCTCTCACCTGCTGTTGCTGCGGAAGGATCCGCCCTGTTTCCGGGAGTTCTTGGCGTCCAGCTTGGCGGCACCGCTCTGCAGCTGGCGCATCTTGGCGGCGGTGGCGGCGAACAGGCCAGCATTGAACAGCAGCAACGCGCCCAGCGGAGCATAGAAATAGGCAAACGTCGCCTTCTTCCCGTCGCCCTCTGTATGGAGTGGCATGGAAACATGATTTAAATTTTGCCCTGAGGAAGGTCGCAGTATCACGGCCAAAATTGTGTTTAGGCCCGATGACAAACGTCCACGACACTTACGGAAATAATTTCCTCAGATCAACCATTAATATGTGTGGAAGTGTGTGTAGTGCATGTGAGGGTAAGTAAGTGATGAGGATAGAACGAGGAAGAAGGATAGATCGCGAGCGGTCCGTAGACAATTTCTACTGGTGCTGTTGCGGCATTCGTCTAGATTTGTTCGGATAAAGCACGGAAATCTTCCGATCCAGCTGTCGGATGCTAAAATTTTCCTCCAGACAGCGGCTGAATTAGACCTAGCCGACAAGCTAGTTTCGAAAATCTTACCACTGCTGGGACTCGAACTTAGTACCTCCCGGTCAGAGGCATTGCAGTGACATTAGGTGATGCCCTGAGCTAATCCGGGGCCTCACATATGGAACTTCCTTTAACAAGTGACCTGCAGCTAATTCCAAAATTAGAAAGATCAAGTTCCAAACGATCCATTCAAGGTCATTCATAGATATGTATCCAAATAATGTGCGAAATAATCGGGTAATTTCTCAACGATATTCCAAAGGAATAAACAGGTCAGCGTTGAACAGCAGCAACGTGCCCAACAGCGCATAGAAATATACAAGCGTCGCCTTCTTCCCGGTGTTCTCTGTATGGAGTAGCATGGTTACATCTACATTTTCTGCTGAGGAAGGTGGTAGTACCACGGTTTGGTTTGGTTTGTTTTTTTCGTGTTTCCGGGCGCTGCTTTGGTCATTAGTCCCGTTCGTGTAGTGCATGTTTGTTTGTCGGGAGATGGCGGTGGTCTTCCCCAGCTGGATGGCGAGATCCGGCGCCGACCTACCGTCGGCTAGTGCGGTTTCCCTCTAACCAGGACTCTCCCACCAGTGGGGCACCGCCCCAGCCGGGACAAGTTCTAAGCTTCCGACCGGTCTTCCGGAATATGTGGTAATGTAGTGCATGTTAGTGTAAGTGTGTGTGTAAGGGGAGAGGATAGGACAGGGAAGAGAAAGGACAGATCGCGCGCGGTCCGTGGGTCGTTTCGTAGGGTACTGCTCCGGCATTCGCCTGGTGTTGGTCGGAAAAAACACGGAAAACTACCGATCAGAGCAGCCGGCCGGTAGAATTCTCCTCCTGACAGCGACTGAATTCGACCTAGCTGATAAGCTAGTGCCGACAAACCTGCCGCTGTCAGGACTCGAACTTAGGACCTCCCGGTTAGAGGCGCTGCAGTGACATTAGTTGATGCACTGAGCTACCGCTCCCGGTAAACTAATGGAGACAAGGGTGGTGCAGCAATGGCACCGAACATGTGTCATCATGTTTTGGCTTCTTTTCTTTGCACGTCGATATCAAATTGACGCGAAGATTAGTAAACGTAAACGTAGCAGATGCAAATATTTAGTCGATAGCAGTGGTTCGTTAATTGCAGTTTTACCAGACAACCTTCTGACAGATACACAAGACATTTCAACTAATAAACATCCAGGTGGTATATTTTAAATATTGGAACGAGAACACAAGAATTACGGCCAATCAAATGCATTCGAAGCAACTAGAATTTTAAAACTCAAATTGTTTAAGGGCTCGTTTTTATCCCAACAAAGACTACAAACTAACCGACCTGGATAGCCGGGGTCGCCAAGGCTGAAGTTCCGTTGCTGCCTTGGATTAAAGGTTTGAATCCCTCGTCGGTCATGATGTGTTTGTTCGTATTGTTATAACGTGTTCTACCTACAGTTCCTCTCACAGTTAAAGCAATCACAGTGTTTTTTTTTTTATTTGTTGCGTCTACTTTGACGCAACGCGTCTCCAAGCCCCTTGGGGGGCGTTGAGCGTTTGCGCTACTCGGAGTAATCCTCCATTACTAAGCAGCGCTTTTTGGAGTAATCCTCCGTTAATATTATGTCTGTCGTGTCTCGACGCAGTCGGTTGTCAAGAGGACCGCCAGGTAGCATCTCCGCGTACGCGCCTCCCACCGCGCGCTCCTGCGTCACTACCCAGCGGCCAGAATTAGGAAGGAATAAGGATAGGGTTTAGGACACTTCACAGAGGTTGGACTAGCCTTTGTGAAGCAGCCAAACTCGTTTTGTTGGAACAAATTTCACATGATATTCGACGGGAATCGAACCTGGATCTCAGTGGTAAGAGGCTAGCGACTTTGCAATGAGCCACGAGTTCATATGACCCAGTTGTTAAAAATCTTCCTAAAAAGACAACAAACTTCTAACCTTAATAATGGGTCTAATCAAATATTTTCCACAGAACATTCTTTCTTAATAACTGTATTGGATATAACAATCACACAACCCTTAGTCCTCATAACCAATTTTGTAATTAATGTTTGTAGTCTTACAACAAAAATCTCGCTACGTGTAGACATCTTAAATATTCTTCTAATGTGTGAGGTGAATAGTGTGATAAGCCAAGAACCCAGCGTTGAATTTGAACGCTCAAATCAGCATCCCGTGTTAGTGATAACGACATTGCATGAAAGGTCGCAAGTCAAAGAATATAGGTTGTTATGGAAACCAATGAACAGAGTGAACTATTGCATGATTCTTGACATTGCGCTGTTCAGATGGGGAAACACGACCCCCAACACATTGCATGCAAAAGATGTAGAGAGGGCATTGAAAGCCGTGATTTTGTAAGCGATCGCAAAGAATCAGCCTTTTAATAGTAGTTTATGCAATTAGTTTATAATGTTAAGCTTTATTGCATGAGTACATGTTTTGAAAACGAGCGACGTTAGGAGCGAGTTTTCAAATTTGTACGAATGCAATAAAGCAACATTATAAACGAGTTATACGCTATTTTTGTATAACAGCATTATAAATTTATGCAAGAATCGAAATTAATTTATGAACTAATTGCAAAAGCAGTTTTACTGTTGGCAACATTGACATTGGTATTATGACGTCACGCATTTTGGACAGCTGATGAGCGATTCTGAAGAGCATGCGAAGAAAGATGGATTCCTTGCCGCAGGAAATTGTTGAACAAGCCACGAAGGCAGAACAATGCTTAATACCGGCAAAGTCAAGTGCATTGTACGAAAAAGAGTACAACAAATTTAAAAATTGGATGGAAACAAAGAACGTGAAGATTATATGCGAATCAGTTGTTCTGGCATACATATCGGAGTTAGTAAGTGTCTCTTACTTTATTGACATACCTAGTCGAGTTTTAGTGATGGTCTAATTTTCTAATTTTTATTACATTGAAGTCAGCAGTATGTAAGGCATCAAGTTTGTGGTGTAGTCACTCGAAATTGAAGGCCATGATCAAAATTAAAGATGGTATTGATATTTCTGCTTTTAATAAAGTTCAATTGTACATGAAACAAGCGAATGTCGGTTACGAAGCAGAAAAATCTATGGTCTTTTCCCAAGCTGATGTGAACAAATTTTTAGTAGAAGCAGCTGATGAGAAGTATCTCTTGATGAAGGTATTTAAGTTATATTTATTTGAAATATTTGTGAACTATTGGAACACATCATGCACCGATGATGTCTCTGAAGAAGGTTCTGTTTTAGTTGTCAAAATTAGAGAAACTAAAACTAACAAACACAGAATATTTACCGTTATTTCTGATGAAGGATTCTCTTATATAGATTTGTATAAAAATACATTGCCCTCAGACCTTCTAAAGTCAAACATAATAAACTTTTCTTATTTTATAACAAAGGTAGATGCACTTGTAACCCCATTGGGATTAACACTTTCGGAAAAATTCCTAAACTCATTGCCGAATACCTTCAACTTCCAAATCATGAAAAATATTCCGGACATTCATTCAGGAGAACATCGGCTACTATGTTAGCCGACAGTGGTGCAGATATTACCACCCTTAAGCGTCATGGAGGATGGCGATCATCAAATGTTGCAGAATCTTACATTGAGGAATCAATTCAGAATAAAATAAAGATAGCTAGAAGAATAGTGTCAAATGACGAAAATAACGTAGCAGGTACTTCATCAACTAAAACTTTTAATGTACCTGGTTCTGTTCCTTTATCTTTCAAAAACCTCACAGACTGCTCCATTAATATTAACATCAATAAATAATGTAATTATGTAAACTGATTTATTATATTCAAGAATAAAAATCTTTGGTTATTTTGGTTGTATGGTTACTCTGTGAACTCTTCATGCAATTCCACAGCGTTCGTCAATTTTAAAGGTGAGTTGTGACGCAACTATGACGTGTGTGATGACGCAATCATTCGTGCCGTAAAACCTAATACGTCATCATTTGTGCTGTAAAAGGCCCTTTTATGAACGATTTCTTGCAACAGAAAACCTCGTTTATAATGCTGGTATACAAAAAAAGATATTAAAGCGTACACACGTAAGCGGTTGGTGAGGTGCGAAAGGATTTTCATCATTGGCAGGGGTATTATCAGATAGTGAGGCGAGAGTTAGGCTAATAGCTTGGTGTTGTTTACATATTAATATTGAATTGTAATTGTGGATTTTATTAATGTGGTTGGAATTTTGAACTAAAATAGACTCCGTGTTTCGAAGGGATGTATATTAAGATTGCTCTATGGATAAGAAGACTTTTTGATAAGTAGCTGAAGATAGTCGCGCATAGGTGTTCATACGAAATAGAGCTAGAAAAAGTAGCGACCGCGTATTGATTTTATGAGAAATATTAAATCGTATTAAATACCAAATCGTTGAGGAAATTCTGTACCATTTTAATGATAGGCGATAAGAGAAATGCCAAGGACATTCCACGGACAACATTCTGCTGATTCAACCGAAAGTCATCTGAAGACGTAGTAGTTAGCTTTCGACCTCAATACAAAACCGTACGGAATTTTAATGTTTGTAAATAGAAAAATAATTATTCTTAAGCTCAACAGACGTTGTAAATATATAGGATTAAATTTTTATTGTTGAGAAAGACTGATCATTTATATAGCTGACATCAATTCAGTAATTGGTGTTAATCAATTGATCTTTCAGGAATCGTATTTTTGTGCACAATACACGTTCACAGCAAACAGGTAAGGAGAAAAAGTTGTATGTCGAAACCCTTAATTAAATAGAAAGTAAAATTAATAAGTGTTAAAAGTTAAATTAAAAATTTTGAGAAAATATGAGCATAACAGAGCAACAATAGAAATAACAATATTAATAATACCAGTGGAAGCAATCCCCTTCATAAGATTAGTATAATTATTTGTTGATAATTTCAAAATCTAGTAATATATATATATATATATATATATATATATATATATATATATATATATATTGCGAAGGAATGGAATAGGAATCACTCGTGCGAGCTCACCTTCCTCGATGAAGCAGGTCCTGGTCTCGTGCAGCGTGGGGCGCAGCACCCAGTCGGGCAGGTCCCAGGCAAACCACAGCGCGGCGGTGATGGCGGTGAGGGCGGCCGCGCAGCCCCACGCGTAAACGGAGTACAGCACCACGGCGCGCCGCCCCGACCGCGCAGAGGCCCCGCGGGCGCCCGTCGGCTCCCTGCGGCACGCCCACTCGCGGAGATATACAGGCTGCCCCACAAAGTGTGGGCCACCGCCGTAACTTCTAAACGGTTTGCGATGTCGGAATGTGGATTTCGCTCAACAATGTAGAATCATGGGCACGCCCACTCGCGGAGATATACAGGCTGCCCCACAAAGTGTGGGCCACCGCCGTAACTTCTAAACGGTTTGCGATATCGGAATGTGGATTTCGCTCAACAATGTAGAATCATGGGCACGCCCACTCGCGGAGATATACAGGCTGCCCCACAAAGTGTGGGCCACCGCCGTAACTTCTAAACGTTTGGATATCGATGTAATTCGCTCACAATAAAGTAAACGGTTTGCGATATCGGAATGTGATTTCGCTCGACAATGTAGAATCATGGGCACGCCCACAGGCGGAGCTATACAGGTGACCCACCGACTGTGGGCCAGCCCCATAACTTCTAAACGGTTTGCGATGTCGGAATGTAGATTTCGCTCGACAATGTAGAATCATGGGCACGCCCACTCGCGGAGTATACAGTGCCCCAAAAGTGGGGCCACCGCCGTAACTTCTAAACGGTTTGTGATATCGGAATGTAGATTTCGTTCGATTGTAGAATCTGGGCACGCCCACTCGCGGAGCTATACAGGTGCCACCACTGAGAACCACCCACGAAACTTCTAAACGATTTACGAGATCGGACTCTAGATTTTTTTCAACAATATAGAATGATTGGCACGCGCATATGCGTCCCACCAATTTTGGGCCACCCCCATAACTTATAACCTGTTTGCGATATCGAAATGTAGATTTTGCTTAACAATGCGGAATCATGGGCACACCCAATCGCGGAACTATACAGGTATCCCACCGTCTGTGGGCCAGCCCCATAACTTCTAAACGGTTTGCGATACCGGATGTAGGATTTCGCTCAAAATGAGAATCATGGGCACACCCACAGGCGGAGCTATACTAGGAATCCAAACAACTGTTGTCCATCCTCATCGCTTCTATATTGTTTGCGATATCGGAATAAGGATTTAGCACAAACAATATAGGATCATGGGCATGCCCACTCGCGGAGGTATACAGAATGTCCCACCGATTGTGGACCACCCCATAATTGTGGGAATTGTGGTAATTCTGATTTGGTGTTGTTGACGTTCTTATAAGAAGTCGGACAACTTTTGCCAACAGCAGCGAGACTGACGATGACGGCAAAGCCGTCGAAACCCGGCTATCTTAATAAAGCTAATATGTGACAAAGATGACCTCTTTTATTTCTTCTTCACCCCATAATTTCAAAACCGTTTGCGATTTTGGAATGTAGATTTTGCCCAACAATGTAGAATCGTGGGACTAGTAATATTCTATATAGACATTGTACGTAATATTTTTGGTTTTTGAGAACTTTAATCGTGTTTGATTTTCTAAATAGAATGATATATTTTTCTCGGCTGCAATGAATAGGTCATAAAAATAGAATCCAATGATGTATCACATGTTAGGATTTTGTTAGGAATTTTAGTACAAAAATAAGATTTCTGAAATGTGAATATAAATTAAACGGACAATATTTCCTCTTTCAACCGTCGCCTTTCAGGAGATAGTCTTCGCGGCGCCAAGCCTGTTGCGGACGGTGGCTCCGCGAAGTGAATGTCAGCTTCCCCAAGACAACAATTCCAAGGCTTACTGAGGGAAATAATGTCCGTTTAATTTAAAATTATAGGCTAGAAAGCCTACTTTTCTACTAAAATTTCTAAGAAGATACTTACATATGATACATCATTGGATTCCTGTTTTCATGACGTATTCATTGCTGCCGAGAAAAATATATTTAAAAAATCAACGATAATTAAATTTCTGAAAAACTGAAAAATATTTCCAACAATACCTCCACGGCATAATTTGTCAGCTAGGTCGAATTAAGTTAACGTATGGAGGAGAGTTCTAGAGGCCGGCTGCTCTGATCAGTAGTTTTCCGTGGTTTCTCCGATCAACATCAGGTGAATGCCGGCCAGTACTCTAACACGGACCGCTCGCGATCTTTCCTTCCTCTTCCTTGCCCTATTCTCAACTCTTACACACACACACACACACCCTATACTAACATGCACTACGCTCCCACATATGCCGGGAGTCCAATCGGGAGCTTAGAGCTTTGGTGGTGTCCCACTGGTGGGTGATACCTGGTTGGGGAAAACCTCGTTAGCCGACGGTAGGTCGGCGCACGATCTCACTACCCAGCGGGGGAAAACAACCGCCACCTCCCATGCAAAACAGGCACTATATTTACGGGACTAATGGCAATAGTAGTTGACGCGTCCGGAATCACAAACAATCAATCAATCAATCAGTATTGAACACATACTATTACACACACGTCATATTTCCTTTCCTCAGCATGTTTTTCATCTTGATTCAGTTCGTAGTCTGTAGTTCTTCTTGTGCTCTTTTTGTATATTTACATATTGTTCTTTGTACACGCACATATTAGTATTTAATTAGAATATGAACGTAATGAAGACACTACAACCTTGAATGAGGCATTTAAACACTGACATATACAGGACATAAGACATTTTGATACGACTACTGTACATTGCAATGGGAACCTAACAAAGACACTAAAGCGTTGAGTGTGATCTTTAAATATTGACACATACAAGGTGTGGCGTCATGGAGAAAAACACACAGACATTTACAAGTATGTACAAGTTTATTTACATCTATGTACAATAACCAACTTCTGCTCTGAAACTACACCTTGTGAGTATTTCCCTGTGGATACCCCACATAGCTAAGGAGGCCCCGCCTCCTCTGACACTACTCCCGCGCCACTACCGTGATCTCGTCACCCGTGCACTAGGCATGACACGCTCCAGCCTGGCGAAAGTTTTGCGCATCGCGCGAGGATTCCAGAATTAAAACCCACCGTGTGAGCTCGTCGGCTCGATTTTATACCAGAGTGGAGCCGTCCTGTGACCGTTCTAGATGTAGGAAGGAGGCTCGCGTCTACCACGTAACCTTCCCGGTCAAGCTGGCGTCCCATTTGTGTAAATGTATCCCAACGCCGGCGCCTAGCTATTCATGCACGCAGGTATGCGATACTTCCGCTCCTCCTCCCACCCACGGCCGCCAACGTGACGCTACAAAGGCATTAACATGTAGATATGAATCTTATCACTAATCACGATGTAGATTATTTAGTCGGAGCAAACCCTACTGCTAATCAAGGTTAGTGCCCATGCTGGGAAGAGATGGGCGAGCTATCGCGCATGGTATGTGTCTTCTGCCATTGAGGTTCACGCACCACTTTCGTCACAGTATTAGCGGGAAATTTTAAAGAATAATCACTTTGTTGCAAGTCTTTGAAACAGATACAAGAAGTACTTCTAAATATTTTCACAATTTAAAAAAAAATTATTGTACATGGTTTACAAATGGCGGCCATTTTGTTTTATGCCGCGCGTCATTTTTCGAGTTTGTATACGTTAATGGTTTTGTAAATTACTCAACGCTAGATTGTCGTAGTTTATAAACTAATCTATTGTATTTCGTAAACTCTGACCTACAAATTACAGTGATATTTATCTACCTAATATGTTTTTATTTGAGTAATGCATCCAAAACTATCGAACGAAAATGAACGCATTTCACATACTCCCACATCGTAATGGAAAGAGATTGGTGATCTATGGTGCATCGTATCCGACTTCAGCCAATGATCTTCATGCACAAGTTTTAGTTTCAATATTTCCGGCAATTATGAATGCAACCAGATACCAAAATGATCACATCGTTACTCGTAATTGAAAGAGATATATGAAGCGTTCCTTTTAAATATTACATCTTGTAAATCTTCGTGTTATTTTTGGGTGGTTACCGTTAAACATTTTCATTTTATGCTTCTTTCTAAACCCTTTCTCAACACTTCTCGCTCTCCATGCATCATGGAGTATTGACCGACTTGTGTTCACGTGATTAGTGAAGTAAACTGATGTTACGCATAACGAGAAAAATTGGTGTGCCGGTCTAGGTTACCCAACTCTTCCCACCATTGCTAGTATAAGTAAATAAATAAATAAAATATTTTAACATTGGTCAGATATGAACATAAGAATATATTGTTAATGTACGTCAGTTACACCAAACCGCATCTTGGTAAATATTTTGAGTATCTCAGTATAATATTATATTACTGTATGAAGGGAATCAGAAATAGAGAAGTTTATTTACTTTGTCAACTAAGCCTGCCGGTGGAAACAAACTACTTTCCAAAACATTGCGCTGTTTTTAATATGTAATAGATATTAATATAAAGCAATGGCAATGGGAAATCTTCTGCCTTTAAAATCAAAGACCAATAATATTCAAGTTATTGAAGACATATGGACAGAAAAACTAAATACTAACTTTAAATGTAGGCTTGACTTTGATTTTCTAAGTGTTGACATTGCTTCAAATCTCTTGTGGCTGATTTTATTAGTAGTAATACCACGAGAGGTTTTGAGTTTACAAATAAATTCACGAGCCATGTAGCGGATCGTTAATGTATCTGGAAAACTCAGAACCTCGAATGGTAATTAGGAAGACTATTTAACCAATAAAATGATGCCTAACTAATAAAAGGCGATACATGAATAAAGTTATTTCTTTTATTTAAAAAACTCACCAGTCAGAGTCACAGCAACTGGATCGTACGATTGTTTTGTTTACATATATAGATAGAGGGGTTCTGTCGAGAAAGATAACACGACAAATACCGAATAAATAGATGTCACAAATACAATATTTATTTCAAAATCACTATTTAAGTATTCCTTAATCATTGTGCCTGTCCAGCAATGTGGCGATGATAAGACAAAAACGATAAAACGTGAGGATTATAGCGGCGATTGGCTCCTAAGCTACGGATTCTTCAGTGTGATTGGTCAAAATCACATGAGTGAAATAGTCATTACTACCCCACTTTAGGCACATTCCTCCAATGCATCGGACAAGAAAAGTTGCGATATCAACGAGGCTGGTGCAACCGATACACAACACAGTTGCAATCGAGAAGAAGAAGAAACAAATAAATAAAATACCAAAGGACAGGAAAATGAAACAACCATACACGATAATAAATGTTATTATGCATTCAAATGAGTTTTCGATGCATGGCCACTAAACAAAAAGCAATTCAGAAGACGGAAAGCAGAGAATATAAGAGCAAAGAATAGGAAAGAGCGGTTAAACCAGATTTAAGGCAGATTTAAACATTTAAGTGCAGAAAGTACAGGAAGCAAAAGTAAAACTTTTAAAGACCGAAACGAAACTCAAAGCAATCCGGAAGAACAAAGTTGATGAATAAAAGAACAAGGAAATGGCAGAGCAAGGCAGCGGGAAAAGTCAGGATGCAAAAGTGAAGGGCGAAACGTAGTCCTGCAACGTGCCATCTTGTACCACAGCAGCGGCTACCTCCACAAATTGCGAAGGATTTCCCCGCACATGTTATTATCGTAAGTCGTGAGATGGTAAAGTTGCGGCAGTGACTATTGCACAGCAACAAGAATGATAACAATCGCATTCACGAAGCTGAGGTTTGATTCAAGGAAAGAACTGGGACATCAACTGCAAATAAAATTCGCTGCGTGACCATTCTCATCGAAGAAACATTGACAACTCGAAATTTCTAAGCATCAGAGTGTACCTAGGCTGGTGCAAATGAAGCACCGCACCATGGCCTCCGAGGTCAGAGGCCCCAAACAGGATCGCGCCAACATCCAATACGGTTTCTTCTAAAACAATATTGAAGGTATCTCGTGATAAAAAAATCTGTAACAAATTACTCGTTTAAGTGAATGATTATTTAGGGTTTCCGGGCGCGTCAATTGCTGTGGTCATTAGTCCAGTAAGTGCAGTGCATGCAACTGTAAAGGGTGAGAATATGACAAGGAAGAGGAAGGAAAGATCGCGCGCGGTCCGTGGGCCATTTGTTACGGTACTTCTCTGGCATTCCTCTGGTGTTGATAGGAGAAACCACGAAAAACTACCGATCAGAGCAGCCGGCCGCAAGAGTTCTCCTCCAGACAGCATCTGAATCCGATCTTGCTGACAAGCTAGTGTCGAAAATCCTGCCACCATCAGGACTCGAACCTAGGATCTCCCGGTGAGAGGCGCTGCAGTGACCAGTTGATGCACTGAGCTAACACAGGCGGTGCTTCACACTTTGGCAATCCCTTTTTTTTAAACATTGGCCTGTAGCTAATGCCAAAATTAGAAGAATGAAATCCCAAATGATCCTTTCTTCGTCATTCATAGATCTTTATCAAAACCATCTAATGTGCAAACTAACCGGCTAATTTCCGAATGAGTCATAAATTGGAGGAACGTAGTGATATACACAAGGTCAACTAGTACATTAAATCTAATTACTCACCAAAATCCACAGGTCATGTTGATACAAAGAACGTTCAACCAGAAAGACGCCGCGATGGAAAAGAAGTCCACTGCAAGTGCTAAACAGAAATAGGCGATGCAATAATAGCAACTAATTCGACTTAACGATCGGGTCTAAATCCCTAATTACATATGAAAAGTATGAAAAATTCATTATATAATTAATTACATATTAATTAATAAAAATTCATGATACATAAAGTGTGGAAAAGTCGTGAAAAATAATGAAGATTGCTACTTGTATAAGGTACTTGTAAAGATTATCTGAAATGAAAATAGGAAGTATTTGAACAGAAAACGTTAAACGTTAATAAATATATCGAGTACCACCAACGATATACCCATAATGACTTAACTGTTTAATTTTTGGGTTAGATTTATGTGTCGTGGGAAAACAGTGAAAAGTTTACGTGGCTTATGGTAATAAATATGTAAAGAAAACAAAGACTCTTTTGTCTGTGTCATCGTTTCCTTAAAATTCTAACTTTAAATGTTGTTTTCTGTTTTTATTACAGAAAACCAACTGAGAATTTATTTCCAATGAAGTACATGAAGGATATAATTGTTATAAAACAACATGTCAAGTTTTTACTTCAGGTGAATCAATAGCTTAGAACGCGCGATTCTTGTCACATGCCATCATTCATCAATTGTCTTCCTGTCTTCGAAATCTGTCGCCAGGTGCCTCCCATGCAATGGCAGCTATCAGTTATTTGTTCGGTAGCGCGGCAGATTCGAATTTTAAGGAAACGATGACACAGATAAAAGAGTCGTTGTTTTCTTTACAAATATACGAGTTTACGATGTCTAAATATGATTTTCACCCCACAATTCTAAATAATTGCCGTGAAAATACTATTTTCAAATACGAAAATGGATTTCAATGAAAACAAAATTCTTAATGTTTTGAAAGAGCTATGAAATAATTTTGGCATGAGGTTTCAAATAATCATAAAACGGGTGTTACCTGTATTTGTTTCAATGAAATGTAATTTAAGATGGCAAATAATAGACGTAATCCATTGTTGGTAGTATTCCTGAGTGTTATGGTGAACACAAAGTTGAAATTAGCTTTAAAATATTTAACAGGCAAAAAGTATATAAGTGAAGTACGCTTGCAGTTCGTGCTGTGCAAGCAGACACTTGTCATTACTAGGGGGCAGCCTTTTTTTTTCTTTTCACTTTAGAACAATGCCGTTTAGTATAGAAATCAATTTTATGTTATGATAAAAGCAAATAACCCATTTTATGTCTTTTTTGCATTTTTCGTCGACTTCGACTTATACAAAGTCATTTTTTACCTTTTCCCGCCATTTTTATAGCATTTTCCCTGATTTCATCGATTTTAATAGTACTTGCTTCTAATAATATTTACCAGATGAAACAAATGTTCTCCACCGAATTCTATTCGATTTATTCAATCAGAAATTGTAAGTCAGCCGATGTATGTAAAGTTCCTGTGACGTGTAACAGCATTAGTTCAGCCAATTTGGGAGAGCTAACGACAGAGATTTCGTTGCAAAGAACAGTCCAAACCGAAATTTTCCAAGCTGAGTGCACTTGAACGAATATAAGAAGTCTCGATTACATCAGCAACATATCCAATAGTTTGAGTTGTTCATCCGAACTCGTTTTGATTATATTTTTTACGTCATTTTCCTTTGCTTTTAGAACATTTTACAAACATTTTAAGGGCATTTTATTCATAATTTTTGGCGGTTTTAGGTCATCATAATTCGCCCCAGTCATCACTCTATGAGTTCTTTTCACAAGAGAAAAAACGAAAGAGGTAAAAAATCAGTTAGTTAATCCGCGTCCAGGTAAAATAGTGGCGTCTAGGTTTGTCGCTCTTTTATTAAGTGGGGAGGCGAGGCAAAGAAAGCCAAAGCCTACCAATGTCCATCATGGCCAAAACGAACGTCAATACGCTATAATATATCAAAATTGGCGAGCATGATGGAAATAGATGGAATTCGTGTCTAATAGATTGTGAAAAATTAATAATGAGAAATCCAGGGCATTTCAGTTAGACAATAACAGACTAAAAGGTTTTTTTTTAACAAAAATTATAAACCTGATTATACTTCATGTCTTTGTACCTAAATGGACGGAAGAGGACATATATTGCTGTTACTGTGAAATATCTTTATGCAAAATACGGGAATCGTCATATACCCCAGCTCTCTTATAAAACAAATTGTTATAAAAAATACCCGAGAAATGTCAGTTATCCTACGTTAGTTAATGATAAGTTAGGGTATAATAATTTTCAATAAAAATTATTTAATTCTACTTACGTATGAATGAACAATTGCGAATCCCGGTGAGAAACACAGACCACAAGACACACCTTGCAAAGAGAGACGCTGCATGAGAAATTAAGGACCAGTCGTGGATGTAGGAATAAACAGAGAATTTTGAACGGGCACCAGAAGAATCGTCACGAGAACCATAGCCAAGATGGCTGCTTCAGGGATATGAATCCAGTAGGACAGTTCACTGATAAACTGAAACGGAACAATTTTGATACATATGATCATACAGTGCTTCGGGGTGTCTTCAACCCCAATGGCGGTGTCTCCACACACTTCATCGTCGACGAGTAGAGTTCTCCAAAACCGCTCTACCAAATAGGAAGCATAACCTTCAAATGTGTCCACAAGTGTTTTGTATCCTTCTGGGCAAGTGACGTTTTTGTTAGTTATAAGTTCGTAGCTGTAATCCTGTTTCGGCGGTCGCACACCAGGGTGTGTCGGTCTCCATTCATTTGCGTAAGGTTGGCAATCGCAGTCATTAAAACTCTCACAAAACAGAGCTTGACCAAATGGGCAGCACTTTTTGATACATTGCACGTAGTTGCAAGGACACAGAAGGATAGCTGTTTGCAGAGTTCCGTTGTTGTCTCTGTATGTATCTACACAGAAGTCTTCAGGGTTGAACAAATTTTCTGCGACGTTTCTCCAGGCTGTGTTAGATCGAAGCAACAGCGATCCATTTGAGAACCATTGGAATCGATTGGCATCTCTGGGGGTTTTTAGACGAACAGTTTGATCATCACTGCAGTTGCCTCGACTGCCAAATATTACAGTATCTTTTGTCGTAATGAGTGGAATAAATGGTGAATGTTCAGGTAGCCAGTAGGAAGTGTCGGAGTTGTTTTTTGTATTCGTCGTACTATCTATGTTTATCACTGCGCCTAGGATTGTATCAAATACCGTTGTACCAATTAATGAGAGAGATTCGTCGTTCAGGTCAAGTGGTTGGCACTCGTTGAGATCTGGGTCTAGTTGCTGGTTTTGGTCGCAACACTTCATTGCGAGAACTTCCCCCAATATTTCAGGAATCATTGCTCCAATTAAACTTAATATAGCAAAGCAGTAGCATTTCTCCATTGCAAAAATAATTCTCAGAAACACAGCTCTATGAAATAAATTTGCCAATATAACACCTTAATATACTAAGTAGTATATTTCTTCTTGGAGGACCCAACAGACTGTGTTTATTTCATTCAAGTTTTTCTCATGCTAAAATTACTATTTCTGAACATTAGCTCTAATATATAATTCTAAAAAATTTTTTAAGGAAAATTGTTTTAATTTATTTTACACTTTCTTAAAAAAAATTACCAGTTCCAGTGAAAATACCATCCAAATTGCAGCATACATTGCACCGTTGAACTCATGAGACGTTCAAATAATTATTCACAAATCATTTTATCACATTTTGCACATGGTATGTTAATTATATTTACGTTCAAAGAATTCATTTCTATTGGTTTTGGCCATATTTGCTGATTTGATGTTATTCTCAAATAAGACTGAACGCTGAATGAATTGTACGCTTTGCAAGTTTCTTCCGTTTCAACTTCTCAAATGACTAGTTCTAAGTGCTGTGTGTCCTTTACAGTATTCCCTTTGCACCATATACTCGTTACGCAATATTTTTCACTTCACTATTGCTAGTATCGCACAGGCAACCATTTTCAAACTTTTTTACACCAGCAATGTCTTGTGTGACTCCTTCAGCGTCTGACGGCAGACTATTCTAGTAGAAGGCCGTCTCCGAGAAGACTCATAAACAGGTTTTGCGTGTGCGTGTGTGTGTCCGATCATGTTTTCTTCACCTTTTAGCTTAGCTAAGGACCCATCCCAAAGCTACAAGGCTACAATCTCCAAACCCGCAAACTGCAATTTGAACTGTGGTTTATTATCTATTACCTCACTTTCCTGCCGTTTTCGTCGTTTTAGTATTGGCAGGAATGTGCATTTAGAAATAAGTAATTGGAGATGAATTATTGCCACGCTGCATGCGGAACAAGGTTTACGATTTTTTTTAACTTGATGGTTTGTAGGTTCAATAAATAAATTTTGAGATAAATCCTATAAAAGACGTCTTCTTAGAAGAAACAACTATAACATGTAAAAACGGTAACAATTTATTATTTTAGGTTATTTATCGGTGAAAATGAGGACATTTTGCAATTATTTTATTCTTAATGTTTTGATAATGAAGAAAACATTTTTTTTAGAAATCGGCATGTAATTTTATGTGGTGAAAAAATAATTTTCAGGCAACAAATATTTAGCTGTAAATAAACTTTATGATGTCATATGTAAGGGTCAATCCGTTTTATGCGGTGTAGCACTGGTCGCTTGACTATCTCAGAAAAAGTCACACTTTGTATACGAATTCTCGTTTGACCTGGGTGTTCAAGTTTTTTCAAATATTTAAAAAAAAAAGTAGGTGCTTCATAAATGACGGCCATTTTCTTTCAATCCGCGCAATATTTTTGGCGTTCGTTGGCATTTACGAGTTTGTAAATTATTCAGCACTAGGTTGAAGCTTCTAAATTAAAACCAATTGGATTCTGTGAACTCAAGCTTACAAATCGAAGTGCTATTGATCTCTCTTTATTTTTTTTATTTAAACAATACTTGAAATCAGAACTACCAAACGCATATTAACACATTTCATTGACTCTTACATTCACTACACTCCTACGTATGCCGGGAGAGCAAGGGGGATCTCCCACAATCTGACGTGCACATCATTGCCGGATCTCACCATCCAGCAGGAACATTACCTTGTCTGTTTATTTACGAATCAGTGGCTTTTGTCAAAAATGACTTGCTTAAGGGCAGGAATATATTTTCAGAAAATGCCTATGTCTATTACTATAACTCGCGACGTAGAAATCATATTCACCAGGTGACAGTATCAACAGCTCATTACAAAAAATTCACATCTAATACATGTCCAATACATTTTACAACACATTGCCAGAAGACATTAAACGATTCAATTCGATAGAAAAGTTTAAATCCCAAGTGAAATCGTTTCTGCTGCATAACTGTTTCTATACAATTAGAGACTATACTATCACAAGAAAAGTAACATTAATTTTAACAATGATACATAATGCATTATGTACCACGTGGACTGTATAAATGTGTATAAACAACCTGTAACAAGTATTGTATTGCAGCCTCCGGGTCAATGACCCCATGTCGATCAGGTTTTTCGTCCAGTTTCCCTGATCCATTGAGCAAATGCTGAGATGGCCCCTTGTTTTGCTTCTGGACATAAATGTAACTTCATTTTCTGTGCACGTCTTCTAGAATTCAGTGGGAAATACAATTATTCAAATTATCGTTTCCATGTTGTCGCGGCAGGAAGAATTATTCCGAAGGACAACATGGATAAGAGACAAAATTTATTGCCTTTTTATCCTTGAAAATAGATTTTATTACATGGGAGTTTTTTCAAAATTTAAGTAGTAAATGACTTAGTGTAGGGATCACAGAATTTTGAAAATGTGCACACAATTCACTTTTCCCCATAGCACGTCATACGCAGTTTTTAACTGTTTTTGACGTAAAATATATAAATAAATAAATAAATAGATAAATAAATAAATAAATAAATAAATAAATAAATAAATAAATAAATAAATAAATAAATAAATAAATAAATAAATAAATAAATAAATAAATAAATAAATAAATAAATAAATAAATAAATAAATAAATAAATAAATAAATAAATAAATAAATAAATAAATAAATAAATAAATAAATAAATAAATAAATAAATAAATAAATAAATAAATAAATAAATAAATAAATAAATAAATAAATAAATAAATAAATAAATAAATAAATAAACAAACTTGAACGAATATAAGAAGTCTCGATTACATCAGCAACATATCCAACAGTTTGAGTTCATCCGAACTCGTTTTGATTATATTTATTACGTCATTTTTCTTTGCTTTTAGAACATTTTAAGGGACTTATGACTGAAAAATGTAGATTTTCTTGAAAATTTTCCATTTTTCTATTTTGGGCCTAAAAAATTCTCTGATCCTTCCGCTATCACACGGTGGTTTAATTTTTACCATTCCGCCATTTTTAAAGTCTCTACGGACGCTTTAAATGGCTAGCGTGCGAACAACTGGGCCTCAGTGCCACGCCCCCTTTTCTAACATGACATTTTTTCCTCTTTTGTACTGTTTTTTCTATTTTGGCTTTTGAAATTCGCGGGCAAAGGAAGTGTAATGTTCGCGTTTTGTGACGCTCTATTGTTTTCACGGCGTATTCATAATAAATACTGAACAAAATTGATTTAGCTAAATTTTAGTTGTTAGACCTATATACATTTTCTCGTAATGTACTTACAGTTTCTAAATAATTGTTTGAGGCATCGATTTTTTGTGAGTTTTTGTTAACATAGAATGAATTTCTTTTTGTTGTACGTAGTTGTCATGCTTTCCGGATTTGTTGTTTACATGCTCGCCAGGTAAAGAGTCATGGTGTTTTTATAATAGCTGGCTAATGGGGAAAAACCTGACAGACACAGTAAAATGCAGTGTAAATTGTCACCTCAAGTTGTACAGAAGATATTTCCTGTCTACCAGAGACTGGCTGCACACCACTTGTTAGAACGCTGCGCAAAAGCTAGGACACAGAACCCAAATGAGTCCCTACATAGCATGGTGTGGAAGTATTGCCCAAAAGAAGTTTTTGTTTCCAAAAACAAATTGGAGTTAGGTGTTCTCAAAGCTGTAATGGAGTTCAATATGGGATCTTTGAGGTCACAAGAAACTATTAACTCCATGAGAAATCAATCTGTGGCAATATCTTCTCTCATCATTAGTGAGCAGTGTGACCGAAAGCGTTGCCTTCAAAGCCAAAAAAGAAGAAAATGTGAAAAAAAAGAAGAGAAAGATTCAAAAGTGGCAGAAAATAGCAGAAGAAGAAAAAAGAAGAAGAAGAATGAAGGCTGTACATACAGTGCAGGGCAATTCTGAAGTGCACAGGCATTCATAATACTTTAATTGTCATTTTCTCGGTGTGTGCTTTTTCAGCATTATCTTACATAAAAAATGCTCCATGTTTAACATTTTTTGCTTGATTTCAATGAAACTTTCAGATATTATAGTAAAATGTCTAATAAAGATATTGTGGTATGGATTTTTTTTGTGACATAAGTCAAACTATATTTTCATGAATTTTAAAAAACGACCAGATACCTTTTTCTTCCAAAATTCATTATGCAATATATTAAAAAAGTGTAGAAACATAAGTTCTTGCATTTCAATAAAACCATACCCCATTTTGTTCATATATATTAATTAATGACTAAAAAAATCAAGCAAAAAAATTAAAATTATTATACAAGGAGCATATTTTGTATTACATAACAAAAATTTAATTAAAAATAATAACAACTAATTGACTGGAACAATCGAGTTTCAAGTTCGTACAGTGTTTTACATAAATTAAACGCATGTCCTGTAAAAATTTTGTATTTGTATGTGCAAAATTACCGAAGTTTCAAGATTCAGTCATAAGTCCCCTTAAAAACATTTTAAGGGCATTTTATTCATAATTTTTGGCGGTTTTAGGTCATCATAATTCGCCCCAGTCATCACTCTATGAGCTCTTTTCACAAGAGAAAAAACGAAAGAGGTAAAAAATCAGTCAGTTAATCCGCGTCCGGGTAAAATAGTGGCGTCTAGGTTTGTCGTTCTTTTAATAAGTGGGGGGGGGGGGCGAGGCAAAGAAAGCCAAAGCCTACCAATGTCCAGCATGGCCAAAGCATTGCCCCGCTGACACAACCAAGAATGCCTGCGTGGGACAGTGGTCTCCGCACTTGTCCAACTTGCCTGTCAAGTGAAGTGAGTGACTCCATCTAGTCCTTAGGTTTACATTTCATTATTGAAATGATTGATGGCGTTGTCATTGTCAACAATAGTATTTATTTCACAAATAGCAGCTTTCGATGGCTTAGCCATCATCACCAGTTTTCTGGTACAAGAAAATATAAAATTGGAATTAACATAGTTCCCTGATTTTAAAAACACATCTTAAGAAATGAAAGGAGAAGAATTAAAGAAAAGAAAAAGAAAGAATGAAATAAAGAAAGGGGGCGGAGAGTTAGATCTTTATAATATAAAATATTTTATATAATTCAAAACATCTTAAGAAATGAAAGAAGAAGAATTAAAGAAAGGAAAGAAAGAAGGGGACGGAGAGTTATATCTTTATGTAATATAGTAGTTTTTTAAATTTAAGCAAGAAATGAATGAAATAAATGGTACATGTACAATTTTGAGAGAGAAAATACGAAAAGTAAGTTGAGCCGTTTCTTACCTGCTGTCTGGGAGCCACAAAAACAACTACGCGGGCTCGGGTGTGCCTCGTCGCTTGTGAGGTGGAGGAGGAGGGTTAATGGCCTGGGTGCGGTGTTATGTCACCCCCGAAGAGTGTGGTGTGAGGGTGGTGTCAAAAAAGTAATTTTAGCAGAGGGGAGGGGTTGTAGTTTATGTTTACATTCAGTAGGTTAATATTGAGATGAATGTAAAGGTTTTCCATGGGTTGACAATGACAACGCCTTCAATCATTTCAATTATGTAAATGTCAACTACACCTCACCACTGAATCAATTTACAATTCATTAGCCTATTAGGGTTGGAACGATGTGCTGGGAGCTCAGTTTTGTGCTCCAGCATATCTTGCATTGTAACGATGATAAGCTATCCTAGATGGGTGGGGTGTACAGTAGTGTGAAGGCACCTTCATATCAGAGACCTACAAACTTCTGTTTAATGGTGACTGTGGTGTCTGATGATGGATATAGGACATTACTTCACTTACAAGATGGAGTCATTGAAAGAATGTAGGAAAAGAATCTGATGTGCTCACAACTCATGTGTCACATGTTCCACTATTTGTATTAAATTTTAAAAATTGTATATGTACATTCAAGCCATCAGAACAGCTGCACTCTGCATTTTAGCATTTTCAGATATGCGAAACTATTTATTCAATAGGAAATGCTTTAGATATATCTTTTATATACTTGTTCCTCCTTGTTTCATTTGCTATGGTAACTTTTAGATGCAGAAGACTGTAACTAAGGAGAATATAAAAAAATGATCATGCTGAATCTTGTAAATACTTTCAAAAAGAAATGTATAAAACCTATCCCTTCATTACTCTTTTTATTTTCGTGGGTTTTGTCATATCTTTGTTCAATTTCTTCTGTGTATGTTCTAAATTTTATTGAATTTATTCAGCATTAATATTTTTTACTTACTGAAATATGTGTGCAGAAAAGTAGTGTGACTGGTGTTAGATTTTGGAATTGGTGTTGTGGATGCGTTCAGCTGCCGTTGTGGAGTGCAAGAATAAGTAAAAATATGATCTAACTTATTTCTTGGGTGATAGGGGTAAATTCATTATGTTTTAATGAAGATTAAGATGAGGTAGCCAACAGTTTTGGATATTGTTGTCATGTTTAGAAAAGATAGCAATGACATCGATTGTCAGTGTTGAGAACTGAATTAAAGGGGAACTGAATGGAAAAAAACAATCTTTTATCCACGGCTTTGTGCACTTAATTTTGAGTTACTCATTGTTTGTTCTATAGAATGATTTATTCTCAATTTGTATTTCAGAAGAAATGTGATGCACTGTTAGGTCGTATTGTAAAACTCCATTCTCTCTTGTTAAATGCTATCACTTCCTGCAGTGTATCTATCCTGCTGTATAAATACAAGAAGGCAGCATAATCCAGCACAAGAATAAGTATTAGCTGCAGTTCAGATTGGTACTCAAAGTATTGTTAACCGCGAGACATTATGTGGTTTAAATTATTATTATTATTATTGTTATTTTTTCAAAAAATTTGTTGCATCGTTGACGCAACGCGTCTCTTTACCACTTGTTGGGCGTTGAGACCATTCTCTGGAGTAATTCTTCGTTACTGCGCAATTTACTTTCATTACTGTTACTCAGTAATTACTATATTAGTCAAGTCTCATCACGTCGCAGTCAATCAGTTCCTTTTATCCCTTCGGCCAGGGGCACAACGCCGTTAGATTCCGGGGTTCCTAGCCGGTCACCCAACCAGGTACCCGCGAGTCTCGAATTTGCTTAACCTCCGTGACTTCACGGAGCGTAATAAACGAATTGGCTAACGGAGAAGGCGAATTAAAAAACACAAAAAACAAACGGCAATGCGCTATAATAGATCAAAATTGGCGAGCATGATGGATATAGATGGAATTCGTGTCTAATAGATTGTGAAAAAGTAATAATGAGAAATCCAGGACATTTCAGTTAGACATTAACAGACTAAAAGTTTTTTTACAAGAATTATAAACCTGATTATACTTGATGTTTTTGTACCTAAATGGACGAAAAAGGGCATATATTGCTGTTACAGCGAAATATCTTTATGCAAAACACGAGCAACGTCATATACGCCAGCTATCTTATAAAACAAGTTATGATAAAAAATACCCGAGAAATGTCAGTTATCCTACGTTAGTTAATGGTAAGTTAGTGTATAATAATTTTTAATAAAAATTATTTAATTCTACTTACGTATGAATGAACAATTGCGAATCCCGGTGAGAAACACAGACCACAAGACACACCTTGCAAAGAGAGACGCTGCATGAGAAATTAAGGACCAGTCGTGGATGTAGGAATAAACAGAGAATTTTGAACGTGGCACCAGAAGAATCGTCACGAGAACCATAGCCAAGATGGCTGCTTCAGGGATATGAATCCAGTAGGACAGTTCATCGATAAACTGAAACGGAACAATTTTGATACATATGATCATACAGTGCTTCGGGGTGTCTTCTACTCCAATGGCGGTGTCTCCACACACTTCATCGTCGACGAGTAGAGTTCTCCAAAACCGCTCTACCAAATAGGAAGCATAACCTTCAAATGTGTCCACAAGAGTTGTGTATCCTTCTTGGCAAGTGACGTTTTTGTTAGTTATAAGTTCGTAGCTGTAATCCTGTTTCGGCGGTCGCACACCAGGGTGTGTCGGTCTCCATTCATTTGCGTAAGGTTGGCAATCGCAGTCATTAAAACTCTCACAAAACAGAGCTTGACCAAATGGGCAGCACTTTTTGATACATTGCACGTAGTTGCAAGGGCACAGAAGGATAGCTGTTTGCAGAGTTCCGTTGTTGTCTCTGTATGTATCTACACAGAAGTCTTCAGGGTTGAACACATTTTCTGCGATGTTTCTCCAGGCTGTGTTAGATCGAAGCAACAGCGATCCATTGGAGAACCATTGGAATCGATTGGCATCTCTGGGGGTTTTTAGGCGAACAGTTTGATCATCACTGCAGTTGCCTCGACTGCCAAATATTACAGTATCTTTTGTCGTAATGAGTGGAATAAATGGTGAATGTTCAGGCAGCCAGTAGAAAGTGTCGGACTTGTTTTCTGTACTCGTCGTACTATCTATGTTTATCACTGCGCCTAGTATTGTATCAAATACCGTTGTACCAATTAATGAGAGAGATTCGTCGTTCAGGTCAAGTGGTTGGCACTCGTTGAGATCTGGGTCTAGTTGCTGGTTTTGGTCGCAACACTTCATTGCGAGAACTTCCCCCAATATTTCAGGAATCATTGCTCCAATTAAACTTAATATAGCAAAGCAGTAGCATTTCTCCATTGCAAAAATAATTCTCAGAAACACATCTCTATGAAGTAAATTTGCCAATATAACACCTTAATATACTAAGTAGTGTATTTCTTCTTGGGGACCCAACAGACTGTGTTTATTTCACTCAAGTGCATTTTTCATGCTAAAATTACTATATCAGAACATTATCTATAATATACTAATTCTAATATGAAAGTTAAATGAATTGTTCTTAACGGCTGCATAATACTGGTTATGTTGTAATTTTCAAATTTTACACTTTCAGTTACAGAATATCACTCAAAGTAACTCTTACCAGTTCCAAACACCATCCAAACTTGCAGCATACATTGCACCATTGAACTCTAGAGACGTTCAAATAATTATTCACAAATCAGTTTTATCACATTTTGCACATGGTATGTTAATTATATTTACGTTCAAAGAATTCATTTCTGTTGGTTTTGGCCATATTTGCTGATTTGATGTTATTCTCAAATAAGACTGAACGCTGAATAAATTGTACGCTTTGCAAGTTTCTTCCGTTTCAACTTCTCAAATGACGTAGTGGTGATCAACTATCCAATGCCAGTTCTAAGTGCTGTGTGTCCTTTACAGTATTCCTTTGCACCATATACTCGTTACGCAATATTTTTCACTTACTATTGCTAGTATCGCACAGGCAACAAGTTTTTAAACATTTTTACACCAGCAATGTCTTGTGTGACTCCTTCAGCGTCTGATGCAAGACTATTCTAGTAGAAAGCCGTCTCCGAGAAGACTCAAAACAGGTTTTGCTTGTCTTTCCGTGACATTACTTCCATGTGCATGATTGTGTGTGTGTCCGATCATGTTTTCTTCACCTTTTAGCTTGGCTAAGGACGAATCGCAAAGCTACAAGGCTGCAATCTCCAAACCCGCAAGGTGCAATTTGAACAGTGGTTTATTATCTATTGCCTCACTCTCCTGTCGTTTTCGACGTTTTAGTATTGGCAGGAATGTGCATTTAGAAATAAGTAATTGGAGGTGAATTATTGCCACGCTGCAGTGCGGAAAAAGGTTTACGATTCTTTTTCTAACTTGAAGGTTTTTGTTTTGTTCATTAAAGAAATTTTGTCTAAGACGTCTTCGTAGAAGAAACAACTATAAGATGTAAAAACGGTAACAATTTAGTGTTATAGGTTATTTATCGGTGAAAATGAGGACATTTTGTAATTATTTTATTCTTAATGTTTTGATAATGAAGAAAACATTTCTTTTAGAAATCGGCATGTAATTTTATGGGTGAAAAAATAATTTTCAGGCAACAAATATTTAGCTGTAAATAAACTTTATGATGTCATATGTAAGGGTCAATCCGTTTTAAGCGGTGTAGCACTCGTCGCTTGACTATCTCAGAAAAAAGTCATACTTTGTATATGAATTCTCTTATGACCTGGGTGTTCATATTTTTTCAAATATTTTTAAAAAACGTTGGTGCTTCATAAATGGCGGCCATTTTGTTTCAATCCGCACACCATTTATGGCGTTCGTAAACATTTACGAGTTTGTAAATTACTCAGCACTAGGTTGAAGTTTCTAAATTAAAACCAATTGGATTCTGTAAACTCAAGCTTACAAATCGAAGTGCTATTTATCTCTCTTTATGTTTTTATTTAAACAATACTTGAAATCAGAACTACCAAACGCATATTCACACATTTCATTGACTTTTACATTCACTACACTCCTACGTATAACGGGAGACCAAGTGGAATTCTCCCGCAATCAGACATGTACATCATTGCCGGATCTCACCATCCAACAGGAACTCACGAAGAAGAATGGTACAACGAACAGTTCTAGTGGATTAGTGTTCTCCGTTATCACTGAAGCAATGTGCTGCATGCTGTGCCAAAGTTGTTGTCTATTGAGCGTCGCAATTGGGATTAGATTTGATTTCATTTTTCCTGTTCAGGGCACGTCAACGGCTTTGGACATTAGTCCCGTTAGTGTAGTGCATGTTTTTCTCGGGATATGCGCGTTGATCTTTCCCCGCTGGATGGCGAGATCCGGCGCCGACCTACCGCGGCTAGTGGGGTTCCCCCTAACAGGACTCTCCCACCAGCGGGGCCCGCCCCAGCCGGACAAGCTCTAAGCTCCCGACCGGTCTCCCGGAATATTTGGTTGTGTAGTGCATGTTAGTGTGTGTGTGCGTAAGGGGAGAGGATAGGACAAGGATGAGGAAGGACATATCGCGCGCGGTCCGTAGCCCGTTTGGTAGGGTACTGCTCCGGCGTTCGCGTGGTGTTGATCGGAGAAACCACGGAATACTACCGATCAGTGCAGCCGGCCGCTAGAATTCTCCTCCAAACAGCGACTGAATTCGACCTAGTTGAAAAGCTAGTGTCGAAAATCCTGCCGGCGTGGGGAGTGGGAACCTAGGACCTCCCCGTCAGAGGCGCTGCAGCGACATCAGTTGATGCACTGAGCTACCGCTTCCCGGTGACACAATTGGGTGAACAGAAGCAAACAGTTGACATTGATTAGTGATTGATTAGACATATATTGGTTAGTGATTCCTGCCGCTTCAACTAATACGATCATTTGTCCCGTAAGTTTTGTGCATGTTTTTCCTCGGCAGGTGGTGGTGTTCTTCCCTCTTTGGATGGCGCCGACTTACTGTCGGCTAGTGGTGTTTCCCTCAACCAGGTGTCACCGGAACACCGCCCCAGCCGACACAAAAGATATTGACATTTTCAATTCGTGCTGTTAATGTATTTCGCTTTAGCTCAATATTAATAAAACCAATCGTTATGGATTATTTCTATTTAATTTTAACATTCTCGGATAAAGTGAACCAAAAATGTTATTCTCCAGAAACTCACTGTATCCGAGGTCGACTGTATGTGTAAGTGGAGATGTTAGGACGAGGAGCAGGAAGGAAAGATCGTGTGCTGCCCATGGCCTATCGATTAGGGTATTCGCCTGGTATTGATCGGAGAAGTCACGGAAAATCCCAGATAGCTGCTGGTGGCCGCAATTCGTCTCTAGACAGCAACTGACAGCATCCGGCTTAGCTATGTAGCTAGTGTCGAAAACTTGCAACCAGCAAAACTCGGTCTTAGGACCTCCCAAAAGCGCCAATGCGAAGTCAGTGGCAATGGTGGCTCTCAGGCATACTCAATCAGTTATAATAGCCTTTGTGTAGGAAAGAATCGGTTGAAACAAAGATGAATGTACACACAAGGAGCCCTGAGATTTCGCGCATTTTTCTCAGGTTATTCCTTCAAAACATGTAAATATTAGTATGTGATAATACGCAAACTAGTAAAAATGTGCGATTTTTTTTCACGAGTTAAATTAGCCTTGTAATATTAGTAATCATTACCAACTATTACTAGTAATACGTGTATGCACAGTTATAGCACCATATTTTCGTATTTAGAATTCATAAATTAGTTTCAGTTTTGCAAGTAATCTGTTAGACTAGAGTACATGTTTGTAGACAATATTAATTACATCAAATTAACATTTGTGTTAACTTTCTTGTGTGTAACAAATATGCGTTATTAAGGAATAGAAATTATCGTGTCATCACTGTTACAATTTGAATTCCTATCTCTTTATTTAATTAAAAATAATATTTAAATTTAAATACACACGATATCAGACTAAGCCTGCATTCATTTGATCTTTATATTTACCACGTGAACGTTATCAAAAGATTTTCAGTTATCAAAGCAATTCTCAAGGTAGTGAGGGCTTGAACCTTCTGATCGTTTGAGTGGGTGGCACATCTTGAGATAAGACGGTTTCTGCAAAGGTCGTGGCAACTGTACGATTCCATGGCAGTGGAATCAGAGGAGAAATTTTTAAGTTACATTGGAAGGTTGCAAAAATGGTAATATTTAATGTACAAGATTTCAACAACTTGGAGAATTAAAAAAAAATTAAAATCAATTAGATAATCTAGAATGTTTAGCTATTCGGAATTCATTTAATTGTTGATTTTTAATTAAATAGTTACTTACACAAGTTGAATTTCTGTCATTTATTGAATTTTTGTTAAAATAAATGCCTTTGGTTGTTATTTACTCACAGTGGTATTTATATTTTGTGTATTTAATATATGTTTTTTTGTTTTTAAAAATATAAATCAATCGTAGCCTTAACTCTGATCGGTAGTTTTATGTGGTTTCTCCGATCAACACCAGGCGAATGCCCTAACAAACGGGCCACGGACCACACGCGATCTTTCCTTCCTCTTCCTTGTCCTATCCTCTACCCCTTACACACACACATACACACTTACACCAACATGCACTACACTACCACATATTCCGGGAGACCGGTCGGTAGCTTAGAGCTTCTCCCGGCTGGGGCGGTGCCCCGCTGGTTGGAGAGTCCTGGTTAGGGGGAAACCTCACTAGCCGACGGTAGGTCGGCGCCGGATCTCATCATATGGCGGGGGATGATCACCGCCATCTCCCGAGAAAAAAACATGCACCACACTAACGAGACTAATGACCAAAGCTGTTGACGCGCCCGGAAACACGAAAAAATCAATCAATCATTCATTTTGCATAACTTGTAACTTAGCCCCATGGCCACCTAGAAATTTAATTGAGATTAGCTGAATCTTACGCGTTATTTGAACCAAGAATGTGTGTATTCTCTTTGAATCAGATATAAGAATAGAGGTCAGCGGGGCTAGACCCATACATTTAAAAAGAAAAAACTTGGCACTGTATTTTTACGCCGCGATATCAATTTGCCAATCAGCGGCTCACAACCTCTTCAGCCAATTGGAAGCTTTTGTCGGCGTCCTTCATCTTGTGCTATTGGAGGAAGTTTTATCAGTCTGATGTAACATAACGCATTCAGAGGTTTGGCAGCCAGTCTAGACTGCAAGTTCCCTTCAGAAACGAATATTCATGGTTGTTTTGTTCTCGTCTGAAGAAGACACGAGTGAAGAGTAGGAGTATTTGTGATAAGAAGGTATGTAACATGTACATCACGTGTGTTAATACGCTGCAAAGTAAATGGTTGCTTCTGAAGAGGATCCAAGTAATAACCTTGGGAAATTAATTCTAAAGATGCGTGACAATCCAAATTCAATAGTTTATAATATTGCAAAATATGAATTAAATTAAAAGTGAGAGTTAAGACAGCAAACCATTAACAAAGAGTTAAAACAATCAAACGTAAGTTATTGTTGAAATTGTTGTGTAGCCATCTTTCAAAAGTCTGTTATCATCTCGCCTACGTGTGCGTTCGTGCAAATTTAAAGGTTTTTATCACTGTTGTAAAACTTAAGAATAATTTATGATACAAAGGAGAAAGATAAGATTTTCTTCATTAAAGACACGAAGGTTAGCTCCCAATCCCACGAGAAACACTGCAGACGAGCGTGTTTATTTTCACAAGTGAATGCAATTTATTGACTTTCATGTGTTGTAAGAAATTGTATTCATTTTCACTGGATAAATGAAAGAGCACCCATTTTTTTTCTACTTGGTGTACAAAAAACATAATACCGCTCTTGTCCTGAGCTTATAATGAAATGCGCGTTCTTATGGATTAATAATAATTCTTACTATTTGCAACAAACGCGTAGCCAATGAAACAAAAGTCATTGTTAACTAAATAACTAAATCAATGTTTTAGCTCTTATGAAATGAAATAGGAAATTACTTTGTAACCATCATAGATGAAATATTGAGTGTTTCAAATTTGATATAACATCAGAATGTAACTCTTTTTCCCTTGCATCTCACGGGCCAAGTCTCATGCTGCAAAAGCGATACCCATTTTGTTATATTCATATCAAAATGTTTCACTAATAACTATAATGATGCGTCTAAATGGTGCATATACGTTCTTGAGAAACACATCTTTTATTTCATATTGTTTGCAAGAAATCTAAATAATTTCAATGTTCGTACGTTGATTAGTAATGAAATATATTTGTGTTGAGCACTAAAACAGTTTGTGTTGCCAAGAACAAAGAAATAAATTAGAGGTTTCATAACTGTAATGAATCAAATTAATTTACAAATTTTGAAACTACTCTCCCAAGTCTGAAGAAATCTCAGTTGGGTAGAATGAAAAATTGACAACAGGAACGTGAACATCAATCCGATCCGAACAACATATGCGAGGGGAAAATTAATGTTGAAAAACACGTTTTTAATTACAACATGGTGACATCTCAAAATTTTAAAATATAACATACATCTGCAATTTTTGACACATCTGCCCAAAAATGTTCTCCATAACTATCGCCTTCAGTCAATCTGTGTCCTTAGTCATGTACATAATCCATTTTATCTGGTTTGTAATTTAGTATGTTATTATAAAATATTGATTAATGTACGTTTTTCTGTTTAATATTGTTGTTAGAATAATGATCTGATATTGTCCTAATGCGAGCATTAAAAGAAACATGAATCAAATAAACAATTATGTAACTATTACCGCCAAAACGATCGATGATTCATTAATGTTATAGATTTTAAGAAAAATACAAAATTGTACAAAATGCAATTCCGCGCATTTTCTTATTTCGCAATTATCTGCTAATTTCATGTAGTTGTTGTTACTTTTCAGTTAACCATTTAAATTCCTTATTTTTGCTCAAAAAATAAACTTAATGTTAACATGTTTAGTAAATTTAATTTAAGGTTATACATTTTCAAAGGCGCGTGATAGGTACCCGTTCTTGCCCGACTTTGGAAAATTACTCATTTTATCCTTCAGCCCGTGGGCATCTGAACAAACTCTTGCTTGGGCGAGCAGGAAATAAGCGATTGAAAATCTTTTGATGTGAACTTCAACTTCTCGCTGATAAAGAAGACATATCACAAACAAATAACTATTTTCCCTGCACTTGAATGTCTAAAGAAAAGGTAAAAGAACACTACAAAGGTTGAACGGTCCACACAGAAATGCAAAAATTCCTGTTTAACCACGAGATTCAAATTTGCATTAGTAATTTCTAATGCATGAATGGTATTTAATACTGATCCATAAGTGAGGTTACCTTGAGAAGTTTAAAAATGCGCTGGATATTAATTATATTAATACAAATTGCACGTTCAGTGCACGTCATCGCCAATTACTGACGAACCGCCGCTGATGATTGGTCATTAAAGAGAAGTGGTCAGAAAAATCGAATTTAAAACGAATCTTTTGCTAGATACACCGGAGCATACGAGATGCATAATTAAAAGTTATTGGCGTTAGTTCATGGGTTGAATATTCAACGTAAATTAATTTAAAAAGAGTAAAGATGGAAAGAATCAAAACAACGACAAAGCCGCTGAATGAAAGACAAATTTAAGGCAAAAAGCTGTCTAAAATACACAAACTCACAACGGCAACTGCGGATTATTTTAATTCTCTGTGTTTTTACATTTCATTCAAAGGGAAAAGAACCGACTTAGGGAGGTCACGGCACCAACCGATGTCCCTGCAGTGTTTATGACTGGGAGGTTTTAGGGTTCGAGTAACAACGGTGGCAGAATTCTCCATATTAGCTAGATAGCTACGTCGAATTCAGCTGCTTTCTGAAAAATAATTTTACGGGACGGTTGCTCTGATCGGTAGTTTTCCGTGGTTTCTTCAATCAACACCAGACGGATGCAGGAAAAATACTTTAAATGGGCCACGGACCGCGTGCAATGATTTTTGCTCATTATTGTCTTCCTTCCCCTTCCTTGTCCTATCCTTACCTCTTATGTACCCACACTTACACTTACATGCACCACACTTCCACACATACCGGGAGCGGTAGCTCAGTGCGTCAACTGATGTCACTGCTGCGCCTCTGACCGGGAGGTCCTAGGTTCTCACTCCCCACGGCGGCAGGATTTTCGACACTAGCTTTTCAGCTAGGTCGAATTCAGTCGCTGTCTGGAGGAGAATTCTAGCGGCCGGCTGCTCTCATCGGTAGTTTTCCGTGGTTTCTCCGATCAACACCAGGCGCATGCCGGAGCAGTACCCTACGAAACGGGCCACGGACCGCGCGCGATCTTTCCTTTCTCTTCCTTGTCCTATCCTCTCCCCTTACACACACACTTTCACTAACATGCACTACACTACCACATATTCCGGGAGACCGCTCGGGAGCTTAGAGCTTGTCCCGGCTGGGGCGGTGCCCCGCTGATGGGAGAGTCCTGTTTATGGGAAAACCCCACTAGCCGACGGTAGGTCGGCGCCGGATCTCGCCATTCAGCGGGGGAAGATCACCGCCATCTCCCGCGAAAAAAATGCACTATACTATCGGGACTAATGACCAAAGCAGTTGACGCGTTCGAAAACACGAAAAAATCAATCAATCAATCCACACATGCTGTGAGACCGATTGCAAACATAGAGCTTGTCCTGGCTGGGCAGTGACCAGCTGATGAAAGATACCGGGGGGGGGGAAACCCCTCTAGCCGACATGTACGTCGGTGCCGTATTTTACCATTCAAAAGAGAAAATCACCGCCATCTCATGAGCAAAACAAATTCACTTATGGAAGTAATAACATCAGCTGTTCCGGAATCACTAGTTAAGTGAAAGAAAAAAATAATATATCAATGGATCCCCGGCCTGGATAGAAAGAAAATAAATTGCAAGTTCATTGGAGGTCAAAGTTGTGTAAGTATTTTATGATTAGCGCCGCAGCTGTCGTTCAGACGTTCTCTTATCAACGAGTGTCGGATGCAAGAAGGATGCGTTATCACTTGTGCCGCCTTCGGGGCTTTTCGTATAATCTCTCCTGCAAATAACCACTTCAACACGCCACTATCCGTAATTTAAAGTTGAGATGGGACCTATATTGGTATATCGAATAATTGATTTATTTTAATTATTTTTGTCGAAAAACAGTAAAACTGTATATGACGTATGGGGGAGAAGTGTAATATGAGTACATTTTCTTGAACTTCAGAATCTCTTCCTCACTCTTTTTTGTAATAGATGAACTATTAATAAACGTATCAACAAAGCGAGCTCAGCAAACATTTGAAGATACTCGCTCCCGAGTTACTGCTACTAGACATATTCGCTTCCAAGTTAACGTATTTGTAAACGAACCACAGATTCAATTATTTTTGTATTGCTAACAAAATAAACCATTTCCGGTTCCCGTCCTGTTACAATTAGCAAAAGGAGATAATGATCATAGTGCATACGTGCACAATGGCGGAATAAGGATATTTTTTGGAATCTTACCATCCAACGTGATTGATCCATGAACGGATGGAATTTTACCATCCAACGTGATTGATCCATCAACGTGATGAATCCAGCCAACGTGATTGATTGATTTTTCGTGTTTCCGGGCGCGTCAACTGCTTTGATCATTAGTCCCGTTAGTGTAGTGCATGTTTTTCTTCTCGGGAGATGGCGGTGATCTTCCCCCGCTGGATGGCGAGATCCGGCGCCGACCTACCGTCGCTAGTGGGGTTTCCCCTAACCAGGACTCTCCCACCAGCGCGGCACCGCCCCAGCCGGGACAAGCTCTAAGCTCCCGACCGATCTCACGGAATATGTGTTAGTGTAGTGCATGTTAGTGTAGGTGTGTGTGTAAGAGGAGAGGACAAAGAAGAGGAAGGACAGATCGCGCGCGATCCGTGGCCCGTTTGGTAGGGTACTGCTCCGGCATTCGCCTGGTGTTAATCGGAGAAACCACGGACAACTACCAATCAGAGCAGCCGGCAGCTAGAATTCTCCTCCAGACAGCGACTGAATTCGACCTAGCTGAAAAGCTAGTGTCGAAAATCCTGCCGCCGTCAGGCCTCGAACCTTAGACCTCCCTGAGTCAGAGGCGCTGCAGTGACATCAGTTGATGCACTGAGCTACCGCTACCGGTCCAGCCAACTTGATATTTTTACTTTCACGCCTTACGAAGTTCTTCGTAAGAAGACAAAGTTATATAATCGCCCGACGGTGAACGGCTAATTTTCACCAGAAAAACTCTTAATGCCGTGATCTGGTACCGAAAATGTGGATAAATCCTGTTGCTGAATTTAGAAAAAAAAATCCTTTGAAACGGGGTGTATCCAGAATTCATTTTCGTTTGTTCTTGTTTTGCAATTAGAAATTTGTAGAAATTTCTATTTATGCTATATTTTATTTTTTATTTATTCTCTTTAGTTAGTAATAATGTATTGAATTAAGATATTGCGTGACCAGACAATACTAAAAACTATATTTGTGAATATGTGTCATCAGCTATGATTTCATTACTGAAAGACTACCCCAGCCGGGAACCGAATCCGGGTCTCGCAGTACACGCCAAATTGATCTATCCACTTGATCTAACGAGACCGGGGCCATTCATGTTTCAATAGTCAAACATCGTTTGTAACAATTATTTCTGCTAAGCAGCTTTGAGGTTGCAACTGTAGTAGGTTATTACAAAACGGAGAAACACATTCCTTGGTAAAGTTCCTTCAAAGTTTGTCCGCTGTTTTCCTACAACTACAATTATTAAAATAGAGATTTTTCCCTTAATGAAATATTTCGTTAAAGATAAATTTTGAAATAAGGTCGTATACAATTTTGCCAAAACTTTAGTACTTTTCGCGTAATTGTGGGTAAAAATAGGGGGGAAAAGCACATGTTCCTTTAGCACCTCTAGTTGTAGTTGTAGCTGCCGTTATTGTCACTATTCTTGGCATTGTTGCAGTGGCTCGATTTCTGTTGTTAGTGTAATCGTTATCTTTGTAGTTACTGCTTTTATTTCTGTCTTTATTATTGTTTGCGTTTCCTTAAATTATTCTTGCTCAGCAGCGTGAACACTGATACAGTTGTTGTTTTTTTTATACAGCAAGTTTACATGATTTTTTTTATGTGGTTATTTCATTTCAGAAGCACTTTATATTATACGGAAAGGCTAATCGTTTCCACCTGTTTAAGGAAGGTCAAAAAAATCTCTGGATAATTTCCATTTCAAACGTTTGCGATGAGGGTCTGTTTCCCTAGTTTGATATGGGTAACTGAAGGAATTTGAGAAATTTTGTTTAAAATTTTGCGGATAGGAGGGAGAAATGTGCAGTGATGGGGTGATACCGAATTCTTGATGGAGTTCAGAGTTTGGGATAAACCAGGATGCTTTTGTGATTATCCTTGTATTTTTGGAACGTTTAAATTTTATTAATCAAGGTTTTGGATGCTGCGGCCCAGACTGGAGATGCATAATATAATATAGGTCGTTTCGTTATTTTGTAGACGATGGATGTGGGTAACTGGAGTGGGGATGATTTCTTTGTTTGTATTGATGCTATTATTTTTATTGTTGTCGTTAGTGTTATTGTTGACTTTATTATTGTTGTCGTTGCTAAAATTTTTGTAGTTGTTATTGCTGTCGCCTATATGGTTTTTCTGTTCTTATTTTATTGTTACTGTCTTTTTATTTTCTATTGTTGTTTATAGTGTTATTGTTGTTGCTATTACTTTTCCAGTAGTTATTGTGGCAATTGTTAGTGTTGCATAAGCTCCGTGGGCAACGCGGAGACGACGGCGGCGTTATTTTCTTTTTGATTTTTATTTTGTCGTAATTGTTGTTTGCGTTGATGCTACTATTTTCTATTGTTGTTTTTAGTGTTATTGTGCAATGTTAGTGTTGCATAAGCTCCGTGGGCAACGCGGAGACGACGGCGGCGTTATTTACGTTGTTGTAGTAACGTATTTTATTTTCGTCGTAATTGTTGTTTGCGTTGATGCTACTATTTTCTATTGTTGCTATTACATTTATAGTCGTTATTGTTGCAAATGTTAGTGTTGCTTTTTTTCCTTTGGGGAAGGCGCGGGCTGCAGAGGCGGCGATGGGCAACGCGGAGGCGACGGGGGCGGCGCAGGCGGCGGCTGCGCGGGAGGAGGCGGGCGGGCTGGCGGCCGGGGAGAACCTGCGCGTGGTGCTGCTGCGCATGATCCACGAGGCGGCGCAGCAGATGGTGAGGACGCCGCCGCCGCCGCGGAGGAGCGCGCGCGCCGCAGGGCGGACGCCGCCGCCAGGGACGCCGACGACCGCTCTCCAGGTGCGCCAACGCAACCGCTTACCAACACTACACGAGTCCTACCGTCATTGTTTCGTTTATGGGTGATCGAATTGGCAGTAGAACGGGAAACGAAAATGAAATAATAATTTTAACGGTGATGATAATAATATTTATAATAATAATAATAAGAAGAAGAAGAAGAAGAAGAAAAAGAATAGTAATAATAATAATAATAATAATTGCAATAATAATAATTACAATAATTACAATAATAATAATAATAATAATTACATAATAATAATAATAATAATAATAATAATAATAATAATAATAATAATAATAATAATAATAATAATAATAATAATAATAATAATAATAATTTAAAATGTCATCCAAGCTTGCTTGGACGCACAGCACACAAAGTTAGGAAGTTTCCAAGTGTGAAGTTCTCGATTGAACTACAAGCATGTTTCTAATTTTACACCCGCGTCACGTATTCCGTGCACTGTCACGCCACCCATAACTTGTAAACGGTTCACGATATCAAAACCAGGAGAGGTGGCTCATGGTATCAACTGATGTCACTGTAGTGCCTCTGACGGGGAGGGGGTCCTAGGTTCCAGTCCCGATGGTGGCAAGATTTTCGACATTAGCTAGATAGCAAGGTGTTTTGACAGGAGCCATTGCCCTTCTAGAGATTCAACGGGCTCACATCATCATTATCATCATCATCATCATCACTTATTGGTACCGGTAGCGGTAGCTCAGTGCATCAACTGATGTCACTGCAGCGCCTCTGACCAGGAGGTCGTAGGTTTGAGTACTGACGGCGGCAGGATTTTCGACTCTAGCTTTTCAGCTAGGTCAAATTCAGTCGCTGTCTGGCGGAGAATTCTAGTGGCCGGCTGCTCTGATCGACAGTTTTCCGTGGTTTCTCCGATAAACACCAGGCGAATGCCGGAGCAGTACCCTACCGAACGGGCCACGGATCGCGCGCGATCTGTCCTTCCTCTTCCTTGTCCTATCCTCTCCTCCTACACACACACTTACACTAACATGCACTACACTACCACATATCCGGTCGGGAGCTTAGAGCTAGTCCCGGCTGGGGCGGTGCCCCGCTGGTGGGAGAGTCCTGGTCAGGGGGAAACCCCACTCGCTAACGGTAGGTCGGCGCCGGATCTCGCCATCCAGCGGGGGAAGATCACCGCCATCTCCCGCGAAAAAGCATGCACTACACTAACTGGACTGAAGACCGCAGCAGTTGACGCGCCCGGAAACACGAAAAATTCAATCAATCAATCAATCATTTATTGGTGTGTGTGCGTGCAGGTTGGAGGAGGCCGTGCGGGGGCTGCAGCGCCAGATGGGGGAGCGGCTGGAGCGGACGGAGCGATGCAGCAGCCCTGGAGCCCAAATGCCGGTACGAACCACTTTAAAACACCGGCTTATTCAAAGGCAGATATTCAAATGTAATTTTCGTCAAATATAAATAGTATTTCTGCACTGTTTTTGTATTCTCTTTTTTCATAGAAGAGCTTTTTTAAATCCCGTTTCTAGTTTTTCAAGTAGCATTTTAAAAATGAATTTTCCGTGCTCTTTTTTCATAGAAGAGCTTTTTTAAATCCCGTTTCTAGTTTTTCAAGT
This sequence comes from Teleogryllus oceanicus, assembly GCA_964035755.1. NCBI lineage: Eukaryota > Metazoa > Arthropoda > Insecta > Orthoptera > Gryllidae > Teleogryllus > Teleogryllus oceanicus. The sequence goes on from CAXIVR010000013.1 coordinate 59,938,800, forward strand.
AGCATTTTAAAAAGGCTTTTTTAAATCCCGTTTCTAGTTTTTCAAGTAGCATTTTAAAAATGAATTTTCCATGCTCTTTTTTCATAGAAGAGCTTTTTTAAATCCCCGTTTCTAGTTTTTCATGTAGCATTTTAAAAATGAATTTTTCTTCAAGTGTCAGTTCTTCACATTTTTTTTTTTACATATTTCACGTATTTGCACTTATTTACATATTGGAGCGACGCTGGAGCCCAAATGCCGGTGGGAACCCCTTTAAAACACCGACTTACTAAAAGGCTGATTTTCTAGTGTATTTTTCTTCAAATATGAATTGTATTTGTGATCTGGTTTTGTATTCCTTTTTAATAGAATAGTTTTTTTAAATCCCCGTTTCCAGGTTTTCAAGTAGCATTTTAAAAATGAGTTTTTCTTCAAGTGTCAGTTGTTTCACATATTTTTTTTCACATATTTGTTTCACATATTTCACATATTTTCACTTATGGTGGAGCGACGTAGCAGTGATGGAGTGCAAAAGCGGTTATGAACGTCTTTAAAATACCGGATTATTCAAAGGATGATTTTCAAATGAATTTTTCTTCAAATATGGATACAGTAACACTTTCTCAATGCAAAACGTGCATTTTGGGGAAATCTGTGTATTGTGAACATAAACCGGGGTCCTGCCAAACATGTATTCTAATGAATTACATTGAGAATTACGGAATCTTGTCTAAAACGGAAAATATACTGGTCCCTTGAGCTTCTATACTGGGCAAGTTTTACTGTCTTTGGGAACTGGTTTTGTATTCTGTTTTTAATAGAAGAGTTTTTTTAAATCTCCCTTCCGGTTTTCCAAGTATTATTAAGAAAAAGATTTCTTCTGCAAATATCTGTAGAATTGTTTCACATACTGATTTCTTCAAATACCGATATTTAAAAGCTCCTTTTTAGAAATTCAATTTTTTAAATTTTTTTTTTTTTTAAATTTCAGGTGTTTCAAATCATTTGTAACAATTTTTTCAAATGTGGTTTTTGAAATATCATTGATTTTAATTCAGAATACGAGCTTTAGTTTTCCAAATACTTTAAAAAAGCTTCCCTAACTTTGGAATTTTGTTGATTTGTTTTAATGATACCCAGCGCGAGTAAACTCGTCTCAATTGGCCATGCAAGTAGCAGGGTATTGATTCTTCCATTCTGGATACTGGAGTCTACAAAACGTATTATTTGTTACCCCGCGCGAATAAACTCGCCCCAATTCGCCATGTTAGAAGCAGGATATTAACACTTCCATTGCAGCGCCTCTGACCGGGAGGTCCTAGGTTCGAGTCCTGACGGCGGCAGGATTTTCGACGCTAGCTTTTCACCTAGGTCGAATTCAGTCGCTGTCTGGAGGAGAATTCTAGCGGCCGGCTGTTCTGATCGGTAGTTTTCCGTGGTTTCTCCGATCAACACCAGGCGAAAGCCGGAGCAGTACCCTACCAAACGGGCCACAGACCGCGCGCGATCTGTCCTTCCTGTTCCTTGTTCTATCCTCTCCCCTTACACACACACACTTACACTAACATGCACTACACTACCACACACGCCGGGCCGGGAGACCGGTCGGGAGCTTAGAGCTTGTCCCGGCTTGGGCGGTGGCCCGCTGGTGGGAGAGTCCTGGTTAGGGGGGAAACCCCACTAGCGGACGGGAGGTCGGCGCCGGAACTCGCCATCCAGCAGGGGAAGATCACCGCCATCTCCCGCGAAAAAAGCATGCACTACACTAACGGGAATAATGACCAGAGCAGTTGACGCGCCCGGAAACACGAAAAACTCAAATCAACACTTCCATCGTGGATATTGGCTTGCATAAAACGTATTATTTATTGCCCCGTAGCGTGTAAACTCGTGCTAATTGGCGCGCGTGTCCGTTTGCCGTAGGCGTCGGGCGAAGGGGAGCTGGAGGCGCGAGTGGCGGCGCTGGAGGACTCGGTGCAGAGGGCGCTGCAGACGGTGCTGCCGCGGGTGGAGAAGCTCATCGAGCAGTTGGACGTGCGCGACGCCGCCTCCAGCGCGCGCTCCTCCATCTTGTCCGCGGCCGACGCCCAGGTACGGAAGGTAACGCAGCTCCACCAGGAATGGGGGACACTTTGCTCCAGGCCCCACATGTTTTAAAGTCAAAACGCAAAATAATCGTTAATGTATGAAGAGCAGTAGATGTAGTTTTGTTGTGTATGTAATTTAGTAAAAGAGCAGCATATGTTAAGTGGATGTTTTGGCCTCGAGGGCGACTTCCAAGTAAGACATCCCTTGCATGATATGCAAGACATGCAATGTGATAAAATGATACTGTTCCCGTGCAAGTGTGTGTCCTGCGTGGTCCAAGACGGCCTATTCGAGAGCCAAAAAAGCAAAAAAAAGCATGGGTTCTTGAATGAAGAAATAAGTAAATGAATGAATAAGTAAATAAATGGAATGCTGTTATTAAAGGCGCTTACAGACCGACGCGGAAGGTTCGCGCCCTGCGCGGAATTGGCCGTAGCGGAAGTTTCGCCTCATGTGTTGCCTTACGAGCACATTCAGACCTGCGCGGCTGGCGAGCGTCGCGGCAACGGGTTGGCAGCGTTTAATCGGCGGCGAAATTTGTAACGCAGTCAGCGCGTTTCTTCCGCCGCAGCTCGAGTTTCGTGTCCGCCCGTGTTCGGGAGTCTTCGCTTCCCTGTGGGACGAGCGACCTTGCCAACCGTCACCAAACGCTGACTCAATTGTCGCTCCGGTGTGAACGGTCCCGCAAATTCCGCGGCCGCGTCTAGCTCGGAACTTTCCGCGCCGCACCCGCTGCGGATCTGCGGACCTTGCCAACCGTCACCAAACGAAATTCGCGGGACCGTTCACACCGGAGCGACAATCATGAGTCAGTGTTTGGTGACTGTTGGCAAGGTCGCTCGACCTAGAGGGGAGGGAAGACTCACTAACACGGACAGGATGACTTCCACGAAACTCGCGCCGGTCTGTGCGGGCCATAAATCTGATCGCTTGCGGGGTCGTGTGCGGTCGCAGGCGGCTGCGGAGGGCGGGGGCCTAGAGGCAGCGCTGAAGGCGGCGGCGCAGGAGGGGCGGGAAGGGGACGCCGGTGCCGACGTGGACGGCACGCGCGCGGGCGGCGCGCGCGGCCAGGCCGACGTGCTGGCCCTGCTCACAAGGCCATGCGCGGGCCGGGCGCCGACGTCCACACCAGGTACCACCCTTTCGCACATTCACATCCACATATCCAGAGCTTGGAGCCATTTCCACTTGGGGAGGTGCCTCACTGCTGGGAGATACCTGGATGGGGAAACCCCAGATATGTGCTGGCCCTGCTCATCAAGCGCGGGCCGACGTCCACACCAGGTACCCGCTTTCGCACACGTACACACAAACACTCACATCCACATATCCAGAGCTTGGAGCCATTTCCACTGGGAGGTGTCTCATTGCTGGGATATACCTGGATGGGGAAACCCCAGATATGTGCTGGCCCTGCTCATCGAGCGCGGCGCCGACGTCCACACCATGTACCACGTATTCGCACATTTACATGCACATATACGGAGCTTAGAGCTAATCCCACTTGGGGAGGTGCCTCACTGCTGGGAAATACTGGATGGGGAAACCCCAGGTATAGAGCGATTTTCCTAAGGATGAGTAAAAGTGGCAGCTAGTGCTGGCAACATAACTGAAGGTTCTGAAATCGTTGTGCCCTCAAGCCCATTAGACTCCCTTCCTGCATTCGTTCGTTTGCAGTTGGCTAACTTGTACATGGCTTCGATACTTCCTTTCGTGACGTCCTCGTCCGACAAAAATATAGTGCGCCGCGAGAAATAATTGAAATTAGGAAGTGCAGTGTTATGTGCTCTTCTATAAAAATTCTTTTTTTCATTATATATTACATTAAATTTACTTTTTGTGTGATAAATATTATGTTTATTTTAAAACCGAGACGTGAAAGCGAGATGGGTTCCGGCCTTTGTGCTGTTGTGTGGCGAGCTGTGATTGAGATCTTTCTATTTACATTCGTGGGAGGTCTCTTTTACTGGTTGTGAGAGCATGTTAAGAGATTTTCCACAAATGTAATTAAATTTAATTATTTCCCGGACTCGCGTACGTGCATATACCAGCGAAACTCTTAGACTTCTGCATACGGATGTTTTCACAGAAGCCATTAGCACTTTACGAAGGGGCGTAGTTGAACAGCTGTCGCGGCGGAGGGGTACTTCTCTTAAATACATGTGATGTTCACTTGTTTTCGCGAACTGTTACTTTGGCTCATCCTTACGAAAATCATTCTATGTATGTGTTGGCCATGCTCATCAAGCGAGGCACCGATGTGCACCCCAGGTACCAGAGGATTAGTGGCACTAGCTGAGGGCTCAGGCTGCAGTAACAGATGTCAATGCAGCGCCGCAGACCGGCAGTAGCTACATAGCTAGAACGAAATCAAGTTGGTCTAGAGAAATCTAGTATCCAGCCGGCCTGATCGGTAGTTATTATGTACAGAGTAAAAAAATAACAGATCTTTCACCAAACATTTATTTCCGTAAAACCACAATCCAACAGAAGTTCGAGATACAAGTCCAATTCCAGTCCGCCAGAAGAATACAGTCCGTAACACGCGCACTTCAGACACCGAACTCCCTACTGTTGTCAGGCACTCGCTTGCTGCTCCCGAAATTTCCTACTCCTACTGCCCCGGGCGAGGCCCCGAGGCATCGGGCGGTCTCTTCCTTCCCGGCTCCATGGCGAGGCATCGAGGGGACATGCCCCTCCTGCGAACGCTTAGCCGACACGGCTCGGTGGTCACGGAACAGCGCCGCCGCTTGCCCTGCTCCTAGTGGCGACTTACCGTACTCCTCATTTCTACCCTGGTCGCGCCTCACGGCGGAACCCTGCAGCGGCCACAGTGGGCCGCAACTACCCTGCCTGGCACAGTGTGCCCACCGCACCGATCCTCGGGGCACATTTGCTGTGGTACACAGCAGTAGTCTTCCGTGTTTTTTCCCATCAATGCCAAACGAATAACTTATCAGTACTCTAACAAACGGGCCTCTTACCACAGGTAATCTTCCTTCCTTTTCTTGTCGTTCCCTCCTTTTACTTATACATCCTTACACTTACATAGAGTACATTGTCGAGAGATCAGTTGGGAGCTTAGAGCGTGTCTCGGATGCGACGGTGCTCCGCTGGCGGAGATACCTGAATGGGGAAACACGAGGCCGATATGATCGTGCTGTTTATCAAGCGCAGCGCACTCGTGCACTCTAGATACCAGGCACTCATGGTGGCTCATTACACTACTGGTACCGTTGTTTGGTTAGGTTCCGGGCGCGTCAACAGCTTATGTCATTAGTCCCGTTAGTGTAGTGCATGTTTTTCCTCGGAAGATGGCTGTGATCTTCCCCCGCTGGATGGAAAGATCCGGCGCCGATCTACCGTCGGGTAGTGGGGTTTTCCCCTAACCAGGACTCTCCCACCAGTGCGGCACCGCCCCAGCCGGGCCAAGCTCTAAGCTCCTGACCGGTCTCCCGGAATATGTGACAGTGTAGTGCATATTAGTGTAAGTGTGTGTAAGCGGAGAGGATAAGACAAGGAATGGGAAGGACAGATCGTGCGTAGTCCGTGGCCCGTTTGTTAGGGTACTGCTCTAGCATTCGCCTGGTGTTGATCGGAGAAACCACGGAAAACTACCGATAAGAGCAGCCGGCCGCTAGAATTCTCCTGTCGAAAATCCTGCCGCTGTCAGGTACACTAATGACCCTAGGAGTTGACGCGCCATGAATCACTAATCATTCAATCAGCCCAATGGCGTGAATAACCAAAACCTTGTCTGTCGCAGGGACTACTACGGGTGGACGCCCTTGCACATGGCCGCCAAGTCGGACCGCGGCCGCCTTGCCTGCGGCTGCTGCTGGGCGCCGGCGCGGACCACAGCTGCCGCGACAGCAACGGCTGGACCGCCGCTACACTGGGCGGCCACGGAGGACAGCGAGGCCGCGGTGCAGGCGCTCCTGGCGGCCGGCGCCAGCCCTACGGCAGGGACAACTTCGGCATGCTGCCGCTGGACCTCGCCGGCTCCGAGGGCATCCGGAAACTGCTCAGGCCTTCAGCTGGGTGAAAAGACGTGGTCCCAACGAGATGTACTTGATGAAGTCGTAGGCTTCCGCGGCCAGAGTCAAGCAACATCTATCGGCAAGAGCAACAAAGATGCGAAAAACCATGCCATATTCCATCGTGAAGACTCCCTCACGTGCCATGTTATAAAAACCTAAGTACATCTCAATATCAATCTCAATTGGCTGTCCGGGTGACAATGCGTTAATTGATGTTGTGCCGACGTTTTGATCGTGTCGTGATCTTCATCAGGGCTCGTTATGTTCTTGATTACATTGTAACATTACGAGCCCTGGTGAAGATCACGACATGATCGAAACATCGGCATACCTCAATTAACGCGTCGTCACCCGAAGAGCCAAGATTGTAATATTGAGATGTACTTAGGTTTTTATATCATGGCACGGTAGGGCCTGTCTTCACCATGGAATATGGCACGGTTTTTCGCATCTTCTTGATCGTGCCGATAGATGTTGCTTGATCTTAAACACTACTTGATATCTAGCGGCTCGACCGAAAAAGACGCAAAGTGCCGTGCCATATTCCATCGTGAAGACCGGCCCTCACGCGCCATATTATAAAAATCGAACTGCAGAGATAAAGTAGAGTGGCAAACGGCTTGTTTCAGTGCTCTCAACGAGATATGGCTGCTATATGTTGTGTCGCCACATTAGTGATTTGAACTGTGATCGTCGTGATTGTCACCATGTCGATGAATTAGCTCTGTGGTCAGTTTGTTATTCCTATATGTAGCAAATTACTTCCTATAAAATGTTTTGACCGAAAAGACATCCTTGATTCTTCTGTGTAAATTCTGTGGTGGCAGCGGAGATTTTGTGGTACTCCATGATAAACTATCATATTAAAATAAGATTTAATACTATTGTGGTAGATACCTCATTGACCCCAGATAATTAATCCTTGATTCTGCCCAAATTACTTCATTTTCAGCACTTTAAAGACACTTTTGACGCGACCTGCCCAAGTTATGACCCAAGTTTCATGTGCCCAAGTTAATGACGAGGCTCCTGCTTTCTACTCCGGTTATAGTGAACGATATTCAAATGAAATAGAATTTCTCCACAATGATTTTATTAATATAGAGATACAGCAGACTTCATTAACAGCACGAACTGAAAAGTTCAGTATCTTCATTTGACCTTAAAAAGTCAATTATATTCAATTATTTGCATTGTACATTTTGCATTTGTAATTTCTCTCGATCCTTCTCCAGCCAGAGTTTGTGCTCTCTCCATACTTTATTCTGCATTGTTATTCTGCTGTTTCTAAGTACGTAATGCGGTCTTGACACCTTTCAATGCCTCTTCCACGATAACTCACGCTGCAACTTTCAGTGGCGACATATTTTCAGCCTTTCTAGGCATTTGTTGCTGAATCAGAACAACCTGCTTTGAGACGTTCTGTGCGTGTTGGAACACCGTCCCGCTCTCTGAAGTCCCTTTTACTCGTCTAATAACATCCGAGATCAAATTAACTTCCAGGACGTTGTACTTCATACGTTCAGTATTGCCGAGGTTCAGGTTCATTATAAAAGAATTTCCTTATATCCGAATATTTGTAATGTAAGTGAAACGGAACCAGTTCACTATAACCGACGGTTCACTATATCCGTGTTCACTATATCCGGAGTCGACTGTATATCTAGAAAAAATAAAGAATGTGGGGATATTAAACGCGAAGGTTATGATTTTTTGACTGAAACTGAAATAATATATTATAATAAATATCGAAGTTAAAAATATGATTTGTAAAATATTTGATTTTATAGCGAAGTAAGATATGCAAAACTGTACTGTCATATAAACTTAATGTAAATTTGTAGATTCAGAAGTGAATTATAATGTTCATTGCTAGGCATAATTTTCTACATTTCTGCCTTTTTTCTCTCTCTTTCCTCATTTCTCTTTTATTTCATCTTCCTTGTGTTTATTGAATAATGAATAGGTTCTGTTTCTTTAATTTTTCAGAACCACGATAACTCACGCTGCCACTTTCAGTGACGACATATTTTCAGCATTTCTAGGCATTTGTTGCTGAATCAGAACAACCTGCTTTTGAGACGTTCTGTGCCACGTTTATGATTACAACGATAATTAATGTTTATATAACTCGACGATTCCGGACATTAAAATACAGTAACCAATCCATCAAATTCACTACATCAACCTGCGCATATTTTTGTTGAGTTCTCATTTGCCAGTTGCAAAATGAGAAAGAGGGCGTCGAGAGCCGAATATCTTAACCATGTTTCAATAAAGTCTCGTCGGTTAAACAACTCGAGACACCGCAGGCTCATTGACGGGTGACCGTCTGCGAATCCCGGGGATCCAATGGCGCCGGGCACTTCGCCGAAGAGAAAACAGGCAATGACTGACTGCGATGACAGTTACTCACTAGCTCAAAGGAGAGTTACTCCACGGTCCACGTTAGTAAAATAGTTAAGAAAAACTTGTTACGAAAAGCGTAACAGAAATTTAAAAAAGAGGGATCTAATCTACATTAGTGGCAACTGATCTGTAAGTTGATTAATTAGTGATTCCGAGCGCGTCAACGGTTCTTGTCATTAGTCCCGTGGAGGTGGCTAAGGGCATCTTCTGATGTCACTGCAGAGCCTCTGACCGGAAGGTCCAAGCTTTGACTCCCGATGGCGCGACCGCAGGATTTTCGACATCACCTTGTCAAGTAGGTCGAATTCAGTCGCCGTCTGGAGGAGAATTCTAGCGACCGGCTGCTATAATCAGTAGTTTTCTGTGGTTTCTCCGATCAACACCAGGCGAATGCTGGAGCAGTATCCTAACAAACGGGCCACGAACTGCGTGCGAACTGTAGTCAAACCCATACGGTGTTTTAATGTTTTATAGTGAAAAGTAATTTACATAAAATTAACGGAATTGTAATAGATATATTATAAGAATAAATGGTAATTTTTTATTATTGAAAAAGGGTGATAATTTATAGTAGTAGCCATCAACTAATAGTTGATTTCAATCAATAGAACTTTCAGGAATCGTGATTCCGTATAGAATTATACGTCCATATTGTGACATACCAATATGTGGCATTGTATTGTGTCGCATTTATTGTAAACAGGGTGAATTGTAAGGATAGACATATGTAAATATGACGGCATAGCAATGGTAGACGAGTTGTCGTCAAGGTCAACAAACTTCATTGCTTTGAACCACGGGGCGCGGCTAGTTGATGAAGTAAACTGTATGGGGATTGGCCGAGAAAGCAATGACAGTGTGGGGCGCGGCAAGTTGAATTTGTAAGTAATTTAAGGATGAACCAGGCATGGAATGACAATGTATTTTGACGGAAGCGGGTGGAAATTTTTCTGACAAGAAACAGTGGAAAGTATGGACCGATTTTTGAAGGGCTGAAAGAGGGGAATATAGTCATTCCGACTTATGCCGTGGTGCTGTGCGGATCGTGTGTAGATAATTAATGTTGGTAGTTTGGGATTGTGAACGTTACTTTGGAGCGTATGGTTGTCGGACTTAGACTATTGATGTAATGTGCGGAAGTTGGAACTTGGAAATATTTCGAGTGTGGGAAGCAATAATAGTTTGCTGAACTTTAATATTTTCGGCATACGTGTAAAAAACGAACTGGGAACTTTTAAAAGACAAATTAATCGGGACTTATCAACTTATGAAGCGGTGAGGATCAGTGACTGGAGTACACTTGTGCCAGAACGGAAGAAAAGAACTTGGTATTTGGACCTGGAGCCATCGACACCGGGAAAAATTGAAAATTGTTCTACGCGGCGACATCGGTCAAGAGCGCGCGAAGACGGGTACTGCAATTTAAGGTTTGAGACTGGTCATGACCGAAAGTACGTTTCGTATTGTTACCAATGAACAATGAATAAACTTACAAGTTTCTGTGAATAGAAAAGATGATTTTCATTTAGCCAATTCCAGCAAATGAGTAGCTAGAAATGTATATTTGCTTTTCAGATTCCTCGGCCACTCTATACAGATGGCAGATCGAATAATCGGCTATTAGTAGGCAATGATTTCTTATAAGACCCATCGACCCAGTTAGCCGGATATTAATTTATTGGAAATAGCTGTTGAAGATTAATTTTAAGAATAGAATAAATTTGGGGTTCGTTGAATTAATATTTAATAATATTAGAAGGGCAGAGGAGATATTTAATTTAAAAATTAAATTAGTTTGTTTCAATATGCAACAGATAAGGAGTAATATGTTGTATGTCGAACCTACGGTTCAGTTGAAAGTACAGTTAATCATTTAGTTGTTAAAATTTCACAAATAGCTAGCGCATCGCGGAGTGTGATAAGAGAGAAATTATGACAATATTATATTGTATAAAATGTATGATCTCATTTCTTTTCTTATTGCCATCTAATTTTGGTTAATTAAGGCTGGGTTTTGCAGGTACTCCTCGTGAGCAAACATGCCCTGCAAAAACCCCTGCATGGTCTGAGGGTTAATTATTTAACAATGCCAATACTTTATTCCCAAAAGTTGTTTTCAAGGACGGTAGAGTGAAATTAGAGCGCTGCCGTCAGATAGGACGGAAGAAGGGGCTATCCTTCGGATTTGGCCAGGTGTTTCACATAATCACAAAACACCAAAAACAATTTACTATGGTTATTGTAGGAGTATTTATTCGAATATATCTAAACGTTGTAAAAGACTTATAGGCGTGAAAGATCATTTAAATGAAATCGTTTAAAATTGGGGAGTTATTTGGGACAACCAAAGATTGGTAGAAGAGAGCATCACATTTGATAAAAAGGAAGGAATCATAGCCATAAACAAGTTGTGGAAACAACGATTTCGGTTGAAGGAAAGTTTATACAAAGAGTTATCTTTCGCTCTTTTTCAGTCATTACAGTGAGCGAGACAAAATATCTTTTAAGTTTCGTAACTCGTAGACAGTATGAAACTCCTTAAAACAAAACTAATGCGGGTATAGAAGTGTAATATGTTTGTACATTTACAAACTTGCATATGTCCATTATTATATAAATTGTATGCCTAGTGTTTTAGCACGCCATTTGTATATATAATACAAATATAGGTGTTTACTGTAAAATATAAATATCACCATACAAAATTAATAATATTTTTTGCATTTCCATACCTCCTCATGTATTTTAAACATGATTTCTTTTAAATTTGAGTGTTTTTCGCAGCGCTATCTAGTGGGAAATGCTTTAGGCCACATGGCAACACTGATTTGAAGTGACAACATTGGAAATTCTGAAACTTATGATTCGCCGTTAAGTTCAGATTAAAACGTAGGGCGAATTGACTTTTGATCACCTGGGACGCGGTTAACAAATCGGGAGCTTCAATAAAAAAAAAGTAAAAACGAATCTCCCGATTTGATAACGGTCTCTGTTGATCCCTGTCAATTTCCCATACGTTTTAATATGCGAATATATTGCGGCACGGGCCATACATGTCGAGGAACTATCAACCTCATTCTAAATTTAGTAGTAGTGTAGAAAGCGTGAGCAATAACTTCCGACTAGTCTCATTTAACCACCAACACAAACGTTCCGCTTTAAAAACTCAAGAGAGATGGTGTTAATTACCTCCCCAGCCCCAAATCCAAAGTAGTAATGTTAAAATAAAATTAAGACTTGACATTCAAAATATAAAAAATGCATGTTAAAATTTAAATATTACAGAACAAATCACTTTGTTACAGTTATTATTTGAAGCGAATATTCAGATGGTGGTCCTTAAGGCAAAAAGTGAACTATTTAATGCTATATACAGTTCTCAATAAAAGTCATAAACGCAATTTACAATAAAATCTGACAATTCACAGTATTTAATCTTCGAATGTGACGTAGAAAACTAATATTATCACTACGACGTCGCCGGTCCCATGGTGTAATGGTTAGCACTCTGGACTCTGAATCCAGCGATCCGAGTTCAAATCTCGGTGGGACCTTGAGATTTTTGTTAAATAATAATTACTACCCTTACCCCCAAACAAGCTGTAAACAATTTAAAAATGCTAACTTTTTACTTCGACACTTTATTTTCTCAATATATTTGTATTTCGTTAAGAAACTAACGAGAAGTGGAAAATTTAAAAAAAAAAAAATCGCATTGGGAATACATTTAAAAAATTAAGACAATTTGTATGAATTTTTGAATTGTAATCCTAGTATCGTATGCTTCAATTTTTTTTTCTTAAGTAGCTGCATAATCTCGGCATTCATACCATAAGAAAGAAAATTACATCGGCTTGGTGATGGACAAGTGTGTAGGTAATTAGACTGATGGTCAGTTGGCCCTGTGGCGCAACGGATAACGCGTCTGACTACGGATCAGAAGATTCCAGGTTCGAATCCTGGCAGGGTCGCGATGTATTTTTTCCTTAGTACAGTGCCACAGTCCCAGACTTCCTATGACAAAATCACACGTGGCAACAGCAGAAATGTGGTTGCCACTCTCCTAAAAGCAGATTCTTGTACAAGAAACAACCGTGACTACTCTCAAATAATTGCAAACCCTCCAAAGAGTTGAAAATAGATTTGCTTTCATTGCGTTACTATACAGTTAAAGAGTTCATGTTATCTACAATACTATAGAATTACAAATAAAATTGACACTGAAGCCTTATTTAGAAAATCATGAAGAGTTGTGTGGAATTACGCTAGCAGTATTTTCTATAAACCATTGTCCTCTCAGATAGTCTTACTTTTACTTCAAAAGAGTGTCCGGATGAGGCAAAATTAATTAACCTTTCTCTACTCACGTTCCTTTCGGAAACGTAATTGCTCTCTCGGCGCACAGAGTGCGACAAAGGAGCGATTGTTTATTCAATAACAAAAACAATAATCGCGATATTTTGGTGGTTTATTAAGAAAATGATAACACATAGCATAAAACCTATTTGGTGTTAATTGTACGATATTTGTAAAATTTACATTATGAAATGAATTGTATGCCTCTAATAATCCGATGTATCACAGTGATGATAATGATGATGGCGATAAAAAAACAAAAGAAAAAATGAGGTGCGTATGTAATATGTGTTTAATGAAACAAGATTCGTTATGATTTATTATTATTATTATTTTCTTCCATTTTCAATTTGAATGGTCAACTGTAGCAATTCTCAAACTTTTTTTCTGGAATGGAAGAAGATAAATAAGAAAAGAAAAAATAGCAATCTTTGAGAATTTTCATAATGTTGCTCCATGGTATTAAAATTATTCAGACGCTAATAAGATAAAATTGTAAGTAGCTCATGTTGGCAAAACGGTAAATTAAAACTTGATAAAACGAGTCAAGCTATCGTCTGTCTCTTAAACTTTTGTTTCAACACATTGCATAAATACTTCAGGGTAGACTTCGTTCTAAATAAAATTTGTAGTGTTTTTTTTATTTAATTGAGTTTGAATGAGTTTGTTATGTTCAAAAGTCAATAGATTGATTCTAGTTTGAAGACAAAATATTTAAGAGAAGAAATAAAAGAGGTCATCTTCGTCAACATATTATATGTTGACGAAGATGACCTCTTTTATTTCTTCTCATGAGAACGTCAACAACATCAAATCATAATTCCCACAAATTATTTAAGTGCAATCACAATACGCTCTATTTTATTCGGCCAATTTCACGTCATCGATGGTTTTGGGATTTCGTATTGATTGACTTATTTTTATTACATTAATATAAATGTAATAAACATTTTAGATGATTTTCTTTAAAAATCAGTTTGCCATTACTGTATTAATATCTTCCATTGGTTTTATAATGTGTTGTGTGAGTGGCAAAAAAGAAACCTATGTATGAATAAAAAGAATAACCAAGCAGACGACCAGATAAGCTTTTCGAGAAAAGACGAACAATCACCTTTGTTTAGATTCAAGACATCAATCTTTCGATGCCTGAAATTTGTTGTGTGATACGTATACACTACGAACGTTTTATGTTATATGTATGTAAATTGCAACGAGGAATATTTTAACACCCACGTATCAGAATTCCTACTTGTCATCGCGTTGCAGGAACGTCTATCTTTTTTCAGATAAGGCAAAATATTACACAAAGCTTTTGATTTTCCTAACAAAAGAAATATTTCCGCGTTTCACAACAAAAAATCAGAATGACAAAACAACTTCCATAATATGTCAATAAGGAGGGTGTAGTTCAACTTTACTGATAAATAATTGAAGAAGAACAACAGTAGCAGTTCACAGCTGGAAGGCTAGACCGAAAAACATTCCTTTCTCATTACTTCCGCACAATCATTTATTTTCATTTTCACAATCATTATCAATCAAACAATTATGAGCAAGTTTACTTTTTTAAATGTTGTGTAGTAATGATAATTTTGAAGTCGGTCAAGATTTTAAAATTACATGTTTATGAAAAAAATTCTTGAATTCAGAGCCCCCAGCAAATTATAAGTTATTTTATTCAACTTGACCAGATTTTTCGATTATAACTGACAAATGTATTGTTAAAAATACACCGGTTCCGATAGTTCAGCGGCAACGATGCCATTATACGGACAAAGATGGCTCAGGGCATCAATTGATGTACTGCTGCACCTTTGACCGAGAGGTCTTAGGGTTCGAGTCCCGACGGTGGCAGGATTTTCGACACTATCTGAACAGCTAGGTCGAGGCCAGCCGCTCTCTGGAGGACAATTCTAGAGGTCGGCCGCTCTCCTGGTTTTCCGTGGTTTGTTCAATTAACACCAGGCCAATGCCGGAGCAGTACCTAACAAACGGAACCGGGAGCGGTAGCTCATCAACTGATGCCACTGCAGCGCCTCTGACCGGGAGGTCCTAGGTTCCCACTCCCCACGGCGCGGGCGGCAGGATTTTCGACACTAGCTTTTCAGCAAGGTCGAATTCAGTCGCTGCCTGGAGGAGAATTCTAGCGGCCGGTTGCTCTGATCGGTAGTTTTTCGTGCTTTCTCCGATCAACACCAGGCGAATGCCGGAGCAGTACCCTATCAAACGGGCCACGGACCGCGCGCTATCTGTCCTTCCTCTTCCTAGTCCTATCCTCTCCCTTTATACACACACTTACTCTAAAATGCACTACATCACCACATATTCCGGGAGACCGGTCGGGAGCTTAGAGCTTGTCCCGGCTGGGGTAGTGCCCCGCTGGTGGGGGAGTCCTGGTTAGGGGGAAACCCCACTAATAGACGGTTGGTCGGTGCCGGATCTCGCCATCCAGCGGGGGAAGATCACCGCCATCTCCCGAGAAAAAACGTGCACTACACTAACGGGACTAATGACCAAACAGTTGACGCGCCCGGAAACACGAAAAAAAACCTAACAAACGGGCCACAGACCAAGCGCGATCTTTCCTTCCTCTTCTTATCCTTCCCTTACCGCTTACTTATACACTCTTGGAATCACGTGCACTTCACCACCACACTTGTCGGGAGACCAGATTCTTTGAGCTTGTCCAGGCTGGGACGGTGCCCCGTTGATGGAAGATACCTGGTTGAGGAAAATCTCGGCTTGCCGACGGTACGTGAGCGCTAGATCTCATCATCCAAAGTGAAGATAATTTTATTTATTTATTTATTTATTCATTTATGTTACGTCAAAAAAACAGTTGAAACTGCGTAAGACGTGCTATGGGGAGAAGTGAATTCTGTGAACAATTTCAAAATTCTGTGATCCCTACACTAAGTCATATACTACACGAATTTTGAAAAAAAAGCTCTCATGTAATAAAATCTATTTTCAAGGATAAGAAATGTTGGGCTCTTATCCTTGATGTCATTCGTCAAGGAATAATACTTCCTGCTGCAACAACATAGAAACAATAATTTGCATAACTATATTTCCCCATGAATTCTAGAAGACGTGCACAGATAATGAAGTTACATTTATCTGTGCGCGTCGTCTAGAATTCATTGGGAAATATAGTTATTAAACTGGCATAAATGGAAAACTGGCATCTTCCGTGATAGAAACATGCAGTACACGTATGGGACTAATCACCTTAGCAGATGACGCGCCTGGAATCGCTAATCAATCAGTTAAACGCTAACTTAAGACGTCTTCCTGCCCGTTCAAGTCATAGGGATGGCGTATTTTCAACACTAGTTAGAAGTGTAATAATTTATTCATTGTCTTAGCAACTGGCTGTTCCGATCTGTAGTTTTCCGTGGAGTACCCTAAATTAATAGCGTAAACGGGCCACGGACCGCGCGCGATCGTTCCTTCCTCTTGCTTGCCCTATCCTGTTCCTTACACACACACACACACACACACGCGTGCGCACGCGCACTTACAAGCACATTACATGTTCGAGCTTGTTCCGGCTGGGCCAGTATCCCATGTAGTCCAGTCAAATGGTGCTCAGAAAGGGCAAATTGCGGAAAGTTTTGGTGTTTTTTTAATATTCGGTTCCTGTCAGTTTTTGAGTTGCTGTACACGAATATCACGTTGGCGAACAACATTTTTTCCCGGAAACACGTTTTTTAAGCAAAAAATTGTAAAAATCAGAGGAGAGGATAGGACAAGGAAGAGGAAGGACAGATCGCGCGCGGTCCGTGGCCCGTTTAGTAGGGTACTGCACCGGCATTCGCCTGGTGTTGATCGAGGAAACCACGGAAAACTACCGATCAGAGGAGCCGGCCGCTAGAATTCTCCTCCAGACAGCGACTGAATTCGACCTAGCTGAAAAGCTAGTGTCGAATATCCTGCCACCGTCGAGACTCGAACCTAGAACCTCCCGGTCAGAGGCGCTGCAGTGACAAGTCTCGGTTTTAAAATAAACATAATATTTTTCACACGAAAAGTAAATGTAATGTAATGTTTATAGAAAAAAATAATTTTTACAGAAGAACAGATAACACTGCACTTCCTAACTTCAATTATTTCTTGCGGCGCACTATATTTTTGTCGGACGAGGACATCACAAAAGGAAGCGTCGAAGCCATTTACAAGTTAGCCAACTGCAAATCAACGAATGCAGGAAGGAAGTATAATGGGCTCGAGGGCACAACAACCACAGAACCTTCAGTTATGTTGCCAGCACTAGCTGTCACTTTGGCTCATCCTTAGGAAAATCGTTCTATACCGCTCTCAGTTCTTCTGATGTGTGTTTCTGTTGTGCACGTAAGTGTAAATGCATGAGTAAGGGGTGAAAGTGGACAAGAAAGAGGAACTAATATAATTATCCAGTGGTTGAATGCGTCTTAGTTGACTAGTTTGTGTCTAGAATTCGCCATCGTCGGGACTCAAACCTACGATGTCTGAGTCGCTACAGAGGCATGAGTCGTTGTTTTGAGGTGCCAGCCGCTGCGAAATTCGAACTTAAGTAGCTACGCTAGCTTAAGTAGCTAGTAGAACGTGAGAAATCTGATCACTAGAGACCGGATTTTTGTGTAATTACATATTTTTGTCTTTCTACTGTAATGATTTGTGGGACTAGCCCGCAAGAATTAATGGAACACGGAACTTTTATGTAAGCAAAGAGGAACTAAGAATGAAACAAACAATAGACAACAGCGCCGCGTAATAATAATTATTAGGAAAGTAATAGAAAACATAAGGGGCGGAAATAGGCGTTATGAACAGTGAATAGAACCCAAATTTAGGAACGTTTTAAAACAAGAATCACATTATTCGAGCCACGGGTTCCGTAAATATCATAAATTGTGTAAATTGCATGCATATCCCGGCGAAGGTTAAGAATATGGCACCCACTGTTGTACTTCTGGAAATATACAACAAGACGAGTTTTATTGAATATCCAGTGAATGCCTGGGTGGATTTTGGCCAAACTTTCAGAAATTATAGAGAAAAATATTTAGATCAGGGCAAAATTAGTCACGGCGCGGGGGAATTTATGTAAGGCTCGGAATAAATCATTATCCAGTTTCATAGCATAGCGGATTAAGAAAGAATTGAAAGAGCGACCGAAGATGTAAGTGACGTCATCACAAGTTGAGAAGACGGAAAATAAAGGTTTTTGGAAAAAGGGAATTCGGTAATGTGACGATTACAAACCGAAAGTTAGTAAAATTATGAAACAGAGAGTAAGACGCAAGATGCCCGAAAACAGTGAAAATGTAAAAGTTTTCGAACATTTCTTATGGTGATGGGCATACGTTTGATAAAAGAC
This sequence comes from Teleogryllus oceanicus, assembly GCA_964035755.1. Classification (NCBI taxonomy): domain Eukaryota; kingdom Metazoa; phylum Arthropoda; class Insecta; order Orthoptera; family Gryllidae; genus Teleogryllus; species Teleogryllus oceanicus. The sequence goes on from CAXIVR010000013.1 coordinate 59,957,037, forward strand.
AGTCACTTGGATTGTGAGGACCAACAATGGAAAAATGTGTTACAGACGGAATGAGTTCGGGTCTGATGATGATCGCACGCGTTTCGATGCTATGTTAAATTTTTGGAGAAATTTCGCGGAAGTGTTGTGCAAAAGTTATTAAGTTATTTTCGGTTATATAAAATCAATTGTTCAGATTAAGTGGAGCGAAAATTCAATTAAAGTTGTTTAGAAATTCACGGAAAAATCCGCATGGACAGTATTCACGCAAGTTAGGCGCAGGAAACAGGAGCGTCGCAAAAGCTAAATACGTCGCGAGAAATAGAAGTAACGTTTAGGGAAGACGCGATTAGTGCAAAGAACAATAATCGTGGATGCATTGGTAATTTTTAAATGGACGAGTGCATCTGGGATCTGATGGCAGCTGAACGGGAACTGCATGCATGAATAATGCACGTTACAACTAGCAACGACGGGCGCTGACAGAAGGTGACATCGCTGCGAAAAGGGAAGTGGCACGAATTGTGCAATTACTGTATTTTTTTTTGTTTGTTTACGCGCAAGTCCAAAGAAATAAAAATTCTGTCGAAGACCAAGTCATGATATTAGGTTAAGGATAGGATTTTAAAAAACGTCACGACAGAATGCGCATTCTGATGTATGTATGAGATTTTTTTGTATTATATTTTCAGTGTGCATATTTGTATTTTCTTCTCCTGTGTGTTTATGTATTTGTGTTGTTATGTTTTGCTAGTCGGAGGGGCACATTGTGCTTATGGATAGGATATCAGCAAAGGAAATCCGAAATTAAATGCATGAGTATCCCACATGGCTCATACTTGCCTTGAATCCATGTGTTTTTATTCAGTAGTTGTATGAAATTTGACCCAGGCACGAACGAAACGGACCCTTACCTCAACTCCGTATGGAGTGAGCGCGCGGACTACGTCACGTAGGAAATAAATAATGATTCGAGCTAGCAGAGGTACGGGCAACCGATAAGCGAAGGTATTGTGGCACACAATTATAAGTTAGAGCTAGGGCAGGGCAAAGATAGTGCACGTGACGAGTAGAGAATACTGCACCCGGTGCATTGGACGCCCAACGTGTGGGCGTGATTAAGTATAGAAAGAGTAACCGGAGAGAGGATACGTTGCATTGGACGCCCAACGTGTGGGCGTGATTGATTGAATAGGTTGCACTACTTACGGTTCTCAAAATTGTAATCTTCGCAAATCCTCACTCTGCTATGACAATATCCAATTTTTTCGTTGTATAGTTTTTCATATTTAGTTCTATGTAATATATTTTACATATTTTGCTACTTTGACAAAATATTTTTATTATTCTATTGATTTTCTGCAAGTTTTTAGTATTTTTTTACGAAAATATTATTGAAAAAAATTAGCATTTGTCCCTACATTATTGGTGAAATCTAAACGTGAATGTATCATTGACGCCACAGGTCGTGACCTTAACTTTAATTTCCGAGAAACTTTGGTGAACGCCGACTTTTAACACTATAGGAATATTGCATGCTGCAGTGATTGTTTGCTGGCTGTAGATATCGCCAGTTTGTAGGATGGATTGTATTGCGTCTTGTCTGAAACAAGGTGCATATAACCTTACATAAATGCATCTTAATCTGGCTACTAAACTACGGTCCTGGATTACAATAGGTGAAGATTTCACTTCGGATGGGAAGTTGTATGGTGCAATGTGGGTATCAACTTGTCTTATCCAAATGATTTTTATAACGTTTTAATTCTATTTAAAAATTGTTTAGAAAATTTAAAAATTTAATTATGCCATGTGTATTATAATTACAGTATTTTAATATTTATTTTATATTTGATTTTATTACATATTATTTCTGTTTTCATTACATATTTATGTACCCTTAAAAAAGGGGTTTAGAAAATTTATTATAAATAATTTCGAATTATGCTGTTGCGACCCCTGCCCGCCCTGCGGGATCGAGCTGACCAATCCGCTTTAGCTTCATTTCAGGGAGGCGGGACTATTCATCTTGAACATTACAAAATGGCGGTGATGGCGAGTTATATTATAGTAAATATTTGAATATAAATATTAAATCAACCAACAGTTTTACATAAATTTTGTATATACTTTTAATTACATAAATAAAGGCATGAAATTCCCCAAGAAAAAATATTTTAAAACTGTTAAAAAACGTTTTTTAAAAAAACACTGACAACGATTTTAAAGCTCCATGTCAAATTTCTCGTTTTTATTTAATATTTAATATAAAATGCAAATAATTTATACGTTTAAGTCATTTTCACAAACCTTTCCCCGAGTAGCAGCTTTCAGTTTGAAATACTTCATCATCAATTTCTCAGATGCCCCAAATTAAAATATACTATATGGTCGAACTTTAAATTTGTAATAAAATAGTTTTGATATTAAAATACTAAATAAACAAAGTTTTAAAATTTAGTCACAATAAAATTTTTTTGCAGACATTATGATTGGTAAGTAGCTGTAAGCAAATGAAATTTTATCTTTATTTTGGGACAAAATTACCTTTCAATTTTTGGGTGATTCTTTTTACATGGGTTCTTTCCCGAAATTTTAAAAAATCATATGTGATAAATTTTGGGGATTTTTGAGAATAAAAAACGAATATGACTTTATATAACATTTTAATATCTTAATGTTTGAAAAGGTGAAAAAAATTTTTTCGTCTATTGCGTGAACTTTGGGAGGAAACACACCCCACACACACACACACACAACACACACAAAAAAAAAAGTCATATAAATATATTACCATTAATTTATGTATGTTTTCCCAACAAGAAATAAATTAATATTTTATATTATTATAGCAAGTATTTTTTACATTACGATATTTTTTTTTGAGAAGGCAATGCAAAAAAATTTTTTACACGTCATGGAATTTACCCTTTTTTCAGATAACGATAAAAACATGCTTTTAATCCTTTAAAGAACACTAGAGATTCTCCTTTTAAAAAATTTTTAAAAAATTTAATTGAAAAATTTTTAAAAATTTTCAAACCCCGGAAATCTGTGTCACGATAATCGTTAAAAAATGAATAGGATCCTTCTGTAAAATAGTTGCAAAAAAAATTTTTTTATTTTCATACATTTTTACATTTCATACAAAATTGCCAATTTTTGGATATTTTTCCTCCATCTTCAGTAATATTACTGCATATATATAATTTTTAATGAATTTTAATAAATATTTAAAAAAATAAGCAATTAATTTTTTTTTTTTGGGGAAAAAATTTCATTTAAGTTATAAATATTTATGTAATTTAATTAAAGATTAATATAATTAAGGGAAATTTTTTAAACATAACAAAAATTTTTTTGGAAAGCATTGCTACTATATTAAAATAATTTTTTAAAATGTACTCCCCCTTTGATTGATAGTTTGTGTTCGTATATATATATTCACGCAGAGACGTTTTTCAAAGAAAATCTAAATAATAACGAAATAACCTCAAATTTATAATTCATTGGCTTTTGGGTCCCCCTTGGTGACCATTTTAATGCAAGGTCGGGAAGAAGGAGAAATCTGCGTATGGCTTTTGGGTTCGTAACCAAATCTTGGTCCCCTTTGGTTTCCCTTTTTTTAAGTCTTAGGATTCAAAGTGATACTAGATATTTCAACATTAACTTGGAATTTTTGATCCAGAGAGAAATGATGAACAAATGTCGGGATTTTAAAAAAAATTTCTTTGGGAAACTGATCAAAGCCCTTTGGCTATTGTAATTAATTTTCTATTTCAAAACGCCCGAAATTTTCCGGTGAATTATGTTATCGCCCAAAGGAAAGATTTCAGGTTAAAAAAAATATTTTTTGGGATATCGAAAATAGATTTTAATTGTGGAATTGACATTATTCATTGGTGCAACATACAAAAAAATGTGAATTTACTATTTGTGCTATTTTTTCTTTTCCTTCAGCCCCTAAATTTTTTCGAAACATAATTCAATCATCTTTTTTACCAAATACAATATTACTTTTCGCCCTGTCAATTGGGAAGAATGGGGTTTTTCCCATTGAAAAAGCGATCACCCGTTTGGGGAAAAGTTTACAAATATTAAATCCCAAATAGAGTAATATCTGATATTTGTTATAAAAAGGACTTCAAAAAATCATCAAATTTTTTTTTTTTCTTTTAATTTTTTCAAAAAAAGAAGGTAACTTTGGTTTTGGTTTATATTCCGGCAAGATTTTAAGGATCTTGCCCGCTTTTTGCCCCAGCACATAATAAAAGTTTCTTCATCCGGTATCTTTCCCTTCGGGTTTAAGGTAATTTTTAAATTTTAAGCGAGTTTTTTACAGTTCTAATGACCGTTTTTCGCAATCTACACCCAATGTTTTTTTTTTCCGTCAGGCATTTTCCCTTATTATTGTGCCTTCATTGTAAAACCAGACGTACTTACAAGATTTCCTTGGCCTTCCTCGTTTTCTTTTTTCGAAAGGATTTACTCAAATATAATTTTTGATATTCTGTCAGCGACCAGATACCATTGGAGTTGTTTGGATTCAATTTTGACCACTTGTCTTCAATCACTTTATCTTCTAATCTCTTCGTTTAGTATTCTATCAAACAATATTTGACAAATCGCTCAAAAATTCTTTTTACATTCAGGAGTTTATTGATCATTTTTAATTCTAATTTGATTCATACGTAAAACTTCACCATTTCTTGTATATTGTCTTTTTTTTCCCGAAATTTTTGTTTTCTAAAATATTATGAATCTACTAAAATTTCCTTCCCCTATTTTTTTAAAGTCAATTTATTAGATCCCCTGCTCTAATAATCATCCGATATATTTAAATTTCCTTTCCTACTGGAAAATACCTATTTCTGCCCCTAGTTTTCCCAAAACCCATGGTTTTGACTTTAAATTTATTTTTTTTGAGTCTCCATTTTTATGTTTTTTTTAAATTTTTGGATTAAATGTTACAGATAAAAAAAAATATTATTTTTCATTTTTTTCAAGTGATATGACCCCAAAAGCGTGAATCTAATTATAATTTCGGTTTTGGACCCGTTCTCGAAGTCTTAAACGATATCCCCCAACATTTTTAGTTTTTTGGGATTATATAATCAAACCTTCAAATTTTGTTTTCCAGTTTTTTAAGACTTTTGGGGTCCCCCAAAAATTTTGAAACTATTTTTCAACGTCAAGTTAAGGGAAAAAAGAACTGTTTCGATGAAATAATATTATATAAAAAAAAGATCTTCATTTCATCTTCATTACTAGTTTCCCCAAAAATTCAAGAGAGAGAAATAAATTTTTTTATGATGAAGAGAGGGCATGAGGTCTTTTTTTTTGGATCCGGTTGGATGGTTTAGTAAAATATTTGGGCATACTTTTTGAATGAATGATTAAAAAGAATATTTAATAATGGACTTGTTTATTAATCAATATCTTCACAAAATGTCCCTTTTCAGAATGTTAAAAAGGGGCATAAACAATATTTATTCAATAATAATCAATATTTATTATATAAATCAGGGTTTTAAAACCAAAATTTTTTTTTTTCAATTTATCACTAACTTTTTCCCAAAAAACTTATCTGCGTGACGCTTTAACAAACACTTACATATTACATTCTGAATTTTTACGATATACAGAGTAATATACGAGTATGAGAATTTTTATATAACTGCGCGAAAAAACTGCCTTTTCTGCAAAAAATCTTCGCGCTCGGGGTGACAAAAAACTGAATCAAAAAATTCAAATTGAGAAAAAAAGTCCCAACACGCAGTTTTAAAAATTTCCCAGTTTTGTGACCGGATCCCAAAAACCAAAAAAAAACGTCCGTCTGTCCGTTGATAAATTTTCGGCCAACCATGCTTTTTTTCCAAATTGGGAAAAACCCTGTCGTTTTCCCTGAGCAAGTTCGTTTAAAAATTCTTTAAATTTTTTGGGGACTATTTCTACCCTTTCCCCGACATTTTTTTTTTTCAAAAATACAAATTGTTTCAAAATTTTCGTAGGACTTTTACTTTTAAGAAAAATCCCTTAAAAAGGGTAAAATTTGCCCAAATTTTTTCAGTTAACCCCGAATTGTAAAAACAAATTTAAAGTTTTAGTTGATTTCCACAATATGGCGTCAATATTTGAAATTTTTAAAATTAATAAAAAGATTTTCTCAAAACGGTCCAAAATTTTTTTTTTTTTTAAATTTTTGGTTGGTAACCAATCACCCACCGATGTAAAAGATATTGCTCTATTCTATTTTTTTTTAAAAAACAAAAATGAAATTTTTGAAATACCTCTCACGCTTTAACACATTTGAATATTTTGAAAGATTATTTAATTTTGGAGTAAAAGTCTTAAAATAAACTTTAGGGGAATTTTTTCAAAACTCAATACATTCCTGTGAAAAAGCTTTTTTTAACGAAAAGTTGAGAAAATGTAAAAAAATGTATTTTGTGCGGCGATAGATGTCGCTGGCAAGAAAGGCGAATTTTATGAGCTGGCAAAAACCTTAAAACCAGTCCACACAAAGAAATTTAAAAACATTTCGAGAAAGTCTGTCCCATTCTGTAGCACCTCTAGTTCTTCATATTTTTGTGCAAATGAAAGCTTTTTTAATTTTTTAAAAGCAAAAAATTTCAGCTGAAAACTTGACAAAGAACAGTGAGACACAAAAAAAGAATTAAAAAAACCCCACTCATTGGGGATTAAAGGAAACAACGTCCCAATGTAAAAACCAAAACGGCCTATGAACAGGAAAATATGGAGAGTGAATGATCTGGTAAACGACCAGAATCGAAAGTACATTAAATTCTTTCCGATTTTTTAAGATTTTTTCGAAAGAGAAGGAATTTTTGGAACATTCTCGATATGTTTTAAATTTATTTTCATTGCTCGTAAATAAAAACCCTGATATCGTACGGGATTTGAAAGCTTCCTCTTTTGGGAACCACGCCCAAGCGATTGCGCTCCCAAAAACGTACGTGTTTCCCGTAACTTACTCAATTAAAATCACAATTTTGTTTCAAACTCATTGTTTTTCCGAATTTTGCAATTTAAAATATTAAAAAAATTACCTCTAAGAGACAATAAAAAAGCAAAGAAATCTCCCGGGAATAAAAATTAATTTACTTAAGAATGTTTCAGTTCAGACTATGATTTGCGTGCGCTTGTTCATGACGCTAAACCCCTTTATCGCCTCCCCAAAGGTGAATTAGCGATAAGTTGGGCAAAAGCACACCCCCGACATTCAAATTCATTTTGCAAGTAATTACAATCAAAAAAAACATTTATTGACTTCAAGAAAATCACCATCATTACCAGTTTTTTCTTTTGTTCATCTATCACATTTATATAAAATAAACTCTTTTTTTTCTCGTTTTTGAAAATTTTCTTAATATAACAAATGTTACATATTCCCACTTCATTCTTTTAAAAAACTCTCAAACACAACCGAAAATGCATACCTTAAATTATTGAAAAGGAAAAGATTAATTAAAATCTCACACATTGTCAAAAATAAAAGTTGCATGAACGGGCCCGACTAAACTCATTTTCCCAGTTCTTCAAACAAGCACCTAACTACATGACTCCCCCCCGCATCACTTATCAATGTTTTACATATTAGGAAAAAGAGGAATTTTTTAGTTTTGAAAGACAGGAATGTTGTTCAACAAAAAAGCATAAATGATTTAAAATGGGTTTTTAAACTTTTAATAGTAAGAAAAGAAAAGGTTTCGGGGTTTTGCATTTCAAACCTTTCTTTAAAATTTTAAATTTCTTACTTTTGCAAAAAAACCCAATTTCGAAAGCCCAGATTGTTATGCAAGAACAATTATGGACAAAAATTTCATTTAAAATAAAATCTTTTTTCTTTTTTTAGTTGTGGGAAAACCCCCAAAATGTTAAAATTTTAAAATTTTCGAAAATTCGGGTTTAAACCCATAAAAATTGAACTATTCACCCTTTTAAATGTTTTTTACTCATTTTTACCAAAAAATTAGGGCCTTTTGAAAAATGTTGAAAATTCCAAAAGGCTTCGAAAACCCCCAAATTTCAAAGACTTTTAAAAATTTAAGCCAACTACTCAGAAAACGGGGTTTCTTCAATTTAAAGGATCATGTGGTTTAGGCCAGTGGACACAGAGGGGTTGGAGGAGGGTTTTGGGATAAAACCCCCCACCCCAAAGTATTCTTTTTGGCGAAATCGTTTTTTCCGTTAGAATAACTTTTTATTGTATACGCACGAAATATGATTATTAATACGAATATACTACTTAACTCGTATATTCGCGTATACGAAAAATAAAAACAGAAGTACAATTTTTGTTTTGTGCTGAGAAAACAATTATCATAGTTAAAAATCCATCTAAAAGTATTACGGTTTCCCAAAAAGGTGATACAAAAACATACGAGAATTTTCTGCATTACGTTTCTTTTAAAAGGTGAGTTTATTTAATAAATGATTCATATTCAAAAATAATTATTTATCTAATAAAAAAAAACAAGTAATTTGTCACAATCTGGGCAACGTTGTAAAAGCACAATTTTGATATCAATTATTTAAAAGGCCCAAAACCCTTTCCCCTCATATTGACTTACGTAAATATGACAGCGGTGACAAAATAAAAGCGGGGGGAATACACGACCCCAAAGAACCCAACTGAAAAACCCTTTTTTTAAGTTCAGGGGTGAGCAACTGGTCTAAATCGAACGATGGGGGTTTGATTCCGCCAAAGGGGAAACTTTTTTAGTATAATTAATACGGTTATCAGGTCACAATATGATATACGAAACGGGAAAAACTTTCCCCTATTTCTTTTCCCCAAAAAAAGTGACGGGTTTTTGGAAAAACTTGTTTGAAGTGAATGAAAAATGTATGTCAAAACGTTCACTATCTTTTAAGCGAGGTTAGGTTAAATTTTACTAACTAAATATAAATAAATACCCCGTTGTATAAATATTTTTAATAAAGGGATCAAACTAATTACACATTATATAGTATAAAAGTTCAGCAAAGATCTTATAAGCAATAAATAAATACACTATTTTCCGCAAACATTCTTATCTTTTAACCCCGACTTATAAAAAAGAACCGGGAAAAGAAGAAAAAGGCATCGCGTAGAACTCGATCCTCAATTCCGATTTAAAAAGGGGTTAAACGATTTCAGCTACAAAAGAGTTTTTTTTTCAGTAATCTGAAGCCTTAATGTATCTACGAATCGAAATATTTTTCTGTAATTTTTCCATTTTTCTGGAGTAACATTTAAGACGAAATAGAAAACATATTCTCTAAACATATTTGTTCTCAAGCATACAATTTTAAAATGCAATATTAGGGCAACTGATTTTTTAACAATACATGATAATATATTTTTTATCTAATCCGTTATATATTTAGAATTTTATAATAAATTTAAATTTTATTTAAAAAAACGACATTACCCCGACATTTTGAGATCCGAAATTCGCACCCCCTTTTTTTCCATATTAGACTAAATGACAGGTGATTTGTGCATTGGGTCACCCACACAAGCATGGGGAATAATCATTGGATATAACTAAATAATTAAAAATTCCCTTTTTTTCTTTTGGGAAAAATTTGGGGCTGATTGAATGGTCCCCCCTTTGTCTGGGTTCACACTAAAGATAAGCCGTATCAAAAAATTTTTATTTAAAAAAAGATAAAAATAAAAAAATTGATTTTTTCACATGCCACGTCAAAGCTTTTTTATGTTTTGGGGTTCAAAATTTTGAAATGGCCCCCCCACCGAAACTTACATTAAAAATTTTTAAAAACATAAAAAAATAAAATTTTCAATTTTTACAAAAATTAAAGGGGTGGGTTTTGTTGTTTATCACAAAGGACAAACACAAAAAGGTAATTTTAAGAGTTCGTAATAGTTCTAAGGAACTTTCGTTCGTGTAAAAAGACATTCCTTTCAATTAATAAAAAAAAAATTACCTTTATTTCAAAATTTTTTAATAAACAACAGACTTTTCAGGGTTTGATTATCTTTTAGAACTGTTAAATATGAAATTAAGTGATTATAAACTTGGTACAGACTTTTTTTTTTTTTCTAACGATTACAAAAATGTAATGATATTCAATTGAACACTGTTAATATTTTCTTTTTTTAAAATTTTGTTTCCCATTCTTGGGAAAACAAAATACCGCACACAACAATATAATCCCTTATCGTTTACAAAAACAAGTTTTTTTCCCAGAAAAATTTTTGGGAAAGTCTTTCTGTGATAGTGATTAATGTGTTTCCCGGTATCAGGGAAAAAAAAATAATTTGGGGGATTTTATTAAAGGGCCATTCCCCATCTACAGGGGTTTTAAACCACGGGGTATCCCCGGGGTTTTAAACACCGATGAGGGGTGAGAAAATTTATCTTAAATTTATTTTCTTATGATGACAACATTTACTTAGGGTTTAAGCAAACTCACATTCTGATAAGAATGTGGGAAACATCAGCGATATATTCTATAGTTGATTCTGTTTGAAATATTTATTGAATGTTTTTGTAGGGCTCCGGGTAGCCCATCCTGCGAAATGCTATCTTGCCCCCCCCCATATTTGGTGATTCCACATTTCCCATAAGACTGAACTGTAACTCGTCGGGAAAAACCCCGTCTGTACAGAACCCCCATATTAAGTAAAATACTTTTGATTTTTAAACCCAAATTTAAAAAACTAAGAGAATTTCCCGGGCAAATTTCTCGTTTTTCATGAAAAATTGTAACCCAAACTTGAATGTTATAAAGCTAACAATATTTTAATTATCTGCAAAAGTTAATTGATTGCTTCAAAGAAATTATAATGCTTATATTAAACAACAAGTAGTTGTACTACAACAGCAATTTCTTTTTTTCTCTAATGTCATGCCAAATATACTATTTCATGAATTGGGGAAAAAAGTTTTCAAATAAAATTATTTTTTTGTGTTTTGAAAAAATTAACTTTTTCAATTTTCAAAAAAAATAATTCCCCCCGAAAACGACGACCAGGGGTGGGCAGATAGAAGAGGCCTGGTCGTCGTATGATGGGACAAAAATGGCCCTTTTTTGGCCCAAGTCTTTTCAAAAATTAAAATTTTAAATTTAAAAAAATTAAATTACTACTGAAATCCCCCATAACAAAAAAAAAAAATCACCTTTGTTTGAACTCACAACGTTAGGTGACAGGGACCCGCGTTAACCATTCGGCTAAAGCGGGTTTTTTTTCAGTTGATTTAGAAAAAAATTAAAATAATAAACCTATCTAAATAGAACAAATCTTTCAATATATTTTTTTTTGTTTTCAGAGGTCAACCTTTTAAGTTTAAATATACTGTGAAAATAATATAATATAAAAATGTATAATATAGGGAATATTAAATATATTAATATAATATAATTTTATTTTAATAGAATGCGAACTTTTCATAGAAAGAAAGTACAATATTTTTTCTTTTTCCCCATGGGACTTCGACCCTTTTTAATAAACTGGGAAAGGGGTAGCAAATTTTTCGAGACGAGCCTAATGTCTAGAAGTAGGAAGTTTAGAGAATCTAGTGATGCTAAAAAAGGGGTACTTTTTTACCCGTTTTCACGAAACTTATGTTGAAAAAACTAAAAATTTCGAAAATTTCCATGATCTTTTTAAAAAACTTATTTTGGAAAAAAATTTCAAGGGAAAAAACTCAAATTTCAATATTTTTGTACGAATACTTACGAAAAATCAGTTTTAACGAAAATGGGCCGCAAAATTTCTTAAATGCACTTACTATCCCAAAAAAAATGTAATAAAAAATTTTGGAGCCATTTGTTTGAACATTTTAAAATGTCCAGGGGGTTCAAAATTCCCCAATTGAAAATTGTTTCAAATTCAAAACGCTACGACATCAGAATGATTGGGAGTATCAATTTTTGGGGAAAATCGGCTGAACTTTAGCCGAGGTTCAGGGGCAGATGGACAGACATTTTACCGTCAGTGATTTTTTGCATCAACCACCCACAAAAATGATTCTGGCCACCAGATTTAGGGTTTTTTTTAAAAAAGTGGTTTATCCATTTTTCGTCCAAGGGGCCCTTAATTGCGTTTTTTTGCAGACAATTCCCGTTTTTTGGGAGCATTACGTAACTTTCTACTCCTAAAAGAAAATGCAATTGTCAAATATGGGGAAAATTTTTTATGGGTTTGGAAAATTTTTTTTGCCCTGCAAAACAATTTTTTAAAATTTGGAAAAAATTTTTACAATTTTTTTAACTTTTTTAGAATTTGTTATACCGAGAAGAAGAGTAAAAAATTCAGAAAAAGAAACAGATTAGAATTGTAACGTTGAAAATCCCAGAGATATTAATAAAAATGACTTTTTTCATAATTTTAAAACGGATAGATTGAAGAAAAGGAAAATAAAAAGAAAGAGTTCGTTTTCAGAAAGTTTCAATAAGCAATATAAGCATAATGTAACATACCCTCCAGAAATATTGGATTCTCATTGGATTAGAATCCCAATGAACTTCTATATAATATTAATTTTGAAAAAGAATACTTGATTTAGAAGTCAGTTGTTTTTAATTTTTTTGGGGACCATGCGTACACAGGTCCTTTTCCCGAAGGCTAAAAAAAAATATATGTTCGCAAGTCTTTTGGAAATATCTTTTTGGTTTGACAAAAGCCAATTTTCCCTTAAAACCCCTAAATACCTTTTTTGATATCATTGTTTCTGTAAAGGGGGGCATTCGAGAATGTAAAATATAGTAAAATATTTAATGAAGTCTTTTAAATAAAAATTAGGCCAATTATTTTCCGTCACCCTCAGCTTAAAAAAATGGAAAAATTTAATGAAAAAACATTATTAAATTCAGTGGTATCAGTTTAATAAATATTTTATTTTTCCAACGAAAAAAGAAAGTGTGAATAAAAAATGTATTGGCTACAATGAATATCATTGAAATTTGAAATCTCTGAGAGAGAAATATTAAGTTATAAATAATAATCAAATGACTATGAAAATTTCATTTTTTATTAAATAAATTTCCGTTTTTTAATACTATTTTGCCAGGAAAAAAGTCCCTTTGGTTTTATTAGGCAACGATTATTGAAAATCGAATTTAAAAATGTAAATTTTTTTTGACAAGAAGTTGTTGTTTTTGTATATATTTTTTGTTTTAACTATAGGGCAAAAACACCACTGTGATTTTTTTGTTTGGGGTTTTCTGTAGGAGAATCGTAAAAACATCACGAAAAACACATCATGTCCAGGCGGCCCGCGGGCCCCGAACCCCGGAAGCCCCTTGTCCCATTTCCTCTTTCTCCAGAAACCTTGACATCATATATCCAAAATCAAATCATCGAAAATATCCAATTTCCATCATTTAATTAGTTTTTTTTTGTCCCCACTGGGGGTAAGTGAAAAGAAACCCCCTATAAGGGGAAAGTTGGCGTTGAGGGAAAAGAAAGACATTTTATGGTAATATCTACTTTATCCCAAAATTTTATCCCAAGTTGATTTTGAGTGCAAACAGAGTGGCAGAATTTTTCAAATACAAAGGGTCATGCCCCCTTGTGGGCATGCCCGTGGTCCCAAACCCAAGGCAAAAATTTTATTCACCTTCGGGCGGGGACTGCCACCCCGCACGGACATCTCTGCAGTTACCCCCCCTATCCCCAGAAATGAAGAACAGACCTACTTAAAACATGCCTGATATAATGAAAACCGAAAAAGGCAACTTTTGACTATAAAGGGGACTGGCTACGTTCCCCAAATCTTTTTAAAATTTTTAGCTATGGTTTAAATCTAATATGGGGAAGGGGATGATTTAACATGCCTTTTTTAACTAATTTTGCGTTTTTATGTAACACTGTCTTTGTATTTTTTTTATTTTAAAATTAGGGATTTTTACTGTTTTTTCTCAATCTTTAATTAATAAAAAAATTTTATTTGACTTTTTTACAAATTTTCAGAAAATTTTTGGAAAAATATTGCATATGTAATTGAAAGATATTTACAAACAGTTCTTTTATATTTTAAAAAAGGTATGAAGTTTCATTTCGGAAAAAAATAAAGACTGTAGTTTAGCAGATTTGAGAACTTGTGATCCCCTTGAATCTCTTTGTTTTCCCCTTGATCAAAAACCCAAAATTTTTTTTCGGTTCGATATGCATTCAAATTGGGATCTTAGACACAAATTATTTGTCATGCATATCTTTCAATTCTAAAATTATTTTAAAAATAATCATTAGAAAAAAAGGACGGGGTGTTTCCCGTGAATAAAAAACCTTTTTTCTTCAATATCGATAACCGTTGGTTTCGGATGTTTGAATTAGAGAGCTTCTTGAATGAAATAAACACTCCAGAAACTGTTTCTGGGGGCATACAAAACCTAACATAAATTGGGAAAAATAACATTCGAAACACGTTTCGCAAAAATTTTAATTGGGAAAAATTTTCCCGGAATTGAAATTTTTAACTAAATACTCAATCTCTTTAATTTATTCAAAAAGTTTTTTTTCTTTCTTAAAAGCTGTTTTAAGAAAATTACATTGTTCTAACATTTTAAAGTTTTTTAAAATTTTTTCTTTTTTTTACGTGGTTATTCAAAATATTTAAGAAAATATTTAACTCGGGAGATTTCAAAATTAAAAGAATTAAAAAATTTCTGTTTTTATTATTTTCTATTTATTTTAGATACATTATTACATTTTTGCCATTAATATATGCAATGTGATATGTTAAAAAAATTAATTATGTTAGCGCCTATTCAGCCATATCAGATGTGTACTTTTTCCTGTATATTAAATTTTTTAAAAAAATAAAAATATCACTGGGAAGGGGTAATTAATCTTTCAGCGTGTAACAGAAAAATAGTAACTTTTGAAAAATATATGAAGAATAAGACAATTATATTTTCGAAATATTTCTAATGAGAGGTTCCCTAGTTCCTTTTCACCGATTATCACTATAAAATTGCATCAATTTTACAAATAGTCTAAACAATATTAACAATAGCAATTTTGCAATGATAATCTACTTGGGACACCCGGCAGTGATTTTTAATTGATTAACGAAATCACTGTTTGCATGCACCTGCTCATATAGAAAAATGGGCGATTACATTTTCATAATGCGTAATAAAATGTGTGTATTGCTTGCATTTCCTTAATAAAGGCGTAATAATGTCAAAATACAAGTTTTTAAATACGTGAACATGAATTTCAATTTGCTTGATAGGAAATGTCTATATTATGTAAATGTATTATATTGTGTGTTTCCGAAAATGATTATGTAATAATTAGTGTTCCTTGCTTTAGAACCATTAGCATTTTAAAATAGTTTGTAAGAAACAAAACTTTCAATACTATTAATTTAATTTGCCACAAATTTCTCAAAATATTAGATACCATAAATTAGAGTTAATTTTCATGGTAAAGAACTCGATAAAAAATGTCACAGCCCTATCCCGTGACCCGCTGCCCCTTGGTTCGTCAGCGTCCACGGGGTTCAGGGCCAACGTCCAGTGCAATTGGCGGAGTGATCCTCGCGCCCGCGCGCACCAATCCGTTTCGTTTCTGTGCCCTCTCCTGTTACCTCCTCTTACTTCCTCTCACCCCTCCCTCTCCTGTTACCCCCTGCTCACGTTAGCGAGGCAGCGTCACTGACCTCAGAAATTGCTCCGCCCTTTGCGATAACTAGGAGGAAAATTTTCGAGGGGAGGAAGGGGGACGTGTCTGAAACTTGGAGCAAAAGCCAATGATAAGAGCGGATACGCCTCGACGCCAGGATTGGTCAAGTGTCCAGCGATGGTTGTCCAAGCTGTGGAAAAGCCAGATTTGGCCGCACAAGGCATCGCCCATATTCTGTGAGAGTGGGTATACATATTTTGACGTTTCATTCTGCATATTTTTCCGGTCCCTACTGATCACTATATCACGAGACAAGGTAATGGATACACACGCCCGGTAAAATTGACTCCTAACACGAGTGTAAAAGAGCTCTTTTCCTCAGGGCCTGCGAAAGGTGTTCCTTCTGCCAATGAGAGAGTACCTTGAAAATCATATCTTCGAGAACCTGGATTTAGTACTGTTTTGACGATTTTCGGCGTTGTAGATTTGTGAGAGGTTTGCATCCCGTTTTCCCCAGAGGTGCGGGGCGGTGGGAAAAAGCAAGTGGTGGATAGCTTGCTTAAGGGCGATATAAAAGAGACGTATACTGCGATTTAAATATACTGGCGCTTCAAGGACAAGAGCAGGTCGGGGTAGGGAACGTTGTCATTCAATCGTGAACTTCAACAGAAAAAATTAAGTCAGAACTAATTGGATGACAGTGTCCCCTTCCATCAGGCTCGTAACCTTGAAGTGACACTATATTTAAATGGGAGTGTTGTGCTGGAGTGTCCTATATTTATTGATGAGGAAGGGGTTTGACATTACTTTTCTCTTTGTCTATTGGCTGTTCTCTTGGTACAAGGAATATAATGCGATATTGTTCTCTTTTCCTTGTTTAATAATTAGCAGTGCTACTGCGACAGTGATTTCCTTTGGAACTTGTCTCAAACGAGAAGGAAACGTAAATGACTATTACAACAAAACAGCAAAAATTAAGCCACTTTTTAAAACGGGGAACAAAAAAGAAATTAAAAAACGACAATTTCTCTTATGTCAATTTTCTCAAAAATATTAGAGAGGCTTTTCTATACGCGAATGGAAACTTTTCTCAGGAAAAAGGAAGCGTTTCCAGACTCAAAACACGGTTTCAGAAAATCAAAATGTACGGAAACTTCTATTTTTTCTTTCCTTAAAGATGTTGCTTCATCAATGGACCAAAATGAAGAACCCATTGGAATATTTTTAGATCTTTCGAAAGCTTTTGACGTTATTAACCATAACATTTTGCTCTCAAAATTACCTTTTTATGAAATTCGTGGTATTGCCCTAGATTGGATAACCTCGTACCTTAAACATCGATTTCAAAGAGTAGAAATACCGCACTGGCACGAAAGGAATTATTTACTTATTTATTTACTTATCTTTCTAATTCTTTGCCAATTGAATATTGGGTCCCACAAGGTTCGATCTTAGGTCCTATCCTCTTTCTGTTGTACGTAAACGATATGCCCTCATCTATTAAAAGTGGAAGAACAGTTCTGTTTGCCGATGACATGAATGTTCTTTGCAAAAAAGAAACAGTAAATAGTACAATTTCAGAAGTTTCAAATTGGTTTTGTAATAACAAATTAATAGTAACGAAGGAAAAACTGTCTCAGTGCAATTTTGCGTTTCAAATCGGCAATCGTATGCCCATTAAAAATTAACAATATGCAATTAGCTGATGTTAAGGTAACAAAACTTCTAAGTCTCTCAATCCAAACAAACCTCAAATGCAATGCACATATAACAGAATTAAACACTAAATTAATCTCATTATGTTATGCATTCAGAATTCTTTCTAATTCTGTCAGCCTTCATGCAGCTCGTTGCGTGTATTTTGCAAATGTACATTCCCGCCTGAGATATGGCATAATATTCTGGGGAATCTCATCATTTAGTTCTCAGACATTTAGATTGCAAAAGAAAAGTATCCGAATAATGAAAAAATGCCATACACGTGATTCCTGCAAGCCTCTTTTCATTGAGCTTGGAATCTTACCATTGCCTTGCCTATTTATTTACGAATCTGTACTACGTGTCAAAACTGACTCACTTAACGGCGGGAACATATTTTCATGTAATACTGATATTTATAGTTACAACACTCGACGTAGAAATCATGTTCATCAAGTGTCAGTATCAATGGCTCACTACAAGAAACCCACATACAATACATGTACGTTACTTTACAACGCATTGCCAGATGAAATTAAACAATTAAAATTGGTACACAAATTTAAGTTAAAAGTAAAATCTATCCGGGAGACAGGTCGGGAGCTTAGAGGTTGTCCCGGCTGGGGCGGTGTCCCGGTTCGGGAGAAACCCCACTAGCCGACGGTAGGTCGGCGCCGGATCTCGCCATCCAGCGGGGAAAGATCACCGCTCATCTCCCGAGATAAAAACATGCACTACACTAACGGGAATAATGACCAAAGCAGTTGACGTGCCCGGTAACACGAAAAAATCAAATCAAATCAATCATAAGAGAAACGACGGAAAACTATCGACAAGAGCCACTACAATTCTCCACCAGACAGAAGTGTAATTCTGACATACTGACTATTCTAAATATGACTCCAGAACCGCACAGAGATACTAGTGGCAACAGTTGTCCTGAGCTACCTCAGCCGGTCATTCAATTATTGGATTTGATACTATTTAACTTGTTACGTGCAATCAATTATTATATCACAGAAAATGCTAATCAATATTTTATTTTTATTTTTACTGTTCACATGAAAACCTAATGGTGCTAAAACAGCACTAACTTTATCGCCCGTTTTTTAACGCAAGATTACGCGAAAAGTTTTGTCAAAGTCGATCACATTTTCGAAAAATTGTACGTCACCTTATTTCAAAATCTATCTTTAAGGAACAGATTACATTATGGAGAGAATCCCTAATTTTAATATTTTAGTTGTAGAATGACGCCGAAAAAAGTTGACCTTTTCCAATTTTCGAAAAATAGGGTTTTCAACGAACACGAGACCTGCCCGTCATACTATCCAATAACAAAGTTTAACAAAAAGTTGGTTTTTAATTTTAAATTGCCTCGGCTTCATGTAATTCCCCAAAAGGAAAATTTCGATTTCAAATTCCAAGGGGTCGCGACAGAGTTAGGCGATTGAAGAATATCAATTTTGGAGAAAATTAACTGAATGGTTTAGCCACTAGCACCTACAGACTGACGGACAGATAAAAGTTTTGCCGTCAATCGATTTTTCGATATCAAGGACCCACAAAACATGGATTTTGGCCACACCACGTATCTCTCTACTCCGTAGCGAGAAATTAAAAATTCTTCTTTCTTTCTTTCTTTCTTTCTTTCTTTCTATTGGAGACATCGCGAGAAAAAAATCACACATATCGAGCCAACGAACGCGGCTTGCAAAAGGAAGGCCACCGTTACCGGTCTGGAAGGTCAGCTGGCCCGAGCAGGGTGCCGGTTTTCCTCGTATACTCACTGCCTCTCAACTTGGCTTCACCATTCGAGATCGTACTACCACTATGGTACCCGATTAGAAGGTATTCTAACCCAGAGGTGGATCCAGAAACCATTACAAGGGGAGTAATTTCGAGTTAGACACCCCCTAAATACATTTGAAATTTTTTTAAAAAGAATTGAAGAACTACCTATTGTTAGATTGAAATAAAAACCGTGGATTTATGGTGGGATGCTTGTTTGAAAGTGATGCAACTAATTTATTGTAATTATTGTTTTGAATACATCGAGAATAATGTTGACATACAAGAACAATGTTGGCTTTGAGAGAGAGGCATTTCCGTCACTCCTGGAGCCGCTTTTGTTTCAAGGACTAGCGGAAGGCAAATACAGTCGATTCCAGTAACAATGGACCTCTCGGATGTACCATTTTTGGTTGACTGTATCAGATTCACTATATTTGATAATTCAAAACTAAACTAGTTTCCCTCGGTAATTGATTTTGTTATTATGAGTTTACAGATTGCCATTATGACTCAGCGCTTTGACCGGGAGGTCCTACGTTCGAGTCCTGACGGCGGCAGGATTTTTGACACTAGCTTGTCAGCAAGGTCGAATTCAGTCGCTGTCTGGAGAAGAATTCTATCGATCAACACCAGGCGAATGCCGGAGCAGTACCCTACCGAAACGGGCCACGGACCGCGCGCGATCTGTCCTTCCTCTTCCTTGTCCTATCCCCTCCCTTTACACACACACTTACACTACCATGCCCTACACTGCCACATATCCCAGGAGACCGGTCTGGAGCTTAGAGCTTGTCCCGGCTGGGGCGGTGCCCCCCTGGTGGGAGAGTCCTGGTTAGGGGGAAACCCCACTAACCGACGGGAGGTCGGCGCTGGATCTCGCCAACCAGTGGGGGAAGATCACTGCCATCTCCCGAGGGAAAAACATGCACTACACTAACGGGTCAAATACCTAAGCTGTTGACGCGCCCGGAAAGACGAAAAAATCAATCAATCAATCAAAAACGTTCTAACGAAAGACAAACACCGCCAACTCCAAAAATATAATGTTCTCTACACTTGCAGGAATAATTAAAATGCCAGTTTGTCTTTTGTTTAATTTTGTCTTTTCAAGTATTTCCTGGCACGCGTATATATTGAAGAATTATAAATGTTTAAATATTGATTGCCTCATACTAAGTGACTAGAGATGTTGTCAAGACTTTGAATGAGCATGATAGGTTTGGGAGAGTGTTTTGAAGGCATAAATTGATGTGAACAGGTTAAAAGGCCAAGGGGATATTTCGTCTTGTTTAAAGCAACATTAATCCTTGTGGAGATCAGCTTGCAGATACGGTACCTGAATATAATAATAAGAGCATTAAACACCAAAAACATGTTCATTGACTATGCGAGTATAATCCCGCGCGAGACGGACACGTAGAAGTACGTTCCTGCTCATCTCATAGAACATGTGTTTGACGAAATTTAAATTAATAACTCACTCGAACTAATAATCGTTGATGAAGGGAAAAAAATGTATACCATAGGTTGATTGATAGTTGTTTTTTTCATGTTTCCGGGCGCGTCAACTGCTTTGGTCGTTAGTCCCGTAAGTGCAGCGCATGTTTTCTTCTCGGGAGATGGCGGTGATCTTCCCCCGCTGGATGGCGATATGTGGTACGGGATATGTGGTAGTGTAGTGCATGTTAAGGTAAGTGTGTGTGTAAAGGGGAGAGGATAGGACAAGCAATGGGAAGGACAGATCGCGCGCGGTCTGTGGCCCGTTTGTTGGGATACTGCTCCGCCATTCGCCTGTTGTTGATCGGAGAAACCTCGGGAAACTACCGAGCAGAGCAGCAAGCCGCTAGACTTTTCCTCCAGACAACGACTAAATTCGACCTAGCTGAAAAGCTAGTGTCGAAAATCCTGCCGCCGCCGTCGGGAGTGTAACCTAGGATCTCCCGGTCAGAGGCGCTGCAGTCACATCAGTTGATGCACTGAGCTACCTCTCCCGGTGTATACCATAGGTAAAAATGCAGTTCAATGCAATGATCCGCTTTTGACTTCATCCATTCAACAAACGTCTTCTCAAACAGACGCGTGAATTACGGAAATTCTCAGCGCGTGTTCAGATGCTATGCGATTTGACGACACAGCCAGAGCTCCATGCTGCGATCCGTTGGCCAAGTAACAAAACGTGTGTTTTGGCATGAGGGCTTTTTACCTTATTCAATCAAGTTTTTTTGTTGTGGAATCCATTCAATTTTCAGATACTTATTAAACTATCTCGAACTCTCGAAAATGAAAAATGCTTACAACAATCATTGACTTACGGGTGAGAAATGTTGGGTCGGGTTGTCAAGTCTCAAGAATTCTCTAAACGGTAAAATTGTCCTAAATTATTAAAATTTTCCAGTTTGCTAGTTTGTGGTATATTTTAACAGTTAACATTTCCTAAAAATGAATTGATTATGTGCATGTTTTTAAATGTTTCAAAACTTTATCTAACAACAAATAGTTTTACATTTTATATATAATAATTATTATTGTTATTATTAAGAAATAAAATTTCCTTACCCAATTTTATTTCATTTTTTATTTATTTATTTATTTATTTATTTATTTATTTATTATTTATTTATTTATTTATTTATTTATTTTTTTTTTTGGTCCAACAAGTTTTATTTTTGCTTAAGTTTTTGTTTTTAGATGAGGTCGAATCGCTCCAATCGGGACAAGCTCTAAGATTCCGACCGGTCTCCCAGCAAGTGTGGCAGTGTAGTGCTTGTACGTGTAAGTGTGTATGTAGAGGAGAGGAAAACACAAAGCAAAATCGGAAGAAATAATGAAAAACTACCCATCAGAAGCCGGCCGAAAGGTGCTGGAGAGACGGCAAGTGGTTACAAGCAACGAGGCACTAAACGCGTCATGATCACGGAATAAACACGAATAAAAATACAACAATTCATTCAGCAACTAGTTTAGAATGTTAAGTTGTAATGTATGAGAACATATTTTGCAAGCCAGCGACGTTAGGAGCAGGTTTTCAAATTTGTACGAATGCAACATTATAAATAAGATAACATAAAAATATTATGATGTAACAGGTTTTTGACATTGTGCCCGTTGGTCGGTTTTTCGGTTTACACCCATTCACTCAATGCAGTGACTGAATGTGTGATAACACAATTAATCGTGCCGAAAACGGCAAATACTTTATAAAGCACGTCATATAATACCATTTTATGAACGATTTCTTTCAACGAAAAAAATCATTTTTAATGCAGATATTCAAAAAAGTGTTTTACACACCAATTTCTTATTCACCAATTTCTTGTACACATCAAGTTGCCATTTTTTTCACAAGAGACTGATGTTATAGTTACTATGTGGTTTTGCGCGGGGCAGACGAGAAGTTCGTTCACATTTCTAGATTCCCTTCCAGCCCTTGTACCATGAACTTGTTTAAACCGACGCAATGGCTGGAACGGGTTTGAATGACCTTGTGCGGTTACGCATACTGGCTTCTATAATGCTTCCTCCGCTATGGAGTAGGCCTAGTAGCAAAAGGAAAATAAAAATTATCTTTAGTTGGCATGCGGGCGATACGACATAAGAAAAAACAAGACCTTGGGGAACGCCATAGTTTAAGGAAACAAGTTCTCACCCATATAAAAGGAGATGAACTTGTATCGGGAGCAGTCAGTACAGTGTTACACACCTTAGCCGTTGTGTGAAGCTGCTCCAGTTAAACGTTCAACTGGGTTTCAAAAAATGTTTTCCGTTTGAGCATATTGTGTTTACACAGTTATTAAGAAGTGTGTGTAATTTCTGTCTCACGGTAGTGGCTATTGCGTTGTGTTTTCTTGTAATTGCGAGTGACTTTCAGTAATGTGTTACGTATGCCGGCCAAAACTGTTGCGGTAGTTGGTGATACAAAGTGGATTATACAGGGACATTTCAGTAAAGCATAACAATTAATTGTTAGATTATAAAGGAAAGGTCAAATTTACTTGACTTTGAATGTTGTGACTCGCACATTTAAAAATTTTAGGAATTTTTATTCAACTTGATTTATTTACTTTGCATGTTACCGTACTTAATGTTTCGAAATATCCAATTTCAAAACATGTCCAGGTGCAAAATAGAGAAAAGTTCGAAAACGGTTGAAGCTGAGTGTTTACAGTAACTTTATAGTTAATATATTCAGTACCAATTAATGAACCAAAAACGTTTCTGTATTTTTGTATGTGATTGTTCATGTTTTTGTTTCGCGTACTTGTGAAAACAGTTTTGTAGTTTCATAAAATTATTGTAAACGAAAGTAAACGCTGTGAGTACTGGTATTTACTGTGGGAATTCTGATTGGATGTTGTTGACGTTCTTAAAGAAGAAAAGATGACCTCTTTTATTTCTTCTTACTGGTATTTACATCAAAGAATCACGCAGGATAAATGCAAATATTTAACTGACAAAGAAAAACATGTAAGAAATTTAATTCAACTCATTGGCGGAAGGTAGTGTATAATGTGCATGTTAAGTATGAGAATCGAAGATAGTAGTGCAAGAGAATCACAGTAATTATATGTGCATTTTCTCTGTATATCGATTTTTCAAATGTTTGACATATTTTATCTTTACTTAAGTTTCTGTTCAAATCATTGTTTATAATTTGAATTACTTTTGTTTGAAACCAGTGATACATGCACGTACTCTGTGCATTGTTTAAATCTGTTAGTCCTGTCTCTTCATTTAAACACACGAATGCTGTTTGATCGATTGATGGTACTAAACATGCGGATTTTAAAATCAACTGTTTCCTTCCTTTGGGTTAAATTTAAATTTTAATTTCTGCTATTAAAATTAAATTTTTTTTTTTTTTTTTAATTTTATAATAATACGATTGTGTAATTATGGTGAAGAACTCAATAGGGATCTCACCAGCTGTCACAAAAATATTGCGAAATCCCCTTCATTGGAGATTACTGAATTTAGCAATGTAGGATTTGACGTAGACGATTCTGAAATTACAACTCTAAGAGAAGCAAATAGTAGAAACACCTATTGGATACCGGAAGATCTGAAAACGAGAGTCAAACCAGCTCGTATTGATGTTGTGATTGGTCGCCCTAACGTGTGCACCAACGCAAAAACTGTGCGACTTCAGCTGCCGCGAGACAATTACCGTATCGACTGGTTGACAAACGGCTCTCTTTTGCTCAAATCCAGCACGACACGCGGACACATTCAAGAAAACGCGTTTCCTCCGCAGCATTTCTGCTTGGACAGTTACGCTACCGCCAATGGCACCCGACAGTCGGCCATCTTGATTTGCGGTGCCTGTAATCATGTTCGTTGTGTGAAAAAATGCTGCCCGATGGGAGAAGCTGTAGTGTGTGTCAAGTTCAGATGTAAATGTAAATCGTACAACGCTACCTGGAGCCCATTCCATCCACAAATACCTCTCCCTGACGAGGACTTTCCATACGAGGTGGTAATCGACAAGAACATTCCATGCTCCGAAGATTATTACAGCAACTACAATGTGTTTATCGGGAGGCCACCCTATATGATTCAACGCTTTTGGGAGAAATACCGGGAGGAAGGTAAAATGTGTGCTGACACCATAGCGGGATTGTGGGGAGATCCTACTATGGGTATGCGGCGTTGTATGAGAAAACCTCCATTCAAGCAGGTATTCACTATTTTTATTTTATTAAATTTATTTTTTCATTTAATTTGGGATGCACTTGGATAAAAAATTGATTAGTAAGTTGTCCTCTATTATCCATATGCTGTGATGGTTTTCCAAACAGTTTACATACCTTTCCTCTTCCTCTCCTCCTCTTCTTCTTCTTCTTCTTCTTCTTCTTCTTCTTCTTCTTCTCCTTCTTCTTCTTCTTCTTCTTCTTCTTCTTCTTCCCCAGATACCTCTCAGCGTAGGGTTAGCCATTCGGCATACTCCTTTTTGTCTTGTGCCTTGCGCTTCACCTCTCCTAGTGTAGCTATGCTTCTTTGGCATATATCCTGTATGTAGGCGTCCCATGTTACTCTTGGCCTTCCAGGTGGTCTCTTTCCCTCTGGCCTGGCTTCGATTATTTGTTTCGGCTTTCTGTCTTCCGTCAATCTATTAACATATCCCTATTATTTTAGAGTCTTGTTTCCAAAACATAGATTTAATACACCCAAATATAATTATATTTGCTTATTAGATGTAATAAATAATAATATGTAATAATTATTGTAATTATTAATAATAATATTTAATATTATTAGCGTTGCATTGTCTAACACTGAAAAGTGGTTATAATTGGAGAAAGTAGACTTTTTTGAACTAAATGAATGGACTTGTTTCGTTTCGAAACTAAAGAACTGGGACTAAGGAATTTGACTTGGCTGCTGTGGATTGATTGATTGATTGATTTTTTCGTGTTTCCGGGCACGTCAACTACTTCGGTCATTAGTCCTATTAGTGTAGTGCATGTTTTTCTCGGGAGATGGAGGTTATCTTCCCCCGCTGATGGCGAGATCCGGCGCCGACCTACCGTCGGCTAGTGGGGTTTCCCCCTAACCAGGACTCTCCCACCAGCGGGGCACCGCGCCAGCCGGGACAAGCTCTAAACTCCCGACTGATCTCCCGGAATATGTGGTAGTGTAGTGAATGTTAAGTGTGTGTGTGAGGGGGGAGGATAGGATAAGGAAGAGGAAGGAAAGATCGCGCGCGGTCCGTGGCCCGTTTTATAGGGTACTGCTCCGGCATTCGCCTGGTGTTGATCGGAGAAACCACGGAAAACTACTAATCAGAGCAGCCAGCCGCAAGAATTCTCCTCCAGAGAGCGACTGAATTCGACCTAGCTGAAAAGCTAGTGTCGAAAATCCTGCCGCCGTGGGGAGTGGGAACCTAGGACTTCCTGGTCAGCAGGGCTGCAGTGACATCAATTGATGCACTGAGCGAGCCACGCTGATGGCGAGATCCGGCGCCGACCTACCGTCGGCTAGTGAGGTTTTATGGCCGCGTGCGGTGATTCCCCGTTGGTGTGGTTTTATGGTTTGGTATCATCGTTGGTTGGGAGAAAAACCCGCGAACCGCCTTGTAGGTCAGCGCCGGGACTCGCCATCTAGAGAGAAAAGATCACCGCCGCCTCCCGCAATAAAACATACCCTACACATACGAGACTAACGATTGACGAACCCACAAACACGAATCGATCAATGTCATGTTTATAATTGTCGCTTTTCCCATTCACCTTCTTGACGCGATTACGATCGGAGAATATGTTCCGAAGTATTAAGAAATCCAATTTCAAAATGAAATTCAAATTCAAAATTCAAAATCAAATAATTACTGGTCTCGGTAGCTTAGTGGTCAGAGTAACTGAGCGTAAACCAGAAGGCCCTGGTTCGAATCTCTGTCGGGACGACCAATTGTTAGACAAATAAAATATCGTGTTCTCTAACCATTCTTCTATCATGTTCATAAAAATGTGACCGGGAGCGGTAGCTCAGTGCATCAACTGATGTCACTGCAGTGCCTCTGACTGGGAGGTCCTAGGTTCGAGTCCTAACGGTGGCAGGATTTTCGACACTAGCTTTTCAGCTAGGTCGAATTCAGTCGCTGTCTGGAGGAGAATTCTAGCGGCCGGCTGCTCTGATCGGTAGTTTTCCGTGGTTTCTCCGATCAGGCGAATGGCGGAGCAGTACCCTACCAAACGGGCCACGGACCGCGCGCGATCTATCCTTCCTCTTCCTTGTCCTATCCTCTCCCCATACACACACACTTACACTAACATGCACTACTCTACCACATATTCCGGGAGACTGGTCGGGAGCTTAGAGCTTGTCCCGACTGGGGCGGTGCCTCACTGGTGGGTGAGTCCTGTTTAGGGGGAAACCCCACTAGCCGACAGTAGGTCGGCGCCGGATCTCGCCATCCAGCGGGGGAAGATCACCGGCATCTCCCGAGAAACAAACATGCACTAGACTAACGGGACTAATGACCGAAGCTGTTGACGCGCCCGGAAACCCGAAAAAATCAATCAATCAATTAATAAAATCCTGTGCGATGTTTCTAGATTCTCGACAACTGGCTTCACGTGCCGGAAGCATTGATTTTGTTAGTGGCAGTGACAACGCTGCTAGTGGTGCCCAGGGAAAAGATCTCCGCCTACTCCCATGTGCACGATTTGTCCCTGTTCTGGCACGCCGCGTGTTTGTTGGCGAGAAGTCTGCTCTGGACCGTGTACTTGATAGCGTGGTGGGCTTGCTTTATAACACGTAAGTTTTGTTGTTGTTATCTTGTGTCTGTTTACGGAAGCTAAAAAACCTTTTGGTGAAGCTGAAATGATCTCACATTCCCATCGTTATTTTAAAGCGGTGGGAACCAGCCAGGTATGTTAGCTGTCACACTGAAGGCTGCCTTTTGGCAAGGCGATGAACTCCGTGAAGAAACGTCTAGGAATTGAAACAAATGTTTGAAAGCTTGTTTGAAATTTTTGAATGTTTGAATTGTTTTTTGTTTCGTTAGAAATATTCGCTAATTTTGAAGAGGGCAAATTTTGCCACAATATACATTAATTTAAATTATACTGGACTAAACCTATAAATTGATATATTCTTTATTTTGCAGTCCTGCATCTATAATCCAAACAGTTTTACTTTAAAAGAACAACATAGTACATGTTAGTTGCTAGTAGAGATTATTTGGTTGTATGAATATTTTAGGTGAATTAAATTCTTCTGAAATACTGTAGGGAGGTTAGAAGACGGCTTAAAATCTGTAAAATATGTACAATTTCCGAACTGCCCACTGTCCTTGCGGACTTGAGATCTCTAATACGGCATTTTCAATGTTTTTTTTCTTCCGTAAGTTAAATGATAAGGCCTATGCCGCGGGTCATTCTAAAAACAACTGGTACGGTGTGTGCTCGAAAAAAATTGTTTAATTGTTTTGTCATTGATGGTATTGTTACATCTACAAATTAATGTTTGAAAATATCAATCATATGTACGAATAGAGTAATGAATATTTTTTTCATTCTCTCTTTTTTATATCTACGTTCAAATGTTTTTCTTTAAACCCCGTTGTGCTGAATAAAAATTTTGTACTATCTGAATTAAATCCCAACTAATTCATTCTTTGCATAGTTATTTACGGAGTATCTTTCTCGTGGAGTGTTCTATAATGTCAACATTTCATAAAACAGATTAGACCATTGTATAGATTTTGATGTGCTATTCAACACTAATATCAAGTTTGAAGTAATAACTCACAACTCCCATTGACACTATTTTAATATTTATAGGTTTTCTTTTCACAATAGATGTGAGCTTTATTGTTTCAAATGAATGTTGATAAGTGAAACGTTTATATTTAGCATGTGAGACAAACACGTTTCTTGTGCTTGTTTTCTGTGGTCAAAACGGCTATTTTTGTTCGCATAATGTTTGAAACATTATGAAGCGTGCGCAAAACGTCACGAATAGTGTACATAACATCTTTCGCGCACGGAGTGTTAAAAATAATACACGCAACATCTGCCCTCAGATAATTAGCTCACTTGTTACGCAACAATATTTTGAATTTCATGATGAAAATATTTTCAAACTAGGTGGCAAATCGCAAACCCTAATTTCTTAAAATAGTTTTCAGTATTCATTCCTCGAGTTTGATGGTAGTAAAATCACATATCATATTTTACAAAGAAAAACATATTTTGTTGGTCGCAAAAGTATTATTTTTGGCAACGACGATATTTTAGAGTTAGATAGCGGAAGGAATTTAAAATGGCCAGGGAATATTTTTGTTACACATTGTTCTTGTGGTTCAGAAATTGCATTAAATTTGCTTGTATGTTTTGTTTCAGCAATTTTTGTGTATTTCTTCTCAGTGGGAGCCACTCTTTGGCTTAATGTCCTATGTATCAACATGGCGTGTGGCTTTTGGTAAATCATATTCATTACCATTATTATTATTATTATTATTATTATTATTATTATTATTATTATTATTTGAGTATAAAATTATATTTTCTGACATGTTATTTTAAATTAAAGGAAGTTTCAAGTCTCTCCGTAACAAACTCGCCGCGGTGAAGGCCAACTTCACCAAAGGTAACAGTTGCGACGATTGCTACAGGAAATATTGTCTGTTTAATTTAAAATCACTTGTCAGAAAATCTAATTTAATACTTAAATTACTACCAAAATTAATTGTATTCCTCTTTTTATGGTCCATCCATTGCTGATGAAAAACTTATAGTACAATTTAAAAAATTTGTGGTCTATTCGCTACCTTAGGGTAAGACTGACAACTACATACACGAAATATTTGGAGACAGACGAATATGACACATTTTACGTTCCTATCACTCTAATATGATATATAATTTAGTAGATACGTCAAGCCCTGACTTCTGTACTAACATACCTACCGATCTTTGTTTTATCCTAAGATACAGAAATAAGTTCTGAATAGCGTACCCTTGCAACAATTTCGCATGTTAAACTCCACCCTTTTCCCTATCTTTTCATTTCCATCTTGTCTGTAACATATCTTTTTCTTCAAAACGCTCTTACCCTCCTTCACAACAGTCACTTGTACTGTGTCTCCTTGTAATTAATAACAATACAGTTCACCCTGGTCAATAAAAACTACTCTTATTTAACGTTATTACAGAGTAGGGAGGTACATCCGTGTAATTCAGTCGTGTACAATATCAAGTAATTAATTTAATTTCACATACAGTTGAAGATTCTACAGGCTCTGAACAGGTAGGGTAGAATCGAGAAGCGTCAAACCAGCAAAAATATAATAGAATATTTAAGAAGATCTCATCCCGTAGATTGCGGTGGGAGGAACGTTTCTTTGAAGCCTCTAGCCTCAAAACTTTAGTTTTTAAGGCCTTAAAACGTTTCGTTTAGGAGTTATTTCACGATACTGATTTAAAAATCTGGCCGAGTGTTGCGGGTTGCATTTGAATATTTGAATACATGATATTTAGATGCTTTTTTTTTAATATTTCATATTTTTAAAGTCAAAATGCCGTGGAATTTCGTTCTTTAGAGACTTTTAAATTTTAAAAAATTATTTACGTTTAAATTTACCAAAATTTAAAAATATTGGTTACGTGCGAGTGCCGTAAAAGGTACTACTCGCGCATCTTTTCTTGAACGATGGATTGAAGAAATGCGGGCAGAGTGGGGGTATTAGTTACAAAGTCGGCCAGTAAAGTATTTACAATAATGCCAACGTCTGGAAAATCAAAGTCATATCCGCTACGTGTGCGGCCAGATCATGGGTAGGCAACAGCAGGGACACTTGATTGGAGTTTTAGGTGCCTCCCTTGAAGGACCTGGACCTTACGCAGCCATTTCTTTAGATAATGGTAATAAAGCTGAACAGAAGTTCTCGACTATGAAAGCAACTAGCTTTGTTTCGCGCCAACTAAGTTTTAATGCTTGGAATGTTGTCTTCAGTGCTCGTTGCGAACTTTTGCCTTCAACTGTTTATTGCTCAAGGGAGAGGGAAGCAAGGTCATCGTTCAAGAAAAATTGCGCGAGTAGTATCTATACTTCTGAAATAATAAAACAGACGATCCTGGTAATCTTGTAAACAAAAACTGCAAAAATTGTAGTTATGTCTCTACTGTCTGACTCTAAGATAGCGAGTTGGTGGGACACCTGTATATCACAGTTAACTTCCTTCGGAGAGAGCCGGCTGTCCCATGTAGTAAATTTACTTCATGTAAAAGATCCTCAAGCCTAAATGAAGCTTCTGAGCAAAATTGAGTTCCACCTGCTTCGTCGCCCAAGATAATACCTCCTTTCTCCGCTAGGTGGTGAAAGGAGCGTAGCGAAATTTGTGTGGTGAGACGGAAGAGCGGGCCTGATGGCCCAAGTCTCGCCACGTAAAATAAGGCATTAA
Source organism: Teleogryllus oceanicus (assembly GCA_964035755.1). Classification (NCBI taxonomy): domain Eukaryota; kingdom Metazoa; phylum Arthropoda; class Insecta; order Orthoptera; family Gryllidae; genus Teleogryllus; species Teleogryllus oceanicus. The sequence continues at coordinate 59,988,017 of CAXIVR010000013.1, forward strand.
CTAAACTAAAATAAACTTAACTTCCATATTGTTTTGAGTGTGTGTGTGTGTTTCCGCCTCAGGAAGCCGCCTGGGCGCCCGAGTGGTCCCAAAGCGGGCGGCTACCGGCTGCTGTTCGTGTGGTACTCGCTGTACGCGTGGGGCCACCGCCGCCATGACGGCCTTCTCGAGCTTCATGTGGTTCTCGCTGGCCGCGCCCCGCGCCCTGCTCCGCCCCACGCTCTTCGAGACGCGCACCTGCTTCATCGAGGAAGGTGGTCCTCGTTCATTCATTCCCTCATTCGTTCATTTTCTTACTAACTCATTTACTCATACCTCTTCGTTGGTACCTATTCATTCATTCACTCTCATTCGTTCTCTTATTTGTTACACCTCTCTCCAACTCATTCACTTTCACTCCTTTACTGGTATTTATTCATGCACTCTCATTCGTTCTCTTATTCGTTAACCTCTCCCAACTCATTCACTCTCATTCTTTTACTGGTACCTAATCATTCACCTCATTCCTCTCCTTTGTTCTCTTATTCGTTACCCTCTCACCAATTCATTCACTTCACTCCTTCACTGGTACTATTCATTCGCTGATGCGATCAAAATAATTATTTTGTTTTCTTTGTTGCATTCACGGATTTATTGAAACACTAGAGCAGCGTGTCTCTCCAGAGCTAAAAATTGAACTTTTAACACGCAATGCCCTGAAAGAACAGCATTGTGTGTTTATATTAAAAATTGTTGAAAGATTTTGTAGAAAAGCAATAAAAGCTGGTTATTTAATATGTATTATTGGTTTTTTTAGGGGGCAAAATCCCATGAGCCCTCCTTCATCTTCGGTGCACCATAGAATGTCATTATTCCCTCTAATTTTGTTAAAGGTTATGATTGTAATATTTTATCCTTTTATTAATGTATTAATTTTATATAATTTTTGAACATAATAATTTAATTGTAATTGATTGTCAATAATCAAAGGAACCCCATAATTCTACCAAGCTGTTTAATTTTGGTGTGTTGCTTTGCAGAGGGCGACGGGAAGATAGCGACGTTCGCCTACTTCTACGGGCCCGTGTCATGGCTGCTGCTGGTGAACGCGCTGCTGTTTCTGGCCACCGCCGTCCGAGTGCGCTACCTCCGCAGCAGCGGCGGCGTCCTCACGGGCAAGGAGTCCTCCACCACCACCTTGCGGAGGAGGTGCAGTGATTCTTTTGATTGATTGATTGATTTTTTCGTGTTTCCGGGCGCGTCAACTGCTTCGGTCATTAGTCCCGTGAATGTTTTGAAATGTTAGTGAATGTTTTTTCTCGGGAGATGGCGGTGATATTCCCCCGCGGGATGGCGAGATCCGGCGCCGACCTACCGCGGCTAGTGGGGTTTCCCCCTAACCAGAACTCTCCCACCAGCGGGCACCGCCCCAGCCGGGACAAGCTCTAAGCCCCGACCGGTCTCCCGGAATATGTGGTAGTGTAGTGCATGTTAGTGTAAGCGTGTGTGTAAGGGGAGAGGATAGGACAAGGAAGGGGAAGGGCAGATCGCGCGCGGTCCGTGGTCCGTTTTGTAAGGTACTGCTCCGGCATTCGTCTGGCGTTGATCGGAGAAACCACAGAAAACTACCGATCAGAGCAGCCGGCCGATAGAGTTCTCCTCCAGACAGCGACTGAATTCGACCTAGCTGACAAGCTAATGTCGAAAATCCTGCCGCCGTCTGGACTCGAACCTAGGACCTCCCGATCAAAGGCATGGCAGCGACATCAGTTGATGGTCTGAGCCACCGCTCCCGGTATTTGAATCGAGTTTTATAAGTGTTGGTATGTCTCAATATGAAGAGAAATTGTAGGATTAAAATACGCATAACCGTGAGTGAGGCGAGAAAATACGTCATATTCTAGCACCACCGGTTTTTTTACGCAAACTGTGAGATTTACACGCCATCTTCTGCCTGGCAGCGTGGTGATCTACATCAAGCTGCTGTGGCTGATGGGCGTGGTGGAGATGGCGCTGGAGATGGTGGCGTGGGGCAGCAACGACCACATCTACTACACCACGGTTGCCGTCGCCTGCCTGGACGTGCTGCGCGCCGTCGCCATCTTCGTCTTTTGCTGCTGCAACCGCCGCACGCTGCGCATTCTGCGCGAGCGCCTCCGCGCATGCTCGCCTGCGCGCCTGCGCGTGCGCTGCGCAGAAGCCCTGAAGATGTGCGCGTGCGCAGAACGACTCAAGTCGTCGGCCGCGCGCGCCAGAGAGTGGGCCGGTCGGCTGCCGCGGTGCTGCTCCCAGCGGCGGGATATGGAAATAGAGGGTACATTCCGGCCGGGGTGATGTGATATCTCATATGTGATTGGCGATATTTAAATAAATAGTACTTGTGTGGATGATGTGATTTCTCAAAGGCGATATTTAAACGGGGTGATGTGATTCTATATGTGATGGGATATTTAAATAAAGAGTACTTGTGTGGATGATGTGATTTCTCAAATGTGATTGGTGACATTTAAAAAAAAAGTACTTCTGAGGGTGTTGTGATTTCTCAAATGCGATTGGTGATATTTAAAGCAAAGAGTACTCCCCCACCCTGAGTATTTGCCGATACCCTTTAACACCATGACGCAATCGCATCAAGGTATCAAATGGCCCTCAGCCTCGTGCGCTCCTCTGGAGTCTAGACAAATAGTGGCTAGTAGTTGTGCAGCCGTTGATTGATTGGCACGTCAATTGCTACGGTCACTAGTCTCGTTTGTGTAGGGAATGTTTTATCGCTTGGTGTCCTTCTCGTGCGGGATAGTGAGATTCGCCGAAGGACTACACTACACGAACTACTCGTCAAACTACACGCGAGTGATTTCCCTCTTCAGGTATCATCTAGCGGAGCGCCACTCCAATCGGGACGACGTCTAAGCTCCCGACATGTGTGGTAATGCAGTTCCTGTAAGTATAAGTGTGTATGCCTAAGGGAAGACGATAGAGGTGTGTGTCTAAGGGAAGACGATAGTGTATTGTGGCGTCATACGGGTGTAATCAGTACACAGACGAGAGCGGGTTGTAATAACAGCAGGTTTATTCACAATTTAGACCGTAGTCACAAATAACCAATGCACTGTATAGAATTAACTAACTAAATAGACCCCACTGCTAGGAGAGATATTTACAACGGCTACCACACCGCAACATACTACCTAATGGTTCGCCGTGCGTAGTACCGCCTGCCTTGAGATCGACTACATGTCTCACTAGTCACGACTATAACTGCCGGCTCCTTGCGCCGCGTGCACGTTCGCACCTCTCACGAATGACCTACGCTGTCGCTGCCAGGATCACAAAGAAGGAAGAGCTATTGTTCTCACGGGCCTTAAATAGCTCTCGCGACGCTACCCGCCGCCTACATTGCCTCCGCCCTAGCGATGCGCACACCCTGTCAGAAAAACCCGTGTGTAATCGCTTCTGCCTTTGTCTACGCACCCGGTGCACACCAGGCCGCGTGTCCCGCGGGTTTTAGCGACACGACGCTACAGTATCAAGGAAAGACAGAAAGAGGAAGGATAGGAATAAGAAACCCTCTGTGTTGATCCTCTTGTTCATCTCCTTGAGCACAACTTGTTGGTATGTGTTTTTACACCACAAAGACTTATCCTGTATATTGGATAACTCGCGAGATTTATTTTCCAAAAACTTCGAAAACGTATTGTACCCACTATCAGACGGACACTGAATAAAATCATTTATGATGATCTAGGGAGTGAATGAAATTTGTGTACATTGATAAAAAACAATTGCCTTTTTCACTGTTGCCTGGATGAGAAATGTTTTAACACGAGAAGAAGCAATTTACATGAGATCATTGACTCATTTGTGTCATAAATTTTTGCACATGAAACATACTACTCCGAAAACCTTAACGTCATTGTGAAATGATTCCATTTCCACCCATTCATCTTCATTCTTTTGTTTGTATATTAAAAAAGGAAACTGTTTCTTTTTCATTAAAGTGTAATCGTAATGAGCGGGTGACATTGATCTGTTACAAGCTTATTTTTGCAACTTAGCTTATTATTGAATTTATATTGAAATATGAATGGAAATTTTCGTTATGAAAACACAAAGAAACTGGTGATTATTAATCAGAGAATTTTTGTGTGTGATATGTTGTGTAGTATTTTGTACATGTGGTAGCAGCCATCGATTAGATTCGACACGCATAGGACATTACTTACCTAATTAGGAACTTGCAATGCTATGTAAATTGTGAAATCACTATCCAGATTGTGAAATCATAGAAAAGAATGGTCTTTGTTGTAGATTGATAGAAAATATGAAGTCGTAGGCTTCCGCGGCCAGAGTCAATATTACAATCTTGGCTGTCCGGGTGCTAGATCGAATTCAGTCGCTGTCTGGAGGAGAATTCTAGCGGCCGGCTGCTCTGATCGGTAGTTTTCCGTGGTTTCTCCGATCAACACCAGGCGAATGCCGGAGCAGTACCCTACCAAATGGGCCACGGACCACGCGCAATCTGTCCTTCCTCTTCCTTGTCCCGAGCTGAGAGCTTGTCCCGGCTGGAGCGGTGCCCCGCTAGTGGGAGAGTCCTGTTAAGGGTGAAACCCCGCTAGCCGACGGTAGGTCGGCGCCGGATCTCGCCATCCGGCGGGGGAAGATGACCGCCATCTCCCGAGAAACAAACATGCACTACACTAACGGGACTAATGACCAAAGCAGTTGACGCGCCCGGAAACACGAAAAAATCAATCACACAATCGAGAGTGGAACTCTGGGACCTCCCGGTCAGAGGAACCACAGTGATATCAACCGCTGCTCTGAGCCACCTAAACGGCGGCGTGCGAGTAGCAAGGAGAGAGCGCGGGTAGTGAAGCAGGGGCTGCAGAGCACGCGACGATGGGAAAAGGGATGTGCGTAGCCATTTTGCGTCACTTTCCCTCGCGACGAGAGGCGGCGCTACGCACGCGCCGCTCTCCCCGATCGTGACTACCCACCGCCAGGGCTCAGAGGCAGCGTTACCGTGCAGCTACTCTGCCCGGGAGGTCGTAGGGTTTGATTGATTGATATTGATTGTTTGATTGACATTGATTGTTTGATTGACATTGATTGTTTGATTGACATTGATGGTTTGATTGACATTGATTTCGGGCGCGTCAACTACTGAGGTCATTAGTCCCGTAAGCGTAGTGCGCGTTTTTTCATCGGTAGGTGCCTACTGGATATCGAGATTTGGCGCCGACCTACCGTCGACTAGCGGTTTTCCCTAACCAGGTATCTCCCATCAATTGGGTATAGCCCCGGCGGGACACGTTGTAAGTCCCCGTCCGGTCTCCCGACATGTGTGTTAGTGTAGTACATGTTAGGGTAATTGTGTATGTGTAAGGGAAGAGGTTAGGACAAGGAAGAGGAAGGAAAGATCGCGCGCGGTCCGTGGCCCGTTCGTTAGGGTATTGCTCCGGCATTCGCCTGATGTTGATTGGAGAAAGCCCGGAAAACTACCGATCAGAACAGCCAGCCGCTAGAATGGCGTATGGCCTCGAAAGAGTGGTAGAGGGATTTTATGTGGCGATGAATGTGTAGAGAGAGCAATAAAGGGAGGAAGATAGATAAATTACAGATGTAGGAGAAAAAGGTAGGAATTCAAGATGTTAGAGAGGAGAAAGTGCAGTAAGCATGATTGACAAGTTTAAAAGGGAAATGTGTGGAGTATGCAACGGAGGTAAGGTTGCTGTTGTTAAAGATTATGTCATATGGATTAGAATAGAGTAAAAGGTAAGTCCAATACCAGCTAGTGCTGACAACATAACTGAAGGTTCTGTAGTCAGCGTGCTCTCGAGCCCATTAGACTCCCTGCATTCGTTCGTTTACAGTTGGCTAACTTGTAAATGGCTTCGACGCTTCCTTTTGTGATGTCCTCGTCTGACAAAAATATAGTGCGCCGCAAGAAATAATTGAAATTATGAAGTGCAGTGTTATGTGCTCTACTGTAAATTTTTTTTCTATAAACATTACATTACATTTACTTTTCGTGGAAAAAATATTATGTTTATTTTAAAACCGAAACTTGAATGCGAGATGCGTACCGGTGCACGTGTTTCCGGCTTAAAATCTTTTCTTTCATTTACATTGTGGAAGTTTTCTTTTACTGATTGTGAGAGCATGTTAAGAGATTTTCCACATTCGTAATTAAATTTAAATATTTCAGGGACTCGCGTACGTGCATATATCTCAGCGAAACTCTTAAGCTTTTGGATAGTGATGTCTTCACAGGAGCCATTATCACTTTACGAAGAGGTGTGACCGAACAGCTGTCACGGCGGAGGGATACTTCTCTGAATTACATGTGATTTTCACTTGTTACGTGAACTGTCACTTTAGCTCATTCTTAGGAAAATCATATCAGGGGATCATTATATCAAGAGATATCCACGGGGTGAGCCCTCTCGGAAAACATCCTCTAGACTCGCGCCGGTGGTAGGCTGCGAAGAAAACCTGGGTCAGATATTGATTGATTGATTGATTTTTCGTGTTTCCGGGCGCGTCAACTGCTTCGGTCATTAGTCTCGTTAGTGTAGGGCATGTTTTTTCTCCGGAGATGGCGGTGATCTTCCCCCGCTGGATGGCGAGATCCGGCGCCGACCTACCGTCGACTAGTGGGGTTTCCCGCTAACCAGGACTCTCCCACCAGCGGGGCACCGCCCCAGCCGGGACAAGCTCCAAGGTCCAGACCGGTCTCCCGAATATGTGATAGTGTAGTGCATGTTAGTGTGTGTGTGTGTGTGTGTGTGTAAGGGGAGAGGATCTATCGCGCGCGGTCTGTGGCCCGTTTGTTAGGGTACTGCTCCGGCATTCGCTTGGTGTTGATCAGAGAAACCACGGAAAACTACCGATCAGAACAGCCGGCCTCTAGGATTCCCTCCAGACAGCGACTGAATTCGACCTAGCTGAAAAGCTAGTGTCGAAAATCCTGCCGCCGTGGGGAGTGGGAACATAGGACCTCCCGGTCAGAAGCGCTGCAGTGACATCAGCTGATGCACTGAGCTACCGCTCCCGGTGGGGTCAGAAATATGGGTGTGCTACAACTAACGACCGCCTCCTCTTGAAATAATCTCAGGCGAAATAAAATGATTAAAAGTTATTATAAATCATTCAGGGAGTTAAATGTTGAAGTTGTCGAACATTAATTTTCTGTATCTTTTCCCTGAAATATTTAATTAAAAAAATTAAAATATGTTTAAAGAATTGTTCTGAAAGTATAAAACTGCTCGTAGGATTCTACTCCCTCACAAAAAATTGCACATTTTTTTACTAAAATGTGACTTTGTATCTCACCAGTACAACAGAAAATTAGTATTTTAGCATTTAGAAATATTTGGATCGTTGTAAAGTTCCTTTGTCTTTTTTTTCATTTTCCTTGCCAAATTCAATAACAATAGCTTGTGCATATTTCCAAGCCATATATATATATATATATATATATATATATATATATATATATATATATCCGTAATCCGGAGATAGAGTTTTTAACAATTATACATCAATTTTTGATGTATTCAAGAAAGTATCTAGCGGAACTGGCACTAACGATAAGCGGTAACTACAAATATTTTTGTGACATTTTTAGCATGTTTGGGCGTTCTAGCAGGAAACTCTGGATTTCAGTTTTAAAGAACATATAGTTTTCCCTTTGCACAAAGACACTGATAAATAGATTTATTTCTCCTCAAACATTCCAGTCTCAACAAGGAAAACAGTACTTTGCCATGCACAGTTGAATAGAAAACATACGCTCGGAGCGTGCCGAGATGACCCCATTTTCTTTACTTTCATTTCCCTCACGTACTCACTGACGACGAACGCATGAAGATGCACTTGAAGATTTCTGACAAATATTTTGGAAGTCTTTGAAGAAGTTTGATGTTTTCTCCGTTGTTGCTGGATATCAGTCATTATAGTCATGAAGAATAGAGAAGACCAGGTAAAAACTAGATGGAAAGCACTGTAAAACAATGTGTATGAAAAATGTGTGTTGAATTCTTTAGAAATAACTATTCAATCAAAAGTCGAGGCATCTGGTGTACTTCAATCTAATTAATAAACCTTGTAGTTAAGTTCTACGACCAAGAAATAAGTATTTTGTCTTTTTGGAATTGTCGGATTGTTATAAATTTTACTTTAATGTTTTGTTGACACTTTTTTACATTTTGTTTTACATTGGCTTTTGGTTTTACATTAGTATTGCGATATCAGAATCTTGTGCGTTTTTCCAAATCACATGTATCTCTCAGACCGAGGAAGGGTATTTGCACAATTATTTATCAATTTTCTCTTCCAAGTTTTTTCTTCAGTTTTTTCCAGGGGCAGAACAAGGAACGCTTAGATGAATGGCATTGGCTTCATTTTCGTTCAACTCTCTGAATTTTCAAATATTGCAAATTTAGAAATAATGCAAGAAAGTATGTGCTGTTACTCTGCTAGTTCACGTATTATCTAATACTCGTCTTTCTAATACTCACTATCCACATTGTGTTCGCTAATACGCATATTATCGGAAGAATCCAAAGTTTGCTTCATGCTATTCCGACTTCGGACTTCATTCACCAATTTTGGCTAATGTACGAATTCATGAATTAACTAAATATGAACATTAACTGTAAGATGTACAAAAAAAGAAAAGAGATACTTGCACCTGAAAACGTTTGAACAGTGGAAATTTAGAAAATTTAAGTTTTATCAAAAGGATAAAAAAATTTGTAAAAATATTCATGTGATTTAGTGCACTGCACTCTATCCCTGCAGCAAGTTGAAAGAAAAATTAATTTCTCTATTCGAGCAATAAAAATGTAAAAACTTAAACAACTGAAATAATTTTGGGAAAAAATGTTGAAGATGTAAGTTATTGTGGTAAATTACAGCACAAAACATACACCCATGGGGACACAGCTGTTTGAACATTAATTTTCATTCATTTCAATATGACGTACCTCCAAGACAAAAATTTAAAAAAATAAATTCAGACCTTTAAACCACGCTTCTGTTACTTTCTGTGATGTGTGGATATTCTCGATGAAAACATACAATTCACGCATACAAACAAAAAATAGCAAAATAAAATTAATATATACATATATGTTTAATAAATAAATAAATAAATATTGAAAGATAAACTCATTAATTACATCAACAATATTCAAACAATAGAGCTGCTGTATCAAAATACCTTAGTATTTTTAGTATGATCAGTTGGACTATATCGAAAATCAATGAAAATAGTCCAGACACTAAGCAAGGGTTATTTTTTATCTCAGTATATATTCACAGCACCTTCCCTATTAAAAATAATTTATTTATCATATTTCAGTATCACGAAAACTATAGCCCTTCGCTCTTGGACATTTCAAAATATACGCCAAAATTTAGGGCTACAAACTTTAGATTTTCAGTGTTGGCGTACCTGCATAGGTAACCTGCCACAACCGTTACTTTTGTTTTCCGTTTTCACGGAGTTCCATGACAAACGTGTTGTGGTTTAGTTTTTATGTGATATGTTGGGGAGATGTTTTTCAGGTTTAAGTAATTGTTACTATAATAATTAGATTTGAAGGCATTGCGAATGCTTTAAAGTAAGCTCGCAATTTCTTTCGCTTCCTTGCTTACCCTGGTGTGTTCTTTAAACAACATCGCGAGTACTAGAAATACTGAAATGATGTGGATAACAGCAAGTAGAGTACGACATGAACGTGCGTGAACCACGACTAAAGTGAGTAATTTTGTTGTTTTATGATGTAAACGATGAAAATTGTAAGGTTGTATTGTTATTGTATTGTGTTGCTGGATTATCGAAATGGATTTGAGAACTTTAGCATTTGAGGGATGATAGCGGTTTCGACGCATGATAATAGAATGTTGACTTAATGTCACTGCATAATTAAGATTCGTTGTGATATCTAAATGTAAAAAATTCAAATTTTAATTTTGTTATAGCATTATGCGCATATATTTTTGTAAATGTTGACGAAGGTAAGATTTTTTACTATGTTGACGAAGATGACTCTTTTATTTATTCGCTAATAAAGGCAACTACACCGAATCAGAATTTCCCACAATACTTTTTTTGGTAATATATTCAAATAATATTTCACATAATACTTTGCTCCCATACCAATTTGTTGACGTTCAAATTTCTTCAGAAGCCTATCTAGACTAAATTTAACAATACGTATTTACCAATTTGGCCCTTAATTCCTAATAATTCGCCAAATGTATACGATCATCTTCCAAAGTCGAACGACACGTATCACAGACTTAACTGAAAATTTGTTAAAATAACGGATATTGGTTATGTTTTTATTAGCTTGAAATGAAATTTTGCAACGCTTTTTTGTCTTGCCTGAAAATTCGGAAACTATGAGATACGCTTTATTACAATTTAGCCATCGATATTCGAAACTATGTAGAGACAACGTACATTTGACTACGTCGCTAAAACTGAGTTTTTTGTATTGGTTTAGTGGTAAGTTGTAGTTGACATTTACATAATTGAAATGATTACGGGCATTGTCATTGTCAACAATACTATTTATTTCAATAATTGTTGAAATAAATAGTATTGTTGACCATAACAACGCCTTCAATCATTTCAATGAGTTTTTTATGGTTCAATTGTGTATTTTTCAGCTGCTAAAATGTAAAACACTCATTACGGAATTATAATCGCATGCGTGTAACGTTTATATGTACATACTGTTCGTATTTCTATGAATAGCTGAGGTAGATCATGTAGTACCTGTTCTATGTGTATTGTCACAAAGCGCAATAGCACAACCAGGCGTTAGATCAGCGAGAAATTTGATATTATAGCAAAATATAAGAATATGTAAGAATATTTCTAAAATGAATGTGCTGCTGCTTTTACTTGCCACACTTTCTTTTCATCTCCTCCTTTTGCTCTTATTTAAAATGAACCATATGCACCAAAATCATTTATTAGACACGCACGTATTCTTGAGGTCCGGAATACCCCCTTCACGAAAATTAGTTGAATTTAGAACAAATGTTAACGATTAGCGTTGTTGACAAATTCTGTTAAACAGAAATGTTTGGTTCCGTGCAGTAAAAACTATTTTGCATGAAAAAACGAGTTACAGATTTGATATAATAGTCATGTGGTCAAAATAATTCACAAACTCTCGCATCTAGCGAAGAACTAAAGAAACCGTGTGGATAATACCATAAACGTATTTATTTGGCCCGGACTGGAAATATTTGAAGACATAAATAACTTCAATAACAATGCATCTATTGGATTACGACCACGCAAATGCAAATATATGTAACCAAGTACGAACAATTACGTCACTTAATAATGTTAGATTTATAAAATTGAAGATTTGTAATTACGTTTACAATACACCTTTAAAATTTTCGAAAGTACGAGACATGTGTAAAATTCTTCGTGAATTCGATCTTATCTGCTTCTGTATTCAGAGTGATAACATAGTAACGAATGGTAAAAGGAAACAATTGCAAGGGTAATACGTAAAAAGGAAACAATTGCGTAACTCACCAGTTAATTTATTCACTGAGAGCTTAACAAATACAAACTCAAACAAAAAAGTGATAACAAAAATATTGTGTTTGGATTCGAAAATAAAAATCCAGCATTAGAAAAATAGCTTACTATGTACAAAGAATAAATACAGAATTAGACAGATGAAGTAATGGCACCGTTTATCCAAGGGAAAAACTTGACGGGTAGAAGTAAGGTTCCTAAAAGGGTGATAATTCACCTACAAAAATAAGTGTTATGGCAATTATGAACAAAAGTATTTTTGTGCTAGAGATTCAGTAAAGTTGGATTAATGGCTGTCAGATGGTTTATGATACTATTGAAGACGTGTACTTCTCCTTGGATTAACTAATCTCTTTTATGACAATGTATAATGTCATGATTCTTAATTATTTTTTGTAAGGCATAGAGACAGATTTCTTGATGAATAAATTTGTCATTTTGTTCTGACATGCTGTCAAATCAATGAAAAATTACTCAAGGCAGGTACTTCTCCATGCATTATTTTCATAAGTATAATTTTTGGCGTCTCAGGTTTTACCTTCCATTGGTCCCTTTTAGTTCATCCATTCATTAAAAAAATAAATTATAGGCAGATGCCACAATTCAACCAATGTATTTGGTATTATTTTTGTGAAAATATGTAAAAAAAAGTTTTTTCTCAAAAGACGAGCATTTCCAACGCTTTAAATTCCTTACCCATTTCTCAACTTCACACAGTGTTTTTATAACATCATATCCTCTTTGCAGGATTTTATTTTTTTTAATCATCCATTTGTTTACGTTAAACATTTGGTTAAATCCAAATTGGATCCTCAGGATGAGTGTCAAATTCTCAGAAAGCTGTCAGTTTTGCATGACATGGCTGCCGTTCTAGACGAAACTTCAGACTGCTCTTCAGACTCATTTTACCAAAATATTAGATGACCTTCTTCATTATGAACGTTTCTTTTCCATCCGCACAGAATTCAATTGGAAAGACCTTCGCTTTGGGAGACTTCTACGCAAAGCCTTCTGGAATCGGAATTGACTTGACTTCTGGGTAGAAGATGACGACCGGAGCCGTCGATTAGTTCTTGTCCTTGTAGTTGCTGAACTTGTACTGCTGGTACGAGTTGTCTAGGTTGTGCGCCGGCTCGATGGAGACGCTGGAGGATTTTCGGGGCTTCTGAGGGGCGGTGGAGGCGGAGGAGGGGACGGAGGTGGCCACGATGGGTTTCTTGCCCTCAGCGGCTGAAGAGGATGACGACGCGGCGGCGGCAGCAGCAGCTGCTTGCTGCTGGGCGTACAGCTGTTTCAGCTGTGCTGGGTCAGCTGTGGAGAGAGAACAGATGAGTTAGCCTATGAACGACAATTATTGAGATCGTGGAAGGTCATGAGAAAATGTTTCGCTTCTGTCCGGTCAGCTGTGAAGAGAGAACAGATGTGCACAAGTCAGCTGTGAAGAGAGAACATAGAGCGAGCCCGTTCATACACAACATATGTGCATTTTGTGTACAAAGAGCAACATATGTCGACAATTATTGTGAAAAACAATGAGAAAATTCTTTGCTGCTGCTCGGTCAGATGTGGAGAGAACAGATGAGTTGGACCATGTACGACAATTCTTATGGAAAGGAACGAGAATATTCTTTGCTTCTGATCGGTCTGCTGTGGAGAGAGAACAGATGACTTAGCCTTTTCGCGACAATTATTGAGCTCGAGGAAGGCATTGAGAAAATGCTTTGTTCTGCTTGGTCAGTTGTAAAGTAAGCATAGATGAGAGATCTCCTATGTGTGTCAATTACGAACTCGAGGGAGACCAAGAGAAATAGCTTTACTCTGCTCGGTCAGCTGTAAAGATAGAGAGTTGGACTATGTGCGATAGTTGACTTCGGGGAAGGCAAAGAAAAAATGCTTCTGCTCGTTAGCTGTGGAGGAGAATAGACACCCTAGTCAATGTGCGACACATATTCAACTTGTGAAAGTAAATGGTAAAATGCTTTGCTTCTGCGCGGTCAGCTGTAAGGATTGAACAGATGAGTATCCCGTGAATGACAAATATTAAGCTTGTGGAAGAATCAACAATACTTTTTTTGTCTGGTCAGCTGTGAAGATAGAACTGACGAATAACCCATGTGCGACAAATACTGAACTCGTGGAAAGCAGTGAGAAAATGTTTTACTTCTTCTGGAACAGCAGTGGACAGAGAACAGATGAGAAGCCCATACGTCACAAGCTCGTGAAAGGCATTCGGAGGAAAAGCTTTGCTTGTGCTTCATTACCTGTGGATGAGAACAGATGCTCCTGTGTGTGTGTGAGTGTGTATGTGTGTGTGTGTGTGTGTGAGAGAGAGAGAGAGAGAGAGAGAGTCAGCTACAGAGCTTGTGGAAGGCACGTTGGGAAAAGGTAGTGCAATTACTTTTGTCAGTGTTGGTGATTATAAGAGACGATCCTGGTAATGGTTGTAAACAAAAACTGCAAAAATTGTAGTTAGGTCTCTACTGTCTGACTCTAAGATAACGAATTGGTGGGAAACCTGTATATAACAGTTTTCTTCCTTCGGAGGGGAAGTAAAGTCGGCTGTCCCTTGTTAGTAATTTACTGCATGTAAAAGATCCTCAAGCCTAAATGAAGCCTCTGAGCGAAATTGAGATCCGCCTGTTTCGTCGCCCAAGAAAATACCTCCCTTCTCCGCTAGGTGGTGAAAGGAGCGCAGCGAAATTTGCGTGGTTAGACGGAAGAGCGGGCCTGATGGCCCGAGTCTCGCCACGTAAAATAAGGCATTAACTAACTAACTAACATCGATGTTTTAATTTTGAACATCGATGTTTTGGCCCCCTTTGTCCCACCTCACCTGCGGCGTGTCCTGCATGTAGTAGGTGGTGGCGGGCACGTGTTGCACCTGCTGCACCTGTTGCTGCTGGGCCTGCTGCTGCATGTAGTGCTGCAGGAGCAAGGCCTGCAGGTTGAGGGCGGGCGCGGCGGGGGCGGGCGCCGGGGCGGCGGCGTGGTGCAGCCCAAGGGCGGAGGCGGGCAGGAGGGCCGCCGACGCCAGGCCGTGCTGGGCAGGGTCAGCCACGCGCACCAAAATCACAGGGATCAGCTGTTGGAGAGACGAAGAGGGCATTAGCAGGGATAGGATTTTGATGACGTGAAAACTACGTAAAAATGTCCTAAAGAGAGTGCATTTATGACCTAAAAATCCACCCGAAGTGCATCAACTGGTGTCACTATGACCGGGAGGGCCTAGGTTCGAGTCCTCACTGCGGAAGGATTTTCGACACTAGCTTTTCACCTAGGTCGAATTCAGTCGCTGTCTGGAGGAGAATTCTAGCGGTCGGCTGCTCTGATCGGTACTTTTCCGTGGTTTATCAACACCAGGCGAATGCCGGAGCAGTACCCTACCAAACGGGCCACGGACCGCGCGCGATCTGTACTTCCTCTTCCTTGTCCTATCCCCTCCACTTACACTAACATGCACTACACTACCACATATTCCGGGAGATCGGTCGGGAGCTTAGAGCTTGGTCTGATTGGGGCGGTGCCCCGCAGGTGGGAGAGTCCTGGTTAGGGGAAAACCCCACTAGCCGACGGTAGGTCGGTGCCGGATCTCGCCATCCAGCGGGGAAAGATCACTGTAATCTCCCGAGGAAAAAAAACTTGCACTACTCTTACGGGACTAATCACCTCAGCACTTGACGCACCCGGAATCACTAACAACCAACCAACCAACCAACCCTAATAATTCTTATAAAATACCCTAAAATGTCTTAAAGTGTTGGCTGTCATGCTTAGACCACTTCGTCTTGTAGGGAGATTTAATTTTTTTTTACTACGAGACCATATTCTCTCGTGCGTTGGCTTGTTTCATTAGTGTTAATAGCTGCGTTCCCTTGAGTCCATATGGACTCGTACATTTTTGTAAATAAATTTGCAATCGATTCTCCTCGATTTACGTACTGGCTACAAACATTCGATCTTTGCGTAGCGCATGTGTTCTTTGAGAGAATTCAACAATTGATTATTTAATATTTGTTATTGAGATCGTTATCCCCTCGCGTTCTTTGAGAAACGGTACAACAATTTTTATTTTGAAACTTGTTCGAAACGAATTGTTCTTTACAGTACATTCGTATTAATTGTTCTTTAGTTCCTTGGTAATACTTACACTGTGAAATCCTTGTACCGATTCATTCTTTGAGATCCGTTTACAAAATTGTTCTGTAAGATTTTTCGTTTTCCTGCCCATAATCGTTCTTGAAAAGGGTTCGTAATGGTTTGTTCTTTAAAAAAGTTTGTAATGGTTTGTTCGTTATGAAATGTTCGTAATTATTAGTTCTTTAATAAACGTTCGAAATGATTCTTTTTGTAAAAAGCGATCGTAATATTTGTTCTTGAAAGTTTTAGAGTTTTCTTTAAAAGGTTTGTAATGTTTTTCTTGAATAAGCGTTTGTTAAAAACGCTTATTTTTAGGTGAGCACATTCTTTAAGACGCGTTCGTAATCATGTCTTTTAAGAATAATCCCTAATGATTCGTTCCTCAAGAATCGTACCTAGTGATTCGTTCCTCAAGAATCGTACCTAGTGATTCGTTTTTTAAGAACCGTTTACAACGATTCGTTCTTTAAGAACCGTTTACAACGATTCGTTCTTTAAGAACCGTTTAAAATTATTCGATTTTTGAGTTCCCTACCCACCGATTCGTTTTGAGAGACCCACCTGCTGCCCGCCGAAGAGCGCGTGCGGGGCGGCGTGTGTCGCGGCGGCGGCCGGGTGCTGGTAGACGACGGGCTGTGCGGCCGAGGCGGCGGCCACCAGCTGCTGCGCCGCCACCGGGTAGTAGTGCGGCACGTGCTGGTACTGCGGCTGGTACTGGTACTGGATCTGGTAGTGCGGCTGGCGGCCGTGGCGCTCGGGGCGCTAGCGGCAGCCTGCTCCGCCGCGGCCGCCGCCGCCGCCGCGGCCTTGCTGGGGTAGTAGCGCACCGTCTGGTACTGCTGCTGCTGGGTGTACTGCGGTTGCTGTGGGTGAGAAGGTGGCGTTAACGAAACACTATTGTTACCTGCCCTAATTTATAGAGATGTTTTACGGGGCGTAACGTTAGCGCAGTCGACAATAATATCGATCTTCTGCGTGTGCTTAGTTTCATATCACTTTTGTACATCAGTGCATGCGCAGGAGATCGACATTTCAGTCTATTGCTGTACCGTGAATACGCTATACCGTGAAAAATCTCCTTTATGAGTTGAATGTACGGGTATTAGAGTATTTCTCCCAGCGTGTTTATTTCAGAGCTAGCATTTCATCTGACTAGTGAATCGGACCGGAATGTCCTTCGGTTCAAGTCCCAGCGGTGGTGGTAGGATTTTCGTCCCTAGTTATTTAGCTAGGACGAATTCAGCCGCTGCGATGTCAGGAGAACAATTCTAGCGACCGAATGTTCTGATCGTATTTTGTGGTTTCTGCGATCAATGTGGACGAATTCTAGAGCAGTATTTTAAAAACTGACCAAGGATCATGCTCAATCTTTGCTTTCTCTTCCTTGCTCTATCCCCTGCACATTCAAGGGGACAGGGTGAGAATTATTCGGATTTAGTCTTGCCAGTATTCAGGGAGGCCAGTATTCAACCATCATGGAGACGGATTTTGAATCGTTTACTTTAAAGGCGAATGCTAAGGGAATGCGAAAGTGATCCTCTAAAAAAAGCGCCACGGACCGCGCGCGATCTTTCCTTCCTTTAGTTTGTCCTCTCGTCTCTCCTTTCTGTACGGATAAAACTATAATGTAGTTGATATGGATGGGATTGCAGGGCGCGGTGTTGCCACAAACTGCGCGCTATACCTTGTGCTCTCAACACTGACTAGATAAACGAAAGGAAGGAAACTTGAAAAACTCGTAACAAGTTTGTTTGTTACATTTGTTCGTAACATTTGTTTGCACTTAACATGTATTCCCTAATTTTAGGTGACAACAATGTACAACAAATATTGCGGCACGGGCCTTACTACATGGCGAGGAACTATCAACCTCATTCTAAATTTAGTAGTAGTGTAGAAAGCATGAGAAATAACTTCCGACTAGTCTCATTTAACCACCAACACAAACGTTCCGCTTTAAAAATTCAAGAGAGATGGTGTTAATTGCCTCCCCCAGCCCCAAATTCAAAGTAGTAACGTTAAAATAAAATTAAGACTTGACATTCAAAATATAAAAATCTTCTGATTCGCTGACCTCTAGTTTAAGGCGCTGGCGTCATCTACTACGAAAAACTACGAAAAGTCATCTACATTCTAATTTTATTCGGACCTTACCCACTAACATTAAATTCTGTGGTGGCAGCAGAGATTTTTGGTACTCCTTGATCAACTATCTGGGGTCAATGAGATATCTATCACAATAGTTGTTGTGGTAGATACCTCATTGACCCCAGATAGTTTACCACTAACATTAACTAATGACCGTAAGAGGTGTGGAAGCATCAATCGTTCAATCAATCCACAAATAACTGCGCTTACATTTACTTCTTGAACTTTCACTGAACCTAATTAAAAACCGCCGTCCAAGCGTGGTCAATTGGCGCGTGCCGTACCTGCTGCTGCTGGTGCTGGGCGTGGTGGAAGGCCTGCTGGTAGCGCTGCTGGTGCTGCTGCGTGGTGCTGGAGGTGCTGGTGGTGCGGGGGGGGTCGTGCGGGAGGGCGTTGGCGCTGTAGGGCGAGTACGCTCCGTAGCCCAACATGGACGCGATGGTTCGCTTGCTCTTGGACGCTTCCGGCTCGCTCTCAAGCGCCGTCGAGTCCTTAAACACACACACACACACACACACACACGCGCGCATCAGTTTGGTTGGTTTTTTGAATTTTTGAATTTTGTGCCTGAAGACCCTTAGTGAGATCGGCAGCAATTCTCGAAAAGTATTGGTTAAAGAGATTAGCCACTGTTGCCGGATCGTTCACATTTATATCTTTATATTTTAAAACAACATTCTCTACCGGGTTTTCTAGTTGATTTGGTAGTATGTTTTATTATATTCCACATTGCTTTTTTTTTTTTTAAAATCGTTTTTCATGATTTTAGCCTGTCTTATGTTTTAACAATGTTTTGTATTTTTAAAGTAGAAAGGAAATCTTGAATACGTCATGACGTTTAGTTGATTGATTGATTGATTGATTTTTTGTGTTTCCGGGCGCGTCAAATGCTTTGGTCATTAGTCCCGTTAATGTCATTCAGATTGTTTCTCCAAATAATGGTTTAGCAGTAAGAGCACTAGAAAATTCGGTGATGTATGCGAAACGTTAAAAAGTGGCTGATTGATTGATTGATTTTTTCGTGTTTCCGGGCGCGTCAACTGCTCTGGTCATTAGTCCCGTTAGTGTAGTGCATGTTTTTTTCTCGGGAGATGGCGGTGATCTTCCCCCGCTAGATGGCGAGTTCCGGCGCCGACCTACCGTCGGCTAGTGAGGTTCCCCCTATCCAGGACTCTCACACCAGCGGGGCACCGCCCCAGTCGGGACAAGCTCTAAGCTCCCGACCGGCTTGCTTCGCATGCACTACTCTTCAAAGGACTACTTTCACAAGGGACTTTCACCACTATTTCAAAGGAGAAATAGATGCTGATAAGAAAATTGAAAATTTTAACAGAATGTGTGGAACTATTAGGACACTGAAAAGTAAAGTCGGGAATGACACACTCATGAAATTTTATAAAACCTTAGCAGTTCCTTGTGGGCTATATGGATGTGAAATTTGAACTATGGACACAAAAATTAGAAGCAGGGTTGCCAAAATGAACTTTTTAAGAGGTTGTATTGGTGTCACAAGGAAAGACAGGATTCGTAATGAAGAGATACGCAACCATCTAGGAATTTATAATCTAAATGAAAAAAATTGACGAATATAGGAAAGCACGGAGAGAATAGAAAACATAGACAAAATGGAAAACACGCGAATGCCAAAACTGAAATACAAGCCAGACGAGCCAAAAGGGTGGCCAATAATGAGACGCAACGGAAAGAAAGTTCTAATGCTTGAAGAAGAAGAAGAGGAAGAAGAAGAAGAAGAAGAAGAAGAAGAAGATGCACTAGATCTCATCACTGTCCACCGGAGCAAGGTGTCCGCCACCTTCTGAGGAAATAATATATTTATGGGGCTAATGACCTTAGCAGTTAACGCGACCGACAACACGAAATAATCAGCACAAAATAATGAATCAATCAATCAACTTGAAACGATCGATCATCTCCAAATGATCGATCAACTCGAAATGATCAATCAACTCGAAATGATCAATCAACTCGAAATGATCAATCAACTCGAAATGATCAATCAACTCGAAATGATCAATCAACTCGAAATGATCAATCAACTCGAAATGATCAATCAACTCGAAATGATCAATCAACTCGAAATGATCAATCAACTCGAAATGATCAATCAACTCGAAATGATCAATCAACTCGAAATGATCAATCAACTCGAAATGATCAATCAACTCGAAATGATCAATCAACTCGAAATGATCAATCAACTCGAAATGATCAATCAACTCGAAATGATCAATCAACTCGAAATCCGGGTCTTCGACCTCGACGATCGCGGCGGTGGATGAGGAGTCGCCCCCCGAAGCGGCTTCGGTGTCGGCCGCCGCCACCACCGCCACCTCGCCGCCCTCCGCCGCCTCCACCCCCCCGCCGCCGCCTCCGCGGCCGCCGCCGGCAGACCCGCCGCCCACGGCCCACCTGCAAACACACAAACACACACGCCCACGATGAGAAAGTGTTGTCGCGCACTGTTAGTGACCATGCAAGTTCTACGTAACTACGGTTTTTTCATAAATGCGTATAATTGAATACAAAATGCGTATAAAATGTGTATATATGAACTAAAATTTAAAAGAATCTGTAAGACTAAACTCTAGTGTATGCCAAAAATCTATTTGGCTTACAGGATTCAGTCACTCGGCCTGCCGGGCTCGTGTCTCAACATTTCCTACTCATAAAATAAAATGCCTCCTTTATCACTCATATCATAAGTAACTATTTAGTGCATCTGACAGAAAAGTTCAACGCATATATTGCAACTCTGAAAAAATAAACTAGCGCTGAGTGTCCAAATGTCGTGAAATAAACGAATGGAATTTTTTTCAAATTTGAATTTATTTATTTATACATTTCCTTGTACAGCGTTGTAACGTTTTATAAGGGAGATACTAAATTGTAACAAAGCAAGTTAACCAAGCAAGTTTAGAAATTATAACCAAGAAAGTTCAGATTTACGAGGTCACTCCCACCAGAGATCTCAAATAATCAATAATACAATTTTTCAGAATTCAAAATGGGGATATGGGGAAATAAATCATGTTTTTGGATAGTTTTGCTTTGCTTGGATTCTGGATTCTTTCGTGATGTGTATTTTTATTCATTATTTATATTTATTTTTAACAATGGTACAAAACTATAATCCGGGAGTACAAAGCTATAAACTATATTCTGGATTCTTTCGTGATGTGTATTTTTATTCATTATTTATATTTATTTTTAACAATGGTACAAACTATAAACTAGAACTCAGTACATAACTGATGTTCTTCGATCAACACCAGGCGAATGCCCGAGCAGCACCTTAACAAATGGTCCACGGACCGCGCGCGATCATTCCTTCCTGTTGCTTGTTCTATCCTCTCCCCTTACACACACACACACACACACACACACACACGCACACACACTAACATGCTCGACACTACCACATATTCCGGGAGACCGGTCGGGGGCTTAGAGCTTGTCCCGGCAGAGGCGGTGCTTCGCTGGTGGGAGATACCTAGTTGAGGAAACCCCGTTAGCCGACGGTAGGTCGGCGCCGGATCTCTCCATCCAGCGGGGAAAGATCACAGCTACCGCCCGATGAAAAACATGCACTATATTTACGGGACTAATGACGTCCGTAGTTGACGCGCCCGGAATCATTAACGATTAATCAATCAATAACATAAAACAAATAACAACGTTAATAAGAAAAACGTGTTCAGATACCAAATTTCAAATACTCTGGCAGTCTCACAATAAAATATTATTGTTCCGTCTTGATTTTGGTCTAGGCCAGAGGACTTCATCCCGAGGTCCAAAGGTTAATTTCTGACGGCCCTCAAAGAAATGGGCATTTCGAAATTTAATTCATCTACAAAATCCTACATTACAAAGTTAAGTTTACTTTTATTACATGTTGTACTCCTTGATAAATGTGTTAAAATAGTTGATAAGCTAGTGGCTAATATGATTTTGTTGCTACAGGCAACTAGATCTTATGTTAATTGTTAAGAAATTGTTATTTCTATCCTGCTACAACTACGTCCTAGAAACTGTGAAGATAATGCAATAGATCTAAGAATCCACGCGTTTAAAATAATGAATATCCGGGCGTTTAAGGATCTCTTGAAGCTGTTTCGTGTCGATGACTTTAGAATTCTAACAACAATGTAGTGTGTGTACGTTTGTTCACCCCAAGACAGGAGAGAACAGAACAGACCAGAACTGAGAGAACCTGTGTTCCAGAAAATAGGGTATCAATAACTGCAAGATTGTGTTATAAATGAAAACGTTATTAATTCACGTATAAGTAAATTAAAACGTAATTAATTATTATGAACGACACTCTTAAACATATGTATTAAAGATTAAAAATTTGAATCTATAATCTAAAACAATTGAAAAAGTTTCCAATAAGCTTTAATCGGTTCGTAAACGACTGTGGAATTCGTTGCACAGCAACGTAAGGTAATTCTAAGTTTCGTATAAAAGTGAATGGGTTTCGTATCAGTAAAAGAAAATTAAAATACAATGAATGTTATAACGTGGAAAAGTAATGCCCTTCTACATGCAGTGGTGTACCGTATGCAGTCATATTTATGTAGGCTCTATATGGTACCCACGATTCTCTAATGTAATGATCATGTGGATGAAAGTGTAGTGCATTAAAGATTTGAAATTGTAGGAGCTAGGTCATGTAGTTTTTAATGGAATGAAGAAAAACAATCAAACCTGTATCGCTGGAATCGAGCATCGTCGAGGTACATATTTTCGTATTTTTCTAGAATAGTTGTGATCTGCAATCTGCTTGAACGGGTGTGTGATTCCAGTGATATTATCACGCAACTTCGTGGCACAGTAGTTCAAGTTTGTGTTCAGCGAGGATTTGCAACTACTTTGCTCCACGTCATGATCATGTAACTTCACTTTAATTGTTCTTGTAGTTTGTTGTGAGAGGTTAGTCTTCGTGTTGTCTGCCATAATGTATTTGGGTGGGTGGTATTTAGAACGATGATGATACGACAATGTCAGTATTTAAAGTTATAAGATTTCAATAGTTTTCTTCAATTTTGTGCACTCTCTTGAAAGTATATTCAGTGCCACTTGCTTGCTGAGCTTTGTCAGATAGCGATCAATGTAGACAGTCAATCGGCTGTTGAGATTGAGTTTATCAACGTTTCTAAGCAATGCTTGTGGTACCTTTGTTAATGTGTACAACAATTACGAACAATTTCTTTCGCCTAATGTCAAAATAATTCTTTACAGGCATTTGTTATGGTTCATTCCGCTCATAATGATTGAAGATTAGAATCGTTTGATTAATAGTTTTTTCTTAAACTACAAATTTTACTTGATTTCCTTAAAAACGAAATAAACAGTCTAGGAAATTAACTTGAAATATAGTATTATGTAATTCCTCTGAGGGCAAGATAGTCATCAGAATAGTGATTTCGTCTAAATTTCTAGTGATTGAAACTGTTGAACTACTTTTGAAAGAGCTCTGATTTTGATTCTGTACCGAAGTTGTGACTTTATAACTTTCGAGACATAACACATAATGCAAATTTCTTCTTGATAAAACGTAATTATTAATAACAAGTAGAAGTAGTCCTAAGAATTACGAAGTACGTAATTAGTAGACATTACGTATATTAATTCAAGTTCTTTAATATGTATGATAATGCCTTTGTATAAATGATTTAATCTAGTGTTCTGTGGTCTAAATATGGCCTTCAACCCACGACTCGTCTGTTGATTTTTATCTGCGCGAAAACAAATACTCATTGTAACTACTATACGGCTCGTTGCGTAAGTTTTGTTGTCGTGCACTTCAGGCAATTCCAAAAATTCCGTAATGTAGTTCCCGATATAGAAGATGGAGATGTATTACACAGACGTCTGACTCAGTACAGGAAGGTTTCTAAAATGAGTATTTAATATGAAAGAAGAGCTTTCTTTCAGAATGAATGTCATAAACTGGAAACTTAAGAACAAACTTTCCAACGTTCACTTAGATAACTACCTTCTTCTTCCAACATTACAGCTAGTAGTGACAATTTAATGTCAAAAAAACACTGTCAGGTCTCACTTAAAATTCAAGAATTTTATTATGATTTGTGTTATTTAAAAGGATTTGTAAGACAAAGTATAAAACATACACATACACGACCTATAATGATCAGTAATTCTTTCAGTGATTTAAATTTATTTTTGATATATTCGAGTTACGAAACTATCATTTAATAAATCGCGTGGTCGCTAGTGTTTAACAATAAATAAAATAACCATTTAGTTGAAAAAGGAATAATGACTAATCAGTAAACTGTTGCATCTGAAATAATTGAGTTAGAGAAAAAATCTAGCTATAAATATTACAAACAAACATGAAAACGCATTACTCTGCAAGACAGCCGTGTTTGAATCACTAATTTACTGCACCGGATCCCAGATTATTGATAGTAAAAGAATCACAAATATTAAAGGAAGTGAACATCAAAGAGTTTGAGATCGCATTATTTTCATTTAACTTTTATTTATTTCGTCCATAAAGAAAAAGTGAATTATTTTTCCCGAGATGTTGAGTTTATAATAATTCAAACGAAACATTTTGTAGCCATGAATATGCTATGGTTCTCTCCCTATTTTACCTTGTAACTGAATTTTATATTTATATATAAAATAATTATTATCGTTCTGTAATTGTATAAGAAATTGAGTCATGAGATACAGAAGATATGATCTTGAAGTCATTAACCCTTGTGAAATTAAAAATGTTTCTTCGGTAGAGTCATGGTGACTTTCCTTAGATACAGCGCAACGAAGTGGTGAGATGAAAGAGCGAAAACCACTCCGTCATGGGGGAGAGGGTCTGTGTAAATTGTACGTAGTTCCAATGAAACATATAAAAAAGTGCATGATATCCTACTTTCTTCTGGATGTCAACTCGAAGCATAGAATCTCTTCAGTAGGAAAGTTAGTTTCAAGAAGGTAACTTTCCTTTTACACATTTCTTGCTACTATCTTGAGAAGTATGAAAAATAGCTACTGCTAAACAACTTTAATATTCAATTTTTAATATATTCAGTTCTCAGCTGAGAAGAGAAAAAAATTTCTTGTACCACTTACTAAGTATGGATATTTTGAGGAAGACCTTTTCAGTCTATTGAAAACACAAGTATTGTTTGTTTTTTTTTTCAACGTGGACCTAGACCTTCAGTTTTGCACTTTATAATAAGGTTGCACGTTAATCATTATTTTGTAGATGGTAATTTGTTTTTCTAGATAATTTTGTCGTTTCCCACGATCCCTTCACCAAATTTTGAGATTGTCCCATTCATTTTTGTCTGTGAATGCAATTCCCCATTAACATTTAGCGTTTGCTATTTTGACAATGAATAAATAAAAATTAATATTTTAAATGAAATTTTTAACATTATTTATGAACTTACTGTGTTCTATCGCTGTGTCAACCTTCAGAGTTATCAGTAAGAAAGGAATAGAGTAATGTAGAAGGTAAGATTGTACTACTGACTGCTAGCATCTAGTCCGATTCCAGAGTGCAATAAAAATGGCATTATGTCACCGAATGTTCGTTAACACTTAAAAGTGAGATAATTATCTCGTTAGAATACATTTCAATTCATCTGTTGCGCCACATCAATATTAAGTAACACAAGACTTCAACTTTTTCACTCCATTAAATGACAAATGAGAGCATTCAGAGAAGTATTGTGCATTAAAATGTCATTTATCTTTGCTAGCAACCATAGTAGTACAAGTACCAATAAAATATTTACCAAGCTTGAAACACAATGTTTATGTATTTTCTTGAAAATACGAGTACAGTATTTATAACAACAACCATTCGAATAATTTATAACTATTCTAATAAATATCGAAAATAATTAAAACATTTCCAGAAGAAATTAGAATGTTTTCGTATCTATAACTTTGTTTCAAGGGTGGCATGTTCGCCTTTCTTACACACAATCTTTATCACATCAATGCCATCTGACCAACACACTGGCAACACACATGTTACGAAAGTACCATATTTGACCTAATTGTATCCTTGGGCGCAATGTGCACCCATATTCGTATTGTAGCGGGCTTCAATTGTTCCTGCAGCTCAAATGTTATTCTCGCAAGAGAAACTACCACAAAGAAAATTACTTTCTTGAATCCTACAATCCTAAAATAGAATCTGTTTTGAAAGGATCCCAAATTTTTAGTCCTTTCTCAATAGAGGTGTCCGAAAATTAGATGGTCAGATAATGACATATTTCGTTGATGTAAGAGCGCAGAAGAACTTGAATTCAAAATGTGTGTTTGCAATGGGTACAATTAAATCGTGTGCAACCGCTAACTTTACTATTTTGGTCTGACGTGAAGGCATGATGAGCACGATAATGAAGCAGTAATTGCTGTGAACAATTCGGAGGAATCGAAGGGTTGAAAGATTTCAATGAAGTATTTTGAAATTGTTCTTAATCGTTTGATTGGTAATCGAAGGTCTATTTGTAGCTGGGATGGCAAGAAAATACGTTAGTAGCGAGGAACTACAATTAGGTCAGATACGGTGTCGTAAGGAAGATGTGGTGGGACATTCTACCCTTTTAACGGTGGTCACATTGAAGCCTATTTTAGCTGAGATGTCGGTCGGCCGATGTCGGATGCTTCTGTGTCCAATGTGTCAATTTTACTTAAACACGCTGATGGTAAATCGTAATGAACCCGAGTTATCTCTTCCGACGGCGTCTGACAACATCGGCTATCGGAAGATCTGTTTCGCTTGGTTTTGGCCGTCCAACCTCTGCCAATCAAAATTCCCGCCAAAATCGGCTCTACTGTGACTGCCAGTTAAGTCATCATTTCAACTCAATAAGCCCACTCCCTATTTGAATTAGTGCAACCGTATCCCCTTTCCGACTCCAGCACAGGAACACAAAGAGAGGATGGGTCGGGCAAAATTGCCTGCTCTCCTTCTGTCATGAACTTTGCAACTTTCAATTCCGGTTCTTTTTCGTCTTGTGAGCTGGGTCTTTTTTCCATTTTCACCTCTCTGTTGCTGCACGGAAAGCATATTACTTGTTCCTCCTCTTCCTCATAATGCCGCTGACTGATGCCACATACGATGTGGATTTTTTCGTTGCAGATAATACATTGATGAAGTTCTGTCCCTTCGTTTTGACAAACAGAGCAAATGCTAGTGTCTGTGTGGTTGTTTTCCTCGTACTCGTCAAACGGTTCTGCCTTGACATACTGGAAGTCAGTTGTAGGAACAATATATGTTTCATTTTCAAGATTATCAACTTTTGCTTGCAAGTCTTCTTCGGTGGATACGGTTTCGGTTATATTTTTCGGCATATTCGACATATCTAAACCGATCTGGATGGGATAGCCAAACACATTTTCATAAGGAGATTTTTTCGAAATTCCAGAAGAAGTTCTGTTTATCATGAGTTGCACAAACCTTAAGCCTTGGCTCCATTCTGTCTTTTTGTTTACCTGCATCCACGTGTCAAGCATATTTTTAATATCATGGAATGCTAACTCAGAATTTCTTTCTTTTTTCATTTCTCCATGAACTATCCTAAGCTCCGGCCATTGATTTTTCAACGATTCAACAACATTCTTTGAGAATTCTCTTCCGTGTTGGGATTGAATTACAGTTGGAGCTCCAAGTAAGGTAAAATTATCGATTAATTTATCAGCAACTTCTTCTGCAGAATTTGTTTTCAAAGGTAGCAAAGCCACAAATTTCGTTGCCACGTTTTTATACACGAGTATATATTTGAAGCAGCTGTCGGGTTTGGATGAAAAATCGATTACATCAATCTGCCCTCTGGATTTTAAAGCATTAGATAGAACAGACTTTAAATCAGTATCTTTCTCTTCAGAGTGATGTTTCGGTAGACACAGTTCACACAAGTCCAAATACATTTTCACATCCTTGTACGTAATGTTTTTGTACTTTGCTTTTAGGTGTTTCATCATTTTGTCCCTTCCTCCATGTCCCAGTTTGATATGCATTTTGTGTAGAACGTCGAAAATCTCTTCATCAGAGACGTAAAAAACCACTTCTTCTTGTCCGGGTTTCATAGGAACTATTAATCGTTGCCTACCTCCTACCTCCAAAATATCGTAGCGTTTTAGTAGTCTGTAATCCCGAGGTTCTTTTCGTGGTTTTACCCGGCAGCGTTGCAGATCATCGATTACGCTCTGGTATTTTTCCCTCGCTAAAGATATAGTGTTCGTGTTTATGGTGCTTCTGTCTTCGTCCATCTTCTTCTTGAACTCTCTTTCCATGCTTTCGTACTGCGTACGGGCTGCACGACTTCCTTCCATGTTATTCCCAGTATTTAAAACGTGATGAGTCGTACAAAAATTACGGTTATTTTAAAAGTTATTTGCCGCTTTTTTTGTGAATCCACAGGTTTAATATGTTAATTCCAGTTGTCAGCCTGGAACAAGGGGTACAAATTTGATTCATTTCAAGCTTAACTCATACAAATTATTGTTAAAATCCAAAGTATTACGAAGTTTGAAAAGGGAAATGTGGACCAAATATACTAGGAAAACCTTCTACAGGTAAAGAAAATCGTGTTCATGCAACGAGCATAGGAAATTTAGTAAGATTATATGAGACAACATGCCACATAAACAAAAATAAATAAAAGTTCCCTATTTATTTGGAGAGAATCAGGATAAAAGTTAATTTTATTTTCGCATTCATTCTTGGCGTACTTCAAATCTCGTTTTGCAAACATCTTTTCATTCCAGAAATAGGTATTCATTATCATACAATTTTAATATCATTTACACATGTTTTAACGAACTCTTAGAATGTTATAATTGAGCTTTCCAATATTGTAAATGGGATAAAACGTATACTTTTTTGACATTTAATATATCCCCTTATCTCAATCGAAGATTCGTAAATTGACGAAGTATTTATTCGAAAGAGTGTTTCTTGGCAAAATACGAAGAGCTTTTGCAAAGGAAGATCGCGCAAAATGTCTCGAATCATTCATTGTGACACTCAAAATCATCATAGAGACATTAGAATGGCAAAGGAATTTTGTAATAAAGATAATAGAAATGCAATCAATTGAAATTAATGGTCAACAATTGCACCAAATCATACCTCCAGTTCGTTTTCCAGTCCATATAGTTAATACACGAAAACAAAAATTCTTGTTTTCAAATGTTTTCAACCACGACTGTTGGTACCTTTATTCTAAATATAAATTCAATTGTGTATGGTCTAAGAGAAGGATCTGAGTGTCCAGGCCATTTTTACAATAAATAAGTAAAAATAAAAATCAGAACTTCCTGCATATTTACCCCTTGAAAAGTGAAACAGTGTACACCAAGCAACTGAAAGACATTTCTAGGGAATGAAATGCATTACTGTAGAACAGAACATCAATGTAAAAGATACAAAATGCACACTTGCAACTCTAGCGAAGGATTTCGAATCTTCGTAGATTTATGTTCTCTGTAGAATGCAAGGGTTAAAAAAATGGATGCTGAAGAACTATAGCCAGAGACTCTTCAGAAAAGAAGATGGTCAATATAAAGCGAATACATGTAATATAGATATTATTTAGGCGTTAATAACAAATTCTACAAAGTATCGATGTAATCATGAGTATTTTTCTTGCTGAATCCTATTTATTAATGAATAGGTCAAAAGCTAATAATTCTTAATAATGCTTGCTCTGAAATACGATACAAATCTATGCGACGAAAAGAACAGAATTAGTTAGTTTGTTCCAAACTATAAGTTGGCCTAAACGACAAGATTTATTTTTTAAAGTATATGCATGGCAAAATTTACAAAACCTGACAGTAATTTCACACTTTTTTAAATATTAAAACGCGTCATTGTAAAATTGTGTATATTGGTCGCTGCTGTTGTGAATGTGTGAAGTTGAAAATCATACGAGTCAAAAGAGTGCAGTTTTCTCTTTGAATGGCGCGGAGCTCAAAAATAAAAGCACTGCGATGGCAGCGCGCCAAATGCCTAGAAGAGGGGAAGTGCAAGGGCGTGGAGTCGGGGTATTACTAAACATAGCGCCATTTACTCTCGCGTCCGGACAGTAGATGCAAACATCCACATGAAAGGGGCACAAAATTAATAAATTATAGTTGGTAGGTTGTTAGTGTCACTGCAGAGTTGCCGATACATATAAAAAATAAAACCTAACAGTACGAAGGAACTGAAAATTGAAGAATTGGTTTTGCGTCGTGCAGTTCTGTGTCGTCTACTGTTGTGCGTGATCTAACTACGATTTGCTGCTATTCCGGCCGTTGTGATCTCATGATGCGAGAACAACCAACGACCACGTGGTCTACCGCCCAAGTAAGCGCCAACGTCGCTCTACCCCACGTACAGTTGTCAGTTGGAAAAATATTATTCTAACAACAATCACCGGTACCGGTAGCACAGCGCATCACTGATGTCACTGCAGTGCTTCTGACCTGGAGGTCCTAGGTTCCCACTCCTCACGGCGGCAGGATTTTCGACACTAGCATTTCAGCTAGGTCGAATTCAGTCGCTGCCTGGAGGAGAATTCTAGCGACCGGCTGCTCTGATCGGTAGTTTTCCGTGGTTTCTCCGATCAACACCAGGCGAATACCGGAGCAGTATCCTAACAAACGGGCCATGGACCGCGCGCGATCTTTCCTTCCTCTTCCTTGTCCTATACTCACTCCCTTCCACACATGCACTACAGTACCACATGCACACACCTTACAATCACATGCACTACAGTACCACATATTCCGGGAGATCGGTCGAGAGCTTAGAGCTTGTCCCGGCTGGGGCGGTGCCCCGTTGGTGGGATTGATAAGGGGTTGTCCTGATAAGGGGGAAACCCCACTAGTCGGCGGTAGGTCGGCGCCAGATCTCGCTATCCAGCGGGGGAAAATCAACATCTCCCGAAAAAAACATGTACTATACTAACGAGACTAATGACCAAAGCAGTTGACGCGCCCGGAAACACGAAAAAATCAATCAATTAATCAATCCAACAACAATCAAAACCAAGAGCGCTACCGTCCCTCTCTCCCCAGGGTCATCGCTTTGCATCGGGGAAGTAATTTCCTTCTTTCCGCCTATCGGCGGTCTCTCACCCGTGCCCATCGAAAGTTTTTGCCACCGCGGAGCGCGTCATTTTTAACCGCTGGCGGGAAAACACTTGCCATTCTGCAAGGACAGGATTTTATAGACGATTTACATTATAGTTGCAGCTCATAGAGGCTCCAACCGATTTTTAATAATCTATACTAATAAAAGTGAATTCAACGACGTATAACCGACATCGATACCACAAAAAGTAGCGTCAGGATTCTTGCAGTGTCCTAGCAAAGTTTGGTAAAGATTAACATAACCGAAATGCGTAAAATAAATAATTTCAATAATATGTTTGTAGATGCACGTGACCATTTTTCGCCTCTCGCTTAGAGCACGTGGTTCCTAACATATTCCGCCAGAGCCAAGTAGTGCTGCAGCAAAACTGGTACCTAATTAATTCGCTAGAGGCCAATAACGGTGTATAAGATAACAAAAATTACATCTAATAACAATGTGTTATAAAATAAAATGAAAGAAAATCATAGTATTTTATTAAAATTTGAACCAATTACGTTAAAAATTAAAATCTTAAACACCGTGATTTCTATAAAATTGATCTTATCCCTCATTCCCAAGGATTGAATATGAAGAAGCCCGGGGAATGCCGGGTATTTTGCTAGGAGTGTATTAATCTGAATGTACTGAATTTGTATGTTTCACTAGACGGGTTGTTTCTAAATGATGCCCAGTGGCCGAGAAAAAGTGTGGAGGTTGCGATTTAAAACGTTTCGGCACAACCCTTTTTTTTAACCAAAACTTTAGTATATTTCAAGGAATCCGCAGTGCTTATCGACTCTGCCTGGTAAATTTAGGACCGGTCAGACGAATTAGATGTGATGGGCAGAGAGACTTGAGGAGTAAATTAAAATGATGGCTGTTTTCGGGCACGTCAACTGATATGGTCATTAATCCCGTTAGTTTGATTTTATCGTGTTTCCGAGCGCGTCAACTGCTTCAGTCATTAGTTCCGTTAGTGTAGTGCATGTTTCTTCTCGGGAGATGGCGGTGATCTTATCCCCTTGGATGGCGAGATCGGGCGCCGACCTACCGTCCGCTAGTGGGGTTTCCCCTAAACAGGACTCTCCCACCAGGACGGCACCGCCCCAGCCGGAACAAGCTCTAAGCTCCCGACCGGTCTCCCCTATATGTGGTAGTGTAGTGCATGTTAGTGTAAGTGTGTGAGTAAGGGGGAGAGGATAGGACAAGGAAGAGGAAGGAAAGATCGCGCGCGGTTCGTTGCCCGTTTGGTGGGGTACTGCTCCGGCCTGGTGTTGATCGGAGAAACCACGGAAAACTACCGATCAGAGCAGCCGGCCGCTAGAATCCTCCTCCAGACAGCGAATGAATTCGACCTAGCTGAAATGCTCCAACTGATATGGTCATTAGTCCCGTTAGTGTATTAAAGTTTATGCCTTCGGAGGTGGCCGTGACTCTTTCCTTCCCCTACATGGTGAGATCCGGCGCCGACATACCCGTCGGCTTGCGGGGATTTTTTTCCTGTCAGGCATTTCACCCCTGCGGGGCACCGCCCAGTCGTGACACGTTCCCATCCCCTAATTGGTCTACCTATTTGTGTTGTTTGTGTAGTGTATGTGAGTGTAAGCAGTGACGATGGAGTAAGAAAGAGGAAGAAAGGATCATGGGCGGTTTTGCCCGTTTCTTAGGGTATTGCTTCAGCATTCGCCTGGTATGGATCGGAGAAACCACTAACCAACTCTTCTCTGGACAGCGGTCGAATTCTTCCCAGCCATGCAACCAGGGTCGAGACTCGAACCCTAAGACCCCCCGGTCAGAGACCATACAGACAACAGGAATGCTGGTTCAGAGCTAAACTCAACCGGTGAAAATAAAAACTCGAGCGACTCCGCGTAATCAGATAGTTCGTTATAATAATGTACTTTGACACAGATTGTGCATGCGCTGTACTCGACTAAAAAAACTCCTATAATGAATGACTGGCAGAATTGTTAATTTGTGAAGAGAGTGATTACTTCGAGGAATAACACTTGCCATTATGAATAATGAGTAGACAGAGTGTTTAATTAATCACTTTGGCTAGCTGACATGGTAATTACACATAATGACTAGTGATTATACATACTCGCTGATTAATCACGAAGACCGTAACACGAACAAAGGCATTTATTTTTTATTCGTATTATTGCATTGGCTCGTGTCTTGCAATTGATGCTTGCGCTGGACGTAAATAAGCATATTTGTCGAATAAAACATCAAGTTCTTTTTTTACGATTTGTATTGAATAAATTTCTCTTGAATTATGGCTCTTTTGAATGTTGTACTGTAGTCATTCAGCAAAGAGTATTTGAGTTACGAAATATTGAATATTTGAATTGTATACTTCTCTTCAACTTTTGGAGTGATTATAGAATGTCCATTTAAACTTTACATTTTAAGAACCGCATAATTCATGGTTGCGTTTACTTAAATTGGGACGTCATTTTGATAATGACTTGTTTCCTTCTGATAGCAGAAATGTCATCAGTTCTAAATATGCTTACTAGTTCCTTAACATTTGTTGTTAAGTAAACACGCAACATTGAAGCACGATACAACTGCATTTCACACGACCTCGCAATCGTGTGACGTGTTCTGGCTCTCCATCACGCTACCCAGAGTACAGAACTCGACACAGCAGTTCGCTCTTTAACTCTTATCGACCGACGCATGCATTCAGAAATAAACGGTTCAGAGATTATACATAATTACTGAGTCATTTCACGAAATAACGAGTGATAGTAAATATAATTTTAAGTGTTAAACGCACTATTGATGACAAAAACACAAATTACGAAACACGTGTTTAAATCGTTTCCTTCATTTATATTTTAACCAGGTAGTTAGGCAGTAACGACTGTCTTTATGTAGGAGTATGCCACTATTTCTATCCACAAGCAAGACGTGTGTTCATTCATGAAGTAGGTGAAGTGGAAGTAGTTAATTCATGAAAAAACTGATCAGTGATTTCGCAAAATTTCTGATAGCTTCAACTGAATAAACAAGGATATTATTTTGTGGCTGCTCGAAGGCTTCTATAAATCAATTCAGAATGCTGAAAAAAGATGACGCATGGAGCAGAAATCAATACAAAATGAAAAAGAAAGGAAAGAATCATCATTGTACGTACATCAATGTACATCAGAATACATCATTGTACGTACGTTCAAAAATCACTCACAGGAAGTTGGTATGCCTGTTCAGTATTGATTTTGTATGGTCTGCCTGGTTATTATCCACACTTACTACGTTATTTCATAAAATTACTAGTAAAAATCAAGAATTTTGTGAAAATTTGCAAATGCTCCAAAAAAGGCATGAAGTCAAAGAAGTGTGTTAAAAACACTGGGCACTTTAAAGCACTGGGCCAAACAGATTGGAGCTCATAGCTAATAAGTGTGCTCTCCTCATTAGGCATCTGCCAAATCTCTCCTTCTCTCCCCCTCCCTTCCCCCTTTCTCTCTCCTCCCTCTTTTTTTGACACACACTCACAACATACACTCACACACAGTAATTTCACAGAATACCTAGTGAGAGTAAAGAATTAAAAATATTTTGTAATTCAAGCTCCCAAAATAACACGAAAGGAAGTAGAAATTACTATTGAAGACACTATACCAACTACCCAGCTTCAGCACTACACCAAAACTACACAAACTAACGGCATACACACACACACACACACATACTCACATTTGTACCCACACCTCCTTCACACACGTAGTTAAACAAATCGTTACCCAAAAGCACCAAAGTAATTTCACAGAATAACTAGTGAAACCCGAAAATCAGGCGTGCAGCGCAAGCCACGTTCTCACAAGCTCATCCCGATTCCGTCTGCTTTCCAATCACCAGCAAGCCCCACCGGGAGCTGTCCCAAACACAGGCAAGCCTCGTATCCCAAACACAGGCAAGCCCTAACGGAGAATGATCCGACCCTGCCACGCACCTGCTTCCTTCCGCTAGGCTCGGACGTCTGGTCGCGACTGCGCGGTTCGCCGCGACGCGGCGCGCAGAGCGCGGGAGGGGTGGGGCGGGGAGGGGAGGGGAGTGCGGCGGAGCGAAGCGGGGCCGATGTCTAACGGAGCGCCCTACTTCCACCCACCCGCGCGCCCTCACGCCCGCGGCCAACAGGCTGGCGCGCGCAGTGGGCCCAAACAGAGGACCATGCGGACAACAAAGCAGTGGGTGTGTGGACGAAATCATGGTGGAAATACATGGGTGGTAGGGGCGAATCCTGAACATTATTTTAAGCATACCGACCTTTATGGAAACTACCTTTACCGCTAAATGAAGTCGTAGGCTTCCGCGGCAATAATCATGAAGATCTTGGCTGTCCGGGTGACGCTGTACCTTTTCACCTTTACCTTTACCGTTGTCTTTTATTTTGAGTTTTACCGAAATCCCGATAATATGAGTAGCTCATTGCTTCAACTGATGCCACTGCGGCGCTTCTGACCGGAAGGTCCAAGTTCGAGTCCTGAGTCGCGGCAGTCGCTATCTGGAGGATTCAGTCGCTATCTGGAGGAGAATTCTAGCGGCCGGCTGCTCTGATCGGTAGTTTTCCGTGGTTTATCCGATCAACACCAGGCGAATGCCGGAGCAGTACCCTACCAAACGGGCCACGGACCGCGCACAAACTGTCCTTCCTCTTCCTTGTCCTATCCTCTCCCCCTTACACACACACACATACTAACATCCACTACAGAGAAGGACTGTTCTCCGCAATATTTTGCGGTGCCTACCGACCGTCCAGACGCGCATCCTCCCCTCGCCCAGCCCTTTAAACATGAGGAGAACTGGGTTATCGCAGCTGGCATGCGGTGCCTTCCCCTGCGTTTGCTAATTCTCTGGGCAATATTAAGAACTGTTTGAAACTTCTCACTAACTCATTTCATAGCGCATGCGGGATGCGGAAGACTGACTGGCTCTCGGTAGCTAAACAGTTATTGTTTCGCATCTGTTTTAAGGCTTTCAAAATTTCAATAACTTTTTAGAGGATTATCAAACTTAAGAAATATTTCTTATACACTTCCATTTAGTAGGTATACCGGCGGTAGGTATACGCGGTGTATCGGAGAATTCGCCACTGATGGGTGGGTTCGTCCGGTGCACTAATTTTTGCTCTTTCTGCGCAGCACAAGTTTGAGTCACGAACCGCCTGACCACAGCACGGGCACTTCGCTTGAAGAGCCAGACCAGACGCTGGCCGCCATGTTGTATGGAGAGCGAGAAGTGTTGAGAAACATTTTGAAAGTGATACAAAGTTTTCAACATCAACTAACCAAAAATAACACGATGAAGATGTACAAGATGCAATATTTAACAGAATGCTTTATAAATCCGTTTCGCTGTCTTGTAACAAGGTGATACTTTTGGTATTTGGGTACATTTGAAATTCCCGCTAATATTGTAACGCAAACAGGTGCCTAACACTCATTAGCTGAAGTTGGATTTGATGCGCAAGTGCCCATCCATATCTTTCCACCATGGGAAGGAAGGGAACTTTTTGCACCTCGAAGCAATAAAGCACTCTCCAGGACTATTGATTTTCTACGCATGCATAATTGGAAGAATTCGATTTACGAAACTCGATTCCACGATTGTTGTTTCAAATGTTGGTGAAATTGTACCTGAAACGTGAGGCACGGTTTGTCAAACCATCGAAATTTGATGCTTGGATAGTCAAAGTCCGGAATGTAGATTTTCGAAACTTATGCCTCGAAAATGGATGCTACGAAATTTGATATTTCCCAACAAATCAACATCGAGATCTTGAAACTTACGCAACTGATTGAACCGACGCGTGCAGGGAACGCCGACTTATGTGGCCCATTATATCATATTTTCGAATTTATCGATAAACGAAACTCAATATCTCGAATGTCGATGGCCTGAAAATCGAAACCTCGTACATCGCGAACTTGAGGCTCGACAAGCCTCATTTACTGGAAGTCACAAGATCGCTGATAAAGGCAGGAATGTATATTCTGGAATTTCGGGAATGTTTTCGATAATCGATATCTCGAAACTGTTCTAATAATTGATATCTCGAAACTTTTCCATAATCGATATCTCGAAACTTGTCGAACTCAGCGAACTTGTAGGCACGTACAGTGAACACAAGCGGTCGGCGTCGCCGACGAAGGTGAGTAATGGTGAGAGAAGAGTGTATTCAATTGAAAAAGAAGCGATGATTCCAGTCGGCAGTATCTGGCTGCATTTAAAATTCCCGCTAATTTTATGACGTAAAATGGTTCCATAAGGTCATTGGCTGAAGTCGGATACCGTGCTCAAGAGCCATCCCTGGCATGGTATAGCATACAACAATAAAGAAGTGGTGGCATTATCGGAATGTAAACGCACACTCGGCCGCCAAATTTCGTAACTTGTGATAATTTTGGTATCTGGCTGGATTTAATATTCCCGCTAATATTGTGACAAACTGGTGCCGGAAGCTCATAGGCTGAAGTCGGATACCATGCCCTGGCATGCTATAGCATACAACAATAAAGATGAGGTGGCAATATCGGAATATAAAGCACACTCGGTCGCTAAAGTTCTAACTTCTTCCTTTTCCATTGATTAATTGATGATTCTGGGAGCTGCAACTGCTAAAGTCATTAGTCCCGAAAGTACAGTGTATGTCTTTATCGCAGGACGCGGCAGTGGTCATCCCTCGCTGGATGGCGAGATCACGAGCCAACCTATGTACCTGTCAGCTCGAAATTCGATAATTCGAACCTATTTATTCGTTCGCGATTTTTCGAAATGCGATAATTTGAAACAATATCTCGAAGTTAAACTATTATAGTTGTTTCCTGCGTATGGCCAAGTCATTGCTATTCGTTGTTTTGTACAAATGTATATCTTGTCTGAATTTTTAATTGTTATAATAATATAATAGTGATTAATATTAATACATTGCGTTAATATCTTATTTACGCTGTAAATGATGTCAAGTCAAACATTATATTGAATAAGACAAAAAAGAAAAAAAATCCATTTGAAGCATCACGTGTTTCAACAATGTTTTTATAATGAATAAAATTACTAAACAAGTAGTTCTAATTAAAATGCATGCATAATCTAATTATTTTGCTTTACAAACCTAAACATGGTATTTGATGCTTAGATCCTGCAAATTATTTAAAAAATTCAATTTATCGATATGTGTATGTACTGTGCGATCCCATTAATCAAAATCACCATTTTCATCATGGAAATCTGCAAAGTTTCCAGGTGTCCGGTAAGTCTTCAGCAAAAGAAACGCAAAGCTCTTTCTTGTAGTGAATGAGAATTAGAAAAGGAAATCCAGGTGGTCGCAGTTTTTACTTTCACCAGCAGATGCTGTCTTGAACGGGACAGTTGGTAACCTCTTCAAGAGTCCGTTCACTCTAACGTGAAGGGGTGTGGGATCATTATAATAAAATTTGTGTCAGGTGTGGAATACGCTCCAATGTTTTTTTAGAGATATATTTATGATGCTAGTGGAATCTATGCAAACATTTACCGCTTTTTAAAACATTATTAAACGTGAAAACTGCTTCATTCTGGGTTCCGAACTTGGACATTTCCTGTCACTCCGTTTTACAGTGTTAGAATATTCTATTAAAAGGTAAAAGAACGCCCAAAAAGTTCTCATGTTATATAATTTGGTATAAGAAACAACATAATGAAATGAAAAGGTACGTTTCAATAATAATAATAATAATAATAATAATAATAATAATAACAATAATAATAACAATACCAATAATGTCTTTATTAATGGTGAGGCTCAGGCCATAGGGCCTGCTCTTCCGCCTAACCACTGAGTCTACATTGCTACAGGGTAGTAACATAGAAGAGGGGAGCGATATCTGTATATTTACGTCTGGGAGTGCAAAACTAGGGACCATTCCGGGATACGCCTTAAGTGATTGAGCAAACCCAGAAGTTGCAAGAGGTGAAGATGAATCGTTTCAGAATTAAGCACGAAAGCAATGTGTGTTGTAGCATAACTCTCTTTTTGAGTTTCCTTTTTTCTTATATTGTTTTCGCCCCCCAAATCTGTTTGAAGACCTAGAAGTGTAATTAAATGTACAGCAGTAGATCACTTACAGGCTTGTGTCGATAGCTTCTTATTAATGATAGAAACCCGTCGTGTTGCGTATTTTATATAGAGATTATTGTAAAGTAAGGAGAGAACATCTGACATCCATATCTACTTTAATTAATTAGTTCAATATCAGGATAGTAGAAAAAGGCTATCGTGTTATAATGAAATTGTTTCACCCTTCGGGCTTTTTTCACTATTTCTCCCACCTGGAGCGGTAGCTCAGTGCATCAACTGATGTCACTGCAGCGCCTCTGACCGGGAGGTCCTAGGTTCGAGTCTTGACGGCGGCAGGATTTTCGACACTAGCATTTCAGCTAGGTCGAATTCAGTCGCTGTCCGGAGGAGAATTCTAGCGGCAGGCTGCTCTGATCGGTAGTTTTCCGTGGTTTCTCCGATCAACACCAGGCGAATGCCGGAGCAGTACCTTACCATACCGGCCACGGACCGCGCGCGATCTGTCCTTCCTCTTCCTTGTCCTCACTACACTACCACATATTCCGGGAGACCGGTCGGGAGCTTAGAGCTTGTCCCGGCTGGGGCGGTGCCCCGCTGGTGGGAGAGTCCAGGTTAGGGGGAACCCCACTAGCTGACGGTAGGTTGGCGCCGGATTTCGCCATCCAGCGGGGGAATTTCACCGCATTCTCCCGAGAAAAACATGCACTACACTAACGGGACTAATGACCACAGCAGTTGACGCGCCCGGAAACACGAAAAAATCAATCAATCGATCAAACTACTTCTCCCCCACACCACAGAACTTTTCCGAGAAATCAATGGACGGACGAAACGGTTTGGGGAAAATGCCTGGAATCAGTATTATTTATTGTATTTCAAGTCATGTAAACAAAAATTTTGTAAATATTAATAAAATAATATTGGAGTTCGAATAATAGAAATTTAAGATTTATTTTACTTAGTTTTACAAGGTATTATCTGACAATTTGGACCATTACGTTTTGAAATAACCATACACAAATTTGCTTTTATTAATATTTGTTTCAAATAGGCCTCTGAGAGTTTTTTTAATAACCCCAAGAATTTGATGACTCTCATGCAATCCTAGCCGTTGACATACAAACAAATGGAGAGCCATCTGAAAGTTTTATTCAGGAAATTCATCAGTAACATAATAGTCCATCGACGTCAAAAAAGTATGTCCTCAGTTCAAACCAGTCTTTTCTTACGCCTTTCTTTGAATATGAAAGGGGGTTGCACATTTCAGAGTCATTGTAGTTCAGAAGTTCAATTTACACTTTAAAGAGAAACATCGATAACTAGAAATACGTTAACATGAACAACATTGACACGAACTACGTTAATTGGGACTACGTTAACTCGCGCAACTCAAACTACGATAACTCGAACTATGTAGCTCGAACTACGATAACTTCACGAAACTAACTCAACTACGATAACTCGAACTACGATAACTGTCGAACTACGATAACTGTCGAACTACGATAACTGTCGAACTACGATAACTGTTGAACTACGATAACTCGAACCTCGCCTGCCAAGAAATGAAATAAAATTCCGGTGACTCCGAACTTCTTCTTTCTCCCGAGCACTGTATTCCACCACCGGAAAAGCCATCGTCCGGGCCAGTACTCACCAAGCACAGGAGCAGCAGCGCGAGCTTCATGTCGGCGTCTGAGGGAGGGTGCGCGCTTGACGCTGGAGCTGTCGGAGGCTGAGGAAGCGGCCGTGAGCAATGGACCAGGACGGGGGCGTCCGCGGGCTCTTATACGCGCCGGTCAGGCGGAGGGGGCTGCGGCGCCGACGGAGACAGTAGAAAGCGGCTGCATCCCAGGTGGCCATGCCCTCACCCCCCCCCGCTCACGGACGGCGGGTGGGAAGGAAGGATGAACACGACGCTATCTCCGTCGCTTCCGACGGCGCTCCGCTGCCCCTATCGCCTCGTCGTCACCGCATTCCCCCCTAAAACACTTCCAACGGCTCCGATTTGCCTCCTCCTCTATCCCTCCTTACTTATCTACCTCCGACTTTGCCGCCTCCTCTGTCTCTTCTTACTTATCTACCTCCGACATTCCCTCTTCCTCTATCCCTCCTTACTTATCTACCTCCGACTTTGCCGCTTCCTCTGTCTCTTCTTATTTATCTACCTCCGACATTCCCTCTTCCTCTATCCCTTCTTACTTATCTACCTCCGACTTTGCCGCCTCCTCTGTCTCTTCTTATTTATCTACCTCCGACTTTCCCTCTTCCTCTATTTCCCCCTTTTTACTTATTTCCTCCACTTTGCCTCATCTCCTCTCTCTTACTTATCTACCTCCGCTTTGCCTCTTCCTCTATCCCTCCTTAGTTATCTACCTCCTACTTTGCCCCATCCTCCATCTCTCCTGGCTTATCTACCTCCGACTTTGCCTCCTCCTCCATCCCTCTCCTTACTTATCTACCTCCGACTTTGCCTCCTCCTCTATCCCTCCTTTTGCCTCTCCTCTATCCTCCTGACTTATCTACCTCCGACTTTGTCTCTTCCTCTATCGCTCCTTAGTTATCTACCTCCGACTTTGCCTCATCCTCCATCTCTCCTGACTTATCTACCTCCGACTTTGCCTCTTCCTCTATCCCTCCTTACTTATCTACCTCCGACTTTGCCTTTCCCCCCCCTTACCTATTATCTACCCCGATACCGCTTTGATTCACCCCCGTCCCCTACACGTACACCTTTACTTCTCCGCCTCATAGTGGTCAATTCAGTCACTATCTGGAGAAACAATTCTAATCGCTGATTGCTCTGATGGGTAGTTTTCCGTGGTTTCTCCGATCAGGCCAGGCGAATAGCAGTATCATAACAAACGGCCCATGGCCCGCACGCGATCTATTCTACCTCCTTTTTTTATCCTTCCTCTCCCATTACTCAAGCACACTACTGCCACACACGATGGTGGCCTAATCAGGATCTAAGAGGTTGTTCTGGCTGGGGCGGCGCCCCGCTGCAAGGAGAGAGATAGGTTGTGGAAAACCCTGCAAGGTCGGCAACGAATTTGAACATCCAGCAGGAAAAGAACATCGCCACCTCCCGCTGTAAATGATTCTCTATACTAACGGGATTAATGAAAGACCATAGCCGTTGACGTGCCCGTCAAAATCAATCAATCTGTTTACATCCCTTCTTGGCCTCAGCTGACACCCGTACCTCTGCCCCCACCTTCTCCGCTTGCACGGCCTCCACTTTGTCTTTTCATTAGTACTTTTCTTTCGACTCAGCTATCGCCGTCGTCTTCTTTCTCTTTATTTTGTTTCTTTCGTTTTCTTCTTGGTGTTTTTTTCTTCTTTATCATTTCTTTTTTTTGCCTTTATTTGTTTTTTGTTTCATTTTGTCTTGATACCGGGACCTGCAAGTTCGATATTTGATTTATTATGATAAATAGAATTAAATAATCTCCATTGAGATGATATGAATTTAGCAGCTTAACTTCGATATCAAAATGATTTAACTTTTTTAAGATCGTAATCGATTGTGTGTCCAATCACGATTAGAGTATCATTTGGTATATTTATTATTATTATTATTATTATTATTATTCAGAATGGTTGAATATATTCCTGTTGATCCCGTTTTTTATATTGTAGAAAGATGGTTCCTTTTAAATTCATTGGACCGAATAGGATCAATCCACGATGATACCAGGAATTAAGACGTATAATTCATATAAATTTATTGGTGTTTAACGTTTCGCACATTTAGCATGTTTCTGTTGTTCATTTAGGCGTTCCCTGAGTTCAAGTATATTATATCGCCTATATTATAATCCGAGATTTTCGAATTCATTTCTTCACCATTGTTGGTATCGAACACGTGTGTCGGAGCAACTCTCGTAATATTCGTAGCTGTTGCAGATACATCCTCGTTACATCATTATCATTGCAACTTCACCTATGCCTTATTCACCTTCTCCTTCACCTCCACCGCTTCCATCCCCTCCGCCTTTACTTTCATCTACGCTTTTGTCTTCGCCTTGCTCTCTACCGCTTTTTTTGCCTTCTTCTTCGCCTTCACCGCCTCCACCACCTACTCTTCCGCTTCCGCCTTCGCTCTCCCAACCAGCTTCTGCTCTTCCCCTTCTCCATGCCCTTCCTCCCCTCCGTTTCCGCCTTCATATCTCTATTTTCACTCTCCCTACGTTTCCGCTTTTGCCTCTACCCCACCCCAGTCTCCTTCCCTCCGACTTCCACACAACAACCCCCTTCGTCTCCGGGTTCTCTTTTTATTTGGCCACCACCTCCACCTTCAGCTCTGCCTTCGCTTTCGCTATGCTTCCCCTCCACCTTCTTGGCCCCCCCCGTCTTATTACTAGATCTCTTTTTCCTTTCTATCTATGCCTTCGTCTCACCTCCATCTTCGCCTTTGTGCTCTGCCGCCATTTTCTCACTCTCTGCCTCACTTTGTTCTACTTCGCCTTCTCGCTTTTCCCTTTTTTCGCCTTCGTCTTAATACACATCTTCTTTCCGCGTCTCCGCTTCCGTTTCCGCCTCTGGTCCTTCTGCCGCTGCCTCACTCCTCTCCTCCCCTTCCTTTCCCTCTGCCTTGTCCTAACTACCGAGACCATAGAGTAAAGAGCTCATCGTCTACGGTATAAACGATGGACTCGGCAAATAAGGCTCGGCATAGAGTCTATGCCTACCCGTATTTGTCTTCACCTTCCCCCTCCTTGACCTCTGCTCCATCTGCTTGGTCTTTCCTTCCTCCCTTTTCGCCTGTCTCTCCTCTCCGCCTGCATCTAAATGCCGTCTTCTTTGCCTCCCCTTGCCTTTCCTTGAGCTCAGTCTGTTTTTTTCTCCCACCTTCATATCCGCACACAACATCGCTTTCCACCCCCTCCTCCCCTTCCCCTTCTGCCCCCTCGCCACCGCCCCCGCCGCCGCCCCCCGCCGCCCCCCGCTTCTGCCGCCGCCCACCACCACGCCATCGCCACTACCACGCCATCTCCATCGCCATCGCCATCGCCATCGCAATCGCCAGCACCACCACCACCACCACCACAGCCATCGCCCCCACCGCCATCGCCCCACCGCCATCGCCACCACCACCACCACCACCACCATCACCACAGCCATCGCCACCACCATCGCCATCGCCATCGCCATCGTCATCGTCATCGCCATCGTCGCATCGCCATCGCCATCGCCATCGCCATCGCAATCGCCATCGTCATCGTCATCGCCATCGCAATCGCCATCGCCATCCCCCACCCCCCCCCCCCGCCCGCCCCCACCGCCATCGCCACCACCACCACCACCATCACCACGCCA
Source organism: Teleogryllus oceanicus (assembly GCA_964035755.1). Taxonomy (NCBI): domain Eukaryota; kingdom Metazoa; phylum Arthropoda; class Insecta; order Orthoptera; family Gryllidae; genus Teleogryllus; species Teleogryllus oceanicus. The sequence goes on from CAXIVR010000013.1 coordinate 60,032,390, forward strand.
TCGCCACCACCATCGCCATCGCCATCGCCATCGCCATCGCCATCGCCATCGCCATCGCCATCGCAATCGCCATCGCCATCGCCATCGCACGCCAGCACCGCACCACCACCACCACCACCACCACCGCCCCTCCTTGAGGTCATGACCTTGCCCCCACCGCCGCCGCCCCCACCGCCCCCACCGCCGCCGGAGAAAGGGCCGTCTGCCGCCGCGGTCAGTGCTCCGCGCGAGGTGACCGACGCGCATGCGCTCGGTGCGGCGCAGGTGCGGCGGCAGACAGCACACGAGGGCAAGGTCATGCGTGTCAAGAGACGACGCTCCGCTGTCGGAAGCAGGGGACACCATGCAACGCACCTCAAGATCTAATCGCGATTTGTGCCGGCTCCAAAGCCATAGTGCAATTCAGTGCTACATTACAAAAACGGTAACGCAGCTGGAGCATCCAAAGCTCCAAGAGTTTATACTAATAGTAATAAAAATATTAATAAGTAATATATAGTAATAATGATTATAAATAATAATGATAATAATAATGATAATATAATAATAATAATAATAATAATAATAATAATATTAATAATTTAATAATAATAATAATAATAATAATAATAATAATGATGATGATGATGATAATAATTAAATACATTGTTACTCAGTAACATGTCACAATTTGGTAACTGTACGTCTGCGGAACATATTCTCCGAGCGTAAGTGCATCCAACAAGGTGACGGGCAAGGTGACAATTAAATAATAATAATAATAATAATAATAATAATAATAATAATAATATAAAAAACTTTCTTAAGAAATACACCCTATCTCTGGAAGCTGATGCATCATCCAGAAGCTGTACTTGAAAATCAAATCCATAAATTATACTGGGACCCATTGTGTTCCCCAGCATAACAAACCTGGTGTTACCGTCTGGAATATATCTGGAAGTTTGGTTTTTAATAACAACATACCAGGCTAAAATCGACAAATACAGCTAGGATGAAAAAAATTGCTTAAAAAAATTAAAAAAACAAACAAACAAAAAACAATGTGTTTCAGAAGTGAAAAGTGTTCCGACGTTACTATTAGCTACTGACGTCATACCGAAAATCTCTCAGCAGATGGTTTGAAAATCTAGGACTCGGAGAGGAGGCTTCTGGTAGACGGTTATCGGCAATACGTGCTCACTAATCACAATTTTCGTGGGAGACACGGGGATTTTGAAATTTAACCGTTAAATTGTATTTGTAGATACGGTCTTGTTATTTTATGTTAATATGTTAGAATGCCCTAGTAAGAGTTTGAGATTTCAAATAAGTCTATGCTTTGATTCCATGCTTTGATATTTGGTCTGTGGGACACCAAAAATTTGAGAATAAACAAAATAATAATAATAATAATAATAATAATAATAATAATAATAAAATAATAATAATAATGTAACAATATAACAAGCTGAACACCTGCGATTATATCTCGTGAAAAAGTACTGTAGAAAGTTTACATCAGATAGACACTGTAATGAAAATCGATAACCCCGAAATATTATTTCGTTTCTTTATCGTTGCTTGTTTCCTAAGACTAATGAAATGAACGAGGTTTACAAACTCCGAACAATATAGTTACTATACACTCTAAACATAGAGTTAAAAGCGTTTCTGAAAATATCATTTGAATATTTTCTATTTACCAAGACCTCTGGTAGTGAACTGTAGCAGGGAATTCTGATACCCATCTTAATTTAAAGTTGTAATGCATCACGTTGAGTTATAAACGTTCAAACATTTGTTGTACACATGGGACAAACGATTCCAGGGAATTACGTTTATGATACTCATTAATCTTTGCTTTTAAAACTACTCTATCTTCGAACTCATAAACGCGCTGAACAACACGACCCTGACAAACTACATTTCAACTATAAAATGTAGTTGGTCTTGAAAATAAAGTAATGACAAAAAAGGAAACTTTGCGTTCATTCTATTATATTTAGATATTTAAAGTTAACGTTTACACCATAAAATCGAATAATAACAGCAGGCAATAATACATCTAGGGTCTATATTTTTCGTTTAAAGCAAAATTCGCAGAACTCAACGCACTTCGCTGTAACTCTGCAATTGGCTTCCCGACAATGCAATATTTCAGGGTTGCGGTGATTGTGTCCTGAGTTTGAACCTCCTGCGCGTCAATTTGCAGATTTTTTAAAATTTAATAAATGGTTCAACAAAATGTTAATTTCATCTTACAGAGGTATAAGAAGATAACAAAACGTGTATTTATTTTTAAACAGAATTAAAGCGCAAATTTAGTAACACATTTTCGTAATTCTTAAGTTGTGCCAACTACACTTAATCAACATCTACACAATACCTTTCATGTGCTAAGAAATTGCATCATTTCCGACGGATTTGAAGAGAAACTTAAATGGTGAATCATAAAAGTGATGCAATAGGAACAGTATTCACGAATCAATAATGATCTTCAAACAACTGTACTTGTTACATGCAGAAGTCAAGAAGTGAACTTGCCAGTTCCTTTGACCAGGACTGTTTCTTCCATCACTCAGTAATAACTCTTGAAGAGGTAAAGTCTCTTTGATTTATAAGACTTGTAATTACTATTATAATATACTAGTAAAATCTTCTCCAATAAGCATGCTAACATACCATTCCTCCAATTCCAGATTTCGATTCATTTTCAGGCATAAAATTTTCATTCTGCTAATCCTTTCGCTTTTAAAATATCTTAAGTATATAAAGGAAATAATAATATATCTGAAGGAGATAAAAGGAATATTAGGAGACAGAGGTAACCTTCGCTGACTAATATTTGAAGTTACTGATTAAAAGATGTATTTACAAAAATATTAATTTACATTACGGGAACGCAGACACATTGGAACCGAGCTCAATTCACGATAGCTAGCTAGAAATCTCAACTCATGTAGGTCAGTGAATGTAATGATCCGATTACTTGCATCACTGTGAGAAGTGCAGAGTCATCGTAGAGAAATGTGGCAATAGAATGCATCTCACGGTTAGACCAGTCTCGTAATTACGAAGGCTTAGTATTTTAAAACAATATGAAAACCTTCATATTAGTTCAAGTTCAAAAGGGGATATTGATATTACCGTACATAGCAATAGTATAACTTTTTTTATTGACCAACATTTATTTCACAACCAACACTTACGTATAAGACCTATTTTAAAAATAACTTTCAATGTAAGATGTGTTTTAACGAATATATTTTAATAAGATATAAAAAAGTACTTATTTTATAATTTTGTTCTTAGTTCCTTGCTCCATATTTGAATCATTTGTTAATTTTTACGAAATAATACTATTCAATTTAGCGTTTATTTTGATATAATTACTTTACTATTAGTAATTCGAGAAGTTTTCACGAAAAACTAGAATGTAGACCGAACTGCGACCACTGCAGTTTGTTTACATGTTTCCAGATTCAATCTACATTTTAGAAGATGCAATAGAAAATGCAGTTACATGGTAATGAAGTCCATAAATCTCCCAATGGTTCCGATACACATCAAATGCTTGAAGCACCCTATATTTGTGTTCTCGATAAACAGAAGTGCTCATCAACTGTGACCATTTGTCTCTCCTCTTACCTCTCTCTCTCTCTCTCTCTCTCTCTCACTCACTGACACACACACACACACACAATCACTCCTCTTTCCTTCTTTCTATCTCCCTCCCCTTTTCCTCTCACTCCTTTCTCCCACTCTCTCCTCCTTCCTCTTTCTCTCTCTTTCCTTTCTCTCTCCTCCTCGCTACTCTCAGACGTTGACTGTTGTGACAGCGTAGCCATTCGGTCGGTCAATGCCCATCTTCCCTCTCTGTTACGTTACGCCCCGATTGAACCACTACGTCAGTTGGCGGCAAAGAAGCATGTACTAGGGACCACCCACAGCGCTTCAACTTACAACGTCTTGAAGTCAAATTTTCAGCGAACGTCTCTTAATTTATTGACTATATTTTCTTCTTTTTTAAGTTTTCCTTCTCTTTCGTTTTCTCCTCTCCCTCCTCCTCCTCCTCCTCCTCCTCCTCTTCCTCCTCCTCCTCCTCCTCCTCTTCCTCCTCCCCCTCCTCCTCCTCCTCCTTCTTCTTCTTCTTCTTCTTCTTCTTCTCCTTCCCCTCGTTATTGTGATTTCTCCTTCACAACCTTGGCGAAACCTTTAATTCTAGTACTTTACGGAATTCCTTCAATTGATTCCAGTGCACTTGGTCTGCTTGCTACTCTGAATGACCGCTAGGCGCACATTTAGCATAGCATGTCACCGAAGCTATACTATATACAGCCCTATTTGATACTTCCAGACACCATTAATCATATAGACATACTAAACTGTGTAAGAATGTTAACAAGGTGATTGGATAAGATAAAATGTTATTTATTACACATGGGTAACTGGCTATTTTGTGTGTGATTGTGTTCATTCAATACAATAAAATTCTCGTTCATAATGGTATATTTTACACATTTGTAAAATAAAAATATTTACGCGATGGTCTTTATATGCTGTTTACTTTCATGTTCGGGTAGAATAAAGTTTCATAAATATATCCAATATAACAAACCTTCCTGTAACTAATATATCCGTATAAAATAGGGTACTGCCGGAGTCAAAACACTCTTTCTCATATAAGCTTAGACAATATGTAAACATTTTATGAAGGCAATGATATAATATAAAACATTCACTACATCTGGTCATTATCCGCTCGTTAGTAAATTATACACTATTTGCTAATACATTCGTGAATAATCGATTAACTGTACATAATGATATTTTTTAGCTACTTGTAAGAAAGATAACCATTACACTCGATCGTCATGGATTATTTTATCCATTACCACCATGAAAACGAAAGAGACAATGTAAACAAAAAATATGAAAACGTGGCAAATGGTTGAGAGTAACACATCCTCCACTGTTTTATTAAAATTATTGTTAAAAAACGTAATAAAAAACGTAATAAAAAACGTAAACACATTAACCCATGGCCATTTACGTCAGTTGTATTATCAATTATATCAATATTATAAAATTCTCAGCACTGGATAAAATGCTTTTAATTCGCTCGAGAATAAACCGTTGATTTTTTTCAAAGTCACACAAATAAATGAGTGTATTAGTTGAATGAATATTACTTATTTTTTCTTTCCCTCATTTTATTATAGTTTAGGGAAGAAAAATATTGGAATTACATCAATATTACGATCTCCAATTTTCGTCTATCAAGACCGTGTTTAAGATTTTTTGAGCTTTTACATCGCACACGCAATTTTTCCCAATTTGTACCTGAAAATCGCGATGTCTGGTTGGATGGATGGGTGGATGGGTGGATGGACGGATGTATGGAGAAAATATGTCACGCATACAGTTTCTGAACTGGAACTTGATTAATATATAAGGAATAAGATCTAGCGCCGTTCGGTTATCATTAACGTAATTTTAACATTGGGGGAAACTTTACATAAAGTCCCAGTGACATTTTCAAACGTTTCTGGAATATATCTACCATTTTTTCTTGAAATTTTGTGCTTGAATAGAAGAAAGAGATTTAAAAGTATTTTATATTTCCATTTTCATTTAAATCTTGGAATTTTGAAATTTATTAAACTTGAAATTAATTTTGAACATGTCCTTCGCCTCCAATATTAAAGCCAGAGATTCTTTTTTCAGTGCAATTTTCCATCGATTTTAGATTTTTGGTAATGCCATACACGTTTTTAAAAAAATGTGATAGTTGTTGATAATTACATTAAAAGGAGGAAAATGTTTGGTACACCGAACATTCCCACTATTGCCTGATTTCAATGTGGTGTATCCTCAAGGTCAGATAAACAGAAGAAGGGACACTGTCATACAATAGGAAGCTTCATTACGAGTTACATTTTCGGTTTAGAAGCATCCGATTGGACGACAGGGACCTCCTCTCCTTCCAGTTTGTGACCTTCAGGTGACACTACATTTAAAACCGGCTTAGGTAGCTCAGGGTGTCAAGTAATGGCACAGCAGTGCATCTTAGAGGAATGTCCTAGGGCTTGCGTCCCGACGGTGGCAGGATATTGTACACTGGCTAAACAGGTGGATCGTATTCTGCCACTGTCTGAAGAATTCTACCGAGCGAGTGTTTGATCGGTAGATTTCCGTGGTTTTTTTTGCTCAACATCAGGCGAATGCCGGAGCAGTACCCTAACAAATGGGCCACGGACCGCGCGCGATCTTTCCTTCCTCATCCTTGTCCTATCCTCTCCTCCTACACACACACCAACACTAACATGCACTACACTATCACATATTCCGGGAGACCTGTTGGGAGCTTAGAGCTTGTTCTTGCTGGGGCGGTGCCCCGCTGGTGGGAGAGTCCTGGTTAGGGGGAACCCCACTAGCCGACGGTAGGTCGGCGCCGGATCTCGCCATCCAGCGGGGAAAGATCACCGCGCATATCCCGAGAAAAAACATGGACTACCCGCCCGGAAACACGAAAAATGCTACGAAGGTGAACAGTGCCGTACCAAAACAAACAATTAATCAACCAACATTTAAATCGCACAAATGTTTTAAATGAAAATGAATTTTTTCACCTCCCTTGGTAAATCACGCACGTCTTACCTTCTCCACTACTCCCCTTTCTCCGATGCCTTTGATCTCCCTTTTACATCGCAGTCGCCTCCACTGATCAAATGACATCTAAAGTTGCGAGCGTCGACAACAGCAGTTTTCTCCGTTTAGCTTCAATCGTTAACTGAAAAGCTTGCACGGTGGCGTTTTTCTCTCGGCAGTTTACGCCCTGCCTTGCACTTGACCGAGTACCCGAGCGTCATCGTCTCAGCATACGCCGCCTGGCGACTCCTCTTCGATTCTCGAAAGTATTTTCTGGTATACACCTGTTTGGAGACCCCTCCCCCAAAACTGGCGTATATGTCGGCGCCGGATCTCGCCATCCAGCGGGGAAGATCACTGCCACCTCCCGAAGGATAATACATTCACTAAATTTACGGTACTAATGACCTTAGCAGTTGACGTGCTCGAAATCACTAATCAATTAATCAACCGACATTTAAATCGCACAAGAGTTTTAAATGAAAATTAATGTTTTCACCACTCTTCGTAAATCACGCACGCTTAATCTCCTCCACTACTCCCCTTTCTCCGATGCCTTTGATCTCCCTTTTACATCGCAGTCGCCTCCACTGATCAAATGACATCTAAAGTTGCCAGCGTTGACAACAGCAGTTTTCTCCGTTTAGCTTCAATCGTTAACTGAAAAGCTTGCACGGTGGCGTTTTTCTCTCGGCAGTTTACGCCCCGCCTTGCACTTGACCGAGTGTCCGAGCGTCATCGTCTCAGCATACGCCACCTGGCGTCCCCGCTTCGACTCTCGAAAGTATTTCCTCGGCACACTTTCTTCGCTGTCGACTTTGTGATCGAAACTTTCGTCTGTTTGTTGTAATTTCTAATATTGTCTCTTTACCTGGGGCTGGTATGTAAGGATTTTCTGCGGCATAAATGACCAGCACTTCTGTGGGATGAGCGATTCTTGAAAGTTACGTTTCAAAGTAATTGAGTGAATGATACTCGGATTCCCGTTACTTAATACGATGAATGTTACAAACTGCTGGAAGGGAAAATTCTAAGGGAAGACGTGAGCGTGACGAAGAGATAAAAGATAAATATTCAAGGAATTAGAACATGTCTAGAAATGTATTATATAAATGAAACATTCAAATAGGATATCGTTGAAACCATGTTAAAAACATAAAAACAACGAAGTAAAGGGAAAACACACGAATAGGTTCTGTGCCATTAAGTAACCCGGAGCGACAGTTCAGTGCATCAACTGATGGTGCAGCGCCTCTGACCGGGAGGTCCTAGGTTCGAGTCCTGACGGCGGCAGAATTTTTGACACTAGCTTTTCAGCTAGGTCGAATTCAGTCGCTGTCTGAAGGAGAATTCTAGCGGCCGGCTGCTCTGATCGGTAGTTTTCCATGGTTTCTCCGATCAACACCAGGCGAATGCCGGAGCAGTACCCTACCAAACGGGCCACGGACCGCAAGCGATCTTCCTTCCTTGTCTTATACTTCTCCTTACACACACACACACACACACACACACACACACATGCACTACACTACCATATATTCCGGGAGACGGGTCAGGAGCTGAGAGCTTGTCCCAATGCTGTGAAAACGGTCCTGGGTGAGCCGGGTACGATATCCTGGGGACAAGACAACGTGTAGGGCGGATCCGATGCTCACGTTCCGCGGAAGAGCCGGCGTCGTCAGCCGAATTCGTTTACTGCGCTCCGTGAAGTCACGGAGGTCAAGCGAATCCGGGACTCGCAGATTCCTGGTTGGGTGACCGGATAGGAATCCCGAGATCCAAAGACCTCGAGCCCCTGACCGAAGGGATAAAAGGCACTGATTGCAATGTGAGGATACTTGACTAATATATAGTAATTACTTACCTTTAGTAACAGAATTTTACTCCAGGGAAAGCGTTCAAGCCCATAATATGTATTCTTAAATTATATTTACATATATAACGTATGGCTAGCTTATAAACTAGATATAACAAACTGGGGAACTAAATCTCTCTTATATCTAGTTAATATAACACCGAACATATTTATTTATTTACAGAGGGCAATAAATACAAATACAGTATAAACATTACAAATATACTCATATAAAAATTACTTACAATATAATGCCATCGTCCTCCTCATTTAACAGCGGTTGCAACTTAATCAAACAACGAAAACTATTTACATTATTTACACACGCCAATATACCCATACACTTAAAAACCAAACATAAATTCCTGGAGGTTGCGATCAACGACAACGGAACACATTAAAAAAATAAAAATAAAAAAGGGGAATACCACCCCTCCTCCCGATATAATATGCACTACTCTTTCGGGTAATGACCTAAGTCACCTGGAAACAATAAATTGTCCTCATACTTACTCATTCACCCACTGTCGTGAAGTTGTGGTTGAAGTAAAGCGAGATTTCTACAGCTTTGGCCGTTTCTAGCTGACTAATCTCTATTTCTTTCGATCGCCCCAAGCATAATCCAAATCTCTCGTTGTCGTCATTGACCTTACGTATTCCTCCTACTTCCTTCTTGGTCTTCCTCTATGTCTTCTTTCTTCAGAGTGGTATTCTCATACCTTCTTAGGCAGTCGCTCACTGTCCAACCTTCTTAAATACCATATCATAATAAAGTCTTTGTTTCCATCAATTGTAAGGTTGATTTTCCAGGTTTCATTATTTCTATTATTTTTTATTTAATTCTTTCTTCACTTGTAACCGGACCGCCTCTTATATTCCTTTTCTGTTCTTTGGGTCCTACTTCTATCCCTGGCTTTAATAGTCCGCCACTCCATATGTGAATAGATTCCACGTGTCAATAGACTGTTGTGATTGGACCCACTAAATCTTTAATGGTTGTTACCTTACGACTGTGACAAGTAAAAGCAAACCATAACTTATTATATATATATATATATATATATATATATATATATATATATATATATATATATTTTATATATATATATATATATATAACTTGAAAAAAGATTTTATTACATGAGAACTTTTTTTTAATTTTCAAAATTTATGTAGTATATGACTTACTGTAGGGATCACAGAATTTTGAAAATGTGCACAGAATTCACTTCTCCCCATAGCACTTCATTCGCAGTTTCAACTGTTTTTTGACGTAAAATAAATAAATAAATAAATAAATAAATAAATAAATAAATAAATAAATAAATAAATAAATAAATAAATAAATAAATAAATAAATAAATAAATAAATAAATAAATAAATAAATAAATAAATAAATAAATAAATAAATAAATAAATAAATAAATAAATAAATAAATAAATAAATAAATTGGATTTCATGAAGATAATCGGTTTCTATTTCGTAATTATTCAGGTCAACCTATTATTATTTCTCTGATATTGATCGGAACCATGGGATGTGATCAAAGACATGACACTAGCGAAAGACACTGGAAGATTTTCTATTTGCAATGCGCGGAGTAGATGAAAGAGAACTGTGCATCTTGTGAAAGGGGTCTGTGATAAATACTCAGTACCTCGGGGACCATATACAAAAAATTAAAAGGTTGAGAATTAAACTGAAAAATTTTGAAATATCGTTGTGTTATTCCCTCTATTCTCACGCTCAAGTGTGACACTGCTTGCGGCATGGGAGACGTCATGCGACAGCAAAGCTCCAAGGAAGGGACTCCCGACATTAAATATTTTCTATTCACGTATTGCTTTGAGGAACAGCAACATTTTTTATATTCTAGATCGGTAAAGAACTGTCGACGTGGATACTGGATCAGTGCTACAGTCGACTCCAGTTGTAGTGAACTCAGATAAAGTGAACTTTCGTGCTACTGGTCCCGTTTCACTCACATTACAAATAAACATAAGAAAATTCGGCTATAGTGTACCTGAACCTTGGCTATAGTGAACGTAGGAAATAAGTTCTGGAGGCATTGAAAGGTATCAAGATCGCATTTGTATTACAGACAGAGCACAATGCAGAATCACGCATGGAGAGAGCACAAACTCTGGAGAAGGATCTAGAGAAATTTGTAATGAAAAATGTACGAAGCAAATAATTGAAAAATTATTTTATTTTTAAAGCCAAATAAAGGCATTGAAATTTTCAGTTCATGCTGTTAATTAATTGCTGCATCTCTATATTAATAAAATTAATGTAGGGAAATTATGTTTCATTTTTAAATCATCGGATATAGTGAACCTTTGATATAGTGAACCAAAACTGTTAGTCCCCAGAAGTTCACTATAACCGGAGTGGACATTATCATGTTTTGTTCGTTCAGATGGTTTTGTTGTAATATTTATTTTATAGCAGCGTTACACGGTTTGATTTTATTCGTTGCTGTTTCAAAATGTGCGAGTTACTTTTTGGAAAAATATTTTGCGTGTTTTTGTTCAGCAACATTTATACAGGTGCCGACCACTAGAATTACTTTTATTTAAGTTTATTTTTGCCTCTTTATTTGTAATTTTTCTTCCTGATTGATGCATAACTTGTTTATGTTTAGAACTGCTCTTAAATGTTCTTTTTCAAAAATGTTTTAAGAGAATGAAAAGTTTATCACTCTAAGGAATCGTTAAATGTCATACTGCCAAAACCTGTACAACGATCTTCAATGCATTACTTTCTGCATTCATTCCAACTGAAACACTAATGCATATGAGACCCACAACGTTTTCTAATGTTCATTTCGAAACCTCCGCAGAGAGATGGATATCACAAGCAGCATTGTGTATAAATGAAAGCAGATCGTTATTGTACCATAAGGGAACAAGGATCTTGTTTTCCATTTGGTTGTCACAAATGAGTTGCTGGCTGTGGGAAAATTCCAGTCTCTATAATCCCCATCCAGGCATGGCGTGTTGTGACCCAGCTTCTTTGTAGCTGAAGACGAAAGTCCGCCATCGTGAGATATAGATCCTTGGATCTTCCGGTCACGGAAGTTTCAGTTGCAATCAATGGATTTAGTCAATAACTAATTTATCAATTAATTGATAAATAATTGGCTCGGAAAATTATAATTATTCATATTTAATATTTGTTCGTGGATTTCTATATATAAATCATTAGAGCCGGATTTTTATGTAATACATTTTTTTGTCTTTCTACTTACTGTTCTCAAAACTGTAATCTTGGCGAATCGTAGCCGTCCTAACATAATATCTATTTTTTACGTCATATATTTTTACATATTTAGTAATATGTTACATATTTTACTTATTTTGTTATTTTATAAAATATTTTCTTCTGTCGATTTTCTTCAAAAAATTTTAAAAATTTTTAATTGGTGAAATCTATAAAAAGTATTATTATGCCGCGTTTCTGACCTTTAACCTTATTTTCGGAAACTTTAGCGACGCCGACGTGTAGCACTGCAATGAGAATGTTGCACGTTGCAATGATTGTTTTGCTTGTCGTAGATATCGCCAGTTTGTGCGATGTTTAAGTCTACTCAAGCTGCATATAACCTTACATTAATGCACCTGGGCCTGGATAATATTAGATGAAGCTTTTACTGCTGACGGGAAAGTTGTATGGTGCAAAGTATGCATCAACTTGAGTTTTCCAAATGAATTAAAACGTTTCTATTATTTTAAAAATTTGTCAGAAATTTTTTAAAATATATTTTCGTATATGTAAATGTGTTTTATAGTTAGAGTATTATAATATTACATATTATATCCGATTTTACATATATTAAATTTAATTTATTTTCAATTCTTTAATTATTACCGGTCGCATGGTTAACTCGACTTAAATGAATTCACCATCGTCGTATCGTTCAATGTCGATCATCGACTTAAATGTATACATTTCTTAAATAATTATTAAAAATGAATCAATTCACTAAATATGCAATTTCGACAAAGCATTTCACACATAGTGACGTATTTTTCTACACGTACGTTCTCTAGTTAGCGTATTTAAAAAACGCGTACAGACGAGCGGAACATTGCTACGTTGGAGAAAGGAATAAAAAACTTCTTTGCAGCTTGAGAATATCGTTCCATCGAGAAATAATACTGTAATCGTCTACATTGACGGTCAATTGAGTGAGGAAGTAACGCGAGGTTGTGTTAGTTTGCTACCATTCCTAAAAATAAGTGTATTAAATGATACTAGTACTGAAATATCTATTAATGATTTTGTGACACCCCTTTCTATGTTCTCTCTTTTCTATGGCGTCATGTTGCACTATTAATATTTTTAGTTCTGAAAATTTGCGACCTATAATAAGTAAAGGATTTAACGTTACTCTGTATGGCAACAGTCAGCTCCTCAATTTCTCAACTCAATTTCTAACTTTTCTCTTCCTAATTTATGCCTTGTGCCCTGTCTGGCCGTTTGCGCGTTCACAGACGAAAGAGCAGGACACCATGGAAACTCCTTGACCTTGAACTCTCACATTCGCGTCACTCTCACCGCCCCCCCACCACCACACTACTCTTCCCTCTCCCATTCTCCCAAAAGGGGTTTTCCCTCTCAAATAGCGAACTCGTTTGTGAAAACCAAATGGGAAATAAGTCTTATATCTCAGGCTCTGAATAATACGGTTACGAACCAAGAAATTATTTTAAATTTTTCTTCTTTGTAATACTTTTAAATACTGAATAAATTACTTTGGCATTAAACGCCGAATGTCTTTGTTTTAAAAGAAAGAGTTTGGTTCCTCAATATAAATTGAGTTTTCTTACATGATATGCAATGTTTGTTGTCAGTAGACAAATGTTGAAGTACATCAAAGAACCTGTAATGCTTCAGTAAGTTTACATTTCGTTGGCAGCGGAGAGCTGTAGAAAAACATGGTTTTGGAATTCCTATTACGACTAAAGTTTTCATCACTTTAATGTTCACGTTGAGGTTGACTTTTCTGAATTTATGTTTAGCAAATCACTGTCGGAGAGTGTTTCAGTTGGTATAGTATTTTATTAAACAGATTGTAATTATCTAAAGTGTAGGCATGCATTATTGTGTTCTTCTGTTTCTCTAACAATTTTCGATTGCTGGAGCCTCCAAAAGTATTTTGTGGAATTTGTTTTTCTCCGGCATTCATGTGGTGTAGATGGGAAAACCCGCGGAATAATACTGCAGCCAGACGCTAGAACATCTCCTTCAGATAGTGGCAGAACTTCACCTACCTTTTCAGCTAGTGTCGAAAATCCACCACTGTCGAACTCGAAGCCCATTTGAACGCCGACTCACAAGCAAAAGTGAACACTGCGTTCATCATTCGGTGACTAATGTTATTCAATAGCTCTGAAATTGTAGAGCCATAATTTTGTAATTCCCTTATGGATAGTGTAGAATAATTTGTGTACTAATGTTACAGAATATCTATGTCTATATTTGGACGGAAATAGAAGTTTTTTGAGGCCCTGATATCGTTTTTCCCTCCACAATGTCTGTGCGCCCGTTCTGTCACTCTGTCCAACCTTACGTTCGTCTGTCCATCTGTACATTTTTATGTGTGTATTTGTGCGTAAATCGTAAACATAATTTTCACCAAAATTTTTATTCCCTGATTGATCTGGCTCTTTTCGCAACCCTTCGAATGGATATTACGCCGCAACTTGTAGGTTGATTTATGATTACGTGTTTCCGGCCACGACATCTGCTAAGGTCATTAGCCCAGTAAGTGTAATGCATGCTTTTTTCTCATGAGATGACGGTGGCCTACCGCTGCTGGATTGGGAGATCTAGCGCTGACCTATAGGTCGGCTGAAGGGGTTTTCTCAAACCACGTATCTCCTATCAAGGCAATTCCTTAATCGGGTCAGACTCGAAGCTCTTACCTGGTCTTCTGACGTGTGGTAATGTAGTGTATGTAAGTGTGTGTGTGTGTGTGTGTGTGTGTGTGCGCGCGCGCGCGTGCGTGTGTGTGTGCGCGTGCGTGTGTGTTTAAGTACTGAGGATACGACAAGAAAGAGGAAGGAAAGATCGCACGCCGTCCGTGACCCGTTTGGTAGAGTACTGCTCCGGCATTCGCCTGGTGTTGATCGGAGGAACCACGTAAAACAACCGATCAGAGCAGCTGGTCGCTAGAATTCTCCTCCAGACAGCGGCTCAATTCGACCTAGATAGCTAGTGACGAGACTAAGCTAACTAGTAACTTAGCTAGAGAGTGGCTTGACCTAGCTAGCTAGGTTTGAAGCTAGTGTCAAAAATCCTGCCACCGTCGGGTCTCAAACCACAGGATCTCTCGATCGTAGGCACTGCAGCGGCAGCCAGTTGATGTCCCCTTAAGTAATGCCAGTTGATGTCCCCTTAAGTAATGCCAGTTGATGTCCCCTTAAGTAATACCAGTTGATGCCCCTTAATTAATGCCAGTTGATGTCCCCTTAATTAATGCCAGTTAATGTCCCTTAAGTCATGCCAGTTGATGTCCCCTTAAGTAATGCCAGATGATGTCCCTTAAGTAATGCCAGATGGTTTCCCTTAAGTAATACCAGTTGATGCCCCTTAATTAATGCCAGTTGATGTCCCCTTAAGTAATGCCAGTTGATGTCCCCTTAAGTAATGCCAGTTGATGTCCCCTTAAGTAATGCCAGTTGATGTCCCCTTAAGCAATGCCAGTTGATGTCCCCTTAAGTAATGCCGGTTGATGTCCCCTTAAGTAATGCCAGTTGATGTCCCCTTAAGTAATGCCAGTTGATGTCCCCTTAAGTAATGCCAGTTGATGTCCTCTTAAGTAATGCCATTTGCTGTCCCCTTAAGTAATGCCAGTTGATGTCCCCTAAGCCGGTGCCACTGCATGTGCTCACACGTATTCATGGGGAGGTGAGCGAGTGGGAGACGGTTGTGGGAGCTGCCAATTCACCGCGTGGGAGGCGCGCGGGTCAAGGACTTTCTTCGCCTTCTTACTTCATTAGCGCGAAAGAGACGAAAACGTTGCCATTTGCGAAGAGACATTAGCAGTCGGCCTTCCAGTGTTTTCCCAGCTAAAAGCATTATCTGCTCTCTGTTCTCACTTTTCACGGAATTTGAAACAATGGCATTCATTTGGATGAATTTGAAAGCGTTTTTGTGAGGAGTGGTCGCGACTTTTAATGAAAAGATGAGTAGGAGAAATGATCTATCCGACTGGCCAAAACGTGATTCAATAGTAGGGAAAATAAAATTTTAGGGAAATGATTCGAGTTGCATTCATGATTTAATTTGTTCATAATCATCCAAACGTTACATTTGGAAACGGCTATTGGAAAGCTAAATAGATTTTAACTAAGCAGAAAGCAAAGTAACTTTCTATTTAGAAAGGTAACTCGATTTTAAAGCGTATTTTTATCCATTTGTATTTAGAATTTTATTACAAAACAATACAATCATTCGAGAGCTCAATAGATGTGCTTCTTTTCAGATTAATACCACGATTCTCACTAATTCTAATAATAATACCAAAACCGGACGTTTTAAGGTACTCAAGTACATGTAAGTAAAGTTATAAAAGTAGAAATTTGTGGTTTGGTTCAACTAGTGACAGATGATTGATGATAACAATGAATTACATATATTATAATAATATATTTTGATACATTTTCTATATTCTTATCACTTCTCAATGGACTTTCACTTCTCAATGGACCTTTTTCCTCTGCTGTCAGTGTTCGGTTTCAAATTATTTTTCATTACATTTTTTTGTATTCTCTTACTATTTAGTAATTATACATGTTATATTATCATACCACTTCTTGTACCTTTTTTATTAATCTTTTTTGCTGTCATGGGCATTTCCCCCCCCTCTCTCTCTCTCTCTTTCTCTCACTAGATATTTGTTTGGTATTTCTCGGATTAACTTCCAGGATTCAATGATATGAATATTTACAAATTCACCATAAACCAATAATTTTGGAGGTGTATTAAAGCTTTCACGGCTGAAATACATGCTCTTAGTTGTTGATACTTCGAGAATCGCTGAGTAATTCACGGAAAATTTCCTCACCCGAAAGCGAACACCTTCGCTAATGTGTACTCATGAGTGAATTGGGTTCTCTGAACAAGTTGAAGATGACTAGGAACCGCAGCAGGTACATTTGGGGCTTGTGAGACACGTTCGTGTAATTTGTTTACATAGCGGATTTTTGGACATGTTGCTTGCTTGGGTTGTATGCTTATCGTGCAGACAAAATTCCGCTTTTCCTTTTCTCCCGACTTCGTGGAGGAAGGCTGCAGTGCCTCTGAACGGAAGGTCCTAGGTTCGAGTCCTGACGCCGGCAGGATTTTCGACACTAGCTTTTCAGCTAGGTCGAATTCAGTAGCTGTCTGGAGGAGAATTCTAGCGGCCGGCTGCTCTGATCGGTAGTTTTCCGTGGTTTCTCCGATCAACACCAGGCGAATGCCGGAGCAGTACCCTACGAAACGGGCCACGGATCGCGCGCGATCTGTCCTTTCTCTTCCCTGTCCTATCCTCTCCCCTTAACACACACTTACAGTAACATGCACTACACTACCACATATTCCGGGAGACCGGTCGGGAGCTTAGAGCTTGTCCCGGTTGGGGAGGTGCCCCGCTGGTGGGAGAGTCCTGGTTAGGAGGATACCCCACTAGCCGACGGTAGGTCGGTGCCGGATCTCGCCATGCAGTTGGAGAAGACCACCGCCATCTCCCGAGAAACAAACATGCACTACGCTAACGGGACTAATGACCAAAGCAGTTGACGCGCCCGGAAACACGAAAAAACCAAAACCAAACCAATCGTGGAGGAAGGATGGTTGAGGAATGGAGGTGCCGGAGATCCCGCTTGTTATACAGATGCCTGTTGTTACGTGTTAAATGTAACTTCACTATCTGTGCATGTTTTCAATAGCTCAGTGGGAAATATAATAATTTGAAGTACCGTTCTCCATTCCCTCGTGCCAGTAACTTTATTCCTTCACGATGGGCACGATGTGGGATAGTAACCCAAATCTACAGCTGAGTTGCCTTTGCAAAAAATTTTTTATTAAACTGTATCGATTATTTTCTTATCGGTTTTTGCTAAAAACGCTCATTTTCATCTATATTCAGAATTTAACTTGTAAATGGGTTATGGATCCTATAATGTAAAAAACAAATGTGCAAAAATACACTCCCCTCGTAGTGAGTCACATACACTTTTAAACTGATTTTGACGTTACAAAAATAACAGAATACCGAATTCAATTTTCCCCTCCCCGCCAGTCCAAAGTTGACGAATCAGTTTCCCTAATGGAGGTTTATTTGTAAAATTACAGTTGAGAAGAAATGTTTTCATTTTCGTATTACTGTTCTGTTACACCTAATTAATGCAATCAATCTTCTAAGAAAATCACAAAGAAAACCACATCAGGAAAAGTATTAAGTATATTTTGTATGAACAAATATATGGTGCAAGGACTGATTGAAGCATAAATTGTTAATAATTGATCTTTTGATTTGAATGAATTCGATTAATGCAAAAATAATGAGAGAGAAAAGAATGAGTAAGAAACAAATTCGATTTAACGTGAGCGAATGATCGATTTGCATGCGATAAAAGTCACCCGCTAAATATACCGTCGTTTTTAGTGTCACTTCGAGTTCGATTTCGAGTTGTGACATGCACGGTGGCGCAAACGTGCAGTCGATTACTGTATGCTAAGCCGTGCCAAAACTCCCTAATATCACAACTTCGGGCTGTGCACTATCGACAGAGACATCAACTGTTATTTATATCAGAGGTCAAACTGATCCACTACTTGTTTTCTTGACCTATTGCTCATGGGGTTTTCGGAATACTCATCACACTTTTACTGAAAGTGATAAACTGATCTTTCCCCGTATCTTGCACGAGCCGCCGCCGTTATGAGGGTTCTAAAATGCTCATTAATGATGGATTGAATGATTGATTGATTTTTCATGTTTCCGGGCGCGTCAACTGCTCTGGTCATTAGTCCCGATCCGATCCGGTGCCGACCTACCGTCGTCTAGTGGGGTTTCCTCCTAACCAGGACTCTCCCACCAGCGGGGCACCGCCCCAGTCGGGACAAGCTCTAAGCTCCCGACCGGTCTCCCGGAATATGTGGTAGTGTAGTGCAAGTTAGTATCTGTAAGTAATCTTTAAAAGCAAATTAACTAATGGTATTTGTAAACTTTATTCATTTAGTAAGTTAGACTAATTATAACAGGTATTATTATTATTATTTGTCATTTTTATTGCTGTTCTTATTATCAGTATTGTGATCATTACTACTAAATGTGTTGCTTTATTAAATATATAATTATATTCAAGTAGTATTGTATTAAAGTGAGGTGACGTGTTGTAAAGTGTAGTGCAATAGAGAAGTAGAAAAATAAGTGAAGTGCAAATGTTGAGAAGTGCAGTCGAGTGAAGTGAAGTGCAGTGTAATTAAAAAGTCGTGTATTTAATAGTTTAAATAATTGTGCAAATCAGCCATAAAATGTAGAGTTAATTCTTTATTGTTATTATTGCTCTTATTGTTAGCATTTTATTATTAATTATTATTACTATTATTATTATTATTATTATTGTCTCAAAATAATTTAAAGTTAAATTTTCTTTATATTATTGTAATATGTAAATTGTACTGTTCTGCAACCCCGGGTTGAAAAAACCTACCTGCAGAAACTATAAATATCTACTATCTACATAACATAGAATTCACTTTCATTAGTACAGTCTACGACCAAAAGGCGGCGAATTCCTCCCGTTGGGCAAAATACCACAAAATGCATTTTATTCTCGCGCGGTGATGATTTTTTTCTTCATCCCAATACAGCATCCCTGCTGACTTGTGTTCTCGCGCGGTCTCGGGCGAGCGTTTATGGCTACGCTCGCAAGCCTTTCACTCGGGGCGCCGCGCCGGCCATTCGAGCGTGGAGGCCTCCGGCGGCGGGCGAGGAAAGTTTTCCGACCGAGCGACGGACGCGAAGCGCAAGAAGCTGACCAGACGCTCCTCGCTCGCTCCTTCGCTTGCTTTCTTTTTATGGCGCGGACGGGAAGAGTTAAATGGACGGGCGCTGCAGGGTTATACACCGCGCGAGGAATCTGTGCACATGGTTGATGTTACAGACGGCGGAAATAATTCATGCCGTCTCAAAAACATCGATTCCCTTGCTTTGTCCGTGTCCACCGAATGTCCTTTTAAAAAACCGGATTAGGGCAATTGATGTCACTAATGTGCTGTCTGAGTGATATTATATTCGATCTCGATTTTCGACACAAAAATCATGAGATGTTGACCAGTCGATCGATGGCTGGCTTGCTTGCTCCTCGCTCGCTTGCTTTCTTTTTATGGCGCGGACGGGAAGAGTTAAATGGACGGGCGCTGCAGGGTTATACACCGCGCGAGGAATCTGTGCACATGGTTGATGTTACAGAGGGCGGAAATAATGCATGCCGTCTCAAAAACATCGATTCCCTTGCTTTGTCCGTGTCCACCGAATGTCCTTTTAAAAAACCGGATTAGGGCAATTGTTGTCACTAAAGTGCTGTCTGAGTGATATTATATTCTATCTCGATTTTCGACACAAAAATCATGAGATGTTGACCAGTCGATCGATCGCTTACTTGCTTGCTTGCTCCTCGCTCGCTTGCTTTCTTTTTATGGCGCGGACGGGAAGAGTTAAATGGACGGGCGCTGCAGGGTTATACACCGCGCGAGGAATCTGTGCACATGGCTGATGTTACAGACGAGGAAGAGGGCTGCATTGAATGCTCTCTCAACAAACAGGTTGAGGATGCTAAGGGCAACTGATTGCCTCGTCTGCTTTTGATTGCAAATCCCACAACATAATGAATCTTAATGAGTCGTAGTGGATCTTATCGGATGAATAATGTCATATACGCATTCATTCTGTTCATTTGAAGATATTAAAATTACGTAGTGTTTATATTACGAAATATTTCACGTTGTCGGAGCCCCCGTTTGTCGGTAAAATTAAATAACTAATAATTACTGTCTAATAATTATACTTAGTTTTTTTTAAGGTGGCCGACGACATTAGATCATTGTTCTTTATAAAATGAATATTTTTAATTAATTCGCAAAAGTCCTTCTTGACGGGTCTTGGCCTCAAAAATGTGCTTATCACTGTTAAAAAGATTAATTTTAGAAGGCGGAAGGTGTTTGCTTGAGGGTATGCACCGGGAGTGTAGGTTTGGGGCATCAGCTGACGCCACTGTAGTGCCTTTGACAGGGAGAAAATAGGTTCTAGCCCCGACGGTGGCAGTATATTCAATACAAACTATAGAGCTAGGTCGAATTCAGTCACTGTCTGGAGGAGAATTCTAGAGTCCGGCTGTTCTGATATGTGCTTTTCCATGGTTTCTTTGATCAACACCAGACGAATGCCGAAGAAATGGGCCACGGATCTCTCCTTCCTCTTCCCTGTCCTAAACTCACCCTTTACTTACCCACATTTATACTTACATGCATTACATTACCACTCACATCAAAATACCAATCGGAAGCTTAGAACATTTCACGTCTGGGATGGTGCCCCGCTGGTGGGAGATATCTGGGTGGGGAAAACCCCGCAAGACTACATGTTTATGAGCGTGGAATAAGCCATCCAGCGCAAGAATGATTGATAGATTTTTTCGTGTTTTCGGGCGCATCAACTGCTTTAGTCATTAGTTCCGTTAGTGAAGTTCATGTTTTTTCTCGAGAGATTGCGGTGATTTTCCCCCCGCTGGATGGCGAGATCCGGCGCCAACCTCCCGTCGTCTAGTGGAGTTTCGTCCTAACCAGGACTCTCCGGGACAAGCTCTAAGCTCCCGACCGGTCTCCCGGAATACGTGGTAGTGAAGTGCATGTTTGTGTGTAAGGGGAGAGAATAGGAGAAGGAGGAGGAAGGAAAGATCGCGTGCGGTCCGTGGCCCGTTTGTTAGGGTACTGCTCCGGCAATCTCCTGGTGTTGATGGGAGAAACCACGGAAAACTACCGATCAGAGCAGCCGACCGATGGATTTCTACTCCAGACAGCGCACTGTCTGGAGCGACTGGATTTGACCTAGCTGAAAAGCTAGTGTCGAAAAACGTGCCACCGTCAGGAGTCGAACCTAGGACCTCCCGGTCAGAGGCGCTGCACCAGCGGAGGACGAACACCATCATCTCCCGTAATAAAACATGTACTACCCCTACGTGACTAATAACGGTAGCTGTTGACGCGCTCGGAAACAAAAATTAATCAATCAACTCTCTGTAACTGTCAACCTCCGAACAAAAACCGGACTCCGACGAGAAACACGAGAAGCTCACCAGGCGACCGGTCGCTTCCTTTCTTTTTATGGCGCGTACGACGGGAGCTAAACGGTCGGACGCTCCAGGGTTATACACCGCCTAAGGAATCTGTGCACATGGCTGACGTTACAGACGACGGATTTAATGAATGCCGTCTCAAAAACATCGATTTTCTTGCTTTGTCCGTTCTCCTCTGAATATTCTCTCAAGAAAACCGGCAGGAGCTCAGGGCAATTGATGTCACTAAAGTGCTGTCTGGAAGATATTATAGTCGATCTCGACTGTGACAGAATTTTCGACACCAAAGCATGAGAAGTTGACCAGTTAATCGTTCTCTTGCTTGCTTTTTATGGCACGTACGTTGAGAGGCCAATGAACGAGGAAACGCTCAAGGATTGTGCACTGCACGAGGAATCTGTGCACATAGCTGACGTTACAGACGACGGCTATAATGAATGCCGTCTCAAAAACATCGATTTCTTTGCTTTGTCCGTTCTGCAATCGCACTGCTATCGCTGACCCAAAGCGATGAGCTTCAGCTAACATCAAAGACGAGACAGAAGACTATTCTGAATGCCGTCTCAGAAACAGCTGAGATGGCTCAGGGCAACTGATGACACCGCACTGTCTCTGACTGGGAGGTTCTGGGGATTCGATCCCATCAGTGGTAGGATTTTTGATAAAATAAGTAAAAGAGGCGGACGGTCGCTCACTTTCTCTCTTTCTTTTTATGGCGCGTTCGGCCAGAGCCCAACGGACAGATGGAGGCTCCAGGCTGTTATGCAAACGTAAACACAAGCATGGCCCTAACAAAAATTAGATTGATTGGTTTTTTCGTGTTTCCGGGCACGTCAACTGTTTTGGTCATTAGTCCCGTTGTGTAGTGCATGTTTTTTCTTGGGAGATGACGGTGATCTTCCCCCGCTGGATGGTCAGATCCGGCGCCGACCTACCGTCGGCTAGTGGGGTTTCCCCCTAACCAGGACTCTCCCGGCATGTGTGGTAGTGAAGTGCATGTTAGTGTAAGTGTGTGTGTAAGGGGGAGAGGATAGGATACGAAAGAGGAAGGAAATATTGCGCGCGGTCCGAGGCCCGTTTGATAGGGTACTGCTCCGGCATTCGTCTGGTGTTGATCGGAGAAACCACGGAAAACTACCGATAAGAGCATGCGTCCGCTAGAATTCTCCTCCAGACAGCGACTGAACTGGACCTACGTAACTAGTGTGGAAAATCCTACCACCGACGTGACTCACACATTGGGACCTCGCAGTCAGTGATCTTGCAATGGCATCAGTTTCCGTAAGCCTTTTCAGCCGTTTTGTGAGATAGAATCCAATGCAGCCGTCATCTGTTACACACAATAGGTACTACACAGAACGGAAAGTAGAGGGAGGCTCGTTTGATCTTCAGTGAGGTACCGCGCATCGCAGACCGCCATCTTCAAACTGTGGAAAGGAACCTCAACAGTCAGCTCAAACGCCATTTTCTCAAAAACGGCTTCAATTTTTTTCTTCTAACTTTTCCAACGGGTAGTGCTTATTGCATTATTTATTATGACATAAAGTTTATTTTGGTGTATTATTGTGTTTTTCCAAAACTTACACAAGCGTATTTTTTTAAAATATCGGTCACGCCGTTGCACATTTTCAGCAATCTCTAAAAACTATTGCATTTGTGAGCTAAAGTGATTTAAAGTACTTCAAATACAGTTTTACGATAAAATTTTCTATGAAAAAAAGCTTTAATATTACATTTTTAGTAAAGATTAAACGATATTTTTTAACGACTCCAAATTTGTTAAAGAAAATTGTCATCTAGGTTTTACTAGCGCCAGGCGAATGCCGGAGTAGTACCCTAACAAACGGGCAACGGGCCCAGCGCAATGTTTCCTTTTTCTTCCTTGCCCTCACAAACTTACAAGTACATGCCCTACAGTACCACACATACCGTGAGACCAGTCAGAAGCTTAGAGGTTGTTCCGGCTGGGGTAGTGCACCTCTGGTGGGAGATACCTGGATGGGGAAATCCTCCGCAAATCGACGTGTCTTTCAATGACGTGTCTCACTATATTGCTGAGAAATAACACAGCCCCCTCCCATTATACAAACATACACTATACTTACGGGACTAATGACAATAGCAGTTGAGCATTTGGAAACAAGAAATAACAATCACCCATCTCAAAAAGATCTACTTCCTAAAAAGTAATTCATATTTCGTGTTAGAAATCACACGACAAACCCAAATTTACAAATTAAAAACGCATACAAAGGCAATTTCTCGACGATTTCAATCTCTTGTTCGCATTGGGCTACTCAATGTTTTCTGAACAGTGATAGGAAGCTTTCATGCCTGTGAAATGAAGACACACGAAGTGAATTTAAATACTTGTATTCCTCAAGAAGCTAAAGACACTGGTAGGTGATCGCTTGCTTGATTTTATGACGTTTACGCTCGAGGTCTGATATCCACTACGAATAAACCCAAACCACAGGGCTGCAAGATTGAGAGAATGCGATCAAAATCGAAGTAAGAAAAGAAAGATAAAATAACAGTATGATGTGACTTTCAGTCTGGCTACCGTGTCTTACATATTTAAACAGTACTGTTGAGAACACATTATTAATTCAGAGAGGGATGGCCTGCTCGTCGTGTGAATTCCTGTTTGCGAAACAAAGAATAAATTAGAAAAAGTGTGAGACTAGTAATATTTAATAATGAATTATTCATTTCGAGTTAAGTACTACCAAGGTAGTTTCTTTTTTTTACGTCAAATACAGTTAAAAACTGTGTATGACGTGCTATGTGGAGAAGTGAATTCGGTGCACATTTTCAATATTCTGTGATCCCTACACTAAGTCATATACTACATGAATTTTGAATTAGAAAAAACGCTCTCATGTAATAAAATCTATTTTCAAGGATAAATAAGTAATAAATTTTGGGCTCTTATCCATGACGTCCTTCGTCAAGGAATAATACTTCCTGTCGCGACAACATGGAAACGATAATTTGAATAACTATATTTCCCACTAAATTCTAGAAGTCGCGCACAGATAATGAAATTTTGAGAATATTCGAGGCATCAGACGACTAGACCCTGATACTCAGATTTGTGTAGATGTACAAGGTCTGTGCAACGCTTTTCAACACAGACAACTTTCTGTTATCCACACTGTCGACGGGACAGCACCAGTGTTCTTTCAGAGAGAGACGTAGTCGGTAACTACATACACAAACACACACACACACACACACACTTACATATGCAAACCTCCTTGAGTACGGATTCGAGATATTACTCAGCAAAAATTTTAATTAGGTTCTCTTTGCGGTTCAATACTCAATACACTATAAGTGAGAGTTGAATACCTCTGGGTAGTTTATATTTGTAAACTGACTAATACAAAATTAAGATTAACAGTATTCCAATAAAATACGAATATTTTTCTGCCGCGCAGAACTTAAGTATGAAGTAAAGGAAACGCAAATGTGCAACACGTTCAACCATGATGTCAAACTAACCTTACCTAAAACAAATTAAATATAGCCAAGCTGATGGGTACGTTAATCGTTTGAACCGAAGATGCCAAATAGTCTGAAATCGAAACCTAAAGACATCAGATCTTATTAATAAGTGTGTAGTACTATTATGTTGAAAACAAAAATGATACGCAATTTACTATAATGTTCCTATCAAACTGTTTCATTAATAAATATAATACCATGTTGAGTATTTGACCTTTAATACAATTATTGCTTTAAAAGGTAAAAGATCATCACGGTGTTATATATTAATGAAATAGTTTGATAAGAATATCACAACATAACGAGTATCGTGTTGACTGACGGATGCACGGGGTAAAATGGTTTCATTTTCATGTTACATTATATTTACCTCATTCAGTATTTTATTTACAAAGGTCACAGAAACATTGCTTCATTCAATTCACAATATGAGCATACTAATTAACAGCGATTAATATAGAATACCATTTTTTCCACAATAAGGCTTTTTGTTTGTTTTATTAAATTACTTTTGTTAAAATCAGTAGCGTGTTATCATGAATGCACGAGATTTCACGTTTTATTAAAACGCTCATAATAACCTCCAAATGAGAGCGCTATTTCATTGTCATTTTTAAATTACTTGGAAAGCTTATTTTGTAACTTTACTTTGATTCTTTGAGCAATGAAATGGTCTGCTCTTTGACTTTTGAACATAAAAGTAACTTCGCTATCTGTGCACGTTCTCAGTGTGCAGTATTAAATCGTTATTTAAATAATCATTCTCCGTATTTTCACGACAGAAAAACGATTCCTTCACATAGGGTTCACGATAAGGAATAATAGCCAAAATCTGTATCTGATTTGCCTGAGCAAACAGTTTTCATTACACGAGAGAGTATAATTTCTTATGCCAAAACTGCTCGTTGTACCTGAATTCATAATTGAAGTTAAGATTGTATACGAGCTAGAATAGGGATTTCAGGGCTCAAAATATGAATACAGATTGCTCTTCTCCTCCCATAATACGTCACAAATTTTAATTGTTTTAGTTGATTGATTAATTTTTTCGTGTTTCCGGGCGCGTCAACTGCTTTGGTCATTAGTCCCGTTAGTGTAGTGCATGTTTTTTTTCTCGGGAGATGGCGGTGATCTTCCCCCACTGGAGGCGAGATCCGGCGCGACCTACCGTCGGCTAGTGGGGTTTCCCCCGAACCAGGACTCTCCAACCAGCGGGGCAAGCTCTAAACTCCCGACCGGTCTCCCGGAATATGTAGTAGTGTAGTGAATGTTAGTGTAAGTGTGTGTGTAAAGAGAGAGGATAGGACAAGGAAGAGGAAGGAAATATCGCGCGCGGTCCGAGCCCCGTTTGGTAGGGTGCTGCTCCGGCATTCGCCTGGCGTTGATCGGAGAAACCACGGAAAACTACCGATCAGAGCTGCCGGCCGCTAGAATTCTCCTCCTGACAGCGACTGAATTCGATCTAGCTGAAAAGCTAGTGTCGAAAATCCTGCCGCCGTCAGGACTCGAACCTAGGACCTCCCGGCCAGAGGCGCTGCAGTGACATCACTTGATACACTGAGCTACCGCTCCCGGTTTAATTGTTTTAGATTTTAAATAGTTAAAATAAATAAATAAATCAGGCCTATAGAATGATTGGGGGACAAACACCAAACCCCCTCTCTGCACACGGAATGAGGAAAAGATATAGTCTGGGAATGCAACGCGAGGCGATACTCGTAAATATGAAAGTTACAGGCGTGGTCTGGTCGTCTGCAAAGCTTCACAACCGGATCGGTGGCTCTTAGACGGAGAACTTGGTGGTAAACGGTGAACTTGTCGTGTGGCCATGAACAGTTTCCTTCTTCCATTACGGAACACATTTTACTCAACCTAGGGTAATCCCTACAGCACGATAGCGGTTTTTATGATTCAGCAATCTTCGGAAACTATTCTATTGCTTGCAGAAGCAAACGGCCGTGGTGTACGTTGTTCCTCAATTTGTCTTTATTTGAGAAAATAAATAAATAAATTGAATAGAATAATTTTACAAATTACGTGTTAGTGCGTAAATAACATTAATTGAAGTTGCACGTTTTTCAGGGACATGCAGTGTAGTAAAGCAGTTTTACACACGTGGCACAATCCAAAATAGATGAGCTGGCAAATCACTGTCATTTTTCGTTCGATCGAAAAAACACATCTGAACTTTTTGATCTCCTTAAAAGAGCCGCCAACAATCTCGATTTCACCCAAAACATAAATACCTGTAATACTACATATACACAGATATATCAAATATCAACCAAAACCGTCCATAGTATTGACATCTTACCGTGTTTTGAGAATTCTTTATAAGTGCAGATTAGTTGGGATTTGTTTCATTAACTTTCCGAAAGTCTCAAACATTCTGTCTGTAACTATGATGATAGTAAATTATTGTAGATGACGTGAATGGTTAGTGTTAAAACTTATATTTCTTTTCTAGAAAGAAATTTTATTTCTCTTTGAGATTTTCCTACAGTCGAATTGAAAGAAATTTCTCAAAATTTCTCCAAATACTATGATTTTAAATATCGTGGAGTCGTCGATTTTCTCTGCCTTCCGTGTTGTCTCCAATATTCTTGGTAGAATATTTTCATCCCAAGAAATTCACAAATTATTTCTTCTTCTTCTTCTTCTTCTTCTTCTTCTTCTTCTTCTTCTTCTTCTTCTTCTTCTCTCTGCTGCTGCTCTGCTGCTTCTTCTGCTTCTTCTTCTTCTTCTTCTTCTTCTTCAATACTCTATTGTACACATGCAGCTTTCTTGAAAACCCGCATGACTACGTGTAGATCGGTGCCAAATCTAACTAGTCAGCAGAGGAACAAACCTCTACTTCCAGCGTATAAACAAGGATTACACTTATGGGACTAATGACCTTAACAGTTGACACCATCAGAATCAAAATAATCAATATCAGTCGCCTCCATAACGACATGTCTATCTCGGTAAATCTTTTTTTGTTAATTTCTGAAAAAATAAATACATTTCCTAGAACTTTTAAACAGAAAGAGTAAATATATTCTAACATTATTTATTAAATTCATTGAAATTCAATTTCCTTGATAAAAATAAAATTGTGTCGAAATCTAATAAATCTCTCTCTCCCTCCTCCCTCCCTCCCCTCCCTCCCTCCCTCCTCTCTCTCTCTCTCTCTCTCTCTCTCTCCATATATATATATATATATATATATATATATATATATGTAATCATATTTAGTCAAATTAACAATTAGTTTGACTAAATATATTATATTTACTCAAATTAACAGTAAGTATTTAGCAAAATATTATAATTATTTTCTGCAACTTTGTATCAAAATATTTTCAGTTTTTGAGATATGAACAGTCTTACGTGGTATTCAGTTCAGATCGTAATATGTTGTAAACGTAACACACAGATGTACTTTCTTTTATTAAAGAACTTGTTCAACGTGCATTGTGTTGTTGCAAAGCCCACAACTGTTCTCTACACCGACCGATACTAAAACAATATTTCAATATGGTTATGGGCACGTGTAATTTCGCGGGAATTTCTACAAGCGTTGGATCCGATATGTTTCAAAGACAAACCTATCACTTTTTAATGGAAAACTTTTTATCACCATTAGGATTAAGAATGCTGCTAATAAAAGTTTTAATGATAAACAATAACTGTGTATCTGAACATACAGGAAACACTACACTGGAGTTCATTCTTGACCGTTCTTAATATGCGACTGTAAATAAGTTTCACATACAAGTGGTACTTAATAATAATAATTTTTTTATTTACAGATGTTTTCCAAATCTTCTCGTAGTTCTAATTAAACTTTCACTTATCTGAAACACAGATATCTTCTGTTTCCGGTAACTGATACCCCAACCATAACAAAGTCATTCTTTCCTCAATCTCCATTCATAAACGTGTACTTTAATTTACTTTCCATTGGGATCGTGAGTCTTCTGTCGTGTTTTGTTTTTTGTGAGTCTTCTGTCGTGTTTCGTTTTTTTGAGTGTCTTCGAAGTTGTTTTGTTTTTATGAGCCTTGAGAAGATTCGTGAGATGAGTCGAGTACGTGTTACCTTCATCAACAGTGGTGAGGGCACTGAGTGCTTATTTTCATCAGAGTAACTGGTGAAAGCCCAATGGGAGATTCAAGAGACGTGATCGACAGTAAAGGGAAAGGGGTAAGGCAGATAGTTCTGCTGGATTCATTGGCCTATTAATGCCAATTATTTAAAGTGGTCATCATCAGTATTTGCTTTTAAACTCTCATAGTGAAGTGTATTGCATTCTTGTTGTTCTGTCTCCCTTCTCCCCCTCTCTCTCTCTTTCTCTCTCTCTCTCTCTGTCTCTTTCTCTCTCTCTCTCTCTGTCCCTGTTCTTTCTCTTTATCTCTCTCTTCCTTTATCTGTCTCTTTTCCTTTTTCTATTTTTTATACTTTTCTCTCTACCTTACAAATAGATACAATATGAGTTTCTCATACAAAAAACAGGTCGCCTTTCCACAAACACTTGTATTCGTTGCGACAGAAAAAGGAAAATATTTCAATAACTGTGTTTGTCTTTTGGTCTGAGTTTCAAAGTACATAATATGATGAATGAAACTGAAACCGGGCACATTTGCTGCTGTTTAAAAATGTAGATGTGCTAATCAAACAAAGGATGACCGTGGATGAAAATCGTAATTTTTAAAATATTTTTTCCTTTATAGTTTAATTTGTTACCTCGTAGCTTGGAGTAGTGCTGCATTTTATGGTTATTCATTCAGTAGTTAAGTAGGGTATTAACGTTTTGTGGAATATGAACATCCTGATTAACATTAGACCCGAGTCTTCGAGAAAAGTTACCTTCAAACAGTTATTACCGTCAAAGGAATACGTTATATTGTGTTTAAGGAAAATAAATATATAGTTTTTTCATGAACAGTTACTATGACAAAATAGTGTGTTGCCTACATTTTTTTGTAATAAGTATTTCAGTTTTAGTTAAAGGAAGTAGACGATATTCCAAATAATATTTGGCGTTTTTATTATGCCAACCGAAGAATATTATGCCTAATTTTACAAGATAATTCATTTTCTTAACACAATAAAACGTAAATATACATTACAAAGTAACAAATGAAAAAAGTTCGGTGAAATGGGAAAAGAATCCCTTGTTTCGTCAGGACAGATAATACTATTTACGGTTAGAGATACATATCTGTACTTTAATAAATTGTTAATTTCTATTCTTAGGGGTAATGCATTTAATACAGACGATCTGAACTTTGTTCTTCAAACAATACAAACTTGGAAATATTCTTCTATGTATGCCAACATTATGTTCCATCTCTCTGACCAAAAACTCCGCTGGTTCTTACACATTTAACAAAACGTTACCCAAGCCCACCGTCTAGCTAGTGTCTTATATGCTCTCCTAGCCTACCAATTCATCTCCTACAAAAAACATCCTCACTTTCGCAACCTTACCACCTACGCCCACATCATTTGGTCTACCAGACTCCTTTAAAGTTTCCTCCTACTAACTAAACTGCTAAGAAAATCTAATTATCATAGGCAGTAATACGAGTTATTAGAAAATTGTCGATAAATCCCAGACTCACAAAGTGAGGAGGAGATTTATCTGAGAATTTTCAAAGCCCGAGTGCTATTTAATAGAACTATTCCCCGAAATAAATAACGTCCAACAGAATTTCAAAATGCGCCAAATATTCAAAATAGCTGAAAGCATGTTAAAATTCAAAGAACATATGTTTTGGTACATGCGCGGTTTATTGCACTCCAACACGTCGATCGATTAGCACCGCCTCCTAAGGTAGATGAAACGTAGTCTATTATTAGCAAGTGGGAAGGGGCGATAAGAAAAATCGATTAGAAAAATCCTTACATTTTTTTTAAATGCACCACTCTGTTTGTGCATTTTGTATGTTTACCCTTTCGGGCATTTTATAACACAACTGGTTTAAATTTCACGAGTGAAATAATCAAAGTAATTTTTCGTCCTCCACTGAGTGAAATCCGTGCCCTCACAACATCCCCCACATCAATATTCCCATTTCCATGGCACATCCTTAAGCCAAATCCAAAAGTTCCTAAGTGACCCGTTCTGTCAAGACTACATCAATCCTCATATACGTATCCTTAAGAAAACCCCATGCCTATCCACATCCAAACGCATCCACTCGTCATCTTTAAACTCCCACAATGTGCAACTTAAAACACACAAATGGTTTGAAGTACACAGAGAATAATTGACAAGGTCACCAAATTAACTTCCAAAATCTGATCGGTATTTTTCCGTGGTTTATCCGATCAACACCAAGCAAATGCCGGAGCAGTACCCTACCAAACGGGCCACGGACCGCGCGCAATCTATCCTTCCTCTTCCTTGTCCTATCCTCTCCTCTTACACACACACTTACACTAACATGCACTACACTACCACATATTCCGGGAGACCGGTCGGGAGCTTAGAGCTTGTCCCGATTGGGGCGGTGCCCCGCTGGTGGGAGAGTCCTGGTTAGGGGGAAACCCCACTAGCCGACGGTAGGTCGGCGCCGGATCTCGCCATCCGGCGGGGGAAGATCACCGCCATCTCCCTAGAAAATACATGCACTACACTAACGGGACTAATGACCGAAGCAGTTGACGCGCCCGGAAACACGAAAAAATCCATCAATCAATCAACTTCCAAAACACCCACTACCTTGAGTGATACCACGAGAAGGACTACCTGACTGTGACGACCAGTGGCGAATTCTGCGATACACCGCGTATACCACCGGTATACCTAGTAATTCGAAGTGTATAATAAATATTTCATCAGTTTGTTAATCCTTTAAAAAAATATTGAGATTTTGAAAGGTTTAAAACATGCGAAAAAGTAACTCTGTTTTGCTACCGAGAGCCAGTCAGTCTTCCACATCCGTAAGTGCTATGAAGTGCGGTAGAGCTAGAAGTTTCAAATAAATCTTAATGCTCTTAGAGAATGTGCTAGCATAGGCGAAGGCACCGCATGCCAGCTGCGATAACCTAGATCTCGGCATGTTTCAAGGGCGGGGAGAGGGGAGGGTTCGCGTCTGGACGGATGGTAGGCACCGCAAAATATTGCGGTGAACAGTCCTTCTCTGGCCGTTCGTAAGTTACGCTACTCACGTTTTTTTTTTTTTTTTTGTGAAAATGGGGTGCATTAATGATCCGGAAGTTAGTGTTTTGTGTAATTGTCCTATATAATCATTTATTAAGGACGGAATTTCATAGTATGGGGATTTCAGGAAAGCTCAAAATAAAAGACAACGATAGAGATAACTTCCATAAAGTGCGGTATATTTAAAATAATATTCAGGATTCGCCACTGGTGACGACTGACTGACAAATAACTGTTCCTCGCGTAAGTGATCTGAGAAATCACTTCAAAAGAGACCTACACATGTCACCTGTAGTTTGAAACAAACTTTCTTATCTAAAGCCTTCGTAAAGAAGAACGAAAAACCGGCTCAGCTGGTTTGGGGCATCAACTGATGTCACTGGCGTGACTCTGGCCGGGAGGTCAGAATCTCAGTCCATAGAGAATTCGAGTTTCGGCAATTACAGGATTTTCGTCACTAGCTAGTTAGCTAGGTCCAATTTAGCCCCTGACTGGAAAAGAATTCTACCGGCCGACTGCTCCGAAAGGTGGATTTCCGTGTTTGCTCCAAACCTGTCCGATGACCGAAGACTACCCAAAAATATCCTCCACACTTGAATAAAAGAACGTATCTTTCCTCCCTCCCACTTATCTTAAAAAATAATCCAGCTTTTCCCCACCGAAATCTACTCGAAGAATCCCAACAAATTCTGAAATTCAGTGCCAAACTACTCCACATAAAAAATTACTGTCTTTCCTTGTACACAGCGCAAATAGACTGAACGGAAACCTTGATACTTTAACGAGGGAATACGGCAAAGAAGACAAACTGAAGACATGCCACTTTCGAAACAACCTGCACGGAGAATCTTCAGATAATAGGGGTGCACCCACGGATAGCAGACAATTATGAAACTAGTTCAATGATTTTTTTTTCATTTTTTCATCCCGCATCCAGTAACTCTAGAGAGGCGGAAGCTTAATCGTACGATATGGTACAATTGCTGTAGCCGATTGGGTTTGTGCAGCATGCGAAGGGCCTATCTTAAAAATACTAACTAATATTAAGTTATAACTAGGAGGCGAATTATAATGAAATTTAATTTTTTTTTTAACTTTAGATTAATGCCGTTTAGTATATAAATTCATTTTATGCAATGACAAAAGGAAATTATCCATTTTAATTGGTCATTATTTTGCATTTTTTGTCAATTTTCACTAATAAGTAATTTTTTACCTTTTCTTGTCATTTTAATGCATTTTTTGTTGATTTAATCGATTTCAATGTTATTTGTAATGGTGCTTGCTTCAAACAATACTGACGAGATGCAACAAATGTTCTTCACAGAACTACAAGTAGCCTATTCGATTTGTTCGCTCATAAATTTTGTCAACCGTTGTATATAAATTCTAATGACGTATATCAGCGCCATCGCCAGTTCGGCAGATTTCGGGATAACTAGACAGATTTCCTGGTAAAGAACAGTCTAAACCAAAAGTTTGCAAGGTGGGTTCACTGGAACGAATGGAAAAAGCAAGATTATGCCCAGTTGATCCACTGAGCTACCGCTTCCGGTCCCGCGTCGCACAGCTCAGAGGGATTTGGTGCAGAGGCAGTGCATGAAAGAGTTCAATGAATTAACATTCGGCCAATCGCAACGAGCCAATCGTGGGGAGGTGGCGGTAAACCACACAACCAATCGAATCGAAGCGAGCGTGTCATGGCGTAGTGGCGGTGAACCGCACGCGGACCACTATTCTTTCGCTGGAATGTCAAATGCGCGTGACGCCAATAAAGTTGTTTACAAAAAGTAGCTTTGACCCTCTCAAGACTTTTTAACATCATTATATAAAATAACCTTTTTTTTTTTTCATTTTCCCCTCGCCAGTATCACTGGCGCCAGTATCACTGGCGAGGCGGGAATTTATTCAAAATTTGGGAATACAATTTGCTCCAATCTTAAGATTTCTGGAGGGCTTTTATCTTAAAAATACTACTTAAGACTATCTTAAACTAACTTAAAACTATACATTGCCACTTGGGGCGACTATTTTACTAAATAAATTCTTTAAAAAGTAACCTTTGCAACTAGATTTTTATATGATGCCTTTTTGTGCTATTTTTTCCTCTGCAGTTGTCATGGAGAGGGGGGAATTTATAGAATTATTGTGACACAATTTAAATACAGTCGTTTAGGCTTCTGCAGGAAGGGCAGGGTCTGTGTTAAACGAAGATTAACTTATCAGCTAACTTTATAACGAAAATGGCACTTTGGATGTGATAGTTTAACACAAATATATTCGAATTTATTTCAAAAGTTGATTGACTTCTTTTAAAGACAATTTATTTATTTTTTAAAATTTGTTTTATTATTATATTTCAATACCTTCTAATGCATCGCTTTATTAGAAATGTTCTACTATTTTATTGATATAATTTCCATCATATTTATTACATTTTTTTAATTTTTGAAAACGTAAAAAAAAGAAATAAATTGTTAAAAAATACTACCGACTGTTTTATTAAGGTAAAAAACTTTAGAGTCACAAAAACAAGATAATAGGCGTAAATATATTCATGAAAATGGTTTCTAAAAAAATTCATTAAAATTTCCTTCGTAACCATAATCCTCGTGATCCAGACAAGTTACGAAGTCAATAACATGGCAGGAGTTATGTATATTATTTGTGTATATTATATTCTTACTCATTTGTACATGTAAGTTATAATCAATGTACAAATATTTCAGAGGATTTTCAGCTTGTATTACAAGCTTGAGAAAAAAAGGCTGATCTGAACACAGAACGTTTTTCATGTGATTCAGAACTTGAAGTTATATCATTCTCCAATTCCGCCTCCGTAATTTTGTAAATTATAATATCACCCGTCATATCCTGACTCGTCCCTAGCATTACATAGTGCGTTGTGTTATTATGCAAAAATGTGATCCGAATACTTTCTTACGAGACGGAAGATTAAGATGTATCAATTTAACATGTCTTTAATCCGGGTTCTCCTTTTCCTTGTACATCAATATCTTTAGGTATCCAACTCACGGCATTTCACAAAAACCTGTTCACCAAAAAACCTAATTTCTATGTTTAAGGCTCTCGTCTAAAAACCTATGGTTATCCTATGGCTTTCAATTTCATTCAATGTGCTCTTCAGAAATCGCTACCAGGAGGCGCTGGGAAAAGCAATTGTTGGTTGAAACGCCGTTCACTTTGATGCCGTCGTGAAAGTGAAAGCAGACGAAGGAACAATAACAACATAAATGAAATTGTTGTATGAAAGATCTGTTTTGTTTTTGTCGCTCTTTCTTTCTACAGATGTATTTTCGTTTGATTTAGGTGAGTTTAAACGGCTTTTGTTGGAGCAGCGTGGTTTCATGGTGGTTAGTTGTTTCAACAGAATACTGTTTTGAAGAATTATAAATAATATAAATTACTTTTTTCAGCCCGTGATTTTCAACAATAACCTTTATCGTACGAACAAAACTCCTCTAGTCCTAAATGAAAATTGTTATTGCTTTTGTGATATCGTTTCTGTCTTGTCACCTACTTGCAAATAAATAGTAATTATTAATGCATTTTCATGATACCAAATAAATATATGATACGAGTAGATATACCGTGCAACGGAATCCTACAAGCAAAATAAAACCTATGTCAAACACTATTTTTAGTCGGCCTTACATGTTATTTTAATTTAAATATACACTTCATTTAATTGGGTACTACGTTTCGTTAAGGTCAGTGGTAGCTGATACGATAAGACTCAAGTATTCAGATTTCTTTGTTGCAGTCACTCTGATTTGTCTGAACATTGAGTATCGTCTCACTTTCAGGATTAGCGCTAAAAAATAGAACACACTCTATATACCTTTAAGTAGCGTTTTTACTCCAGGCTGCCTAAAATGTTTTGACGCTGTCAGCATTTTCCTCTGACATCATACCGTACCTGAGTACTCATCATATATTATACCATACCAATGTATTTATTTTTTATTTTTAATAAAGACGAGAGAGATCAAGAAGGAGAGAAGGAACAAGAAATGAAGTGGGAACTAGATATTTAGATATGATATTTATTTAGTGAAAAACGTAAAAAAAAGTATGTGACGTATCGGGGACAAAAACAGAACTAGAGAAGAGAAAGAGAACCAAAGAGAGAGAACGAGATTATTTTAGAGACCTAGAGAACGGAAAAGAAAGGGAGGGAGAGAGACAGGAAAGAAAGGAGAGAAAATGAGAGGATGGGAGAAAGAATAGGAGGGTGAGAGAGAGAATGGTAGGATGGGAGAAACGATGGGAGGGAAGGCAGATAATGGTAAACAGGGAGAGAAAAAGTTAAGGTATGAAAATGGGAGGGAGAGAGAATGATGGAGGAAAGAAGGAAGAAAAGGGAGGCGGAAGAATAGGAGAGCAGAGACGATCGATTGGGATGGAGATAGATGACAAGACAAATTCCCAGCCCTGTATACTTCAAGCCGTTGATCCAGAAAAGACCCGAGCAGACCAGCAAACAAGCGGATATCATCAGGCCCGAACTGTGCTGCCGCTCCACGAGCCGATGGCCTTTCTCGAAGCCAACCGAGCGGTGCAGTGCGTGCTCCGCGGTGAATGGGCTCTGCAAACAGTCTCCTCCCTCGGCGTGCGCTCCTCTCGCTTTCTGTGGCCGCCCGGGCGACGCCCCCGGCCATTACGAGGCGCCAGTGAAAGTGATCAGCGATGGACCAGCGCTGGCGCACTTGTTGCCCAAACCTAGAGGTCGCTTCAGACATTCAGCATTCGCTGAGCAGCGGGATGCTGCTCGCCCAATCCCGACCGGCTACATGTCTCTGAGCATCAGTTAAAACTGTTGTACTTCTAATCAGAAGGTTCTAGGATTCAAGTCCCGACGGTAGCAGGATTTTCAGCTCTAATAGATAGCTAGGTTTGGGTCAGCCACTGTCTTGAGGAGAATTGTGGCATCCGATGGCTCTGATTGGTAGATTTCTGTGGTTTCACCAATCAACACCAGACGAATGCCGGAGCAGTACCCTTACAAATGGGCCACGGACCGCGCGCGATTTTTCCTTTCTCTTCCTTATATTGCCCTCTCTCCTTACACACACACTTACACCAACATGCACCACACTACCACATATTCCGGGAGACCGGTCGGAGGCTCAGAGCTTGTCCCGGTTGGGGCGGTGCCCCACTTGTGTGAGATACCTGGTTGTGGAAAACCGCTATACCGCTAACGGTAGATCGGCGCTGGATCTCGCCGTTCAGCGGGGGAAGATCACCGTCATCTCCCGTGATAAAACGTGCCCTACACTTACGGGACTATTGAACTTGTGTGAGACGAGCGGAAACACTAATCAATGACTCAGCCAAGCAGCTCGAGTGCTCTCGACGAGTGTTCGCTTCCTTTCATGTGTCCAAATGACGGACACGTAATGATAGAGCGAGTACCGAATGTTCGTCGCTCGACAAATAGCTAGTAGCTCAGAATACTCGGATTTCGGCGAGCAGTCGGTCGCTACTCGCCGAAGAATACTGAATGTGTAACCGGGAGCGGTGCGGAACTGATATCACTGCAGCGCCTCTGACCGGGAGGTTCTAGGTTCGAGTCCGAACGGCGACAGGATTTTCGACACCAGCTTTTCAGCTAGGTCGAATTCAGTCGATGTCTGGAGGAGAATTCTAGAGGCCGGCTGCTCTGATCGGTAGTTTTTCATGGTTTCTCCGATCAACACGAGGCGAATTTTGATGCAGTATTCTAACAAACGGGCCACGGAGCGCGCGCGCGATCTTTCCTACCTCTTCCTTGCCCTATTTTCTCCCCTTATACACACACACACACACTTACACAAACATGCACCACACTGCCACATATTCCGGGAGACCGGTCGGGAGCTTAGAGCTTGTCCCGGCTGGGGCGGTGCCCCGCTGGTGGGAGAGTCCTGGTTCGGGGGAAAACCCTCTAGCCGACGGTAGGTCGGCGCCGGACCTCGCCATCCAGCGGGGGAAGATCACCGCCATCTCCCAAGAAAAACCACGCACTACAAGTACGCGACTAGACTCACTATCAATCAATGAATCTGAATGTGTGAAGCCGCCTTAATGTTGTGGATTCGTGTACGCCTGGCGCTGAAGAAATGTCACGTAGGCAGAAAATAAAATTTAACTGCATTGATTTACAAGGAATTCAGTCTTCTTGTAAAACTTGAGGAGATATTTGTATACGAACTTTTCTTTTGATTCGTCTTCTGCTCATTTTCATCTCCTATGTTCATCTTGACGTTATTGATTTTCCACAAATCATAGAATTTGTATCAAAATGTATCTTTATAAGATACATTTCATTTCTTCCGTTTAGTCTTCTTCGTTTTTTTCGATCCATCGTCTAAGCAGTCTCCTTCTTTTCATCATTCGTCTTGTTTGTATTCTTTTTAACGTAATTGTTTTATTTTCATATATCTTCTGATTATTTTTAATTTTTTGGTTCTTCTTCTCCTTGGGCTTGTTTTCTCCCACTTCGCTCTTTTCATCGTTTTCTTTCTTATTCTTTTGCAACTTCTTCTTTTCCCTTTTTTTTCTTTTTCCGTTTTTCATCTTCAGTATACCTATTTTGACTATCCTCACCGGGGTCTACCCACTATGGGACACATATTAACCTTTACATCAGAACACTCACACACTTGCGGGTTCCTCTTGTCTGTGGTCACCAAATTGCAAGGCCTTCCCTTCCAACCGAGACGTTAGGTCTCCACAGGCTCTAGCCACTTCGGTCATCAAACACGGCCCTTTTTGGACTACACCGTTGATAAAATGTAGACGTCATAGAGCAGAATTTACTTAACTACGAGATAACATGAAGTAATGAAGAAAAAATAAATGAAAAATGTGACTTACTATGAAGATTAAATGAAGTTTGAAATACGAATTAAATAAGGTACTCAGTATTATGATACTTATTGTTGTTGTTTTTAGATGAAATTCCACGATTAATTGTAGGTAAGCTCTATCTGGGGCAGACTCAGAGCTTATAATGAATCATCAGAAACAGTTGTCATTGTTGATTCTTCAAGTTTATTAACGTTATTATTATCCCTCTTTGCTACTCCCTTTGCTCTCCTCTCTTGAATTTATCTCAGTGCCAGCATTGTTGCTCTCTGCAACGACTCTGGCCGGAAGGTCTCAGGGTTCGAGTCCCGGCGGTGACGGATTTTAGACTCCAATTATGTACCTGAGGTGAATTCAGTCGCTGCCTGGAGGAGAATGCTAGTGGCCGACTGCTTTGTCCGTACTTTTCTGTTTCTTTCTGATCAACACCATGAGAATGCCGGAGCAGTACCCTAACAAACGGGCTACGGACCGCGCGCTATTTTTCCCTTCCTTGTTCATTCCCTAACCCTTATTTACACACACACTTACACGCACTACACTACGACATATACCGCCAGAGCTTACAACCGGTAGCTAGTCCCGGCAAGAGCTTAGAACTCTCCCGGGAGAGATACCTGGAGAGGAAAATCCCGCGCATACCGACCAGCGGGAAGAAACACCGCTACCCACCATAATGTAACATTCGCTGCACTAACTGGACGAATTTCCACTGAAGTTGGCGTACCCCAAGGCAACTGTTAGCATCGAAAGCGGCCACACGATTTCATTAAATTTCGTATTTGAATATCAACTTGCGAACGTCTCTAGTCCTTAAATTCGAAACGAATATATTAATTTCTGTATGTACTGTACATGAAGTTCCTACGATAATTTCGCAATATTCTAAAAAATTGCTTAACATTTACATTTTTTTGTTTGTTTATTTGTTCTAGACCACAACCTACGGTTATCAAAATATCCTATTTTCACTGAAGCCTCTGGATTTTCAAAAATCGCAAAAGTTCAAAAGAAATAAAAGTGTAGAAGAAAGCCAGACATCATCTCTCTGCCATTAAAGGCGCGATTCCCAGCCTCGTGTCGCTGCGATTGCCGCTGTCCGCCAGGAGAAGCCGTCTGCCGCTCCGAGTACCGATCGCCGCCGCAGTCTTTCACCGGAGACTTTCCTCGCCGACCCGCTGACCCTGGGCCGCCGCCGCGCCCGCCGCCTCCTCCATCACCGCTGCGGACCATTACCGCCACCGACACCCCACCTCTTCTGCCTCCGCCTGCGCCTCCACCTCCGCCTTCTCCAACGCCATCGCCAACGACGTCTTCGCCAACGCCGACGCCTGCCCACGCCTGCCCCACGCCTGCCCACGCCTGCCCCAGCGCCTGCCCCACGCCTGCCCAACGCCTGCCCCAGCGCCTGCCCCAACGCCTGCCCCAGCCCTGCACGCCTGCCAACGCCTGCCCCACGCCTGCCCCAACGCCTGCCCAGCGCCTGCCCTCAACGCCTGCCCAGCGCCTGCGCAGCCCGCCCCAACGCCTGCCCCACGCCTGCCCCACGCCTGCCCCAACGCCTGCCCCAGCGCCTGCCAACGCCTGCTCCCAACGCCTCCACGCCTACCCAACGCCTGTCCACGCCTATCCAACGCCTGCTCCAGCCTGCGCCATCCCTGCCCCAACGCCTCCCTCCACCGCCTGCCCAACGCCTCCAACGCCTATCCAACGCCTGCATCCACGCCTGACTCCAACGCCTGCGTCGAAGCCTGCGCCATCACCTGCCCCAACGCCTCCCGCTACGCCTGCCCCAACGCCTGCCCCTACGCCTGCCAACGCCTGCTCCAGCGCCTGCCCAACGCCTGCCCAACGCCTGCTCCAACGCCTGTCCAACGCCTGCGTCCACGCCTGCCCAACGCTACCAACGCCTGCTCAACGCCTGTCCAACGCCTGCCAATTCAGCCTGCCCCAACGCCTGCTCAACGCCTGCTCCAACGCCTGCTCAAGCGCCTATCAACGCTGCTCAACGCCTGCGCCACGCCTGCCCAACGCCTGCGCCAACGCCTGCGCCAACGTCAGCTGTCCAACGCCTGCTCCAACAGCTGTCAACGCCTGCTCAACGCCTGCTCCAACGCCTGCGCCAACGCCGCTCCAACGCCTGCTCCAACGCCTGCGCCAACGCCTGCGCCAACGCCTCTCAACGCCTGCTCAACGCCTGCTCAACGCCTGCTCCAACGCCTGCTCCAACGCTTCCACGCTGTCCAATGTCACGCCTGTCCAACGCCTGCTCCAACGCCTGCTCCAACGCCTGCGCCAACGCCTTCAACGCCTGCTCCAACGCCTGCTCCAACGCCTGCGTCGAGCCTGCGCCATCACCTGCCCAACGCCTGCTCCAA
Source organism: Teleogryllus oceanicus (assembly GCA_964035755.1). Classification (NCBI taxonomy): domain Eukaryota; kingdom Metazoa; phylum Arthropoda; class Insecta; order Orthoptera; family Gryllidae; genus Teleogryllus; species Teleogryllus oceanicus. The sequence continues at coordinate 60,074,144 of CAXIVR010000013.1, forward strand.
CGCCTGCTCCAGCACCTGCCCAACGCCTGCGCCAGCGCCTGCGCCACGCCTGCCCAACGCCTGTCAACGCCTGCTCCAACGCCTGCGCCAACGCCTGCCCAACGCCTGCCCAACGCCTGCTCCAGCGCCTGCGCGCTATCCAGCGCCTGTCACGCCTGTCCAGCGCCTGCGTCAGGCCTGCGCCATCCCTGCCCAACGCCTGCCACGCCTTCCCAGCACCTGCCCCACGCCTGCGCCAGCGCCTGCGCCACGCCTCTGCACTTCAGCTTCCAACGCCTGCGCCAACGCCTGCTCAACGCCTGCTCAACGCCTGCTCCAACGCCTGCGTCAGGCCTGCGCCATCACCTGACCCCAACGCCTGCCCAACGCCTGCCCAGCACCTGCCCAACGCCTGCGCCTGCGCCAGCGCCTGCGCCAGCGCCTGCCCCAGCGTCTGCCAACGCCTACGCCAACGCCTGCCCCAACGCCTGCCCAACGCCTGCTCCAACGCCTGCTCCAACGCCTGCTCCAACGCCTGCTCCAACGCCTGCTCCAACGCCTGCTCCAACGCCTGCTCCAACCACGTCGCTCCAACGCCTGCCCAACGCCTGGCTCAACGCCGCTCAACGCCTCCCAACGCCTCGCCAACGCCTGCCCAACGCCTGCTCAACGCCTGCTCAACGCCTGCTCCAACGCCTGCTCCAACGCCTGCTAAGCCGTCAACGCCTGCTCCAAGCTGCCATGCTGCTCAATCAGCCTGTCAACGCCTGCTCCAATCGCCTGCTCCAACGCCTGCGCCAACGCCTGCTCCAACGCCTGTCAACGCCTGTCCAACGCCTGCGTCAGGCCTGCGCCATCCCTGCCCAACGCCTGCCCAACGCCTGCCCCACACCTGCCCCAACGCCTGCGCCACGCCTGCGCCAGCGCCTGCCCCGACGCCTGCCCAACGCGCAACGCCTGCCCAACGCCTGCCCCACGCCTGCTGACGCCTGCTCGCATACCCGCTCAACGCCAGCTATATCGCAGCTATATCCACGCCATGTCAACGCCTGTCCACGCCTTCCAACGCCATGCTCCAACGCCTTGTCCGAACGCCTGATCCAACGCCTGCTCACCTGCAACGCCTGTCAACGCCTGCTCCAACGCCTGCTAACGCTTCAACGCCTGCTCAACGCATACTCCAACGCCTGTCCAACGCCTGCTCCAACGCCTGCCCAACGCCTGCGCTCTAACGCCTGCTCAACGCCTGCTCCAACGCCTCGTCGAGCCTGCGCCATCACCTACCCCAACGCCTGCCCCAACGCCTGCCCCAACGCCTCCCCAACGCCTACGCCAACGCCTGCGCCAACGCCTGCTCCAACGCCTGCTCCAACGCCTGCTCCAACGCCTGCGCCAACGCCTGCTCAACGCCTGCTCCAACGCCTGCTCCAACGCCTGCGTCGAAGCCTGCGCCATCACCTACCCCAACGCCTGCCCCAACGCCTTCCCCAGCACCTGCCCAAACGCCTACGCCTCGCCAACGCCTACGCCACGCCTACCCCAACGCCTGCTCCAACGCCTGCGCCAACGCCTACCCCAACGCCTACCCCAACGCCTGCTCCAACGCCTGCTCCAACGCCTGCTCCAACGCCTGCTCCAACGCCTGCTCCAACGCCTGCGCCAACGCCTGCTCCAACGCCTGCTCCAACGCCTGCTCCAACGCCTACGTCGAAGCCTGCGCCATCACCTACCCCAACGCCTGCCCCAACGCCTACCCCAACGCCTACCCCAACGCCTACCCAACGCCTACCCCAACGCCTACCCCAACGCCCGCCTCCCCAACGCCTCCCCAACGCCTCCAACGCCTACCCCACGCTTTGTCGCCGCCGCCTGTACCGACTCCAACCGCTCGCACGCCCGTTTCGCACACTCGCGAAGTAGCACACAGCTCACGGAGAAAACTAGTTGTATCTACATTAATCGCTGTTTCACCGACCGAGAGTAGCTTGAAGCCTGCATTGTGGCTGCCGCCTCTACAGCGACTCTGGCCGACAAGTCCTAGGGTTCGAATTTCTGCGGTGGCGGATTTTTGATTTTATCTTCATAGATGGGTCAAATTCATCCGTTGGGGGCAGGAGTGCTCTCTCGGTCGGCTGCTCTGATCGGTAGTTTCCCGTGCTTCCTCTGCTCAACACCAGGCAAATGCCGGTGTAGTAACCAAATAAACCATTCACGGACTGTGCACGTATTAAATAGCACAACGTTTTCTTTCCTCTTTCTTGACCTATTCTCTTCTTTCTCACACTTCTTTTTCATGCATTACAGTACCACATATGTTGGGAGACCATGAGCTTACAGCTTCAGGCGGCTGGGACTGTACCCCGGCTGATGGTGAGATTCTTGGAGGAGGGAATTACTTCGTGATCCGATGTGTAGGTCGGCGCCGGATCTCACCATCCAGTGGAGGAGGAACAAAACCACCTGCCGAGATGGAACTTTCACTACTCTAGAGCGTCTAATGACCATAACAGTTGACATGCCTGGAAACAATGAATTATTAATTGCTATTTGGATGTGTTAATTCGGCACACTTTTTGACCATTGAACTAGTGAAGAAATGAACAGAAAAAATTATTATCTGCATAGATAGACACTAAGTATTGTTAAAAATTTCCTTGGTCCATAAAATATTTGCTCTAAGACAAGGATACCATTAGTGACAAATATTTCAATTTCCGACTATTAATAAATAGTATATTACATTTTTTTTATGAATCACGTCCTTTTGAAGATTACATAGTATGAAAATGCAGTTAGAAATAATTTGTATAAGAGTTCCAACCATTATTTGTAATGTACGAGTGTAGTGCTCAGTTAAATAAAATCTACTAGAAAAACTTTCAACTTTTTTTGAACAAAACCATGAATTGTCGATTTACAATGTGTGTGAACCAAGACATTTGGTTGGATTGGCAAGCGGCGTTCTGACGCAGACAAGATACCGCATAGCTCACAAAGAGCAGTGCACGATGACCAGGGCTCGAATTCAATGACTTAAAAATTCTTTGAAAGCTACCTATAAAATGACTTAAAAATAAGGGGAAAATGACCTATTGTTTTAAAAAATACACAAATATTTATATGTATATGTTTATTTATTCCATTAGTTTTACAATTGTAAATAAAATTTATTTATATAAAATTATATTTGTTATAAAGTATTTAATTTACGAGGAAATGTAATATTTAACTCCGCCATCTATCAACCGTCAGTTTGGAGAGGTCGAGAAAGTCACCGACGATTTGCGTAATTTTGAGAGTTTGAAAAAGAGTCCACTGCATTAGTGAATTTCATCGTGAACTGATGACACAATAAACAATTTTGTTTTAATGTGTCATTGTAAATTCATGACATATTCACTAAAAATTTATAGCCCTTATATACCTTCATAAGGTGCCATTTAGATCTACAGATACAATGTTGTTAAGTGAATTAAAGTTAGCGTGTCCATAAAAAGATCAGTTAAAACATAATAGCGAATAAGAAGTGAACATTAGGGAGTTTTTGCACCTCGAAGCGTTAAAATAATCGACAGCACTATCGATTATCAGCGCATATGCACTACAAGTTTCGCATCACGTTTGTGCATCTGCGCATGCGCAGAAGATCGAGATTGCAGTCGATTGTTGCCTGCTAATGTGTGCAAAAGCTCTTCATTTTATGTATTATGAAGTGATAGAAGATACGAATATGAAATAATATGCGAAGTATGATAAGAAATGATGAGATATACGTGATACGAAATGATATATGGTATATAGAATATGATATATCATGATACTTCATTCCAATAAAAATTCTTTGCTTTTTAAGTAAATTAATATTATTTTGGTAAAGCAATGGTTCTTCTTTTTACTTTCCCCTGTACTACTTACATAATATAGAAAAAGTATTGTAATGCTACGACAAAAAACGGGAATTTTTTGACAGCAAATCTTGTTTTAAAGATACCTGATACCTCTAAAGGTATTTGAAGGTTTCTAATCCCGTTTTGAAGGTATCTAAATATGGCTAATTTTGTTTCCATGTAGTAAATTATTTCCTCTAGTACGCAGCCATGTGAGATTCCATGTGTGCTAATGGAAAATTGGTTTACGGCAAAACTTCTATTCGTTTATTGCCATAACATGCCCCCAGACCCCACAGTTCAGCCATGACCCATGACACCCAGGCCCCACAGTTGCCGGAGAGATCCACGTGTACTTATCACTATAAGGAACAGCATTTGCGTTGCTTCAGTCAAGGTTCTTAGCGTTGAATTAAACCCTAAGGGGTGGCAGGTAGATAATTTAAGGATGAAGGGATAATTACAAATCCGTCCGTGCCAATGTGCAGTCTGCCGTCTCCTGCAGCCTCCTCAGCATAGATGAAGGCTGCCGCAACGGCCTGGGCCGAGGAGACCAGATTATTATTATTATTATTATTATTATTATTATTATTATTATTATTATTATTATTATTATTACTACTACTATTATTATTATTATTATATTGTTTTTCTCGGTATTCACCAGATTTTTATTTGACTTTGTGTCGGGTTAATAACCAAGACACAGGTCAATTCATGTTTCGTCGCAATTTAGGAATTTTCGAACAATCCTCGTGTGTTTAAGATGATCGATTTTTGCATAATTTTATAGGTATATTTTGGTATTTGAATAAGTTCCAAATTTTTATGGATGTTATTTGGTATAACTCCTGTGCACGAAATGACCAGAGGAACAATATGAACTTTTTGGAGATGCCATAGTGCCTTGACTTCAGTTGCTAGTTCTGTATACTTTGTTATTTTTCTGCATGGCTGTTTGGAGATTAGCTGTGGAACAGTTATGTCAATCAGGAAGCCAATCTTTTGCCGTTTGTCTACAAAAGTTATGTCTGGTCTGTTATGGTGAATAGTTTTATCTGTAATAATTTCTCTGTCATAGTACAACTTAAAGTTTGAATTTTCAAGTATTATTATTATTATTATTATTATTATTATTATTATTATTATTATTATTATTATTAGCATCAGTAGTAATAACCGTTGAAGTAAAGTAGAAGTATTTCACCGAATTTGATGGTATACTGGGCAGACGATAAGTTTGGAAAGCTCCGCACCGAATGTATTTGTTACCAATATTTCGAAAAACTATGTGCTATTGTAGCTTTACTAGTTTTATCTTTCATGCATCCTCCAGAACTAAAAACTTACTGGTGGGGCTGGAATAATAAATTATGTAAATATGTTTTTCAAAATATTTTTAGAAAACAGTGATTTTGTCTGTATTTAGAAGCCTTTATTGATTGATAAATTACAATCTTAAAATAGATACATTGAGTAAGCATAGCAGTAAGAATTATAGGGAATGTTTATTTCAATGTATGTAACGTCTGTGTAACTATTTTATATTTTACTTTTTACTAATGGATGTGGATCATGCCTGTTTTAAATTTGCAATTTCCATACGCATTTTTTCCATAAAGACTCTGGAAACAAATTAACGACACATTACTTTCCCCAAAACAATGTATACTATCGACAATCACTGCCTAAATGTGCAGTGGTAATTGAACAAGTAGGTAAAAAGCGTATCATACCTATTTTTATCTCCCCTTCGCTATAGAACAGTGATTCCCAAACGGTCTTCCCACATCTACTGTAAATTTCCTTGGGGGCATACCCGTTCAAAGCGTGATGTGAAAATAAATTAAGAAAACAAAAAAGAATGTTATTACACACAGAAAAAATACAAAAGTACTGATATAAAAAAACGTATAAATTAAATGTCGGTTGCTCTTAGACTTGCGATTTGGAAGAAGTCAAAAAGCGGGACTTTTTAAACACAATGTATCGCTGTAAAAATGACAACATTAATAATGTTAACTGTGTGATGAGATTTTGTAAAAGGAAGAATTTCAATATTTTTTAACATTATCAGAATATTATCTTTTAAAATTATCTGAGTATCAGTTTCGCCAGGCATGTCCGGAAACCACCGAACAGCCGAGATTAGTGTTGCCAACCGTTGTCCACTTGGGAGGACAGTCTTCCATTGACGTCAATTGTTCTCTCGTCTTTCTTTGTATTTTAAATGTACTCCTTTTAGTTAACTTTTAGCATTTGTTGTAATTTATTTTATCATCTGCTACGGTGTATCGTTTATTGTATAATTTAGCATAAAAAACATAAATATCTTTTTTTCTAAACGCTGACACACGCACGCATGGTAGTGTCTAACGACTAATATAGGAAAGGGCGCTCATTTTCATCTTCATCTTCATACCGGGAGTGGTAGCTCAGTGCATCAGCTGATTGATTTTTTCGTGTTTCCGGGCGCGTCAACTGTTTGGTCATTATTCCCGTTAATGTAGTGCATGTTTTTTCTCGGGAGATGGCGGTTTCCCCCCCCCCCGCTGGATGGCGAGATCCGACGCCGACCTACCGTCGGCTAGTGGGGTTTCCCTCTAACCGGACTCTCCCCCCAGCAAGGCACCGCCTCAGCTGGGACAAGCTCTAAGCTCCCGACCGGTCACCCGGAATATGTGGCCGTGTAGTGCACGTTAGTGTAAGTGTGTGAGAGGATAGTACAAGGAAGAGGAAGGACAGATCGCGCGCGGTCCGTGGCCCGTTTAGTAGGGTACTGCTCCGGCATTCGCCTGGTGTTGATCGGAGAAACCACGGAAAACTATCAGAGCAGCTGGCCGCTAGAATTCTCCTCCAGACAGCGACTGAATTCGACCCAGAGTTCAACGAAACTGCGACGTGCACCACTTTTTAAGCAGTGTTGCTCTCTCAAAGGGGAAAAAATTGAATATGTTACGGCTTCAGGGGAAGTCCCCCCTAAATCAAAATATTTGTTTTAAATTCGCAAAGCCTTGGATTCTCGATCAGTGAGGGAATGTCAATTTTTGTGAATATCATCTGAAGGGTTTGGGCTCTAGCGATGAATACAATGGACAGGCAGATTAACGTTTTGTCGTCAGCGAATTTTTAGGTATTAAGGGCCCACAAATCATGCATTCTGATTACAACAACATGTTAAGAGGAAGAACAATTACTACATACGAAAACAAAATTTATCCACTATTTCGTTAGCAGGACCTGCCAATAAGTTTTTTTAGACAAAAAATATCCGTCCACCGTAGCAGCACAATTTTTTTTACCGCATCAAATTACAATACGTCATATCACAGTATGCGAGAAAATAACTAGAGGTGCTACAGAATTGCACAGACTTTCTGGTAGTAAAATTTTCTAATGTCCTTGGTGTGGACTGGTACTGTAGAGTCTTGTTCCTCCTTCTTGCCTGCTTCCATCTGTTGCGGCCCAGAGAATTTTTTTTTTTCAATTTTTGCAACTTTCCGGTTTCCAAACAGTAGAATCTATATTATATTTTAATTATATTAAAGAAGGCTATAACGTTGTCCTAAATAGCAATTTTCATTGAAAAATTTGAAGCCATTTTTATGAAAATGGCTTAGACTGTAAATTCGAAATTTGAAGCTCTTTTTCACAGGAATCTATTGAGTTTTTGAAAAACTTCAGTTGAAGTCATTTAAAGTACTTCATTAATAAATGAATAATGTGTACAAATCGATGGCAATGTGCATATTAATGGTGTGAGAGATATTTAAAAAAAAATATGTGAATTTTTTTTAAAAAACGAAAGAGAAAAGCAAAATGAAATTTACGTCATATTAAACAGTGCGATTAGCACTATCCAATGGAAAAGTTTGGAGAAAAAATTGGAGCCGTTCTTGAGAAAATGGCATAGCGTTTTTGAAAATGGCGAATTTAGACCTCGTTTTTACAGAAAACTGTCGAGTTTTCGAGAAGCATTATTTGACATTATTTAAAGCACATGACTCTAAGTATATTATGTGAAGAAATCCTTTAATATAAATATTTTTGACGTGAGAGACAAGTCAAAAAAATAAAAATTTTGTAATTTTTGAAAAAAAAACAACAAAAGAATAGAGCAAAATGGTGTTTATGCCATAGGATAGGGTGTATTTGGTGTAATCCCTACCAAACGTTTAAAAGGAAAAATTAGCCGCCTTTTTGAGAAAATATTGTTTTTGTTATTTTTTAAAATTGCAAATATTGCATGCACTATTGCACAAAAACTACTAAAATTTTCAAAAAAATCTACATGACCTTAATGGAAGAGATATTTCTGGACAACAAATTTTATTTGTAGGAAAAATCTCTATCTTCAATTTTATAGTTATACGAAGACGCCGGAAAAATTCAAACTTTTGTAATTTTCGAAACTTCAGACTTAATCGTGGAAATCAGACCTATGGCACCTTTATAAGTGTATTTTACTCTTTTTTATTACAAGAAATTTAAAGAAAAATTTGGAGTCGTGTATGAGAAAAATTTGAAAATATCCGGGAGGCTTCGTGTAAACTACCCCCAAATTCTAAGGAATGTTTTTCAAAATTTCAAAGCTTCAACTAGAGCCAGATGTACAGGGGTTTCTTCAATTTGGAAAAGATCGTACGGGTGATTTAGGCGCTAGGTTTGTTCATATACGACAGACAGACAGACGGACGGACGGACGGACGGACGTTTTGAAACAAACCACTTTTTCGGTGTCAGGGGACCCTAAAACGTGTATTTCAGTTGAAATCTCGAAATCGATTTTCCGCGGCATTACGTAACTTTCTTTATACTACTCGTACGTATATTACTCCCGTATATATGTATCTATACCAGAAACTAAAAATAAAGATTTGCTAGTCATCCTAATCTTTCCTATGAACCTTTATTGATCAGCAAGATGGGTTTCCACGTCCACACCTGAGACCAGTGTTGGGGAAGGATGGCGTTGATCGGCAAGGCGAGATAATGTCTCCAGTAGAGCACGATCGGGAGAGGAAATTGGGGCCATCAGGGGACAACGGGAGAAAGTCTCCCCAGAGGGCGTTGCCGGGCAGAAGGACGCCCAGGTAATTGTCGTTGTGGAGCATCTTAGACACCACACTCCCGAGATCTGAAAGCACTCTTGTTTTATCACGCTTTCCAAAGGGAAGGTCAATTGAAGGAAAGGAGATACTCGGAAGAAACAACTGACTATTAAGTATTGGCAAAGGCTTTGCTGTAATGGCTTAGTAGGGGGTCCTGGGATAAACATTATAATTGACTGTCTGCTTTGACCCAGATCAATTAATTCATTGTTTCGTCAGTATAAGGTTGCGATAGATGTTTGGTTCCGTGTACTTTCCTATATTATATTACTGTTACAAGCGATGGCATTTTTCTAACGGGTTTTGAGGAATGGACGTTCTGAGATATGGTGGGTCCTGTGGACACGCATTGGTACAACATAATGTGGATACAGTTCCAAGTGCATATTTATAATAAAATAGAGGGTTAACTGTCTCAATTGCTGTACAATGTTTATTACTTTCTGAGTCGAAAATATGTATTTTAAATTCTTCCAATGAGATTACATCTCAGCCCCCAAGTGCATGAAAATCGAATGTCAGTTTGTCTTTGGGCCGGAATTGAATTCGAAAAGTAAGTTTTTAATCAATTGATTGATTGGTTGATTGATTTTTTCGTGTTTCCAGGCGCGTCAACTGCTTCGGTCATTAGTACCGTTAGTGTAGTGCATGTTTTTTCTCGGGAGATGGCGGTGATCTTCTCCGCTGGATGGCGACATTCGGCATCGACCTACCCGTCTGCTAGCGGGGTTTCCCACAACCAGGTATCTCCCACCAGCGGGGCCCCGCCCCAGCCGAGATGAGCTCGAAGCTCTCGACTTGTCTTTCGGCATATGTGGTATTGTAGTGCGTGTGAGTAAGTGTGTAAGTAATGGGTGTGTACAGGACAAGGAAGAGAAAGGAAAGGGCTTGATCCGTGGCCCTTTTTTTTTAGGAAACTACTTTACTAAATAAGTGAAGTAAATAAAATATGGTTTGTTGGGTTAAATTTGTGACGTTTAAATGGATTTTGGGTGGTTAAAAACCTCTTGTCTGCTAACTATGTCACCTTATCCACAAAACAATGCTAAAACGAATTTTACAGCGGGTATGGTAGGAAATGGGGTGACGTTAACGACATTTGCATCATTTAAATGAAATTGAGGCATTGTTTTGTCGCATATATTTATTTTAGCATAAAGCTTTTTCGGCTATATTGCGGCCATGTTCAGTAATAGGCGGCTAGGGGCATCGATCCAAACAAGACAGCTGTCTTAGCGATGTATGGCGCCTCAGAATAGCACTGAAGATGGCCGCAATGCAGCCGAAAGAGCTTTATGCTAAAATAAATATATACGACAAAACAATGCCTCAATTTCATTTACATTACAGCAGGTAAAAGACAAATGAAGTTCTTTAGAGGAAATACTACGTAGACAATAAGGACACTTTGAACCATTATTACACTTTTAATGGGAACATCTGCTCACTAGCAAACCTAGTGAGGTGACCTGGAAAATGGGCCACTAATTAAATTTTCAGTGCACATACAATGACATTCGAGTCACTCTGCGAAACGTAAGTGAATATAATCTAAGTGAACTAAAATCTTTCAAACTTGTACCCTTCGTACTTATATAACAATGGTTATGACAGGTTGTGCGACTAGTGTTGCTAGATTCAAGTGTCTAGACTAGTGTAGTGAAATCCTGGGATACGCAAGATTGTAAAAGACTGGTATTACCACCAAATAGAGATATTATTTTTCTTTTATTTGTCATATTGATATTTGATTAAATGTGTTCTACTTTACTTCAGTGAATATTAATTTTTTCATAGAAGTAATTAATTTTACTGAAGCAAAGTAGAACACATTCATTCAAATATCAATATGACAAATAAAAGAAAAATAATATCTCTATTTGGTGGTATTAAGTGCTATTAATCGATTTTAATGAAATTGAGTGAACTTTAGTGAAATTGAATATCAACCTACTGTAACCCTGCTAAAGCAGGAGGCCTTTTCCCTTTACGGGATGTTATGGGCTAATAATAATAATAATAATAATAATAATAATAATAATAATAATAATAATAATAATAATCTACGTTAAATTTTTAATATTATCTACGAACTTTAACCAAATAATGTGTTGCTTTCTGAACTCAGTAAGAATTTTATCAAAAGAAACGAAATAGAGGCAATTTAAACTCGTATCTGGAATTCCTCTCTGCTTCGCTCGAGATATTCTACCTTTGGCAACAAATCACTTTTAACGAACAAAAGTTTAAACTCGTGTCTAGAGGCAGCAGAGTGGTTGAGATTAATAATACGCAATGTCTTTGAGTTTCATGGCAGCTCCTTATCCCAGATTGAGAAGCCTTTTCTTATAAAGTCAAATCATACGCTTTTACACGTAGATAGATTATAATTTAACTTAATATATGATGGTTAATAAACATTACAAATTGTAAGGCATTGTTGAAGACGTTTTAACGAACTTCGAGATAAATGAAGATACCCAATATATCTCAATTTCCTTTCCACTTTCTTCCAGACATTCCTCCATTAGCAGAAAGTAATGTCACTAATGAAGAAGTAATTGTTCAGCTCTGTGATGAAATGGAGCCTTCATAATAAGAGCTTCGTACCGAGACGCTGCTATTCAGCACTTCGTTACGGACTTAATTACGTATTACATGAAACCCGTGATGGGGCATTGTTTTTCGAGCAAACTCACTCCTTTAAATTGAACTAATCAGTACACGCACCCCCCCCGAATCGTTTCATTTAGTGGAGAAACTCAACGCTATGAGAACAGCAATTCCTCATTGCGGAAATGCTGCTTTTGATGCGAAACTTGTACCACTTAATTGCAGAAAACTCGTTAATTATGCTTTTCTTTTACTTTCTTGCTACCTCTCACTCAGTAGAGAGAAAGTTATGTAATGCTGCACGAATAAACGGCGAATATTTAGCAGGAAAACTCTTAATACAGGGCACTGGTGACGAAAAAGTGGATAAATTTAGATCCTAATTTTAGAAAGAAGTCCTCTTATATGTAGTGTAGCCATAATCCATGATTTTGTAAGTTGAGTAAATTGAGATTTTCAATCGATCTGGCTGATGTAGCGGCCTCTTGAATTTGAAACCGATATTTTAATTTTGGGGGAACTTTACATGAAACCTGTGGTACATTTTTCCAAATTTAAAAAAAAGGCTCCATCGTTTTTGATTAAATTTTACTGTTGTACAGTGTAAAGAACGTTTAAGAGAGCACAACAGTTGCAAACATGCGATTTTTTAAGTTGCTTCTGAAACTAGAATTATGAAGTTGGGGATTTTCCCCTAATAAAATCCGTTCCTTAAAGATAGATTTTGAAACAAGGTCATGGACAACTATTCGAAAATTTGAGCACTTTTCGCGTAATTGTGCGTGAAAGTACGGACGAGAAAGCATATGCTGTTTTAGTAACACTAGTTTCCATTTATTGCGAATGTTCCGTTTCATTCTACAACAGTGTATATATGAAGGATTAAGGTATAGAAAAGATAACCTATTTGTAAATGTTTTCAAAATAAAAGAAAGAGAATGTGATTTGATTTGATTTTTTCGTCTTTCCAGGCACGTCAACTGCTTTGGTCATTAGTCCCGTTAGTGTAGTGTATTTTTTTTCTCGCTATATGCGCGGTGATCCTTCCCCGCTGGGTGGCGAGATCCGGCGTCGACCTAAACGACGAAACGTCGTCTGCTTTCGATAGATCCAATGCAAATCCCACAACAAAATGTAATGGATAAATGTCATACACGCATTTACTCTGTTAATTGTAAGATATTAAAATTATGTAGTATTTATACTACGAAATATTTCCGATTGTCGGAGCCCCTGTTTGTTGGGGACCCTACAAAATTGCATAGTATTGTCTAATAATTATATTTCAATTTTTTTAAGTTGGCCGACGACATTAGGTCATTGTTCCTTATAAAATGAATCTTTTTAATTAATTCGTGAAAATCCTTCTCCACAGGATTCGTGGCCTCATAAATGTGCTTATCACTGTTAAAAAGATTGATTTTATAAGGCGGAAGGTGTAACAATGACCTATTCCCATTGGCTACTCAGTGCCTTTACCCCTCAAGGGACGCTTAAACGATGTCCATGATTGTGCTGACGGCGGCGGGATCTTCGACAGTAGCTTTTCAGCTAGGTCGAATTCAGTCGATATCTGGAGGAGAATTCTAGCGGCCGGCTGCTCTGATCGGTTGTTTTCCATGGTTTCTCCAATCAACTCCAGGCGAATGCCGGAGCAGTGCCCTAACAAACGAGCCACGGACCGCACGCGATCTGTCCTTCCCATTCCTTGTCCTATTCTCTCCCCTTACACACACACTTACATTAACATGCACTACACTATCACATATTCCGGGAGACCGGTCGGGAGCTTAGAGCGTGTCCCGGCTGGGGCGGTGCCCCGCTGGTGGGAGAGTCCTGGTTAGGGGGAAAACCCCACCAGCCGACGGTAGGTCGGTGCCGGATCTCGCCATCCAGCGGGGGAATATCACCGCCATCACCCGAGAAAAACACATGCGCTACACTAACGGGACTAATGACCAAAGCAGTTGACGCGCCCGGAAACACGAAAAAAACAAACCATAAATGTGGATATGTCGCATGGGTGTTCGCGCAGTCGCGTGGAGCCGGTGCCCATTCCACTGGCACTTTCTCCAGCTTGGCTCCGTCCGAGAGACGGAGAGAGCGGCCTGCGACGCCGCTCCGCGATGACTCAGTGAAATCCAGCAGCAGGCTACTGCCTCGGACTAACCCGTGGAAATGTTTGCGACGGGGAGATCGCAACAGAGGTTTGTTTGTTATGCAACTCGGGAGGAAACAGTTGCGAACACAAGACTCGTCGGTTTCTGTTTGTCTCCTGGGTCAACTTCCGTCTGGAGCAAAGTCGCTTATGCACGAGTCAGTGAAAATACGGAAGCCATGTCGAGATTAAGCGTGCAAAGTCATTACGTACGGTCAATTGATTGATTCGTGTTTCCGGGCACGTCAACTGCTTTGGTCCTTAGTCCCGTTAGTGTAGTGCATGTTTTTCTCCAGAGATGGCGGTGATCTTTCCCCGCTGGATGGCGAGATCCGGCGCCGACCTACCGTCGGCTAGTGGGATTTCCCCCTAACCAGGACTCTCCCACCAGCGGGGCACCGCCCAGCCGGGACAAGCTCTAAGCTCCAGACCGGTCTCCCGGAATATGTGGTAGTGTAGTGCATGTTACTGTAAGTGTGTGTGTGTAAGGGGAGAGGATAGGACAAGGAAGGGGAAGGACAGATCGCGCGCGGTCCGTGGCCCATTTGGCAGGGTACTGCTCCGGCATTCGCCTGGTGTTGATCGGAGAAACCACGATCAAAGCAGCCGGCCGCAAGAATTCTTCTCCAGACAGCGACTGAATTCGACCTAGCTGAAAAGCTAGTGTCGAAAATCCTGCCGCCGTCAGGACTCGAACCTAGGACCTCCCGCACAGAGGCGCTGCAGTAACATCAGTTGATGCACTGAGCTACCGCATCCGGTACGTACGGTCGAGAAACTTGTAAAATACTGTAAAATATATTCGATTAAACAAGGAGATGCCTGAGGTGGTTCATAAAACCGTGAAATTTGTAAGACCTGAAATTTTGATCATAACAAATTCGTGTTTAAAGAAAGTAATGACGTACCCATGCAAGAACTCACATGTTAAACACCACCCCATTCCCCATTTGCCATTTCCATAGTAATCTGGTAATATATCTTCTTCTTCCAGACCCTCTTAACCTCCGTAACTTGTTTTATATGTCTCCTTGTAATTGATAACAAGACAACACACCCTTGTCAAAACAAACTATGGTTATTTAACGTTATTGCCCAGCAGGGAGTTTCACCCGTGTGATTAAATCTCGTATTATATCAAGTAATTAGTTTAATTTCACATACAGTTGCAGATTCTACAGGCTCTGAACTGGTGGGATAGAATCGAAAAGCGTTGATTCAGCAAAAATGTAATAAAATGTTTAAGAGATCTTATCCGGTAGATTACGGTGTGAGAAACGTTTCTTTGAAGACATTTTGCGCAAAAGTTTAGTTCTTAAGACTGAAACGCTTCGGTTAGGAGAGATTTAACGATTTAGATTGAAAAATGCGGCCGACTGTTGCGGGATGGATTTGACATGAATATTTATATGCTTTTTCTTAAAAAAAATCCTTCATATTCTTAAAGTCAAAGTGCAATTCTTCACGTCTCTGTGAAATTCCCTTTCTTTAGAGGCTTCATTTATAAAGATTGGTTGCGTGCAAGAACAGCAACAGGAATATATACTACTGAAATAATATACGAAACAGTTATATGCTATCCTATTAACTGGACATTAACTGAGCCGCTGCTGTACCTCTTACCGGAAAGTCATATGGTTCGCATTCGGACGTTGACATGATTTTCGACACTAGCTATAGAACGATTATCGTAAGAATGAGCCAAAGTGACAGCTCGTTCTGGCCACATAACTGAAGGTTCTGTGGTTGTTGTACCCTCGAGCCCATTAGACTCCCTCCGTGCATTAGCTCGTTCGCAGTTGGCTAACCTGTAAATGACTTCAACGTTTCCTTTTGTGATGTGCTCGTCCGACAAAAATATAGTGCGCTGCAAGAAATAATTGAAATTAGGAAGTGCAGTGTTATTGCTCTTCTGTAAAAATTCTCCTTTTCTATAAACATTACATTAAATTTACTTTTTGTGTGATAAATATTATGTTTAGTTTAAAACCGAGACGTCAATGCGAAATGCGTACCGGTGCACGTGTTTCCGGCATAAAATTATTTTTCTTTCTATTTATATTCGTGGACTATTACTGATTGTGAGAGCATGTTAAGAGATTTTCCATATACGTAATTCAATTTAAATATTTTCCGAACTCGCGCACGTGTATATACATTAGCAAAACTATTAACTTCTGCATAGGGATGTTATCAGAGAAGCCATTAGCATTTTACGAAGGGGCGTGGCTGAACAGCTGTCGCTGTGGAGGGATACTTTTCTGAATGACATGTGATGTTCATTTGTTACGCGAACTGTCACTTTGGCTCATCCTTAGGAAAATCCTTATATAGTAGGAAATCAGCCGTTGACTGGAGAAGTCTTGCCAGATTTCATCATCTCATCCAATCAATAAACAATTTTTTTTGTGATTGACCGGGAGCGGTAGCTCAGTGCATCAACTGATGTCACTGCAGCGCCTCTGACCGGGAGGTCCTAGGTTCCCACTCCCCACGGCAGCAGGCTTTTCGACACTAGCTTTTCAGCTAGGTCGAATTCAGTCGCTGTCTGGAGGAGAATTCTTACGGCCGGCTGCTTTGATCGGTAGTTTTCCGTCGTTTCTCCGATCAACACCAGGCGAGTGCCGGAGCAGTACCCTAACAAACGGGCCACGACCGCGTGCGATCTCTCCTTTCTCTTCCTTGTCCTCTCCTCTCTCCTTACACACACACACTTACACTAACATGCACTACACTACCACATATTCCGAGAGACCGGTCGGGAGCTTAGAGCTTGTCCCGGCTGGGGAGGTGCCTCGCTGGTGGGAGAGTCCTGGTTAGGGGGAAACTCCATTAGTCGACTGTGGGTCGGCGCCGGATCTCGCCATCCAGCGGGGGAAGATTACTGCCGAATTACCATCTGCGAGGAAAAAAGCATGCACTACACTAACGGGACTAACGACCGAAGCAGTTGACGAGCCCGGAAACAAAAAAAATCAATCAATCAATTTTGTGATTAACTGATTGATTAGTGATTCCGGGTGCGTTAAATGCTAAGGTCATTAGTCACGTAAGTAATGACATTCCTTCATAATCCCCTTCATGCTTTTATCGCTTGAGGTGGCGGTGACATCTCCTCGCTCGATGGCGAGAACCGGTGCTAAACTACACGACAGCTTGCGGGGTTTTCCCCAACCAGGTATCTCCTATCAGTGGGGCACCGCACCAGCCGGAACAAGTTCCAAGCCCCCAACTGGTTTCCCGGCACGTGTCGTAGAATAGTGCATGTAAGTGTTCGTGTGTGTGTGTGTGAATGAGTGAGAAAAAGGAACAGGAAGGAAAGATCGAGCGCCGTCCGTTGCCCGTTTGTTAGGGTACTTCTCCGGCATTCGTCTGGAGTTGATCGGAGAAATCACGGAAAACTACCGATCAGAGCGGCCAGTCGCTAGGATTCTCGTACAGACAGCGACTGAATTCGACATAACTGAAAAGCTAGTGTCGAAAATCCTCCTAATGTCTGACTCAAACCCTAGAACCTCCCAATCAGAGGCACTGCAGTAACATCAATTGTTGCCCTAGGCACTAAAGATACCAAACCAAACCTATACCCAATCTGTATTTATTTTTCTGCTCTATGTAATTGTATAATATATTTCTATAATACTGTACTTAATCGGCTTATAGCTATATATTTCCAAATACAATCGTCATAGTTTTTATAGCTGTGTTACGAAGAAAATCTCAGGCAGATGATGTTTGGTAGAAACGGTGTAGTGAATATATTCACCACATTTCTGTTACTCCCAGGCAAGGAAATTAACAAAAGAACACCGGCCCGAGAGCACCGTTAGCTAGCCGGCAATGTTAAAAAACTACCCAAATGCTAAATACATGCGTACCTAATTATTTTTAGCTGTTTAAAATATTTTAAAATTTGAAATTCACCTTTTGTCATCCCAAACGTGTTTTTTAAGTCGTGGATAGTTTCACAATAAAATGATAGTTTTCTTTGCCAACAAATAATAACTTTATCTCTTAGAGAATCAGTAATAAAGTCCAATAAATTAAACTCCGTTACTGCGGACTTCCAATAAATGAACTCCATTACTACAGCTATGTTCTATATTTCATCCATTTGTTTCAGCGCAAAAAATTTAAACTTTCAGACGGACACAAAACTTATCATTTCTAAAGCTTGCACCGTCAAAGAATTGGTTCTCAAATTTTAAAAGGTAATCTCCTCAGTAATATTTTTACATGATACGCTAAAGTGGACAATAAGTTCATCTTGCAGCTGTGAGTCAGTTATCGTTGGAAGGCAAAATAATGAATTGTTTGTTTCTTATAGGCTTTAGAGATTGGTAGAAATTATTGGTTGAATAATTTCATTATGATCGAATGTATCGCTATTTGCAATAGTATTCATATTTTCTTGATCACTCCTTTTCTACTCTCACTCAAATGACTGTAATGTGGAAGTAATTAAGACATAAATGGTGGGGAAAAGCCATGCACTGCGAATTAAAAAGCGATACTTAATGAGGAAAGAGTAATAACCCATTCAAAGGAGACACTGTTGCTTCAGTTTCTCTAAATCAATTCTGATTTTAAGGTGTAGTGTAAAAGTTGAAAAATCGTTTCATTGTCAAAATGTATTACATACTTTTTACATTGGTAACTCATTCTCTTTGACGGGATTTTTCTTAAAAGAAGAAAATTAAAAAGGTTTTAGTAAAATATTTCAATATGCGATAAATGCTTTTGATGGGCGTAAACCTTAAATATTTATGATAGCATTTGAAATATGGAGTTTTGTTAACCCGCTGATCAGCAGTTGCCATTGGGATCAACAGGTGTCCTCTAATGCCCCAACACGAAACAATGTTTTCGGGGTTTTCTATTTTCATCATAGAGAATATGTAGAACTACATTCTACATTCTACATTCTACATTCTACATTCTACATTCTACATTCTACATTCTACATTCTACATTCTACATTCTACATTCTACATTCTACATTCTACATTCTACATTCTACATTCTACATTCTACATTCTACATTCTACATTCTACATTCTACATTCTACATTCTACATTCTACATTCTACATTCTACATTCTACATTCTACATTCTACATTCTACATTCTACATTCTACATTCTACATTCTACATTCTACATTCTACATTCTACATTCTACATTCTACATTCTACATTCTACATTCTACATTCTACATTCTACATTCTACATTCTACATTCTACATTCTACATTCTACATTCTACATTCTACATTCTACATTCTACATTCTACATTCTACATTCTACATTCTACATTCTACATTCTACATTCTACATTCTTCTACATTCTACAGCCACATCTTATATTATTTTGGCGAGCAGCCATTCTGCTCGTAATTTTACGATGTGTCCCAACTTTTCAAGCTATTTTTGAACTATATTTATTCTTGTGGCTTGGATGTTTTCTGCATAACTTCGCTCAATTACTTTAATTTAATTAATTTAAAAAAAATCTGAGTAACTGTTGAGTTTAATTAAGAGGAGGCAAAGTTTAGATAAATCGTGAACTACCACTACTTTCAATTGTTTCTGTTCCCGGTTTAAAAAATATATTTTTTTAATTTTCTCATAATATATGCCGTCGTTAAATTACTAATCCTCAATTTTTCCTTTCTGAGATAAAAAAACAATTTCCATGGAAAACATGACTGAACGTACGTATCTGCATATTTTCCATATTGGGAATTATATTATACATTTATACTATTAAATGTAATTAAATTAATTAAATATAATTACATTTAATAGTATAATTCTTATATTTATAGTATATTTTAAAGCATATCATGCTGCTTAAGTGCACAAAACGTGTGTGTTTGTAAGTAAGGCTAGTGTCTAGTTTCGTTAGATACCTTTATAATATTATATTTTGTGTTTTATTAAATTATAAATTTTCAACGCAAATTTTGTAATATTTATTTTGCAGTTAACATTCGTACACAACAAGGTTTTGTTTATAGATTTCTATGTTTATTTTAAGGATCATTATCATTTCTTTTTAATCTTATTACAATAGTTATATAATATAAAATTATACAGTTTACAATGTCAAATTTAATCGCTAGTGGAATTGTATAATGTTACAAAGTGAACTGAAATGTATGCAGTTTTATGTCAGTGTCATAAAAAATTTTTTTAATTAAGGTCAGACAGTAATTGTAAAAAGATGCAAATGGCTCATGACTCTTTTAATGAGTTTGCATAAGAAAGAAGTGAAAATTACCACGCTGAACTAACAATACGAGTATTCTGCATACAACTTGTGACGAACATGCAAACCATTAGCGGAGTAGTGTTTATCAGCCGAGAAATTTCATTACTCATTCAGTACACGTGCATTGCAATTTTGACGAGGATCTGCCACCCACACAGAGAAAGTAGGATGATCAGTGATGAGGAAAGTGTGAAAATGAGTTGAGATGCCTCCAAAAATACGGTCGAGTGAAAATTATTCTCCAACTTCTCCTGCTTTCTCTAAAATCCTTTCTATTGCGTGCAGCATGAATCCCCATTCCATCATATTTCTGTAATTGAAATTATGGACACGTGAGAATATTGAAATAGCTTGATGAGTTCCTTTATTGCCAACGGTTTTCCGATGCTCTCCAGCACTGAAAAAATTCCATAAGTCACTATGTTACGTTTTTTCTGGTAGCAAAACCTTGTGATTGTTGTGTTTTTTTAATTGGTTTATTTAAGGTCGCTTCAACATCTAAGGTAATTAGCAACCACTATTGCTGTTAACGGTATGGTAACTATGTGGATGAAACGATATGGTGATTGATGATAAGGGGTGAAAGGACGAACACAATTACAAACATGCGCGAGGCGGGACTCGAACCCGCGACCCTTCGGTCCGAGATCACTACGACACTACTGCCTTAGCGATCTCGGCCACCGGGCCGGCGTTGTGGTTGTTGTTTTTTATATTAATTACAATCTTTTGTTTTGATTGAAGTAATGAAAACCTTTTATTAACTACTCGCTGTCCTCAATATTAAAAACCGAGTACAGATTTAAAAAAAACTTAATAAAATTGCAAAATACATTAAATAATATCAAATATAATCGTTTTTAAACAAAATATAATCCTTTCACTAGTTGGTCTTCTCACTTATGCAGATGTGTATGTTGACCAACCTACAATGGGCACTGTTTACATCAAGAATACCGCACTGGTATATTTTGTACGCCTACAGGCACTAAGATAAATTGTAAGTTGTCCCTAATTTCTATTTGCTTCTGTTTTGTTATGTAAAAGGCAGAAAAGACTGGATTGAAGAAAAATATTGGAATGAGAAAAGCATCCCTGTAAGAATAGATTTTAAAGTAATTCAACTTATCAAACATCTTGAAAACCAACCAACTCCTTTTTTTTAACTCAAGCCAAATTTGGACCAATTTTGAAAAAAATTAAAATGTTGAGGCTTTATTCCAAGTACGCCCAAAATTAAAATATCCGTTTCAAACTCCAAAGACTTCGAGTTCATTTAAATTGATCTGAGGGAATAAATTTTGGAGAAAATCGGCTGACGGTTTAGCCTAACATTGACCACAAATGACGACAGATGACCGTAATAAATTAAATTAAATAATACTTCAAACTTATTAATTTCCGTCATTCAATTGCAACTAAAAAGTCTCTTCCATTATTGACTCCATGCCTGTGGTTACCTTCGCCTACTCTTTAATTCCATTGATTTTGTTTCTTTCGTTCACTGAAAGAACTAAACTTGGTATTAGTATGAGGCCAATGTAGTACAATCCAGAACTAACTATGGAGTGAAAACTATACTTTTTATTATGTGAATAACTAAAACAATTTGTTTATTGAACTGGTATATCATTTGACCTGTCAACCTTAGAATTTTTCCATCTATATATTTTTTATATCCATGTTGTAAATAAATATCCAATTATCTATGAAAGGTAAGCTTCCACTTATATTGTTTTCTGCTTACATAATGACTTAATTCATTTTTAATATTGATGTATTTTGTCCAAAGAAATGTATCTGAAGAGGGAGACGCACAGATCTCTGAAACAAAATGGTACAAAGTTATGTCAAGATTAGTTGTGAAATAAACCGACTTTCATAATTTTTATTTACTGAATTATAAACTTAAGTATGATTGTCTATAATAAATAGAACTTTTTGTTAATACAAAACAAAATATTCTTAAATCAATGTCTTGTTACGGACACCGAACATAAGAAAGCATGCCCAGGTTATACTTGTTCCCCATAAGTCACATACATTTTTCACTGTTTTTTTTTTTTCGAAAATAAATCAAATATGAAATAGATAGTTGACATAACCGATTTGCAATTACTTGTACAAATAAATAATACTTACATTTATAACAATGTTTAATACTTCAATGTCAATAATGAAGAGTATGTGACTTGTTTTTAATGTTGCTTGCTCTATTGCATATCGAAAACGCAAACATGGAAAATGTGAATTCGGACTACTCGACAAATAACTTTGCAATTATTCGCAACTATATTAAAGTGCTTAATAGCGGGAATGAACCATACATATAATTAATTATTTTTCCTCTATATTAATCGATGATAATTATGATTCATAAATACCCTGGCAACGCAGGGTACTTAGCTAGTAATGTTTAATGTCATATAATAATATGTTGTAAAATAACGTGTAAATGTTGTATGTAGTTTTTTTAGTGGTTGGTAGTTGATACTGACTCCTGCTAAACACGATTACTCAAGATGTGTGTGATAATTGAAATACACGTACTGCTTTAACACATGTTTTCATACTCGAGTAAGTTAAACTATTATTCTTAAAGCAAGATATATTCAAGCTCGGTAAAATGGGATTTCAGAAATCGTCTGAATCACATATTTTTATTATTTAGACAACTGTTTTTATCTAATTTAAAGATGAAAATACTTACTTCAAGTGTTTTATACCGTACGATACTTTATACAGTTCAGTGATTCCATGAAATGCTTTTCTTTCTTAATTATTGCGGAGAAATTGCGGGTCAGAAAGTGCACTATTTCTTCCGATACGATCTAAGTTAGTTACAAGACATTTTAATGTCTTTAATAAAGCAAAACAACGTAATTAGCACGCAAGTACATCTGCAAGAATCGTAATTAAAGTTGAGCACGAGTTTTCTCTGCCCACGTCTATCAGCAATACTTTACGAGACATGCGTATCTCGCTGTCTAAAATTCTTCTTGCATTTTTAGACTACTAATACTCTGCAAGAAGCTTGCAACATTCTTAAAACTTTAAAAATAAGGAACATGCATAGAACGATTTTCGTCACTGTGCCGAAGTTGGAATTTCGTATGTATACCCACTTCATTATATTTAAAACAAACTTGTAGTGCTACAGTAGCACATACTTTCTCTTTAATTGTCCATGACAACCTAGTTTTATAACATTGCACCTTACCTCCTACTTCGCAACTCATCAAACTTCACTTGAATACTCTACCATAACACAAAATTACGCGCAAACGAATTATACATTGAAAAACGTAATCGTTAATTAATATAAAGATCTAAAATCGAGGAATGTATTGTATGTAGAAGAAACTCTCCATGGCAGAGTAGAAAAAATTGAATATTTGTACCTTTCAAAATTCCAGATATTTAATGAAAAACGGTCTTTTGCCATTGCATTTAGTAAAATTTATTCTATTCAGCAAAACTTTAAAAACGTCATTGTGGTTCCACCCCAAAATTTAAAATATCCATTCGAAGGATCGTGATATCAGCCCGTTCCATCGGGGAATATAAATTTCAGTGAAAATGTGTGTACTGTTAAGGAAGTAGTATTATATACGAAGATTCGATCCAAGGTTCTTCTCACTCATAAGCCATGCGCTTACCACTTCATCTACCACGACCACAAAAATGTGGTCAAGTTGCTGAATAGTCAGCGGTGCCTCAACCAGGTATATGTGTTCCATCCTTGTCTAGGGGAGTGCTAACCGTCTCTCCTTTCATACAACAGGGGAGTGGATAGGATAGATCGACTAGAAAACGTCTCTAAACAGATTATTTCAAATTAATTCTCGGAGTCTCTAGATTCGCAGCAAATGCCGGAGTCCTAAGAGAGGTCGGTAGTGTAGGAATTTGGAAAGATTTTAAAATGAAACCCATTAAACTTTGGATTAAATTAGCAGGTGAACAGGCTGACACACTTATACATAGATGTTTTCGAGTGCAGTTACAGGGAAGCAACCAACGCTACTGGTCGTATAAAATTAAACTGCTACTGGAACGTTCAGGTCTGGGAGACGTTTCTCCGGAGATGGTGGGAGATAGGGGAACACGTGACATAGAACGGTTAATTTCGGATAGACTTGCGGATATTAAAAGGCAAGAGATCCTGGCAGCAACGGCCGAAAAACGTTCGCTAGTTGCGCAAATTCACGCGAGTCCGTTATGGGGTTGCGAACGTTACGTAAAGACACTGCAAAAGGACGCAAGAGGGGGATACGCTTGGTTCAGGGTCGCGGGTGGATGCAACGTAGATTAAAAGACTCGAATGGTAATGGCATCTGTGTGCTTTGCGGTGATAGGGAAGACTGGTTCCACATCCTTTTAATTTGCAGTGCGACCGAAACTTGGAGAGGAAAATGGATGGGAATGGGAAATTACTATTTCCAACATAGGAACGTAACGCTTGCCCAAAACATTCTAGGTGATAAAAGAGCTAACTTCATGAAAGAATTAGGAACATTTCTCGGAAAGGTTCGGACCACTAGAGAAACTGAAATTAAGGAGTGGGAAAACAGCATTGGTTAGTACGAGCAGGGCCTAGACTGGAGAGAAATAAATAATAAATCAATAAACTAACAAAATTAATTAGGAGTAAGTTATGTTAGGTTAGTAAACAGTACAAAAAAGTTATAAATTGTAGTAAATTGTTAAGTATAAGTAGATAAATAAGTCAATAAAAAAAATATATTAACTTAAAATAATTAAAATAAGTTAAATAAATTAAAATAATTAATTTAAAACAAAAATTAAATTAATTAAAATAAGTTAAATAAATTAAAATTAAATTAATTAAAATAATTTAAATATATTCAAATTAAATTAAATTAAAATAAAACAAAAGGAAACGGTTAAAATAAAACACATTAGGGGGCGAAGGGAAGTGGGAATCGGAAATATTAGGGCAGAGGCGTTGGTGCGGACGATTTTCTGTGGTGCTGTTTGTTTTCAGGTGCTGAGGAGGTCAAACACTGGAAGGAGAATGCCTGACGCCCGCGCGAAAAAAATAGTTTAAAAACCGGATAGATTAGCATGTACTCGGCTTCTGACGGCAGGTTTTTCCCCCTTCAGGCTTTTTTTCCTCAGCCGTGCCTTATGGTCTCGTTTCCGCGGCATTGATGCGATGGAGAGACCATTTGGGGTGAATACCAGAAGGCGAAAGGTTAGAACGCGGTAGAATGTAGGTATTGTAATGGCTTTAAAGGCCTTCGGCCTAGCCACATTGCATCAAGTTTTCTAATTTGGCTGTAATAATTACATATTAAATAAAATAAATTATATACAAACGAACGGACGGACAAACGGTATGACGAATGGCCAGAAATGTAGGAGGGGAAAACAATATCAGAGATCCACAATTTTTTTCGCCCAAATCTCGATCTCAATTTTTGCGATCTCGATTTTTGATAACTTGCTACGCATATGATTGATCTTTTCGTGTTTCCGGGCACGTCAACTGCTTTGGTCATTAGTCCCGTTAGTGTAGTGCATGTTTTTTCTCGGGAGATGGCGGTGGTCTTCCCCCGCTGGATGGCGAGATCCGGCGCCGACCTACCGTCGGCTAGTGGGGTTTCCCCCTAACCAGGACTCTCCCACCAGCGGGACACCGCCCCAGCACGGACAAGCTCTAAGCTCTCGACCGGTCTCCCGGAATGTGTGGTAGTGTTGTGCATGTTAGTGTAAGTGTGTGTGTAAGGGGAGACGATAGGACAAGGAAGAGGAAGGACTGATCGCGCGTGGTCCGTGGCCCGTTTAATAGGGTACTGCTCCGGCATTCGTCTGGTGTTGATCGGAGAAACCACGGAAAACTACCGATCAGAGCAGCCGGCCGCTAGATTTCTCCTCCAGACAGCGACTGAATTCGACCTAGCTACGCATATGGGAATTAAAAAACTTTGGGCATACATTTTCGGAGCGATTGAATGGTATAAGCCACCATAGACTGAGGGATGAACCCAGCTCTCGTTTTCGACTTTTATTAGCCGTTAGGCTGCATACAAATGTTATAACGATTGGATAAATGATTTCTACCTATTATTTGGAATATTTCCAAGAGTATACGCTTCTTTGTAATACCCTATTGTTTAAATTAACTTGTAATTTATCCATATCCCATTACATTTTATTCCTCTAATATTTTACAATAAGAACCGTAGATAGTTTTCAAAGGCCTCTGTGCATTATTTTGAAATAAAGCATATAACTGCGATTGCCAGAAGTGAAATTAGAAGTGTTACATATTATTTATGTGGAAAGCATTACATTATAAATTAGATTTCACCAGAGAAGTAATTGTCCTTGATTTTATGCCGTCAACAGTCTCATTCCTGAGCTCCTATTACAAAAATGAATACGTAAAATATTCATTCGTAACCCCTCAAAGTAAAACAGGCAACAAATGAGATCGAATAAATTTTATGAAACTCGAGCAACGCCAAGGCTGAGTTATCCGTTCCGTACTGTTATTAATTAATTTATTTATTTATTTTACGTGAAAAAAAGCAGTTAAAAACTGCGTGTGACGTGCTATGGGGAAATGTGAATTGTGTGCACATTTTCAAAATTCTGTGATCTGTACACTAAGTCATATACTACTTAAATTTTGAAAAAAAAAGCTCTCATGTAATAAAATCTATTTTCAAGGATAAAAAGGCAATCAATTTTGTCTCTTATCCATGTTGTCCTTCGGAATAATACTTTCTGCCGCAACAACATGGAAACGATAATTTGAATAATTGTATTTCCCACTGAATTCTAGAAGACGTGCACAGAAAATGAAGTTACAGTTATGTCCAGAAGCAAAACAAGGGGCCATCTCAGCATTTGCTCAATGGATCAGGGAAACTGGACGAAAAACCTGATCGAGATGGGGGTCATTGATCATTTTACATTGCAAGTTTAGAAACGACAATTTTAGGAATCTATTTTTAGAATAGGAGCCCTGATTGCGTGGCAGGTGTCAGGTAAGTAGCACATCTCGTTGCGATGGCTATGAATATCAGATAAACAGATTGTGGAACTGAGTATACTTCTCTCAACAACAGACCCACTAGTTTATTGTTTATTATTGTTGTTGCTGATGTTTCTTGAAATAATTTTCCCGCGTTCAATTGCAACTATAATAAAAATAACCGAATGTAATATTCTGGTGACGAGTAATTTGTTACATAATTTTTACCTCTAGATGCCCTCAAAATACTTATGATCGGGAACCTTTCACTTTCTCGCACTGAGTAGAGAGTAAATCATGTAATGCGACGCGAAAAAAAACGGGAATTTTCGTCACAAAAACTTATAACAGTGCCCTGGTAACGAAAAAGTGGATAAATCTAGTTGCTACATTTAGAAAAAAATACTCCAACACGTGCTGTAGCCAGAATCCATGTTTGTAGGTCCTTGATACCGAAAAATCCAATTACATCAAAACATCTGTCTGCTCATCCATCTGTGAACAACGCTAGCGGTTAAACCGTTGAGTCGATTTTCTCCAAAATTGATATTCCCCAATCGATTTGGCTGGTGCCACGGCCCCTTGAATTTCAAACCGATATTTTAATTTTGGGGGTCTTTTACATAAATCCTCTAGGATATTTTCCAATTTTTAAAAAAATTGGCTCCATCGTTTTTTATTAAATTTTGTTGCTGGATCGTGTGAAGGATGTTTAAGATAATTGTGCAGGTCTCATGTTCCTTGAAAATTCTAATTTTTCGACAATTGCAAAAATTCAAAATTTTTTCGGAGTCTTCCTACAACTACAATTATGAAGATACAATGTATGAAGATACACCTGTTGCACTAGCCCCCCCCCCCGCCCCTGGTGCACAGAAATGCCAGTCGATTTTTTCTACAGGATGAGATGTCTCAGGGCATCAACTGTTGCCACTTCAGTGGCTATGATCGGGAGTTCCTAGGGTTCCACTCCCCACGGTGGCAGGATTTTCAACTGCTGTGTGGAGGAGAATTATAGCGGCCGGCTGCTTGATCGGTAGTTCTCCGCTGTTTCACCGACCAACGCCAGGCGAATGTCGGTGAACTACCCTAAAAAATGTGCCAGGAACCGCTCGCGATTTTTCCTTCCTCTACCTTGTCGTATGCCCACCCCGTACTTACACACGCCTACACTAACT
This sequence comes from Teleogryllus oceanicus, assembly GCA_964035755.1. Classification (NCBI taxonomy): domain Eukaryota; kingdom Metazoa; phylum Arthropoda; class Insecta; order Orthoptera; family Gryllidae; genus Teleogryllus; species Teleogryllus oceanicus. Next base: position 60,102,347 of record CAXIVR010000013.1, read on the forward strand.
TGTTCTACTCCACCACACTTGTAGGGAGACCAATCGGTAGCTTAGAACTTGGCGGCGATGAGAGATACCTGAATGTGGCATTCCCCCCGAAAATCGGCGTGTAGGTCGGCGCCGGATCTTCCCATTCAGCTGGAGAATATCACCGCCACCTCTCGTAAAAAATGCACGCTACACTAACGGGGCGTGACACTTAACTATGACCTCAATTATGTGATCATAGTAAGTGTCTATAGTTAAGTGACAATAGGTAAGTGACCCTAGTTAAGTGACCATATTTAAGTGACCCTAGTTAAGTGACTACTTAAGTGACTCTACTTAAGTGACCCTAGTTAATTGACCACAATTAAGTGGCCACAATTAAGTGATAATAATTAAATGATCATAATTGAGTGACCATAATTAATCTTAGTGGACGCACACGAAAGCACAAAGTAATCATTTAATTCACATTTCTAAAATGAGAATGATCTACGAAGGAATTTTCATCTATAACTGTTGACTATGCTATGCTATATGCCTGTCGTTTCCTGAATCAAACCTCAGTTCCTTGACTGCGATCGCTCTTGTTGCTGTGGAGCCACAATCGCTGCCGCACCTGTACAGTCGCACGATGTACGATGATAATAAGCTGAGTGGGGAAATCCTCCGCAATTTGTGGAGATGGTCGTTGGTTCAGTATAAGATGGCACGTTGCGGGACTGCGTTCAGCCCTTCACTTTTGCATCGCGACTTTTCCTGCTGCCTTGCTCTGCCTTTTCCTTGTTCTTTTATTCATCATCTTTGCTCTTCTGGATTGCTTTCAATTTCGTTATAATTTTCGAAAGTTTCGTTTTTTGCCTTATCGAACTTATCGAGCGGAGTTTGGTTTAACTTCCCCTTTCTTTTCTTCGCTGTTTTCTTCTCTACTTTTCGTCTTCTGAATTGCTTTTGTTTAATTGCCATTTAACTAAATTTATTTTTTTTTCATAATGTTATTTCTTCCCCTGTACGGTTAAATCTTCTTTTCCTTCCCTTCGTTCTTTTATTCATTGCACCTCTTTTTCTTCTCCTCAATTACTGTTAGTTTTGTTATTATTTATGAGTTTTGTAGGTTTTGTCCCAGTAGTTGTTGGTATCTTGTTGATGGTATAATCTTAAATATTCTATTTTTAATTTTTTTGGATAACAAACATAAGATCAGTACTGTAGTACTTTAACACATGTAATTTTAGGCGACTATAAATATTAACTTAATACTACTTTAATTTCAACTACACATGGTCGAGGAAGCTCTTGGGGCGCCTTACTCGTTCTCCAGCTTAGCCTGGATGATAAGAACTGGATGTGTGTAACGTGAACTTGTTTTTTAATTAAACGTTTATTTACAATCGATTTGTAAATAAGAATAAGTAATTTTTTTGACTAGGTAATTAACAGACAACAGTTGAAGAAGATACTCAGTAGTATATCCCCATTAATATACTTGATTATATATATAATATATAAACTTCGAAACCTGTGAGGCAAATCTAAAGGTTTGAATTTCTTAAGAGGCATCACTTCCAAACTGTTTTCTAATAAATTTATCACTAAAGTATTTTTATGACATTCAATTTTTTAAATATATTTACAACTATAATTTTGTATTTCTTCGTTAACTGTTGGCATTATAAAACCGCAGTCTTTTACATCATTTCGAACATACCAGGAGGCATTGGCAATGTTTCTTAATACTTAGGATTGAAATCTTCGAATGATTTGGATATTGGACGTACTACTGGTGCTTCAGAGCTGTATGCAGTAAGTTCAAACAGCAACTTGTTTTCCATTCTTATCCGGAAACATGATATATGAGATAGATGAAAATTGGATAGGTGTTCGATTTGTTTGATGGATGGATAGAATGTGTTTGAGATCTGGGTAAATAATTCAATTATATATGAGATATTGAATTCTTTATTTAACTGTACAATTTTGTACATTAGACACTAACAACGGCGCCTGTGTTATTGTTCCGATGTATTTATTGATCGTGTGGATGTTGTTCAGGTTAGTACTCAGAGCACTTAACCAGATTGGGCTTGCATAAACTATAATCGATTGGATAATATGTTCGTAAAAATCTTCTGCATTTTTCAGAGATATAATCATAAATCCCATTCTCCAACAAACTCCCTTGCTTTTCCCTTCTCAGTCGTTTTAATTCCGTCGTTGTTGCGAGGTTCTTGTAAGACATTTGATGAGACTCGATGTTCAGAGAAATAATCATAAATCATATTCATGACGAAGAAACCTCCGTGCTTTCCTTTTCTCGGTCGTTTTATTTTCATTGCTACGAGGTGCTCGTAATTGGCTAACGTTTGGAAAGACACGGTGTGATTGATTCATCGTTAGAAATTGTTGTAGATCTTGATAATGAATGTTTTTTATACCTGATACTTTATATTTAATACTTCATGCACCTGTACTTTCTGAATAAACCACGAGACCTTTGTTCTCAGATATTTATTTCGGACCGTTTGAATTTTGTTTAGGTTAGTTCTCGAAGCATTTAACCAGATAATGGTCCCATAAATCATAATTGATCGAATAATATGTTTGTAAAGATCTTTTGAGTTGTTCAGTTATACTTTTGAGGTTTTTATTTCAGATGGTTTGGATTTTATTCAGGTTATTTCTAAAAGCATTGAACCAGGAAGAAGCATCATCGGTCGGATAATATGTTTGTAAAGATCTACTGCATTGTTCAGAGAAGTAATCAAAAAGCCCATTCACCCCGAATAAACTTCCTTTCTTTCCCTTTTTCGGTCGTTTTAATTTCCTCGCTGTTGCGAAGTGCTTGTGAGTAATTTGGTAAGGCTGGATGTAGTTAATGCATCAATATAAATTGCTGAAGATCTTGATAATGATTTTTTTCGTACTTAATACTGTATATTTAATTGTTTAGGCAACTGTATGTTCAATACAAACCACAAGGCCTTTGTTATTTTTCTCATATATGTATTTAGGACGGTTTGGATTGTTTTTAGGTTAGTTCTCGAAGCAATTAACCAGATAGAGCCATCATCGGTCGGATACTACTCGTATTTGTAAAGATCTACTGCATAGTTCAGATAACTACTCATAAATCCTATTCACCGCGAATTAACTTCCGTGCTTTCCCTTTCTCGGTCGTTTTAATTCCGTGGCTGGGGCAAGGCGCTCGTAAGGCAAAACAAGCCCCGTCACGCAACGCAAGAGCGCAGTCTGTAACGAGGTGAGGAGTCGGAGTGGAGCTTCTTCCTGAAGGGCCTATTACGTGTCCCGGTGCAGCTCGGTGCACCGTTCCTGTGGCGAGACCGGCGGAGAGCTGTGTGTGGGAAATTGGATGGTACTTGGCGGAGACGGGGCAGTCAGTGGCTGGAATATTGCGAGAGAAGTGTCACCGATTTCAAGAAAGCACGAGGAAAACCCTGGAAGGCATATGGAAAAAGAAGCGTAGAAATGTCCATTGTTTGATCCTTTTTGGTTAAAAAAAAGGCACCGTTTTTTTCAGTGATTTATTTTATTTCAAGGTTTCAACACTTTTATTTTTAAAACTGTGTGAAAGATACAGTATTATAAAATATTGTTAAACATTTAAAACTATAGAAGAGCATTTCGAAGAAAACGTAAATAGTTAATGCCCTTGGATAATATCTGTAGTTGAACCCATAGGGCATGTAAACATATTGAAGTTTACATTCACAGACCTATAGTTTTTATTCAACGACCTTTTGTAAATGGCAATTTTTACTTTCTCGTATACATATGTGTTTATAGAGAAATATGTTGTATAGAGAATGATAATTAACACTCCAAACAATTGATTTTAAAAGAAATCACGTTTCCATAATCACTGATACCGAAAGAGTTCTTAAAACATCCATTCGTCTGTCTGTCCAGCCGTATATCCATACGTCCACTAGCATCTAACCTATTTGTAGAATTTTGGCTAAAATTAATTATCCCCTTATCGATCTAACCGGGCGCTCCCGTATTTGAAAAGATTTCTTTAAATTCCATGGGTACTTCACATGAAGTCCCTGAGAAATGTTCAAAATCTTTTCAAAAATGGATCTAAATTTGATTGTAAGAATATAGTGAAATACACAAATAAAGATGCAATATGTCTAATTCTAGAGTTAACTCTGAATTTTGCGAAAATTACCAAAGTTTGAAGGTTTTCAATGAAAATTTGGTATAAAGCCAAATTTTACTTTTATATAATATTACTTTTTACTTTTATATAATATTTATATAATATTTTACTTTTATACAATATTCTTAAAGTAATATTTGAATTCTACTATTATGGGAACGAAAAATTGCGAAAAAAAAAAAAAACTAAGGACTTTTAAGTGTCGACAGCGGCGGAAGAGGGCGGGGCTAAATCGAAAAGGTAACCCAAACTGAGGAATTAGCTAACTATTGAGTTGGAATATGTGTGTATCGTAGCACAACTAGTTTAGTTAAGTGAAGAAATTTATTTAATAGAATAGTCTGTTTTACTACTAAGAAAATTCATTAATTCACAAACTGTTAAGATGTACAGTTAATCATTCTGTCATTGTGAAATGAACGCATCTGCTCAATTTAAGACCATTCTTCTGGAAAAGAAAAATGTGTCAGATCTATTACTTTTTCGGAGAATGACCCGATTTTCATGCAATGTGACCGACTTTTTGAATTGTGGTTTTACGGGAAGTTGATCAACAGTAGTAACGGTTACGTTACAGTGGGTTTCTTGTTACGTTACAGTGGGATGTAACGTGAACCGCTTATTAGGAAGAAATACGTTTCTTTTCAAAAACCAATTTAATGATTATATATATTTGTTACTAGTCACAAAAATTTACAACTACCTTTCTTGTTTACAAGTAACCTGTACTTAAATAGGGAATCCACATGGTTCTTAGTACAAATTAGCAGCTGCCACTTCTCATGGACCTGAGAATCTTACACCCAATTGGAAAAATCCTCTAAAGCGCTTTCTTTATTATGTTTTAACAATTATTAAAAAGTGTAAAAATATATTTTCCGTTAATGCGATAGTTTATTTTGTTTAAAGTAAATAATAAGTTTTCATAATTTGCTAATATGTTTTAAGCTATGATTTTGATTTTTTAGATTTAATTTATAAATTTCTTCGATCTTTTAAAATAATTATTATCTCTAGCTTAGGTGGGTTTTTAGACTGATTACTCAATCTGGGCGCGTCAAGTGCAAAGGTCATTAGTCCCGTAAGTGTAATGCAAGTTTTTGCTCGTGAGGTGGGGTTTATCTTCCTCCGCAGGATGGTGAAATCCGGCGCCAACCCATCGTAGACTAGCGGGGTTTTCCCCAACCAGGTACCTCCAAAAAGGTAGCCATTTCCCTCAGTACCTCCACCGCCCCTGTTGGGACAAGCTGTAAGCTGTCGATCGGTCTCCCGGCGTGTGTGATCGTTTAGTGGATGTAAGAGTAATTCTGTATAAGATGTGGGATAGGACAATGTGTGAAAGGGAAAGATCGCGTGCGGTCTATGGCCCGTTTGTTAGGGTATTTCTCCGGCATTCACGTGGTAATTGATCGAAGACATCACGGAAAACTTCTGAGTGTTTTGGATTCCTCCAAAAAATGATCAGTTCCCCAGAAGCAGACTGAAACGGGTCGAAATCTGTCAAATGGTGGATCGGAGGAAGTCTAGTCGTAAGAAACAGACATACAGGCTCATGGAGTCAAACACTCACGAATACACGGGTTATCTTATTACCATATCAGTCGCACATCGTGATTTTCTAAATAGGGAAGGCTACAAATACATTGCATTATATTGCATTGCATTATATTTCTATTCATAATCTCTTCCGATACAGGCATATGGGAGTAGCGCTCCTATCGCAAATTGAGAAAACTACTTGATTTTCAATACTACTCGCTGAGCTGCATAGTAATGCGATCTGACACCTTTCTTCAGACCCCAGGCCCCACCCTTGAAGGCTGCCTGGCCACAGCCTTCGTTCCCCGGTAAGCCTGTGCAGTGAATGCATGACGTCACGCCTCGTCGTTTTACACAGGCCTTATAGCAGAATGAAGTGGGAGCCTAACGCTTTTGTCTTCCCTGACAACAGCTTCAAATGCGTTACGGACGACCGTCATCGAAATCGCAAACAAAATTTTTTATATGACTGTTTCATAATGTAACTCAGAAAGCTATTAATAATAAATAAATATATTTATAAATAATAGTTTTAATAATTTTTTTTTAATTAATTATTTTATATTTATGAAATATAATTTTTAATTTTAAATATAATTTTAAAGTTTTTGGGGCGGTTATTTCTCCAGGAGAGGTTTTAATGACGAGCAGCGCTTGTACTGATGTATTAACACTACTACACGTTTTTTTCTGTTTAAATATTATTTCATCCACGAAACTCTACAATTACTGTTAGTGCCGGAAGAACTCTTCAGCTCCAATTAACGCTCACGCATCACTCCATTCCTGTACATCTGGATAGACGAGCTAAGAGCGAGAGTGGAAGTTCTATGAGGCGGGAAGTAGGTAGCGTAACGTCTATTTCCTGTTAAGCAAATTGCCAATGCATTTGCAAGCAATAGTAAAGTGAAAGTTCCAGCGATATGATTAATAAAACTGTAACATAAACATAACTTGTGATGTTACAACAGCCTATACTTTTTCGCTTTATTTCTAAAATTTCAAAAATTCAGAACGTTTAATGATAATGAGACCTGCAACATTCTTCTAAGCGTTACTTGTAAAATTAGTGCAATATTTTAAAGACGGTGTCATCTTAGGGATGGCAGGTGCACAAAGCCGACGGTAGATCGGCGCCGATCTCGCCATCCAGCGGCGGAAGACCACCGCTACCTCCCTAGCAAAAACACGCACTACACTTACGGGACTAATGACCATAGTAGTTGACCGCCCGGAATCACTAATAATCAATCAATCAATCGTGACTCATTGAGGCACGTTCACTCGTGATCTCGGCTCGTGTAGTCGGGCAATCTGAAATGAGATAATTCTATAATATAACCTATAATATTCAAGAGTAATTCAATAAGTATCTGCCCTTTCGCATTTAATCGCCTGTACGTTGACTGTACAGCTTTATGCACCTGCCATCCCTAAGATGACCCCGTTCATTTTGCTAATGGTAAGTTTCACCAATATCAACGAATGTTCGGTTGAGCTCTAGCGTCATAAATATGTCAGCACTTTCGGTTTGCACAAAAAAAGAACAGACTTTCCTAATATGTTTTTTTGTAATCTTAATGTGTATCAAAAGATGAAACCCCCTGAAAACATTCAGCACAATGTAAGTGAAATAATTACCTCGGAAAATATTTTCCAGTGGATTGAACTGTCCAAAAACAATCAAACAAGCATACAGTTGATAAAAGAGTTAGAAGATAAGCATCAACCGCTACTGAACTCAATATTGAACAAGTCCGGCCCTGATTCTGAATAACCGATGAGTCACTGATAATGAAGTGGCAAAACATATACACGTTATTCACGTTGTGCATTTAAGAAAGCCGAGAAAGATTGTCGAAAGATATTCTTTTGTTACAAGACGTAGCATATCCATATACTGCCGCCCAAACTCTTCAATTCACACAGAGTCCTGGTTAGAGGGAAACCCCACTAGCCGACGGTAGGTCGGCGCCGGATCTCTCCATCCAGCGGGGGAAGACCACCGCCATATCCCGAGAAAAAAGCATGCACTACACTAACGGGACTAATGACCAAAGCAGTTGACGTGCCCGGAAACACGAAAAAAACAAACCAAACCAAACCTGGTGTTAAGCGGAGAAACCACGGAAAAATACCGATCAGAGCAGCTGGCTGCTACAATTCTCTTCCAGACAGCGACTGAATTCGACGTAATTGAAAAGCTAGTGTGGAAAATCCTGCTGCATGCCGTCGGGACTCGAACGTAGGACCTCCCGGTCAGAGGCGCTACAGCGACATCAGTTGATGCATTGAGCCACATTCCTGGTGATTGATTAGAGATTTCGGGCGCTTCGACTACTAGGGTCATTAGTCCCGTAAGTGTTGTGCATGTTTTTATAGTGTGAGGGAGCGGTTATCTTCTCCCGCTGGATGGCGAGATCCGACCTACACATTGAATCGCGAGGTATCTCACCTAGGTATCTCCCACTGGGTAGGCACTTCCCCAGCCGGGGCAAACTCTAAGCTTCTGACTAGATCTCCCGGAATATGTGGTATTGTAGTGAATGTTAGTGTAAGTGGGGAAAATAGGTCAAGGAAGGAGAAGGAATGATCACGCGCGGTCCCTAGCCGTTTGTTAGGGAACTGCTCCGGCATTCCCCAGGTGTTGATCGGAGAAACCACCGAAAACTACCGATCAGACCAGTCGGTCGCTAGAAGTCTCCTCCAGACAGAGGCTGAATTCGACCTGGCAGACAAGCTAGTGTCGAAAATCTTGCCACCGTCGGGACTCGAACCTAGGACTTCCCATTCAGGGCATTCTGTGACATCAACTGATGCCCTGAGTTTGAGTACGTAAGCTGATCAATGTGTCAGGAAGCATTCTTGAGAGAGGCATTCGCTAGCTACAGGATTTATTACAGTATCATCCCGTTTCAGCCCGTCCGACTAGACGAGCTGAGATCGCGGGCGGAAGCATCTATGAGTCAGGAAGCACTCTTACGGGTAGCGTCCATTTCCTGCTGGGTGGGTTCTCCTGCACCTTTTCAACGCCCTCGCAGGCATCTGCTTTTTTTAAAAAAATTTAAATATATTGATTTCCTGTTCAATTTCACAAATTTTTCAGAATGATGAATGAATTTATACATAACATTTTTGGAGATGCCAAAAATTAATATCATCATTAAAGATAATTATTATTTTATTTTAATAGTAATTACAAATTAAAATTTGATTTTAATAACAATTGATTAATTTTTGTAATAAATTTAGAGTTCTAAGGGAAGGTTTTATTGAGTAATAAATTAGAAAATTATTTAAGGGGGGTGAAAAATATCTTTGGGGAAGCGGGAAGGAATTCGTTTAAAGTGATAATTTTTTCCCAGATCTAAATGTTGATGAACAGGATAATCTTTTAAAGAGTTGAAGAATTCGGAAGATTGGTTGGTGATGAATGTTTTAATTTGTTCTATTTGTAATTCTTTGTGTATTTGGCTATTGGAGATGAACCATTCAGCCTTTAGAATTCTCCGTAAAAATTTATTTTGAATAGTTTGTATTTTCTTCGTGTTTGACGCAGGCATCTGCAGTGATAATTTTTTATGCAATTACGAATACTCAGATCCAGGGGCTCCGATATTTAATAACACTTGCCGATCGCACGATTCTTTAGAAATGAAATGGAATATAATTCCTGTACTGACCTATTCATTTAATTTTCTCTTTATTTATAATAATTCATTTTACAACTTAGAAGTACACTGTTTACTAGACTTAATCGATACTTTTGAACATTATCATAAGTAACATGTTAGTGTTCATACACGTATGCATTGGAAATTTCCGACCAAAATACGTCGCCTAGCGTAAATGGAATTTTTGATGAAATTTCCAATACAATATGGTGTTTAACAAGACTATTCTACAAATTAAAGTAACTCCAAGAAATTTTTGAATGGGCCAAATGTTATATATTTTCAATCTGCCGTCAACCTACAGACGATTAGAAACGATAGTGCAGTGACTTATTGAATTACCCTCGTATATATTACAGGATCATCCTGTTTTAGCCCGAGGATCATCCTGTTTTAGCATGGGGGCCATGCCACCTACTATGAAGGGCTATAATTTTCGTTTTTTAATGTACTACATTTGGCAAAATTGATTTCAATATTTGAATTATACTTTTTTTTAATGTTGAATTGTAACAAATCGTCTACACCATGACGTTGACCCAACAAAATGTTCAACATTCTTTCTTCTTGCAATAGTTTTAGCTTCTGTAATAATTGTGTATGTGTACAAAAATTGGATTTTTGTAATACTATACGTATAATAAACATTCAAGTAGTTACAAAGAATCCCGTTCGTTGTATAGAACGTATTCTCCTTTTTGACGAATTACTGAAGAAAAAATGCGTCCTATACACCGGCAGTAACAAATGAGTATATTATTTAACAAAAATGTATTATGTCTCCCCTCAAAGAAATCGATTGGATTTGCCGCTGGACTAGTCGATTTGTTGGTTGGTTAGTGATTTCGGGCGCATCATCAGCTTAGATCATTAATCCCATAAGTGCAGTGCATGTTTTCACCTTGGGATATGGCGGTGATCTTCCCCCGCTGGCTGGCGAGATCCGGCGCCGACCTACCGTCGGCTAGTGGAGTTTCCCCCTAACCAGGTCTCTCCCACCAGCGGGGCACCGCCCCAGCTGACACAATCTCTAAGCTCCCCACCGGTCTCCCGGAATACGTGGTAGTGTAGTGCATGTTAGTGAAAGTGTGTGTGTGTAAGGGGAGAGGATAGGACAAGGAAGAGGAAGGACAGATCGCGACCTAGCTGAAAAGCTAGTGTCGAAAATCCTGTCGCCGTCAGGACTTGAACGTAGGTCCTCCCGGTCAGAGGCGCTGCAGTGACATAAGCTGGATGCCCTGAGTTACCGGTCTCGAGTGGGACAAACTCTAAGCTCCCGATCGGTCTTCCAGCATGAGTGGTAGTGCAGTGCATGTTAGTGTACGTGTGTGTGCGTAAGGGGAGAGTATTGGCCAAGGAAGACGAAAGAACAGATCGCGCGCGGTCCGTGGCCCGTTTGTTAACGTACTGCTCCGGCATTCGCCTGGTGTTGATCGCAGAAACTGGACTAGTCGAACTGAGATGGCGTTCCTCTATGAGTCAGGAAGTACCCGTGTGGCTAACCCCATTTGCACTGTCTGAACGCCTTCGCGCGCTGCTTGTGTTGGGATGGCCGACCGTTGTGGAAAGCTCTCGAGCGACCTCGTAAAAGCCTCTTTCACCGGCTGCGGCGCCGTGGTGCAGGCAATAAGAAGTAACAGCGAGGCTGAGGAGACTGCGAAACCTCGACCCGCCGGAAGTCAGCGAGCAGCGAAAGTTGTAAATTGTGTGATCCGACTTTTGAAGGAATGACGGCGATTTGTATATGTTCGTGTGTGAGTGTGTTGATTTGTGGAAGTAAACATGGCATCAGGGACAGATACACAAAGTATTCCCGAGTGTGTTTGTGGGGGGGAGGGAGTTCGGCAATTCTTTTCGCACCCCCATAATTGTTTCTGAATAGATTTTTACTGTCTCGCTACCGCAATAGAGAGAAAGTGCTGTAAAGCTGCGCGTAAAATACTTTATTACAGGGCCTTGGAAACGAAAAAGTCGATAAATCCAGATTCCAAATTTCGAAAAAATCCTCTAACACATAGTGTAACCAGAATCTCTGTTTTGTGGGTACTTGATACCGAAAAATCGATTGACGGCAAACATATATCCGTTCACCTGCCAGTGAACAACACTAGCGGCTAAACCATTCAGTTAATTTTCTCCAAATTTGATATTGCCCGATGTGGGGGGGGGGGCAGGAGTGAGACAATTCTTTTCGCACCCCCGTAATTGTTTCTGAAATAATAGATTTATACTGTCTCGCTACCGCAATAGAGAGAAAGTTCTGTATAGCTGCGGGAAGAAATGGGGAATTTTCAGCAGAAAATTCGATCTGGTTGGTGTCGTGTCCCCTTGAATTTGAAACCGATATTTTAACTTTAGGAGGTACTGTACATGAAGACATTTTCAAAAATTTCAAAAAGATAGCTCCAACGTTTTTTATTAAATTTTGTTGGTGGATAGTCTGAAGGACATTCAAGAGAATGGTGTAGGTCTCATGGCTGAAAACCCCGATTTTTTAATGTTTACTTAAAGTGTATAAATATATTCACTGAAGAAATACTGCTACGGATGTGATAAATTTTAAATAGGCAGTTATTTTAAGTAAATTGTGCAATATTTTAAAGACTTTAAGAAGGCATAGCGACACTGTATGGCATATAACTTAAGAATATGACTAACCATTTAAAAATCGTCATTTTTTAAAAAAATTTTAAAACGTTGCAATATTAGTTTATAGACTTGTCACTTATTTGCACTCAGAGCTACTATACCTGGTATATGGACTGCTTATGAGAAAATGTTTACGGAAAGAACTTTCTTTACGAATATAGTTTACGTTTGTTTCATACCGATGAAGACTTAAAGATTTAATTATTAATTATTAATTAATTTATTCATTTTTTTCATAACTAATTAATTGTTAGAACTAACATCTTATCTGATGAGGTATGTAGTTTAAAAGTCATTACTAAAATGAGACAATTCTGAAGCGTAAGAACATTTGAATATGCTGTTGAGATTTGTTCATCTACGAAATTACTCACCCGTTCAAATGACTCTTGTCACCCATCACAATAAAGTAGCAAACTTTTCCTCTCTGATTTTCTCATTTCTTTCGCACTAGTATTACTTCGTGATACTTCATCAAAATGCTCCAATTTTTTAGTTGCTTTTTCAAATCCCTCCCTCTCATAGAATTTGTTCATGGGCACTCTACAAACCGACCGAACACTTTTGGAGGTACAAGTACCAGACTTTGAATACCCCTGCTCTATATACTATTTGGGTCAAATTTATTTGCATAGAAAGGGAAAAGGATGGTCTTTTTATTGCAATAAGACTAATTCCTTCTTTTAAGTGTGAGATCCTGTTAAACAGGAAGTTTCAGGTGATGTTTGTGGAGCGAAAGTTATATGTCGGTGTGAACTTATTGAAGAAATAACTGAGATTTTGCGTGTCATGTTATGATAAACACGTTAGCGCATTTGCAGATAAAACTTCTCATTTAATTTACAATTAGCAGAGGGTTAATAGTACCACATGAATGTGGCAATTGATAAGGCACTAAGTGAACTGATTTATATCAGGAGAAGTATTTTAACGTGGCTTTTTACAACTCAGATTCTGTATTAAAAAGCAAGTGAAACGTTCGGTTCATCCGCTGAGAAAGAGCAGTTGGTCAATGAACAGTCGATAGGGTAGATCCGTCCTTAGGGTTCAAGCAAGTACAAAAACTGATCATTTTGGTTGCATCAGGGCGCGGTGGAATATATTCTTTTCTCAAGGTGTTTGATGCAATTAAGATGGAATGGAAAATAATTGCGTACAAAGATCTTTCCCGTTTATATTGGTTTCTCAAGTTGTTATTTATTTTATAATTAATTTATAGAACATTCAGTTACGTATAGAATATTAAATATTCCATTTTTCACAAAAGGCTGATGTCACTGCAGTGCCTCTGACCTGGAGGTCCTAGGTTCGAGTCTCGACAGTCGTACGATTTTCAACACTAGCTAGATAGCTACATCGATTTCAGTCGCTGTCTGGAGGAGAATTCTAGACGCCGGCTGCTCTGATCGGTAGTTTTCCGTGGTTTCGTCGATCAATATGAGGCGAATATCGGAGAAGTACCCTAACAAACGGGCCACAGACCGCGCGCGATCTTTCCTTCCTCTTCCTTGACCTATCCTCACTCCTTACTTACACACACTTTCGCATACACTTCACTACCACTCATACCTACAAACCAATCGAGGGCTTAGCAAAGGCGATTGGGAGCTTACCTTGTCCCAGCTGTGGTGTCCCGCTGATGGGAGATACCTTGTTAAGGAAAATCCCGCTAGTGGACGGTAGGACAGCGCCGGATCTCTCCGTCCAGGGGGTTTAAAGATCACCGTCACCTCCCGAGGAAAATGAATGCACTACACTTACCCAATTAATGACCTTAGCAGTTGATGTGACCGGAATTACAAATCAATCAGTCAATCAAGAAAGTTTCACAAAAACATTGAAACCAAAGGAGATGTTGTTCCAAACTTTTGCACAAACACTTTTAATTAGCCCAGAAAAAATATACAGGGTTAGTGATTCCAGCGTGTTAGGTTAAATATGATTACACATCCAGAATTCTGTTTCTATAAACGATACTATCAACAATTCTTCTAGATGTTGGAATTTCCGACAGTGAAACGGATCGAGGACTGACGGAGCAGACAGAGCGGAGGAGGTGGTAAATAATAGTAGTTTATGCAATTAGTTTATAATGTTTAGCTTTATTGCATGAGTACGTGTATTGAAAACGAGCGACGTTAGAAGCGAATATCCGAATTTGTACGAATGAAATAAAGACACATTGTAAACGAGTTGCACACGCTATATTTTGTATAACAGCATTATAAATTTATAAGAGAATCGAATTCAATTTTGAGGAACAACTTTGTTGTGACGTCTCGGGTATTTTACATCTGTTCGAGAAAAAAGGTGGTCGGCTATTCCGTTTATTGCAACCTCCTCACGATTCTTTCAATGCGATTGGCTGAATGTCTGATAACGCCGCAAATACTTGATAACCTGATAACTTGATAATGTGTGATAACGCCGCAAATAATTGTGTGAATATGTGATTCTTTCCGCAAATACTAATACGTCATCAATTGTGCCATAAAAGGCTCTTTTATGAACGATTTCTTGCAACAGAAAAGGTTGTTTATAATGCTGGTATGCAAAAAGTATTAAAAATAATATATTTTCTTAGCGTAACTCTGTCAAGTCGAATCAACGATGTATTCACGTTTCATAATATCTCATCCTCTCGCCTTTGTACGCTGTTTACTTACGTATCCGGAGTCGGTGAAAGGGTTCTTTATTACAGCCCGGTAATAAAGCTTAAAATTCTTGTAGAAACTCAAAATATTGCAAAGACGATCGGATAAGATATACTGCAAAAAGGCTAAAAAACCATTATGTGTTCGTGAGTAATTAATACACTCAGGCTAACGCGTTCGTGATTAATTAAATAACTTACATGTAAATGTCTATTTCAGCCATTATAAAATAAAAATATTGCAGTAAATCCTCATTAACACGAATTCCAATGAACCAAAAATCGAGTTCATGTTATGAAAATTCGTGTTATCGAATATTATAAATGACTTATTACAGTAATCCTTCGCAGGGACCCAATTTTGTTCGTGTTACCGCAAAATTCGTGTCAAGCGGGTTTGTGCTAACGAGGGCTTACTGTATTAAGGCGGCTTCATTCATTCGTTATTCGGCGAACAGCGAGCAACCGCTCGCCGAATCCCGAGTAGTGTGGATGAGCTGCTTGCTATTTGCCGGGTGGCGAACATAATCCCTAACCGACCTGCTGATCGGGCTTTGGTAAAGGCAGCTCCACCAATTCGTTATTCGGCGAACAGCGAGCAACCGGCGCCGAATCCCGAGTAGCGTGGATGAGCTGCTTGCTATTTGCCGAGTGCGAACAGTCGGTGCTCGCCCTACCCACCGCGTGTCGGTCTTTTGGACACATCCAAGGGAGCGAACATTCGTCGAACACAGCAGCTGTTCGGGATATTAGTATCTCGCTGCTCGGCGAATGCCGAATGTGTATAGCCGCCTTTACGTGAAAAGTAAGAAATTTGTTTTATATGCAAAGTACTCTGCAGTATGTCAGTTATCAGCATGCCAGTAATATCTTGAAGGTGGTGATTTATAACGGCAATATGTAAGGCACCCTATGCAACGTCCGGTTATCAGTTACTTATTCACTAGACTTTATCGACGGCTCTGAACATTATCATAAGTAATATTGCACGCGTCTTGACCGTTTCCGATTAACTTTCGAGTCACTCGCGACTAGGAAATGTTTTCTGGAAACTTCCATGCAAGAGTGGTATTTAATAATAGTATACCACAAATGAAATTAACTTCAAAGGAGCTTTAGAATGAGCAAATTGTTATGTTAATGAATCTCTTTCAGTGTCCATCGTCTAATACAATTCTTATTATCGCATCTTCTTATTAGCTCTGGTATGAATAGTAAGAATAATTGATAATTTTTTGAAGTAATAACCAAATCCCACCCACGTGATTCATGTAAGCCTCTCTTCATTAATTTAGGAATTCTACCATTATCGTGTCTTCTTATTTACGAATCAGTGGTTTTTGTAAAAAATGACTTGCTCAAGGGCGGGAATATTTTTTCAGAAAATGCCGAATTCTATTACTATAACACTCGACGTAGAAATCATATTCATCAGGTGACAGTATCAACAGCTCATTACAAAACATTCACATACAATACATGTACATTATTTTACAACACTTTGCCAGATGACATTAAACGATTAAATTCAATAGAAAAGTTTAAATCCCAAGTGAAATCGTTTCTGCTGCATAACTGTTTCTATACAATTAGAGACTATACTGAGCATCACAAGAAAAGTAACATTAATTTTAACAATGATACATAATGCATTATTTACCATTTGAACTGTGTAAATGAGTATAAACAACCTGTAACAACTATTGTACTACAGCTTCCGGGTCAATGACCCCCATCTCAATCAGGTTTACAATTAGAGACTATACTGAGCATCACAAGAAAAGTAACATTAATTTTAACAATGATACATAATGCTTGTTTTGCTTCTGGACATAAATGTAACTTCATTTTCTTTGCGTCTTCTAGAATTCAGTGGGAAATACAATTATTCAAATTATCGTTTCCATGTTGTCGCGGCAGGAAGTAATAAGAGCCAAAATTTATTGCTTATTTATCCTTGAAAATAGAGTTTATTACATGGGAGTTTTTTTTATTGTTTTTTTTTCTCCCTTTCAAAATTCCAAATTTTATTGCTTATTTATCCTTGAAAATAGATTTTATTACATGGGAGTTTTTTTTTTTTTCTCCCTTTCAAAATTCAAAATGTATTGCTTATTTATTTTTGAAAATAGATTTTACTACATGGGAGTTTTTGTTTTTTTTCTCCCTTTCAAAATTCAAAATTAAAGTAGTATATGACTTAGTGTAGGGTTCACAGAATTTGAAAATGTGCACACAATTCACTTTTCCCCATAGCACGTCATACGCAGTTTTTAACTGTTTTTTGACGTAAAAATAAATAAATAAATAAATAAATAAATAAATAAATAAATAAATAAATAAATAAATAAATAAATAAATAAATAAATAAATAAATAAATAAATAAATAAATAAATAAATAAATAAATAAATAAATAAATAAATAAATAAATAAATAAATAAATAAATAAATAAATAAATAAATAAATAAATAAATAAATAAATAAATAAATAAATAAACAAATAAATAAACAAATAAATAAATAAACAAATAAATAAATAAATTAATAAATAAATAAAAAGTACTCACCGTGATTTGTACTTACCAGATATATTTTTAAACGCTATCGGTGTTATTTTCATGAGTGGTCTCATGAGCTCTCATGAGTCTCACAAATTACTCGGCTGAATTCGCTTCAATTGTCGAATATCTGAATCGTCCACATGCTGAATGGCTTCATCGTAGACTTGTAAAAGTGTTGTATTTGCTTGGAGCCACTTTTCTTACTTATTTAGCAACAGGCGTAGATAATTGAGAATGATTCTTTCGATGGATTACGAATAAATAATGAAAAGAACTAGACATGAATGACTTGAAATTCATTGACAACTTTGGAAGATCGGAAGAATTTGACCACGGCTTTCTTGAAAATTGAGAATGCTCCGGAAATATTTTTAAGCTTTTTATAAACTTTTTTCCATCAAAGCACGAGACTTAGAAGGAAATAAACGGATAATCGTTTATCCTTCTCAACAACTCTCTTTTTGATTTTAAAAAATGTAAGCATTTTTCTCACTGTCTTTCCTCACACGTACCATTTCTCTTTTCTATTTACTTTGCTTGAAAGAAGCTACCCAACAATTGGAGCTTGTGTACACATTCTCCTCAAAAAGCTTTTCGGTATTCGTGAGTTTCTATGACTCCGTTGTGCAAAAACATGAAAGAAGCCAGTTCGTCTGTAAAGAAATATGAATGCGGGTCTTTGTACACTGCTATAGTGGTGAGTTACGAAGTCTCCAACCTTGCCGTGTAACTAGACCGAGGCTCGTAAATATATTGGGCCGGAGATGAAATCGCAGCGATGGACATAAATTATTCGCGCACTTATCTCTGTCAAAATTAGGGCATAATTCATAGTTAATTTGCGCTGTATTCGGAAGGTTTGGTCGTGGGGGATTGTTGGCGTGCTTGTATTAGGTTATTTTTTTAAAGAGGATTTGGAATTGAATTTACTGGCGGACAGCTCGTTGAGAATTCCCGAATACGAGGAATTTGCTGTGATTTCAGTTTATTAAATATTCAAATAGTTGGAATTGAAACCACAAGACAAAGGCTCATTTGGAAGCGAGGTCTAAAGGGTAGTTAGTAGCAACAATAAAAAAGAAGCATTAAGCAACAATGAATAAGAAAAATAATAAAGAATGTATTTATTAAAGTAGCTAATATGTCAAATGTAGTCATAAAAGTTACGACAAATATTATCTTGGCGAAACGCAATTTCTTTATTGTAATTATATATAAGTATGTGTAAAGTAATTTTTCAGATCTGTAATAAGTGCAAGGTATTATTCGAATAGATTACAATTCATTTGTTTCAGTTGAAAAGGATTTTATAGTTTCTTGTAACTATGTAGCGTCCTAAGGGGTCAACCCTGTAAATAATATCAATATCCAGGAAATTGCACTTCGTGGAACGAAAAATATTACTGACTCCCAGATAAGAGTATATTGCCACGAAGAATACAGAGAACGATTTCAGGAAACACGTACGTAAGTGTTAAAAAGTGTAAGTGTTAAATATACATAAGTGTACTGACGTTGCATAGTAGTAATTGCAAGGAATTTTATAGTACAGTAAAAACAACTTGTATCGTTTGGGCTTTCTGTGTTTGTCTTGCTTTGCAAACCAACCATACTGGAAGTGAAATATGAAACATGTAGATGAATAATAGATTGATAAGAATGTTTTATGGACAAATGTCCAAGTCGAAAGAAATTAAACGACTTCCACCAAGTACATCTCTCTTTACAACACAAACGCACCCATTAATATTTTGACATCAAAAAATCTTCTGATGATGCTAATCTTCTCGGCTCATGTGCAGCAGCTCGGGAAGCACTTCGTTCAGTTGGTAACCCTGGTAACTCTGTCACAGAGGTCTCCTTCACCACTGTGAAGAAGAACAGAGTACTCTGAGCTTGCTACCGCTTCTGTCTCTGCTAACTTTATCATCCTTGGACACCACAGCTATTGCTCCCGCCATCACCATCATCATCGCCACTACCACAGCTTTAATCATCTTATACTTCGAGACCAAACAGATCAGGACAGGTGGCTCAGTGCATCAACTGATGTCACTGCAGTGCCTCTGGACTGGGAGTCCAAGTTTTGAGTCCCGAGAGTGGCAAGATTTTCGACATTACCTTGTTAGCTTGGTCGAATGTATTCGCTGCCTGGAGGAGAATTCTAGCGACCGGCTGCTCTGATCGGTAGTTTTCCGTGGTTTCTCCTATCAACGTCAGGCTAATGCCGGAGCAGTGCCCTACCAAACGGGCCACGGATCGCGCGCGATCTTTCCTTCCTCTTCCTTGTCCTATCCTCTCCTCTTATACACACACTTAATCTAACATGCACTACACTACCACACATGCCGGTCGGGAGCTTAAAGCTTGTCCCGGCTGGGGCGGTACCCCGCTGGTAGGAGATACCTGGTTGAGAGAAACATCGCTATTCGATGATAGGTCGGCACTGGATCTCGCCATCTAGCAGGGGAAGATCACTGCCATCTCTCGAGGAAAAACATGCATTACCCTAATGGGACTAATGACCTGACTAGTTGACGCGGCCGGAATCTCTAACTACCAACGAACCAACCAACCGAGACCTACAGAAGTTTAGAACTTTTCCCGGCTGAGACATTCCTGATAAGTGAGAATCCTCACAGGCTGACCTGCAAGATCGCTGCCGGACATCATGTTCCAGTGTTTGAGGTACATCTACCCCTTCCGGCGTATAGCCTGCACTATGATCAGGGGATTAATGATCTCAGTTGCGGACACTCTGGAATCTCCTTCAAACTCTCCTACGCCCCAAGTGTTTCTTTGATAATCAGCCCCGTATTCGTGAAATCACAAATCGTGGAATACGAATCTAAGACTCTTGTTAAATACTTTACTACTAATACACATTAACTTCTGTACATTTCGTACTTTTTTAAACTTATTCACGTGTTTTCTTAATTTCCGTACTCTAATTGATAGGATACAATCTCCTTATCAATTTACAATTATTATCTATATTTTTATATGTTGGTATTTCACTACCAGTGTACTGATTTCAATAAGAAAGAACACAGGAGCCAAAACTATGCATTATTTTTACAGCATATAAATTAACCAAGTTTAAATTAAACTATTATGGATTCCACCTTTATCAGCTGGCGTCCGTTATTGATGTAACAGGCCTCTGTTCGTTATGAACAATTAAAAACAAACAAACTGTAGCTAAATATTTGATATGAGAACACGTATTTTAAGAAATGGAATTTGTTTACATTAGATACATATTTTTATTCTTCAAATAGTTACAAAAACTGGTGGCAGAATTTGATAATAATAATAATAATAATAATAATAATAATAATAATAATAATAATAGAAAAGTACAACTACAATAATAATACAATAAAAACTGAGTAACAACAATAATTATTATTATTATTAAAGATAATGGTATTTCGAAAAGTATTGAGCGAAATATGGTACATAACCCAAATAACAGACTCGCTTGGCTATTTGCTGTTTATCTGCGTAATGACTTAATAACTATTGGTCATATATTTAACATAAGGTAGACTCTTGCGAATTGTGACTTTGTGAATTCGTCTCGATATATACCATTTTAAAATTAAACAAATAAATAATTAAAGTAGTTGTTCTTAAGCAGCGATGAACTCGATGTTTTCTTTCCTTTCGAAGAAAATTAATAAGCTATGCGGTGTAATTTGTATTGTTAAAATAATTGAAAGTCAGTTTTGTCCAACAAAATGCAATTTATTGGAAAGGTACGAGTTAATTGCTATTCAGTATGTTCTCATTTCGTGCTTTTACCTTCGTAGACTATTTTACGATCTATTGTCATGATGCTGTTGTGCAGTAGTCGAAGAATCTTCGTTTTTGTGATGAATGGTTCTTGTTTGCCCGTTGCCGCATTCACCACTAAATCGCTACCTTCACCAGAGCTCCCCCTCCATTGATCAGCTGCTACTTTCATCACTATTGCTATAACCAGGAGCGTATTTACACACGTCACCGCCCTGGGATCCATTAATTTTGCCGCCCCTTGAAAATTTATATTATTTATAAAAACTATATTGAGATATACCAAAATTTTCCTCTCTCTCTCCATTTATATCTGCTAAAGATCTTAGCGTCCGGCTTGCTGGGTCAATGGGTCACGATATATTATAATCCTTATTACCTCTATAATGGATTATAGGATCCGCCGACTATACAGCGGAGCTGGGAATCTGAAATAGAATGATTCTATTCCTAGTTCATTTCTATTTGGATTGACTAAATGAAAATTCACTTTCTTTTCTAAAGAACAAAATTCAACAAAGTTTATTTCTACGCTTTTAGCAAACAATTTAGATAATTTACAATTTTTAGGCCTTTGTTCAAGATATCTTTCAATTTACAGTTTATACCGCGGTTAACTTATCTTTTCTTCGATGATGTCCCTCGTAAACTTCTCAGTCGAAATATCTTGCGAGCTTGCCGTAGTCCCAAGTTCCAAGGAATCTTCTTCTGCCCCTATCCAAGCTGTTCTCAAACTATCAAAATTACCAGTCCCGATTACGTCCTATGACATAGTCCCGAACTTGATTACCACTCCCGACAAAGTTCCAATTTATACTTCAATATTGCTTCCACATGAAAATATCTACGATCAGTTCAGAAGCGCGTTTCCGAGCAGACTGAAGTCTTCCTGCATGATTCATCCCTCGAAGACTTCGTATTAAACTACCTTCATTTCTTTTATAACATTTGACCGTCCTTCTCTCACCCAGCCAATCCATACGTTCGTTATATTTTGGTGTAGCTGAACTTTTGATCGTCAACTTCTTCGCCCAATCCCAAATTTTCTACTTTCGGCATCCAAACCTCTTAATGCATTTAGAAAAAAACAAAAACTACATTGTTTATTCACGGTCGTTGCTAAGCTCTAGCTCTCGTGATATTTCGTAATGCATGTTCCACCATATTGTCTACAAATAAATGTTAGTTTATTTTAACGTGACATATCGGTATGTCACACTATTATTATTTGCGTAAAAATATGTATATATGTATGTGTATATATATATTTATATATATATGTATATATGTATGTGTATATATGTATATATTTATATTTTATATATATATATATATATATATAATATATATATATGTGACATACCAATATGGGGACATGGTTTATTACAGAATATTGTCGTAAATGGGCGAAATGGTTAGGCAAATAATAGGCAATATGGCGCCTTAGTAACGACGTCGTGGTTGTTGTCAGGGTAAATAAACATTCATCTGACCGTGAGGTGACGGCGTGAGTAGGAGGAAATATAAGAGATTTGTGGATTGGTGGAAGAAGCGTCGACTGATTATGAAAACGGAAGTTTGGGCATTTTGTAGAAATAAAATAAAGGCGAGGTATTGTGGGTTTTAAAAGTGAGGATAAAATTCATTCGGTCGCATGTGACGGTGAGCAGTTCGCTCGCGAATAGATTAATTTGTGCATGTTGGGACTTTGAAATATTTTCGTTGGTAGAGCAAAAATCGGACTTGAGGGACATACTCGGACGGAATATTTCCGTGGCAGAACCAGATGTGAACTTGTGATACTTCTAACATTTGGGGAACGTGTCGAGTTCCGAATATTTTGCTGTGCATCAAAATATTTTAACTTATAAATGTATGCGGTTCACAAACGATACCGGACTTTGCATATTTTCTTGCTATAAACGGAAGATAGAACTGAGAGATTTGTTTTGCTGTGTAATCATAAAAGCACTGGATATTTATACGGTGAGAACGGGCATCAGACATAATATAGTGGAGCTGGAACAAATATTTGAGTGGTGTGAAGCGGTGAAACGGCGGTGTTCGTTTTCAAAGAAGAGAAGAAAATTCGTGGTAATTGGACTTCGGGACTTCGGAGCTTCAAATACAAGAAGGGAAGGCGTTTCTTCCAGGGAGCACCAATCAAGAGCACGCGAAGGCCAGGATCGCCGGATAAGGTTCGAATCTGGTCATGACTAAGAAAGTTTCTCAATGTAAATTTTTTTCATTTTAATTTGCTGCATTTATAAGAAATAATCATAATGTTTCTCTTGAAAGAAAGATAAAATGATTTTCATTGGCCAATTCAATCTAATAAGTAGCTAGATCAAATAATCTCTGTTTTCAGATTCCTCGCCATTCTCTATAGATGGCAGATCGGGTACTCGGCTATTAATAGATAATAGCGATTATTTCTGACGTGACCCATCGACCCAGCTAGCGGGATAATATTCAGTTTCTTATCAGATTGATTGATTGATTTGATTTATTTATAGTCGCATCAACTACATATGGTTATTAGCGACTACTTTTATAATTACACAGTCAGTACAAAATAACACAGAAACTCAGAATTATACATATAAGGTTAAATACTATTATAAACTTCAATTTCTCTTATAAAGCTAATGAATTTAGTGCACTGTTCTTGTTATTGAGGTCTTTAGGAGAACTTAAATTGTACTTCTTTCTTGAACTTTCATATTTAGGGCATGCAAACAAATGTTCTACTGAAAGAGAAATCTTGCATGAATTGCCGTTATCAGCATCAGTCCTGTTCAGTAAGTGGCTGTGAGAAAATTTTGTGTGGCCTATTCTGCATCTTGTCAAGACAACCTGATCGTTTCTACAGAAGCTGACCGTTGTATTATCATCTTCAAACCTTCTAACTGATCTTAATTTGCACCCCTGTAAGTTGTTCCATTCATTAGTGTCAAGATCAGCTAATTTTTTCTTGACTCTCTTGAGATCTTCTTGATCACTTCAAGATCACTTGTTATTTGCACTTCACTACTCACTATCGATTCACGAACATAAATTGCCACACCTCCACTAGCATTCACACATGACGATCTGTTTTTGTAGTAACACTTAAAATCTTTGATATGCTTACAATAGTTAGTTTTGAAATTAGATTCTTGTATACAGAAAATTCTTACAGAATTCTTGTATACAGAAAAACTTGTTTCTTATCAGAGCAACAATAGTTAAAATATTATCGTAACCTTTGTCCTGGCGCCCATGTTATTAGAAATTTGGAAACTGGTTACGACGAATCGCCCAATAATTGTAGCAGTTAGGGGTATGTTTCAATATATATATATATATATATATATATATATATATATATATATATATATGTAAATTAGATATTACTTCAATTGTAAAGAAGTTACACGGAGAAATATGTAGTTTGTTGATTTTTCCTCCTATTCTGGTTGGGGATAAATGTTTTCTCCATGTATTTTACGTATTAAAAATGCACATCGTAACTAACGCAGTTTCTTTTGAAGTAAACACTAAAAAGGAAACTGATTTCTCACTCTTTCATAAATGGGATATGTCTAAGAAACAAAAAACTATAATATGGGTTAATTTCAGTATTTTGTTTCAATCGAACATGACATTAAAATTCAAAATATTATAATTTTTGGAAAATTTGTTGCCCCTCAAAACGAGACGCCTCGGACTTATTCAACCCATACGTAAATCCGCCTCTGCTAATAACTACCACAGGCACTGCCACTGCCACTACCAATGGGAAAGCCGCCATTATACCTCTGTATAAATCACATCGGATCAATCGTGCCTAGACAGCGGATGAGTCTCGCCGCAACGCAGATTCGTCGGCCAGTCTCGTCCGACCATCACCCTCGTCCGCGAAACATTATCGTCCGCCGACCGCTGTCATCCACCGATCGCTGTCGTCCGCCGATCTCTCGTCCGCTGATCGCTCTCGTGTGCCGATCTCTCGTCCGCCGATCGCTCTCGTCCCCGATCACTCCCGACCGCCGATCACTCTCGTCCGCCGATCGCTCTCGTCCGCCGATCGCTCTCGTCCGCCGATCGCTCTCGTCCGCTAATCGCTCTCGTCCCTCAATCGCTCTCGTCCTCCAATAGATCCGCCAAACAATTTCGTGCACCTGCAGCGTTGCGAGGACGTCGAACCGCGAGCGACGGCCGCTGGGGAAAGCAGCTCGGGGGCTCCCGTCAGCGCCTGCCCCAGCTCCGAGGCAGCGCGCGGAGCAGGCCCAGGGTGAAAGCAACGCACGAGGCGACAGCGCAGCCTCAGGCACAGCGCTCTGCACTGCTCCGCTCCGCTCTTGTGCAGCGCGCTGCGCCTCGATTATTCACTCACTCACTCCGACACAAGCTCGTATATTCTCACTTTCTCACTCACACTCTCGATTTCCTCATTTACTCCCTCACTCATCGCTTGATTTCTCAATCGGTCACTCGTGCACCGGTTTAGGTTGCCCCGGGTTTCAATTGATGTCACCGCAGTGCCTCTAACTTGGAGATCCTTGGGTTCGAGTCCCGACGGTGGAAGAATTTGAGACGGTAACTACATAGCTAGGTTGAACTGAAGAGTTGTGTGTAGGAGAATTCTAGCGACTAGCTGCTTTGATCGGTAGTTTTTAGTTGTTTCTCCGATTAACACCAGGCGAATGCCGGAGCAGTATTCTAACAAATGGGTCACGGACCGCGCGTGATCTTTCTCTCCCATTCCTTGCCCTATATTCACATCTTACTTACACACATTTACACTAGCATGTACTACCCTATCTCATATTCCTGGAGACCGGTCGGGAACTTAAAACTTGTATTAAAACTAAAGTATATTATTTTATGGTGCAGTGATGTAATTCGTTTGATTATGATGAGGAACATGATGATAAAGGTTAACCGTATGGGCTTTTCTCTATAAAAGGAATTACTTAATACCTAAATAGTTTTGATTTTGAACTTTCTTAAAAGGATTGCTGTGATCTAAAAATTGGGGAGAGAGGTTACAATGAAGTGCATATTTCTGTTGAACTTTCTACACTTCACCAAGGGGTTACGTGTGTTACGTAATGTTAAGTGGTGATGCGAACCACACTATTACAAACCAAAAATATACTGGATGTGAGCAATATCGTAGAAAGTTATTAGTGTCATTCAGCAATGAGAACTGACTCCCAACTCTCTCACTTCTAGATCTGGTACCCTTCTTTAAGTCGGTCTGTTGGATTCATTTCTTTCTCTTTCCCTGTTTAATGGCTTTTTAATGATTCAAAAGGATGACGACTCAACGTTATAATTAGAATGTTTCACTTAAAACTGCAGTGAAATGTTCTAATATAAATAAACTTGCTTAGTCCAGCGGGTATTTTCGTGTAAAAATATTTTTTTGAATTTTTCAAGTTCACAACAAAAAGAAATTTTAAAAACATTCAGTTTTTTTTAAAAAAATTTTAAAATTTAAAAAATAAAAGTGTGTCATTATATCGATCTTGTACCCATGTCGTCAACCCGTTTAATCAAGTCTTAACAATTCTGGTAAGTGAAAGAAAGAGTGTGTAGTAATTAACACCGTTTCACTAATGTACTTGTAGGTTTTTTCGACGAAACAAAAAAGTAAAAAAGTATTTTCATCGACAATTTTCATGATACTTTCTGCTACCGAAAATGAGGGGTTAACCTCTGTCAATGTGTTTAGGATGTATCTTTACTGAGAACTGGTGAAGCTCAAATTAAACATTTAAACATGAATATATGTGCTTGAGAAGTCACGCTAAATTAATGACATAAAATTAGGGATGTATGTAGTTAGCATGAAGAAGAGTATATAATATAATTTTTTGTTTACCAGCATTTTCAACGATATTTTCTGTAGCTAGAAATTGTTCATAATCGGGTATTTTACGTTGCATATGATGTATTAGCACTTTACGCAAGAATGATTGCGTCATCACTCGTTCAGCCAATAGCAGCGACAGAATCGTGGGGGAGTTAAAGACAAAACGGAACAGCCTACCACCGTTTTCTCGCACACATGTCATATACCTGAGACGCCACAAGAACGTTGTTTCGTAAAATTCAGATTTCTACTCTTAAAGATTTATAATACTGTTATACAAAAAAAGCATATGCAACTCCTTTATAAAGATCCTTGGTTGCATTCGTACAAATCTGAAAACCCGCTCCCAACGTCGCTCGTTTTCAAGACATGTACTCATGCAACTAAGCTTAACATAACTAGTTGCATAAACTACTACAAAAATCCACCAGAGTGAGTGTCGGGATGCGTGCGTCATGGTTGATTGATTGATTCATTGATTAAGTAGTTCAGATTTGATTTGAATTGATTTATTCGTGTTTCCGGCCACGTCAACTGCTTTGGTTATTAGTCCCGGTAGTGTAGTGCATGTTTATCTCGGGCGATGGCGGTGATCTTCCCCGCTGGATGGCGATATCCGGCGCCAACCTACCGTCGGCTAGTGGGGTTTCCCCCTAACCAGGTCTCTCCCACCAGCGGGGCACCGCCCCAGCCGGGACACGCTCTGAGCTCCCGACCGGTCTCCCGGAATATGTGGTTGTGTAGTGCATGTTAGTGTAAGTGTGTGTGTAAGGGGAGAGAATAGGACAAGGAAGACGAAGGACAGATCGCGCGCGGTGCGTGGCCGTTTGATAGGGTACTGTCCGTCATTCGCCTGGTGTTTATCAGAGAAACCACGGAAAACTACCGATGAGAGAATCCGTCCGCTAGAATTCTTCTCCAGACAGCGACTGAATTCGACCTAGCTGAAAAGCTAGTGTAGAAAATTCTGCCACCGTGGGGAGTGGGAACCTAGGACCTCCCGGTCAGAGGCGCTGCAGTGACATCAGTTGATGCACTGAGCTACCGCTCCCGATTTAAGTAGTTCGGGGCGTGCCAACTGCTAAGGTCATTAGTTCCATGTTTGTACCTCGAGAGTTGATGGTGTTCTTCTTCCGCTAAGAGACGAGATCTGGCACCGATCTACACGACGGATTTTGTGGGTTTTCCCATCCTGGTACCTCCTATCTGTAGGAGCTATACCAGCCGGAACAAGCTCTAAGCTCCCGACTGGTCTCCCTACATGTGTGGTAGTATAGTACAATATATAAGTGCAATTGTGTAAGAACCGATGAGAGAACAAGGAAGAGAGAGGAAAGATTGTCTACTGTCCACAGCCTGTGAGAATACTGTTTCGGCATTCGCATGGTATTGATCAGAGAAATCACAGAGACGAGCCGATAAGTGCAGCCGGCCGCTTGAATTCTCCTCCAGACAGCGACTAATTCGACCCAGCTATTTAGAGATTGTCGAAAAACCGTCTAAGTCAGGTGTAGCGTCACGTTGGCAGCCGTGGGTGGGAGGAGGAGCGGAAGTATCGCATACCTGCGGGCATGAATAGCTAGGCGCCCGGCGTTGGGATACATTTAGACAAAGGGGACGCCAGCTTGACCGGGAAGGTCACGTGAGAGACGCGAGCCTCCCTCCTACACCTAGGACGATCACGTGACGGCTGCACTTTGGTATAAAATCAAGCCGACGAGCCCAGACGGTGGGTTTTTAATTCTGGAAACCTGGCGCGATGCGCAAAACTTAACGTCAAGGCTGGAGCGTGTCGTACCTAGTGCACGGGTGACGAGGTCACGGTAGTGGCGCGGGAGTAGCGTCAGAGGAGGCGGGGCCTCCTTAGCTATGTGGGGTATCCACAGGGAAATACTCACAAGAGTGTAGTTTCGGAGCAGTTGGTTACTGAACATACATGTAAATAAACTTGTACATAGCCGGCCCGGTGGCCGAGATCGCTAAGGCAGTAGTGTCGTAGTGATCTCGGATCGAAGGGTTGCGGGTTCGAGCCCCGCCTCGGACATAGTTGTATTTGTGTTCGTCCTTTCACCTCTAATCATCACCATATCGTTTCATCCCCATAGTTACCATACCGTTAACAGCAATAGTGGTCGCTAATGATCTAAGATGTTGATACGACCTTAAATAACCAATTAAAAAAACAAAAACATGTACATACTTGTAGTTGTCTGTGTGTTTTTTTTTTTCGTGACGCCACACAGGGATTTTGAGCACTAGAACATCCTGGTCAGAGTCGCCGTAGATTTAGCACAAAGCTGGCTCTGAACTAAATCCAGCTGGTTTGTATGGTTGGTGCACTCGCGTAGCGACCGTTAGCTGGGGCGCAGCGGTGCAATTCACCGACGACGCCAAGTAATTGCGGTGCGCGTTGCGGCGCCAAGTAATTGCGATGGCAAGGAAAGACGGCCACTCGCTGCCACAGGCCCCGGGAGCGAAAGACGAGGAGAAGGCGAGCGGGAGGAGAGGAATTGAGTTACGAATCGGGCAGCGAAAGGTTGACCAGAGGAAAGGGGAAGACGCGACGCACGAATAAGCAATGCAGCGCTGTATTTTTGTATTGAAGCGCTGTTATTTAAAGGTTGACACAGAGGAAAGGGGAAGACGCGACGCACGAATAAGCAATGCAGCGCTGTTATTTTTGTATTGAAGCGCTGTTATTTAAAGGTTGACACAGAGGAAAGGGGAAGACGCGACGCACGAATAAGCAATGCAGCGCTGTTATTTTTGTATTGAAGCGCTGTTATTTAAAGGTTGACACAGAGGAAAGGGGAAGACGCGACGCACGAATAAGCAATGCAGCGCTGTTATTTTTGTATTGAAGCGCTGTTATTTAAAGGTTGACACAGAGGAAAGGGGAAGACGCGACGCACGAATAAGCAATGCAGCGCTGTTATTTTTGTATTGAAGCGCTGTTATTTAAAGGTTGACACAGAGGAAAGGGGAAGACCCGTCGCACGAATAAACAATGAAGCGCTGTTATTTTGTTTTACTTGTTACGGCATTGTTGATCCAAAAGTCTCTTAACACTTGTTGGGCATTGAGCGCTTTCTTCTGGAGTAATCCTTCGTTACTTACTGTGTAATTATTATACTGAGTAATTACTATATTTGTCAAATTTTGTCCCGTCGCAGTCAGTCAGTGCCTTTTATCCCTTCGGCCAGGGGTTCAACACCGTTAGATTTCGGGGTTTCTAGCCGGTCACCCAACCAGGAACTCACGAGTCTCGAATTCGCTTAACCTCCGTGACTTCACGGAGCGTAGTAAACGTATTCGGCTAGCGGCGCAGGCTTTGTTGTATGAGAGAAAGAGACAAGCAAACATAGATGGCTAGAGAGAGAGAGAGAGAGAGAGAGAGAGAGAGAGAGAGAGAGAGAGAGAGAGTCAAATAAAAAGGGCATGGCGAAAAAGTAAGAGAGATAATCACGTCTTAGAAAGAAAATGAGAACGATAATTTTGTGAGGCCAGTTGATACACGCTTACCAATTGTTATAGCGGCCAATCCTAGTGTCGTTTTTTTGGTTATCTTTGTTTATGTAAAGAGTTAGTGTTTCATCGCTACGAATTTTCTGTTGTTGGTAGAAGCTTTCTTAATTTTAAATGATATTTTCGTAATTCAATCATCAGATCATCGATTTCAGTGGTTAAATATTTACAAAGCAATACATATTATTATTATTATTATTATTATTATTATTATTATTATTATTATTATTATTATGTTTACAAGCAATACATATTATTCCTTGATGAAGGACGTGATGGATAAGATCCCCAAAATTTATAGCTGTTTTATCCTTGGAAATAGATTTTATTACATCGAAGCGGTTCTTTCTTCTCCATGTATTCAAAATTCAAGTAGTATATAGCTTAGTGTAGGGATCACAGAATTTTGAAAATGTGCACAGAATTCG
Organism: Teleogryllus oceanicus; assembly: GCA_964035755.1. Taxonomy (NCBI): domain Eukaryota; kingdom Metazoa; phylum Arthropoda; class Insecta; order Orthoptera; family Gryllidae; genus Teleogryllus; species Teleogryllus oceanicus. Next base: position 60,133,199 of record CAXIVR010000013.1, read on the forward strand.
CTTCTCCCTATAGCACGTAATACGCAGTTTCAACTGTTTTTTGACATAAATAAATAAATAAATAATAAATAAATAAATAAATAAATAAATAAATAAATAAATAAATAAATAAATAAATAAATAAATAAATAAATAAATAAATAAATAAATAAATAAATAAATAAATAAATAAATAAATAAATAAATAAATAAATAAATAAATAAATAAATAAATAAATAAATAAATAAATAAATAAATAAATAAATAAATAAATAAATAAATAAATAAATAAATAAATAAATAAATAAATAAATAAATAAATAAATAAATAAATAAATAAATAAATAAATAAATAAATAAATAAATAAATAAATAAATAAATAAATAAATAAATAAATAAATAAATAAATAAATAAATAAATAAATAAATAAATAAATACAGAACCGTCGCCTTGCGTATTCGCTTTGTTCATTAATTGATTTATTAGTGATTCCGGACGCGTCAACTGCTAAGGTTACTAGTTCCGTAAATATAGTGCATGTTTTTATTACGGGACGTAGCGGTGATCTTCCCCTGCTGGATGATGATATCCGGCTCTTACCTACGTCGGCTTGCGGGGTTTCCCTCAACTAGGTATCTCCCACCAGAGGGGCACCTTCGCTCCCGACTGATCTCCATACATGTGTGGTAGTGTAGCGCATGTGAGTGTAAGTGCGTGTAAGAAAGGGAGTGAGGAATGGACGAGAAAGAGGAAGGAAAGATCGCGCGCGGTCCGGGGCGCATTTGTTAGGATACTGCTCCGGCATTGGCCTGATTATAATAGGAGAAATCACGAAATGAAGATCAGAGCAGCCGGCCGCGAATTCTCGTCCAGGCAACGCACGAGTTCGACCTAGTTGTATAGCGAGTGTCGAAAATTCTGTCACTGTGGGGGACTCCAAATCTAGGTCCTTCCGGCCAGGGGCACTGCACTGACGTCAACTGACCCTCTAAGTGTGTAGTCTAGTTAGTTTGCTTTAGTTAGTTTGTTGGATACGAAAGAGCGAAAGGCAAACAAGAGGGGAAAGGTTCATTGACGAACCAGCGCTTGGAAACAGAAAGCGGAGATAGAGTTACGCGACAATATTAAAGGGAGAGTAACAAAGAGTATCTAAGTAAAGTTAGTTGCATCGTGGGCAGCGAATGTCAAAAGCGAGAAGAATTTTAGAATGTAGAAGAAATCAAGACTCCTCAGTATGTACAACCAAATCAGTACGGAATAAAGACACGGAATAAGTATGCGACATAAAATATATAAAAGATAAATTGTTTCATATTAGCAATACACTAGAGGCGGTATTTCCGATAATCAGATACTAAAATTTCTAGGAATACTGGGTAGCGAGAAGCAAACAAAATAAAAAGTCAATTATCTCAATATTCAATTAAAATATTGGGAGCAAACGAATCAATAAGCATATGTGTACGATGTGTAGGAAGATAAAGACATGTAGTAAGCGAAGAGAAGTAGCAGGCGAAGGAAAGTAATTGGACCACAAATGATTGATTAATTTGCATTACTGGAGAAAAACGTACTTAAGAACAAAATGTGTTGCGAAGAAACAGTGCGAAATGCATGGTGGTAACAGGATGTAGAACAAAAGATAATGAAAGAAATATATGCTAGAAAATAAAATGAGAGAGAAACTGGTACTTTGTTTTCTGGAAAAAGGTAGGTTGGAACGAGCCTCCATTCAGTCTTGGAGGGAAACGATGACGGCATTTCATCAGGGATTAAATCGTTAGCTTCGTGGTCAGTTATGTGGTGTTTTGTGGTCAGCGAAAAGAAAGCGAAACCAAACGCCAACGACCCAAGAAATGGAAACTTGAGTAACTGGATTATTGAAGAAAGAAAAAATAATAATGAAATGAGAACTGGAAGAAATAATGCATCTCATCAGTGATGAATTTAAGGGATGGGTTAAAGAAAAAAACAACTGCAAAATGTCTATCCTTCTAAAAGATTTTCTTAATAACACTAATTCTACAAATGTTTGTGTATTATTATTTATTATTACACAAATGTACCAGTGAAAGTAAAAAGAAATGCAGGAAAATCAATTTCAAAATAAATAATAAAATGGAACAGAATGATGGGTAATCGTGCTATAAAATGAAATAATTAATTAAAGAAATACTATATGAAAGAAAAAAACAGATCAAAGAAATGACACTCGTGGGAAGAAAGTGAATGATAAAACATGTGATAATCTGGTGTTAAAATTTTTTGTTATTTTTTAGACATGAAAAAGTATGTAATTAAAGTAACTAATGGACATGCAGGTGAAAATTGAAGATACTAAAAATAAAGCTACAAGGACGAGAAGAGAAACGCATTATGCTTAACGAAATAAGTGAAGAAAGATTCTACAAGATGTATTAATAATTAGAATAGTAGTGATCTGAAACTAATTAGTTTAAAAACTATTTTCAGTTGTCAACACCCAATTTGTGTAATTGGAACTATAGATCTCTAAAAAAAACCCAAATCGACCCCAGGATATTAATATTGAGCACTATAATAATGATTGCTCCTTCACATTAATGTCTGTGTACACAAGTTAGAACCCTTTTTATACGTGTTTTATGGCAGACAGTTTGAAGATTTTAGCTTGCCAACATTTTGAAAATTTAATTTTTCCATCTTCAGATGCCAGAAAATAAATTCACATTATTCGTAAAAATATTTTAATGCACGAGCTAAAATCTTTTAAATCAGATTTCCAACCATTTTTTCATTACAGAATGAATTGATAAAACGTTATGGTTTGATAATAGTTCCAATCATTAGGGTATGTTTCGTGCCGAATTCATTTGCAATGAGATATGTGTGATATAACACATATCAGAAATGTTTTATCATGTCTCTGAATGAAGAGAAATTGAATATGAAAAGACAAGATCATGAATAATTGAATATATTTTTAGATTTAGGTTAAAGGAAAAGGAAATTATTCATGTAAACATTGCAAGAATAGATACCGTAAGAAATCGTTACGTGGTTTCCCAATTCTTTGCTACCATCCTTTGAATTTTCATGAACCAAGTCCAAAACACAGTGTGCATTTCGGTATCCTTGTTACAGATTACATTCTGTGGTGTTGAAAAGCAAGCGAACACCTACAGTGACATAAATTAACATCTCTTTATCTTTTGCTGGGAAACAGAGCGTGTGGGAACAAACGAAGGGAAAAATGCGCCCTGAGTGAAAGCATGAAGCCACAGCGTAAGAAAGCTAAATATCCCAAAATACAACTCGGATATCTATCTTTCCACGAATGCAGAATACCGGTTAAAATATGCGTGCAGTTTCTTCTCATGAGAGTATGCGAGTGTGCGTAGTAGAATTGTTAGTGACAATTAGTTTTTTACGGTAACGTTGACACGCATGCGAAATGTTTTTCATACATTACGGTAACTTGCGTATGTCCTCATAAACCACATTCTAACTACGTTTATGTAGAAAATGAAAGTTCTTTGCAACAGGTTTCGTATTTTAACCGAGACCGTTTTATGATGAATATTAACTTACTTTGCTCTTTGCGGGAAAAGCGCTAGATGACGGAAGTTAATGTATTGATTTATGAAAACTCTGAAATCATAAGTATCTACCGGGATAGTGTGATTTACCAAATAATCCGTTGTTCGAAGTATCTGGCATGGAGGCGCATAACCTCAAGAAGTCATCATCCGTCTGATTCACGTTGCAGTTTATCTGTGCCAATCTATGAGTCAAACCAAGATTTCTTGCACGTTTGTCCCAACAGAGCCGTGTCCCAACAGAGCCGTCGCCCAACAGAGCCGTCTCCCAACAGAGCCGTCTCCCAACAGAGCCGTCTCCCAACAGAGCTATCTCCCAACAGAGCCGTCTCCCAACAGAGCAAATACAGAATTCTAAAAATGAGATTTTCAGTAACAAATTCCTCCCCATCTATATGATAGTACACTAGATTGTACTCAACTACAGTAAGTTCTCGTAACTTACTCTCGTAAGTTCTCGTAACTTACAGTAAGTACTAGTAAGTTCTCAACTACATGATGAACTCGATATCACTTAAGTTAATTTTCCTTAACTCTTGTTTTTCATATTTCCTTTTCTCTTGATCTTCTCATTTCCAAACTTCTCGAACATTTCAAATGTTTTACTTTGAAATGTGTTGGGCTCAGTGGCTTGTGGTTAGTTGAGTCAACGCCATTTGCTTGAGATATGATCATATGTTTGTAGAACGACGTCTTCCTTTAAACACTTGAACATTATATTTAAACTGTATGCACAAGAAGGTTTGGTATGAGGTACAAGTGGGCACTATTTGCAAACAGTTTGAAAGGTGAGATAGAGTACTTATACCATGAAAGACAAACATCTGACTAATTATTCGTAATTTTGAAATGTCATTTTAGTAGATAAAGAAATGGCTATTCAAAGTAGATTGTGTGAAAGTGCAAACTGTCTCGAGTACTTCATTATGTTCGTTTCTAATTTCTTGTAAAACTCTTTTACTATAAACCTGAATTTTCATAATAAAATTAGAAGCAAAATTTGAAAGAATGGTCAATATATTTTGATTCTGAATTCGCAATTATCATCTACAGACCTCCAATTTAGCAAAAATGCGGTTCGCTCATTTATCACTAATTTCCACTATTTCCTTGTTATTAACTTTAGTTACGTCGTACATTCAACAATAAACGAATAGTATATTCTTCAACGAGCGTATAATGATGGCTATTATCCACAAGTTGATGTTTACGAGTAACTTAGGAGCGAGTGTCGTAATTTCTACGAGTGAATAATAGCTTTTAATGCGCGAGTAGAAGACTATACCTTCCCTACTACATGCAAATATTCAGAATAGATTTCGAACAGATTTTGTTTTATTTGAAATTTAAGTTTAAGGATTACCTACATCATATATTTACTTGATTGTTTTTTAACAATAGGTACTTCTTAACATTGGGTACATTTTCTATAAACTACCGGGTTCATAATGTTGAGAAAGGTTTGTAAAGTAAGCCAAGAAAACGTTCTCGCTAAAAGAATTCACCTGATTTCTTTTTCTCCACTTCATAAATGTATATAATTGTTCGTAATACTTCTTTGATTTTTTGACAATAATTGTAGAGTTGTCGAATTCGTTATTTTCTGACGTTCAGGTGGAGTATTTCATTTTCTGTTGAATGATCCATGCGAAATGCGACGACAAATACGAGTTCGGCAGTGTCTGGATTACGTACATGAAACTGCGAAATTATTCACTTTTATACCGAGGTTCAAAAGAAACGCGAATTGCAAAGAGAATTCAATTCTGCCCGTGTATTCCGAAAATTCAAGGAATGGGATTGGTCGACAGATTATGGACTCCGAACTGGAATCTATGGAATGTGTAAACGATGTCATTTGTCGATTAAATATACAGGAGGAAACGTTTATTATTAAATGGTCGTAGAGAAAAACTCTTTCTGTATCTAATAGCGAAGCATAGCTAGTGGTAGTGGTTAGACCTCTCGCCCTCCATCTCTGGATACCACCGGGAGTGGTAGCTCAGTGTATCAACTGATGTCACTGCAGCGCCTCTGACCGGGAGGTTCTAGGTTCGAGTCCTGACGGCGGCAGGATTTTAGACATTAGCGTTTCAGCTAGGTCGAATTCAGTCGCTGTCTGGAGGAGAATTCTAGCGGCCGGCAGCTCCGATCGGTAGTTTTCAGTGGGTTTTCCGATCAACACCAGACGAATGCCGGAGCAGTACTCTACCAAACGGGCCACATACCGCGCGCGATCTGTCCTTCCTTATTCTTGTCCTATCCTCTCCCCTTACACACACACACTAACATGCACTACACTACCACATATTCCGGGAGACCGGTCGGGAGCTTAGAGCTTATCCCGGCTGGGGCGGTGCCCCGCTGGTGGGAGAGTGCTGGTTAGGGGGAAACCCCACCAGCCGATGGTAGGTCGGCGCCGGATCTCGCCATTCAGCGGGGGAAGATCACCGCCATCTCCCAAAAAACATGCACTACACAAACGGGACTAATGACCAAAGCAGTGGACGCGACCGGGAACACGAAAAAAATCAATCAATCAATCGTTGGATACCGGGGTCACAACCTGCTTGATTCTTGTGATTGAAGTTTCCGAACACATCATCTGTCCCGCTAATGTAGTGAATGTTTTATGTACCGGTATTTGGCGGTTTTCCTGCCTTACTGGATGGTGAGAGTTGAGATGAGAAAAAGATGGGAAAATAAGCAATTCATTGACCAAAAATAGTGTGAAAGGGAAAGAAATTTAAGAGAATGCTAGGGGGGCAGTTGAGAAATAAATTACTCACTCATCATCAACCTCTAAGAAAAGAAGATGCAACAAACAATTTCAACGTCCGTGCTAAAAACAATTGTTTTACTAATTGTTTATGTAAATAATTAATATTCTTTTTATATATTTTGTAATGCTGCTTGATATTTTCATATCTGATTGCTGTTGTTAAATAGGTATTTTAGAATACAGAACAAGTACTCTAAATTCTTTTTTCGTATATAACCTTCATGTCTCCTATAAAATTATTCTAGGATTCAGTTATGTTAAAACATTTCTTAATGAACTGATATGAAAAATGTACAATATCTGTTTTTTAGTTTAACTTTCTTAACTTAATAGTTTTTTTCAATTTGCAAACGTCTTCTTCGTGAGATGGTTATGATAAATGAGATCGTGCTCATATTTATAATTTTAATCTGCTGTTGTTTATCAACTCATCGGACCAGAAACACCATAAATATGTACTGCAGGCCCCTCTCGTAAAAAAATCGGTTAAAACCTCTCTCCTAAAAAGAAATATTCTTGGTGTACGAAATAACGTATTATAACACTTTTTTGTAGAAATAAAAAATTAGCACATTGATTGTAGAATTGAAGATATATTTTTTTAACTTCTTGTCTACAAATTCACGTTTATTTTTATTGATTCTATCACATAAAACAACCTATAGTAAAAGCGGTTTTATTTGGGGTTGGGTGGAGTGCTTAATGTTCAATGTCTGGCTCTAAAAGCTGAGATGATGTTCAAATGTTGCGATAAAACTGTGAATGCAACCCAGGAAATAAAACTGATCCGGTTGCCGAGATCGCTAAGACAGTAGTGTCGTAGCGAATGCCGACCGAAGGTTCGCGGGTTCGAGTCCCGCCTCGGGCATGGTTGTATTTGTGTTCGTCCTTTCTCCCTTATCATCACCATTTCGTTTCATCTTCATAGTTACCATACCATTAACTCCAGTGGTGGTCTTTAATGACCTAGATGATGATGCAACCGTAAATAACAAAGAAAAAAGAAAGAAATCAAAATTCTGACCAGTTCTGATCAACTACAACTAATTTTAATATAACATGGTAGCCAATAAAATAATTTGCATACTCATGTTAAAATAAAATGTAAATAAGCAAGGCGATCTACAAAACCATGTGCGACAAACGCGGTAAAAGTGTTTTTATTTTACTCGTAGAACAGTGCCACTCAGCCTAGCAGCTTCGTGTCGCCACCAATCATACTCACAAAATAAATTGTCGCCTATGATTGTAATGAAAGAGAGAACGTCAAAAAGAAACACGAAATAAAGTGAAAAAAATAAAAATGCAAACACCTTACATAATCTTGACAATTTGACATAGCTGAAAATGTTGGAGAGAGAGAGACACAGAGAGACAGAGACAGGGGACAGAGAGAGGAGACCAGAGAAAGAACCAGAGAGAGACACAGGAGAGAGACACAGAGAGAGAGACAGAGAGAGACTGACAGAGAGAGTCTGACAGAGAGAGACAGACAGAGAGAGACAGACAGAGAGAGACAGAGAGAGAGACAGAGTGAGAGAGAAACAAAATAATAAAGCTATCAAGAGCGAGTAGAAGGAAATAATTTTCTTCACTTACGTGAAGTAAGACGTGAAGACTTCACTTACCCTGTCTTACTGACCCCATTCTCTTCGATATTTCATCTTCTAATTTGCACTCTCTACCACCATTCGAGTCAGCCCCACGTTGAGATCAAAAATGAAAAAAAGTGCTGAGAAAACTTGAAGAAAGATAATGGAACACAGTTTTTATCACCCTTGTATACAACTTGCACTTACCTGAACAATTTATTGAAGAGAAAGTAACTCTCTGTGATGTGCGTGCTGCAAAATATTACCACGTCGTTTCAGTGGAAAAAACACACATTCATATTTTCTGTGTTATTGAAAAAAAAAAAAAGCTCAGGATACAATAAGCAATTTAGCTCTGAGGTTCCTTGGGTGCAAACCCGAGTGAACTCTCTCATGCAAATATTTATTTTTACAACGTTTAACTTCTTTTTATAGTAGCTCATTCTCCACTAGAAGTTTTTTTTTCAACTTTCAGTTTCAAGACATTTTTTTATGAATGCACCACGTAAGAAAGTATTGAATTTCAAAGAAGTTTATATAAACGTTGTTTGAAAAGTATTGTAAATATGAGAATTGATAAGTAATTTGCTTATAGATGAACAGCATGATTGTGACATTCGCACTGTTTCCCAACAATCTTGGGAGTGAATTCTAATTGATAGTTTCTTAAGTTTTTAGTTATTGTCGTTAAAATAATTTAGATAACTCTCTCAAATCTCATTACTCGTTAGTTTATGATTATTGGTTGCCTTTTTGGCTCTTTTGCGTAAATGGATATAATAATTCTTTAATAATAATTGTAATAATAATAATAATAATAATAATAATAATAATAAAACAATACCTGTCACATTGACAGTCTCTAGTGTCGTACAAAGGTCACTGCTTCTGGAGGAACTGGATATCAATAAATCAGTATTTATTAATATTAACATCTGTAATAAATGATTTTTAGTAAAAGTCTCAATTCAAAATTTTGTACTTTGTGTTTGTGTAAAGCATTATAATTTTTGAATTAACGCATATGAATTTTTTTTAATTATTTTTTATTTTTTTAAGTAAAATATAGTGCCGCCTTTATAGGTGATAGTTAAAACTAGAAAACAGTGAATATAGCTATACTATTATTATTTTATTTTATTATTATTTTGCATATAATATAAATTAATTTTAAGACTGTAATGTAATAAGATATTTATGGACATCTTTTGTACTGAATCTTAATTGGGGGTGAATAGGTTAAAAACTAGATAATTAATAATTCGTCTGTTTGTCAGTTAGCGCTAATTTAATTAAAAGTATTTTAACTATAATTCTAATTCTGCTTCTTGATCAATGAACCCCATCTCGGCCAGGTTTTTCGTCCCGTTTCCCTGGAGAAAATGCTGAGATGGCTCCTTGTTGGTATTTTATTCATCATTCAACTGAGTAAAAGGCTAAGGAACGGATTCTGGAACCGAAGAAAACGTGCTCAGATTATACTTGACTGAATATGTCTATTAAAAATTTTAAACTAGTTTTAGAATAAACAAAAATGTACCAATTGTATATAACGTTGAGGTTCTGTGAACTATCAAACACTTGAAATTCTCCTAAGCTTTCATCCCAAAGTATTAGCATGATTTGATAACCCACTGTGGGGCATTAGAAATTACCGCGCACTTCTGGTACATACCAACAATTGCTGGAACAATCTAAATCTCAAACAAGAAACATTACTTCTAGAAAGCTGCCCGAACTTCAGACATGAACATCATAGAGAGTAGATCATAAATAATGAGACTGTATAGATTTAAGCGAATAGATTTAGGTCAGATTATCTTCGTAAGAATTTGCCACTAGTTGACTTCTTCCCTGAAGATGTTTGATCTGCAGTTTGTGTAATTATCTTTGAAATGAACGCATTCCAAATAAATATATCATAATATACCATTAGTCCTGACAAAAGCCAGATTTAATATCAAAAAAGGGTTCCAGAATTTATTGCATTTTCCGATGAAGTGTATTCTTGTAACACGGAACTTTAGAACTATTGACAAAGCATTTGAAATGATAATTAATGCGTTAGCATAAAAATCTTCCCCATGATAGCAGGCAGATATGCCAACTTTCATGGAGATCGGTCGCATGATCTCGGAACACATCACTCTGGTGCACAGCAACATTCTTTGATAAAAACAGGTGAGTCACGTAACTTTAGCACCTCCTGTAAATTTTGAACGGTTGACGTTATTGCAATGCCGTCTTCACGAAAGTGAATGCGGGTAACTAAGCATGTATTCGTTTCGATTTTATCACTTGTATTTTAAGAGATATTGAGGAAACTTTGTGTTTTCAAATGGAGCTACACATATTTTTTAGTCTATTATGACTAGCGTAAACAGGTCCAATCTTATACATGTTGTCATATGGTAGATAAGCATTTACTTGAGTAATTTTGATTTTTTGCGACTCGCGTTTAACGTATATTTTAAATGTCACAGACCACCAACCAAGGTCGCGCTGCGCTCTCCCTACACTCACGTGCTCGGAGCGTTAAAATATCTGTTAAATACGAGTCACAAAAAAACAAAATTTTTCAAAAAATGCATATCTAACATATAATTCGGTTCGTCTTTCAACGTTGGTCATGATAGGCTAATATATATAGCTCCATTTGAAAAAAAAAAGTTACTTCGATATCTCGAAACAAAATGATAAAATAGACATGAATACGTGTATTAATTAGCCCCATTCCCTCATGATTTGTCTACAAAGAACTTGGCGGGGTCATGTGGCAACTCGTAAAGAAAACCTGCTAACTATGTAATCACGTTTATTGGTTCCGAATACTTAAAGTTTGTGATTTTGAAGTTTCTTTTTTAGAATATTTTTCCTAGGGTTTTTTATTCAGTCGACAACCGGTTACCCTTTTCGTCTCGATGATTCGATCATTTCCTATATGCCAACACACTTGCGGGCTCCTCTGATCTGGGGTGAGCAGAACGCGAGGTCCGCCACGACATGGAAGACAAGGGTTGATTGATTGATTTTTTCGTGTTTCCGGGCGCGTCAACTGCTTTGGTCATTTGTCCCGTTAGTGTAGTGCATGCTTTTTCTCGGGAAATGGCGGTGATCTTCCCCCGCTGGATGGCGAGATCCGGCGCCGACCTACCGTCGGCTAGTGGGTTTTTCCCCCTAACCAGGACTCTCCCACCAGCGGGGCGCCGCCCCAATCGGAACAAGCTCTAAGCTCCCGACCGATCTCCCAGAATATCTGGTAGTGTAGTACGTGTGTGTGTAAGGGGAGAGGATAGGACAAGGAAGAGGAAGGACAGATCGCGCGCGGTCCGTGGCCCGTTTGATAGGGTACTGCTCCGACATTGGCCTGGTGTTGATCGCAGAAACCACGGAAAACTACCGATCAGAGCAGCCGGCCGCTAGAATTCGACCTAGCTGAAAAGCTAGTGTCAAAAATCCTGCCACCATCAGGACTCGAACATAGGACCTCCCGGTCAGAGGCGCTGCAGTGACATCAGTTGATGCTCTGAGTTACCGCTACCGGTCCCATTCTCTCATGCATTTCCGAGAAAACTGCATTGCAATAACTTCAATCATTCAAAACTACATGATATGATAAAGTTACATGACTCATCCTGTATACAGATAATAATACTTTTGGGATAAATCGTTTACTTCCTAGATTAAATGCAGTACAGTCGAATGCTATTATCATTATTATTATTATTATTTTTTTTTTTTATTATTTGATTTTTTATAGGTAGTCGGCAGCCGTCGTATGCGCGGAGAAGGCGCAGGTTCGTGCCTCGTAGGCAAAGTCGTATTGTGATTGGCTTTCACCTCTCTTCATTATCTTCTTCCTCAGAATTTACAATTCAAGGCGTAACAACCTTGTCTTACCACGGGATACAACTGGGAAAAGCTGATCCCCATAAGGATGCACGTTAATCTCTCCGGGATAAAAATGACTAGGCCTCGGAAAATGACGTGTAGCGCGGTCATAAATGGCTGATTCGCATGTAATGATAGTAACAAGGCAGTTAAAAGGCACAATTTGTAAACATTTTATCCCGATAATTTGAAAATAGATCCAATTAGTTCGTATTTCTGATCCAGAACAAAGTGGTAATGTTCCGCATTTTCTTTTCATTAAAATTGAAATTTCATTGAACCTTGACGTCGGAGCAACAATGCAAAGCATTTACATTTATAATTAATTCTCGGCAATCTTAATAACCGATGCTGTGGTAGCACTTCCAGTGAAATCGAAACACATCTTTAATACATTAGCCTTCATTTATTAGTACGGCTCACATCGTGAACTTTCTTTTTTCCACCGACTCCACCTATACATCAACAGAAGCGTGTAGCTGTAAAGAAAGTGGAAGCTAAAGGGTCAATGGTCGTTGACCCATAAAACACTTAAAAACAAAAAAAAACGTTGTGTTCCTACGGTGGGTCTGCGTCATGTATGACCTTGTCCTCGACTTAGAGGTCGGAGTTCGCAAGTCAAAATGTTTAGAGACTTGCTTTCGAAAGAATACAGAACATGATGTCCATCAGCTCAGAACGTTTGAGGGAAAGTTTAGATATGCGACGTATGGATGATACGCGAAACCTGGGAAACATGAACAAGATGTCGAAATTTTGGCGGGAAGTTAATTAAGGCAACGTAGTACTCATTTAGACATGCGTAACATATAAATTTGAAAAATATGTGCGATTTTTGTTCAATAGATTTCATTGTATTTATGTGTTCTTTGCATTTAACATTTGTTGCGAAATATATAAGTAACATTCATAATATACCAAATTATCTGCCCAATCAAACTGTAGTATGAGCAAAACCAATGTAAGCGAACTAATTAGGTTTTTTGAAAACTGAATAAATCTTGAAATTGTCATGAGCAAAACCAATGTAGCGAACTAATTAGGTTTTTTGAAAACTGAATAAATCTTGAATGTCATGAGCAAAACCAATGTAAGTGAACTAATTAGATTTTTTGAAAACCGAATAAATCTTGAAATAGTTTATTTACAAATTTTACACATAAAAAAGTTTGTCCCAGAAATACACACCTCTAGGTTCAGTTTTTGGGTCACTCTGATGTAAAGTAAATGCTCTTCCTTCTTGGCTAACCAAGCAAACACATATTGCCGTCTAATTTACTTTCGCAAAATATTAACTTTTCTATCATTTTTTAATGAAATACTAATGTAAGTGTGTTTGTTTCATTATTTAGTGTTTCCGGGTGTCTCAACTACTATAATTATTGATTAATTGAACAAGCTCTTAGTTCAGGACTGGCCTCCAGACAGGTGTAGTAGTGTAGGTAAGTGTAAATGTGTAAGTAAGGGATGAAGATAAGACTAGGTAGAGGAAAGAAAGCTTGCGCGCGGTCCGTCTGTTAAGAGTTCTGCTCCGGCATTCGCCTGGTATTAATAAAAAAACACGAAAAACTACCGGTCAGAGTAGCCGGCCCCCAAAATGCTCCAGACAGCGGTTGAATCCAACCCCGACCTGCTATTGGTCGCAGAGCACATAACTCGTCATTGAAATAGAATCGTAGAAAATATCAGGTTTATTGGAAATTTCCGATAAATTTGCAAGTCGCGAAGCAACGAGAGAAATTTTTCTATAACACTCGAGTGTACTAATGGATGTTTACCGCGAATGAAAATACCTCCAGAACAGTATTAGATTGTTTCACATAGTAATATAATATTAATGTGTTTCGTTCAACTAGCTTTCCTGTATCGTTATTTCAACCACGACCGTCTGCTACAGCACGTCCTATAAGTGATGTAACTCGGTTTCTTATTGAGTATTAGAAAGAAGTAGAAACGACGGTATTTTTTAGATACACTGCCTTGTTTGGTGCATACCATACCATTCTATTGTTAACCGCAACTGGTGTCAATTTCATAAGAGGAATAATGAAAATAACATCATACACTTGAATTTTAGTCACATCTTAGGTGGTTTCTTTGCAGCGACTTGTCCCATTCATTTGGGATCGAATTAAGTTTTAAAATTCAAAACAAATAAAAATGTATTTACTTCTAATTTGCATTATCATCTATATTTTATTACTGTGTAATTGTGAAATGAATTTTGGTCATGTATTGTAGGCGAGCGGAACTTCTGTTTGAATGAAGGGGCCTCTGTGGATCTATGTAACGAAATTAAAATATAAATGTTTACAAGATGTGTGAACTCGAGGTAAAAAGAATGGAGAGATGGAGCATCGGTTACCATGGGCGCAAGTTTTGTTAGAAAAAGACTGGATCCTGTTCACTAGAGAATGGACGCTTGTATGTAGACCGGAAATATTAACGTGTTATTTTGGTTTTAAATCCCAATTAGTATTGGAAGTTTGGTGAAACCTTAAGCAAGGTTCTTCAGCAAATTAATCATTGGTTCTTTAGTAAAGGAAAAAGGCATCCGCGGAAGAGGAGAAGGATACATTTTCCGATTGATTCCGGTTTCATGAATTCACAAATAATGTATTTGCTTATGTTAGAACTTATTGTTCTTATTAAAATTACCTCAAAAGAGAGGTGAACGGACAGCGAAGTTTGGCGAGTGGCAATGCAGCTCTTGCTGAATTCGTTATCGGTGGTACAAACGATAGGAATATGTGCTTATGCTGTTGCGGAAACTTTGGGTTCAGTAGATTCGTACCAATCCCCGCATGCCACTCGTTTTCTCTGGGAGCCTCTGGGTAGTTCCTGCCGTGCAGCAACGTCATTTCCCAGTTTGGCTGCTGCCACTGCTAATAGCCTTGACCTTGGTCATGCTGCCAGGTACAGCCTGCGAGGCAAAAGACTTTCTCCTCTTCCATTCGGCTGCATTTTCTTCTCAGCGAACCAAATTTATTGGGCAGTACTGCGTGAGAACTTTCTCAAACGTCAGCCCCGTGATATGTCGCTCATGGGCCCAAATTAGTCAGGTGTACAGTTGTAGGTTTTTCGTTCTCCCGTTTACTTTCTGAAGTCAAGAACAACTCCTTCAGAGGTAAATTCGAGGAAATAATTGAAAATAAAGTTGTTTAAATAAAAAATGGAGGGCTTGTGGTACTAACAAGATAGCTCATTTCTAAAACAGCCAGTCCCTCATTATTTGTAAATGTTAATATCTCGATTTTGGTTCAAGTGTGTCTTATCTTGTTACTGTCCCTAGCTCTTCAATCATTGAATAACACTATACTAATTTGTGTCTATAGATGTTATTGTGGAAGGCGGGATATTTTTCGACTATCCCTCGCTCAAACAACTCTGATTAGAGAAATAAATAATTCATTTGCTTACTTTTTTCTTTCGTCTCACTCCGAAGTTGAAGTCTATAGTTACGTTCAAAATTGCGATTCTAATAAAATTTTAATCATGTGAGGCGAACCAATATTATTTCTGTAGGTCACGTACGCAGTGAGGATGACTGCAGGTGTAGGAATCGGTGGGATATGGATATCTTCACCAAGTATTTTGATCGGAAGAGGAAGATCAGTGCATTAACTGATGTCACTAGGGTCTAGGTTCGAGTCTCGACAGTAACATTTCCGACACTAGCTTGTCAGCTAGGTCGAATTCAATCGCTGCTTGGAGGAGAAATCTAGATGTCGGAGATTAGGCGGCTGCTCTGATCGGTAGTTTTCCGTGGTGTCTCCGAACAACACTTTTTGAACGCTGGAGCAGAATCCTAACAAACGGGCCACGGACCGCGCGCGATCTTGCCTTCCTCTTCCTTGCCCTATCCTCACCCCTTACTGACACACTATTACACTAAAATGCACTACACTACTACACATGTCGTGAGACCGGTCGGGAGCTTAGAGCTTGTCCCGGCTGGGGTGTGAACCGCTGGTGGGAGAGTCCTGGTTAGGGGAAACCCCACAAGCCGACGGTTTGTCGACGCCGGATCACGCCATCCAGCGGGGGAAGATCACCGCCACCTCCCGATGAAAAAACATGCACTACATTAACGGTACTAATGACCAAAGCAGTTGACGCGCCCGGAAACACCAAAAATCAATCAATCAATCATGTTGTGAGTGCTTTTTGAGGGAAGTAGCAGTGTCCTTCCCCCGCTGGTGGGTGAGATCTTACGCCGACAATTACTTCAGTTTGCCAGGGACTTCTCTCTCCGGGTGTATGCTTCAGGCAGACATTTCTCCTGTGAGGGCAACATCAAAGTCCGTCTGCTCTCCCGACAAGTGTGATAGTGTAGTGCATCTAATAGCGTTTTCCATTCGTTGCACTGAAAACCATCTTAGTGCAGGGCAGAAAGTCATCGCTCGCCAACAGTGCTGCCCCACACGCGTGAAGGGCAGCTACGAATGAAACGGATTCCGGAACTGAGTCAGTGCAATTATACACAGCTGTTCTTGGTCAGTCCCACTGATGGAACTCGAAAAATTAATAATTTTGAATTATGATCGTCGTTATAATTTTTATGAAGTCTTTTGGTAATTCTTACTTCTTAATTCATAAATTATTAACGTTGATTTCTTTATTTAAAAACTACGAAAACTTAAAATGCGTATGAATCGTAATTTCATTTTTCGAGATTTGCCAGTGATCGATATAGTACACAAAATTTTGAACTGAAAGGCGTCAGTAGAATTGTTTGATTACTGAAAACAATAAAAATATTAACATGAACATTTCCGCTGGTAAATGTATGGGCGTGCGAGAAACGTATCTTGGCATATATTTGAATGATTTTGTAAGGGTCACTATTTTTATTTTCACTTTATTGACGTTTCGAAATTGAGACCTACCTAAAACACTTTGGTTTCTAAATAGCACTGGATTTGTTAATATGAAGTTATTCAAGGTTAAATTTTCGGAAAACACAATCTGATTTTCCAAACTTCGTGTAAATCACAAACATTATTTTAAGACATTTCTTGCAAAACATAATATACTCCATCATTCGAAGTATCCCTGCGTGACAGAAGATCCTCAAATGCCTTCACAATTTCACCACGAACCTAAATCAGCATGGATAACTTCCGCACGTAACCTCACAATGGCCCAGTGCACTGGACTGCACTGGCGCGATCGTCGGTGTAGCTTAGTGCGCCCTGGGTCCGTGTCGATGTGCGAATGGAACACGCAGTTCTTTGCACTGGTGCGCCCTAGCGGTCGAATGGAACACGAAAGGTGCCCTGAGTGCGCACTGAGTACGCACTAGTGTGGCGAATGGAAAACGCTATAAGCCTTCGCAAGTAAGGGGTAAGTAAGGGACAAGGAAGAGGAAGGAAAGATCGCAGCCAATCAGGACTCATTTGATAGCGTCCTGCTCCGGCATTGACCTGGAGTTGATTGAAAAAAAATAATATAATAATATTGACGAACAGACACATAAACACTAAAATGAAAAATCTCTGTCTTTAATATTTTAGTTGTAGGAAGACTGAAAGACATTTTGCCGTCATTCCTCTTTTTGGAATCAAGAATCCACAAAATTTGATTTTGGCTACTCCACGTGACAGGAAATTTAATTCTAAACTTAGCAACTGGACTTATACACTTTTTTGTTACCTGACCCTGTGATAAGAGTTTTCTGCCGATAATTATATTAATTATAATTAGCGTTTTTCGCACATAATTACGTAACTTTCTTGCTACGAAGTAGCGAGAAAGTATAAAGTATTAAATTTGTATTTAATAAGTAATTATTATATATACATTTTTTTATTATAATTACATTATTTTTTATCTATGTGGCTAGACTAAAGACCTTTAATCCATTAAAATGCCTACGTTCTATCGCGTAGTAAAAAGTATTAATAAATTAGCTCAGAAGGCACATACATGAATGCCGCATATGAATTTACACGGACGGCGCAATTTATTTGTGAGCCAACAGAGGCAACTCGTAAAGAAAACTTGCTGACTAATGTAATCATGTTTATACGAATACTTCAAGTTTGTGATTTTGAAGTTTCTGTTTTAGAATTTTTTCCTAGGGTTTTTATCCAGTCGATAACCGGTAACGCTTTTCGTCCCGATGATTCGATCATGCACTTAACACCAACACCAACAACACTTGCAAGCTCCTCTTATTTGGGGTCAGCAGAACGCGAGGTCCGCCACGACATGGGAGACAAGGGACAATCAAACATGCCCAAGGCGGAACTCGAACCCGCGTCTCTTGGGACCGAAGTGCTGAGTTGGTACACAATCTTAGCCCCATGACCGTCCAGGACGGTCTGTATTAGTGTGTGTAATAAAATTGTTGCGTGTAAAAATACCTTAAACCTCGCATGGCCGAACAGGGGACTTAAGGTCCCCCAGTTTTTTTCTTTACAATTAACGGAAAAAAGGTAGTAGAATTTTTTTCTCTCGTGTATGTAAGTATTCTTTTATTTCCAATATTTTAACACACTTTTTATGGTAAGACTGTTTTTGGATTACATAGATTTGGCGCTGGGAGAACCCAAGTTATCTCTTTCTCATTGATGATATTTTGTCTTCATATTCATATTTCTGGTGTATTTGGCAATTGTTTCATAACTAATATGTCACTATTGTTAGAGTAACTTGTCAGTACTGGTAGCTAGCGATTGTCTTCTGTTTACTTTCCAGACAGCGTTTTCATTATTGTCAGTTGTGTTGCGTGAATTGTAAGGAATTGTCTTTACAACAGCTATGAGTAAGCAGATATTAACAGGGATTTAGAGAAGATATTATTTTTTTAAAAGTTAAAAAATTCGTATAGCAAAAGCATTGTTTTTTCAATGTGTCTATATATTACAAAATATTTGTCAAAGTTACACAAATGTTCAGCAAAATATGGTAAGATATAAACAATAAACCAATAAGTAAAATACTATTCTAAACTCCATATAACAGCGTTTTTGTGACAACTTTGATGGTGGTCACTTGGGTTTCCCACATGACGACTATGTTTCAATATCACGCTTGCCATGCGAGGGTTAAGGAATATGACCCTCATTATAACCATTTGTAAAAGAAGCATTGACATTCTTTCAATGTATGTTAATTTGTTCAGTTTTTGTGTACTTTTCTAATGACCTCCTTGATAATGCGCGGTCGTCTGAAGTGTGACCGATGGACCACTTGATATACCAGTTGTGCACTTACTCAATCTGTTTATCTATAGCGTAGTATCATGTATGCACTCAAATATTTATCTAAAAATTGCAACGGTTATTAAGTCAAGTACAGGAGTAAGTTAGTGTTCTGATGATTTTAGATCTGATATTAGAAAGTAAGATATGATATTGAAATGGAATGCGAGAGAAAATTACGAGCTTCAAGAGAGATTGTATTTGCATTAAGGTTACTGGGTGATAGTGTAAATGTAAAATTTCAGTTCCATGTCGGAGATTTAGTACAAGCACTTCTGGGCTGAGCTAACAAAAGAATATAACCACTATTCTAAGATTATATACTGTATTTTAAATTATCACCAACACATTTTTATAAGAGTTCGTAGTATTTCTAAAATTGTGTAATAAAAACAAGCTATATTTATTGCAGAATAAATTTTAAGAACTAATTTATATTTAAAGGAGGAGACAGATTTGGATACTGAAGAGACGACAGCCATATTTCTCTGTTGTTCTAGCCATCATTTTTATATTTGCAACGCAGGGTACTCGGCACATTTATTCTGATTAGTTCAATGCAATTTGTCAACAGTTTACAGTACATTAACGGGATTACTAGGAATATACCGGGGTCCTTTCCAGAAAGCAGAGAGTGAACAGACGACTCAAAACTCCAGCTTTTCGGCTAAGATGGCTCAGAGCATCAACCGATGTCATTGCAGTGTCTCTGATCAGGAGGTCCTAGGGTTCAAGTCCCAACGTTAGTAGGATTTTCGGCACTAACTAGACAGCGAGGTCGAATTCAGTCGCTGTCTAGAGAAGAATTCTAGCGGCTGGCTGCCCTGATCAGTAGTTTTCTGTGGTTTCTCCAATCAACACCAGGCGAATGCCGAAGCAGTAACCGGGAGCGGTAGCTCAGTGCATCAACTGATGTCAATGCAGCGCTTCTGACCGGGAGCTCCTAGGTTCGAGTCCTGACGGCGGCAGGATTTTCGACACTAGCTTTTCAGATAGGTCGAATTCAGTCGCTGTCTGGAGGAGAATTCTAGCGGCTGGCTGCTCTGATCGGTAGTTTTCCGTGGTTTCCCCGATCAACACCAGGCGAATGCCGGAGCAGTACCCTATCAAACGGGCCACGGACCGCGCGCGATCTGTCCTTCCTCTTCTTTGTCCTCTCCTCTCCCCCTACACACACATTTACACTAACATGCACTACACTACCACATATTCCGGGAGACAGGTCGGGAGCTTAGAGATTGTCCTGGCTGGGGCGGTGCCCTGGTGATGGGAGAGTCCTGCTTGAGGGAAACCCCACTAGCCGACGGTAGGTCGGCGCCGGATCTCGCCATCCAGCGGGGAAAGATCACCGCGCATATCCCGAGAAAACATGCACTACACTAACGGGACTAATGACCAGAGCAGTTGACACGCCCGGAAACATGAATAAATAAATCAATCAATCAATCTCAATCTACAGGTAGCTATGTTGCTGGTGTCGAGTCATCGTCGAGATCCGAACTCATGACCTTTCGGTCAGGGGCACTACCGTGATGTCAGTTGATGCCCTGAGCCACCTTTCCCAGTCTGTCGTAGTCACAGCCTTCCTCTTACCGTATTCCGTGTTGTGAAATATTAAGAAAACTTGCGTGTGTAGTACGCGCGGTAATTGAAGCATGCTTCCTCTCCTTGCAGGTCGCTAACCTCACCGCAGCGTCGGTGGCAGTACTACGCGGGCCATTCATTGCGCTAGGCGGCCTTGGTCGTCCGTCAGCTGTTCGCTGACGGCTGCGGGGAAGTGGAGGGGGAAGAGTAGTACGCTTTCTCTCGAGCGTGGGAGGGAGGGGGAACATGAGGCGTCAACGCGTACGGTTTTTTTTTCGTGTTTTCGGGCGCGTCAACTGCTTTGGTCATTAGTCCCGTTAGTGTAGTGCATGTTTTTCTCGGGAAATGGCGGCAATCTTCCCCTGGATGGCGAGATGGCGATACCATCGGCTAGTGGGGTTTTCCCCTGACCAGGACTCTCCCACCAGCGGGGCACCGCCCCAGCCGGGACAAGCACTAAGCTCCGATCGGCCTCCCGGAATATGTGGTGTAATGCATGTTAGTGTAAGTGTGTGTGAAGGGGAAAGGATAGGACAAGGAAGAGGAAGGACGCGCGCGGTCCGTGGCCCGTTTGGTAGGGTACTGCTCCGGCATTCGTCTGTTGATCGGAGAAACAACGGAAAACTACCGATCAGTGCAGCCGGCCGCTAGAATTCTCCTCCAGACAGCGACTGTATTCGACCTAGCTGAAAATCTAGTGTCGAAAATCCTGCCGCCGTCAGGACTCGAACCTAGGACCTGCCGGTCAGAGGCGCTGCAGTGACATCAATTGATGCAGTGACATCACGGATCTCGCCATCCAGCGGGGGAACATCACCACCACCATCTCCCGAGAAGAGACATACACTGCACTTACGGGACCAAATGCCCAAAATAGTTGACGCGCCCGGAAACACGAAAATCTCAATCAAGCAATAATAAATAAAAACAGGACCCAGGTCTGGGAGTTTTGATAGCTGATAAAAGTCGAATTAATATGACTCTAAAATTCCCAATACATTCTCTTTATTATGTAGGATAGTTAATTAACATCGAGATGTATAGATGAAAAGGGCAATCTCGTGAACAAGCGGGGAGAAGAACGTAAAAAGGACTTGTCAGTACGGAACAATTTCAGTCTCATATTAAAAGGTTACTAGCGCAACATTGCGAGAATTCTCGCTTGTTAAACCGGACCCTCTTGCCTATCCTTCAAATTCCGTGTTAATGGGGAAAGTTGTTAAAGAACATGTGTATTTCCTGCAGACTAAGTTTTTTTCTGACCCTTGGTCTTAAAATTACAAATGTTAACGCCCTAGAAAGCTTCGTTTTGAAGCTATTTAAACATCAGTAGATTTTAACAATGCTGCTCTCGTGTTGCGATTTGCATTTGACATGAACATTTAGATGCATTTTTATCGACAAATTCTTCAACTCTTTAAAGTCAAAGTGCAATGGGTCACTTCCCCGTGAAATTCTGTTTCTTTAGAGATCTCGCCCTGGGTTGTATGTGAGAACCACAAATCATATATACTGAAATAATATAGGCTAGTATTTCGTTTTTTGTTTTTTTTACGGAATTCTATCCTGATCACGTACTTTTAAATGCAAACTTTTTCTGATGATTCTATTTATAAAAATTAAATTATTATATTATCGCTTAATAAACGGCATGTCTAAAAACTCATTTTGGAGAACGGTTTGATTACCATGTATTTGGTACCGTGTATTTCGTGCACAAGACATTTTTTACACAATCTAATCTTTGTGTGCTGTATTTTGAAATGTTTACTTGTGAAAATATATTATCTGCACATATCTCATTTAAATAATTTATTTTGAGATTTAAGTGAATTTTGTTATACTTCAATAACATTTTATGAACTGAATATACGTCTCTCCTTAGTACGTCATACACAATTTTAATTTGTTTTTGACGCTAAATAAATAAATTACGGCAAACATTTTCTTGATTATCAATACTCTTTTTTAAACAACCGATGTATTTATGGGGGAGTTGAAAATATTATTAAGGTCATATAAATGGCAATTCTGTAAGAATATGATAGAAAAAAAGATACTTATGTAGTACGTTAATTATTATTATCAGAACTTGTGTTTTCGAAATCCACCCATTTGCTAGCTAACTGATTTCCTTTTGTATAACAGCAGACTTTAATATTCTTGGCCCAAGTCTTCCGTCTGCTTACATCCAAGAGGCAGGCCACGCATACATGCAGCCTCGCTTGTGTGGTCCAGTGACCGCGTCCTTTTAAGCCTGGAATTCCCAAGCAGCGCCTGTAAACGCCGCCACTTGGCTTCAAACGTCGATAACAGGCGCCCAAACAAGCCCCACTCACAGCGCCGTTAGTCGAGCGCAGCTACCTTCTTTTTTTTCTCCCCCCCTTCCTCCCCGCCGCTTTTCAGGGGAACGGGATCACAGCGTCGACGGCAGATGGCTCGCCATGAAGCAGCAATGCACCGCACACAAAGCAATGCCATGATTGTAGGGTGGAGTTTATAAAAAGTACTTTTTTATAGCAATTTCTGTTTTGTTATACAATCGTGACGTTTTGACCCTAGACCTCCCCTTTTTAAAAAAATCTAGAAAATGTAATGAAAGTTATGATCAAATGAGGGATAATTATCAATAAAAGGTAACACATATGTATATAATAAACGTTCATAGGAATAATTGAATAATAATAATAATAATATAATAATAATATAATAATAATATAATAATAATAATAATAATAATAATAATTAAACAAATTTTCACATACCTTGTGTCTAGGTTTGTTGACATCACATCATAAACAATTAGCATTTTGAAAACAAATTGCAATTGGTATAGAATAATGTTCAAGTGGCAAACTTCATCCGATTAACTGGTACGACACCCACCGCCTTTCTGGTATACACATGCATATACGGAGTAATATACGTAGTATAGAGAAAGTAATGAAATGTTGCGCGAAGAAAGAGCGGGTTTTTGGAAGAAAAAATTAATTGCCGGGGCCTGATAAGGAAAAAGTGGATAAATCAAGTTCCTAAATTAAGAGAAAAAATCCTGTAACTCTCCAGAAAAAACTCTCCAGAAGAAACTCTCCAGCAATGTACATTCCCCGAGTAATGCGTCCTGTACGGGCACAATGGAAGAGATGTGCGAGGCTGTTTAAAAGATGATTGTGACAAATAATTACCCGGGCAACGCCGGATCTTCACGTTATAAAATATAAGTAAATAGCGACTATGTTCATTGCCTACGTATTTCGATATGAATAACGAGCCATTCTCGATAATTCTAGAATTAGCCGGCTAATATTTTCGCTATCGAAGATTGGTAGAGAAGGTTGTAGGAAATATTTGGAACCATAAACTATCTGGGGTCAATGAGGTATCTACCACAATAGTATTAAATGTAATTTTAATATGATTACTAAGCCAGACACGTGTTTCGGGAAACTCTTCCCATCTTCAGTGGTTCTACAATTTACAATTAAGTACATTAAAAATTACATAGTGTTAACGTCAACAAAATCAAATATATATTTAATATGATTACTAAAAATATATATGTATATATATATATATATATATATATAAACAGTGAACAATAAAATAATTATTTAAAATTAGTACTTACCCAAGTAACACAGATTAAACGCATAATTTCATGGAAAGTCGTCAAAGTATGACACCATGTTGATAGTACACTGTACGAAAGCAGACTGCGGGAAGGTAAGGGAGGAAATGAACGGATGGTAAAGCTAGTCAATTAATAAATTTATGATGGGGCTGGATTTTACTATGGATTGCTCATTGAGGCATAAAAGGTTGGGATTTTTGCACAATTTTAAGATTTCTAAATTTTCTAATATATTTAATTTGGTGCCTTTATTTTCGAAATGTAGAATTTTGAAGTTAAATTTAAAACCCCAGAATTGCAACTATTACTTTTAACCAAAAAATTTATTTGGAACCATATATCAACTTTAGGACAAATGAAGTTCACATTAGCCAACACGAGGTCGCTGGAGTATGTGAAGTACATTACTGTGATACGAAATAACGGATGTGATAAACAGGAATCAGAATGCAGATGAGAAGTGTCTGTGGCTAGTGAGAGTCCAGTGGTGTAGTTTAGGGAAATTTTGTTCTAAAGTGCATGAACAAATTCATTGTTCAAAGTTCAAATTGAATGTTCAAATTCCTAGGATTTGATTCTTTCGAAGGAAATAAAACCAGAACAATATCTGAGCAAGACTACGTTGTTTCGATATTAGTAATCAATTATAAATGTTGAAGACTGAAAAGCTATTTTATTTATTTATTAAAAAGAAATAGACTAAGTGTGTGTACCATTCATTTGAAAATGTCCATATCCGTATTGTTGGCATTAAAGTAAAATGGCAACAGACACAGGAAACGCGTATCAAAATATTATCCGTGTACTGCTAATATTTGGATTTTTATTTTATCTTTTTGTTTCTCCTACACTCCATCAAAAAAGAAAGGTAATGACGAAAACTGGAAACACAGTCCAAAATTTTAAACCCGCACCTAAATATCCATTATAATGGCGGCCACTGCAGCGTATCTGACCGGGGGGTCCTAGATTCGAGTCCTGACGGCGGCAGGATTTTCGGCATTAGCTTTTCAGCTAGGTCGAATTCAGTCGCTGTCTGGAGGAGGATTCTAGCGGCCGGCTGCTCTGATCGGTAGTTTTCCGTGGTTTCTCCGATCAACATCAGGCGAATGCCGGAGCAGTACCCTACCAAACGGGCAACGGACCGCGCGCGATCTGTCCTTCCTCTTCCTTGTCCTATCCTGTCCCTTACACACACTAACACGCCCTACACTACCACATATTCCGGGAGACCGGCCGGAAGCTTAGAGCTTGTCCCGGCTGGGGCGGTGCCCCGCTGATGGGAGAGTCCTGGTTAGGGGAAACCCCACTAGCCGACGGTAGGTCGGCGCCGGATCTCGCCATTCAGCGAGGGAAGACCACTGCCATCACCGGAGAAAAAAACATACACTACACTAACGGGACTAATGACTGAAGCAGTTGACGCGCCCGGAATCACGAAATAATCAATCAATCGATTTATCCTGCTTCTGTACGGAGTTGTGGGTCTCGGTTGGTAGATTTGGCCGTCGTCGGCGTGTGTTTAAGCGAGCGCCGAAGGGGGCGTTGGCCAACTAGATTCAGTTGTCTCAGGAGGCCTTGCAAACGCCGGCCGGCCCCTCTCAATTATTCAGAGCACCTTCCCCAGGGTTCATATCCTTCGCCCGGTGAACGTTGTGGACGGAACAGCACCTAAGTGGTCTAGGAGGATATTGTTGGAAGGAGATGGAGGAAACATTGCTCTCATTGGGTCTTAAAATTGAGGTCCTCCGAGATTAAAAAGCTTAAACAAAATGTTTTCAAGTGTTATGCCCCTGTAGGAGTCTGTTGCGTCTATATTCCCTTTTCCTTTATATCTGACTCATTGTTGTGCGCTTCCAGTTATCTGGTATTCTTCTGAGTTGGATGTATGTATTAAATTGGTCTGTCCAGCATTCCTCTAGGTAGTTTTTTAAATCTTTTATGAGTTCGTTAAATATGGTGTCCGGGCCAGATGCTTTATTCTTTTTGAGGTTTCTTGTTGCTCTTGCGATTTCAGTTTGGGTGATGGCAGAGAACTACACATTTAGAGCTTCGAGTGATGAGTGTTTTTGCAAGCCTTTGTGTGTAAATGAATGCGTGCGTAAATTAACTTGATATCGAGCAATCATCTGACACATTCGTGTCTTTCTAAAGAAACTTCAACTACGTGTTTAAGTTAAGTGGATGGCGAGGTTTCTGGCTATACAAGCATCTAAAACAACCGTGTGTGCATCTATAACAACACGTCAGTGAGTGACAAAAGCAGTTGAATAATCCGCATTAAACAGTCGATAAATTCCAAAGAATCCCGACTCTTTTAGATCTTGACTGATCTTTGAAATTATTTGATTTACGTTCGTCAAAGAACGGTAAAAACTGTTATGTGGCAAATGAGGGAGAAGTATAATAATGAAAAATATAAAACATTTCAATTACGTATTTAAAAACATTATTAGTTGTGTTCATGGTGAATTTGCTTCTGGATTTGTTAACCTCTTATTTTATTAGTATTGGAAAATAAGTACTGAAAGATAATAAAACATTTTATAAGTTGCCGATTTTCCCTAAAGTGCATTATACGTTGTCATATTTGTTGTAGTAACTTTTCTGTAGCTCTTCCGTGTGTACGATGCTCGGGTTCAGCAAGTTATTTAATTCTGTTTTAAGAACATTAAAACTTTTTGAGATGTCTTCCAGATACGTGCCACCATTGCCTTATAGAGCACTGGAATCTCTACCTTAGCTATTTTACAATATTAAGTTGAATTAAAAGTAATGGAAGCAAGGGTTGTTGTTGGTAAAATGTATTAACAATAAATATTCGCTTTCATGTAAAAGGCATTAATTGCGTTGGCAAATGAGCCACATAATTTGGCTCATCTCTTAAGGTGACCCACATAAAAGAATCGTCGATCTACCCTGTGAACACGAACACTTATTTATGGTACTGTTGGCTAAACTAAATTCCTCACTAACATCCCCATCATGAACTATTTCGAGTGTTCACTCAAAACAATAGAATAGACACTGCCTAAAAATTCGATATCTAGTTATAAATCCTACTATAAAGTCGGCAATAATTAATAATTAATGGATACAAATGCTACTAATGTTCTGTGATTATTGAAATTAACAAACCTGAAATAAATCGATAATTCTTTGTTCTGTCTCCCTCCTCATTCACGAATCTTTCGATATAAATCGAACAAGTTGACAACCGTACTCGCCAGTTCGCCAAGAATATAAAAGCGCGCCTGAGATAGAGGAAGGACAGGCCTTATCAGAAAGTGAATACAGGGAGTAGAATTTTTCCATCAATTGATTGTTGATTATTGATGTTAATTACGAACAATTCATTAGCGAAGTCACCTGGTCATTCAACACCAACACTCCAGAAACAAACCCGGCCCTCGAATTCTCCAATTTCTCTCATTAAATCTACCTCAGAGAAAGTAATATTGAAGGCTGCAACCAGTAACAAAAAGCCAAGAGGGAATGAAGCACAGTAATGTGGAGATAAACGCTGTCATTATGGTGAAGACAGATGGTCAGGTGAAACTTCGGGAGATGAGTCGGAAACAAGTGACAGTCAAGAAGCGCAAAACTGGGTGTCCGATGTGAGATCACGCTCAATCTCGAAGGGTGGTCAAACAGACGATTTCTCGGTTCATTAATCGCAGAAATTATGGTCTAAGAATTACAAAATTGATTGAAATGAGAAGTGGATCTACAAAAGAGGCAATAAAAAGCGTCTTGCGCCTAAATGCCTTGAAAATCGCTGGTGGTTTTTCCGGTTTCTGGACTTTCTCCGTGTTTATGTCCACTTCACGAACATGTTTGTCATAGCTACTTAATGTAGTACCTTTTGAACCAAAATCTTTAAACGACCATATATAATGAAAAGACAAGAGTGGGGGCTATTGCCCATTGTATCCAGCTTCAAAAATGAGATTCATGCATAATTTGCGTCACAATATTTGAAGGAATTTTAAAAGCAGCCAAATACCAAAATTATCACCTTGTTATACGTTATTGAAAAGATGTATAAAAGATATTTAATAATTATTGCATCTTTTATTTTAACTCAACTTCATCGTGTTATTATTGGTTGCTCATCATTGAAATTGTCACTTTGTGTCTCCTTCAAAATATTTTGATTTTTACTGGCGACGTAACTGCTAAGGTCGTTAGTCCCGTAAGTGTAGTGCATATTTTCATAGCGGGTGGTGGCAGTCACCTTCCCCCGCTGGATGGCGAGATCCGGCGCCGACCTACCGTCGGCTAGTGGGGTTTCCCCCTAACCAGGACCCTCCCACCTTCGTGGTAACGCCTCAGCTGGGACAAGTGCACAACAACTGATGCCACTGCAGCGCCTCTGACCGGGAGGTCCCAGGTTCGAGTTCTGACGGCGGCAGGTTTTTCGGCATTAGCTTTTCAGCTAGATCGAATTCAGTCGCTCTCTGGAGGAGAATTCTAGCGGCCGGCTGCTCTGATCGGTAGTGTTGTATACCAAATCAAAGAGTTAGACAAACTGTAACGACAATTTTATTTACGCTACAACTTCCTATAGAATCACCATAATCAAGTGTGCCAGAGTCCCGAATTACAAAAAGAACATTCATTCGCCGGTTCGTTATAACAGTCCAAGTTCCAATCTTCACAGTCACGAGTCTCAGTTCGGAGTGGCCGAGGCCTCCGGCGCTGCGGCCCTCCTCTCCGTGTCCCCCTCCCCGCCGGGGAGGGGTAGCTGCTCCGCCCCTTCCTGGTCCCGGTCGCCGGGTGGCGACGGGGCGCGCTCGCTGCTCCTCTATCGGCGGTGCCCATAACACCGCCGACGGCATTCCTGTAGTGTGTTCATACAGACACTACACCCTCCCCGCCTAATTGTGGGCGTAGGGAGCGTGGCGCTTCCGTAGGCGCTCACTGCGGCGCCTGGGCGCCACCAATCGCTGCTGCTGCTGCTGCAGGGGCAACCCCTCTGGTTGCTGATGCGCCTCCCCACCAGCGGCCGTTTCCTCCATCTCTGCGTCGCCGCTGTCTGGTGGCGGCTGCTGCTGCTGATTCTGCTGTACCCGCTCCGGTCTCGGGTGGTGTGCCTCTGCTCCCGGGGCTGGCTCGCTCATTTCGCTGTCGCTGTCGTAGAGGCGGGCCCGTCCAATTACCCGCGGGTCCGCCTGTTGCTGTTCTCCTTCCGCCTCCCGTGGCTCTGCTGCTTGTGCTGGTTGCTGCTCCTGTGCCGGCAGTGTACTCATTATGTGCTCTCTCTGAAAACCAAACATCTGTCTAAATTCTTACTCTGATCTGCTACCCTTGTCTGTAGTGCCTCATCAACTTCCGGAATCTGGAAGGTCCTGCGCCTGATGTGTTCCTGATGTCTCCTAACTATCTTGTACTGCGTTTGCACTACATACACTCTAGCTCCTTCTACTTTCAGTATTTTACCTGGTACCCATTTGGGGTCGTCCCGGAAACTTCTGATGAATACCCGATTTCCTACTGCGAACTTCGGCTCTGCCTGCCACTTTCTGGTTTCATCTGTTGGCTGCATTAAAGATAACATCGTCCTCGGTTGCCGCCCGTGCAACTTCTGCGCTGGGCTCATACCGTCTCTCCCCGGCATAGCCCTATAAGAGGCCATCAATGATAGAACTGCCTGCTCCCTACTGACTCCGTCATACTTCGCTTTTGTCATAGCCGATTTGAATGTTTGCACAAAGCGCTCGGCTTCACCGTTCGAGCGGGGGTGGTACGGGGGCGCTAGAATATGTTTAATTCCGTTGTTATCACAAAATCTCTGGAACACTTCTGCCGTAAATTGGGGACCGTTGTCCGATGCTATCGCCCTGGGCAATCCTTCTATGCTAAAAATTCTTTGCAGAACCCTTACCGTGGCGTGTGCCGTCGGGTTCGTCATTTCTGTTACATATGGGAAATTTGT
Source organism: Teleogryllus oceanicus (assembly GCA_964035755.1). Lineage (NCBI taxonomy): Eukaryota > Metazoa > Arthropoda > Insecta > Orthoptera > Gryllidae > Teleogryllus > Teleogryllus oceanicus. Next base: position 60,163,385 of record CAXIVR010000013.1, read on the forward strand.
TTGTGCATCTGTAACTATCAGCCAAGTTGATCCGTGAAAGGGGCCCGCGAAATCTATGTGTAATCTATCCCACGGCCCTTCTGGTTCTGGCCAAGAGACCCATTGTTGCCTGGGATTCTTTTGACATGCTTGGCAACTTCGGCATTCTCTGATCATTTTTTCTATATCGCGGTCTATACCTGGCCAATAACAATTCTGCCTGGCTAACTGCTTTGTTAATACAATTCCCCAGTGCCCCCTATGTAATGTTCTTAGCACTTCACTTCTGAGACTGGCTGGCACTATCACTCTAACGCTGTCTCCTGTGCTCAGGAGCAAAATACCTGCTTTCGCCGACAAACGCTCTTGTAGTTTGAAGAATGGTACATTTCTTCCTCTCGTCGGCCAACCTGTACGGACGTACTCCCGCGTCTTCTTCAAAACAGGATCTTGATCGGTAGCCCTCGCGATGCGTCTTGCGTCCACTGGAAACTGCTGCACTGCCCAGTTCTGTTCCATATCTATCTGTAACGAGTCTACCTCCAAACTGTCAAACTCCGCATCATCGCCCACTGGCAAGCGCGACAACGCATCCGCGTTCGCGTGTTGTGTCGTACTCCTGAAAATGATTTCATAATTATAATCAGATAAGAATAACGACCATCTCTGCAGTTTCCTTACCATATTATCCGGTACTCTCTTTGTAGGATGAAACAAAGCCACCAACGGCTTATGATCTGTAATTATAATGAACTTATTACCGAACAAGTAATCATTAAACTTCCTTACACCATATATTACAGCTAGCGCCTCCTTTTCAATCTGAGAGTACCGCCTCTGATGTACGTTAAGCGTTTTGGAAGCAAACGCTACCGGTACCTCTTCTCCTCTCTCATTCTTCTGGGACAACACTGCCCCTATGCCATATTCGGACGCGTCTGTAGCCAAGGTTACCATCTTTTCTGGGTTAAAATGCGTAAGTTTCACTGCTTCTATAAGGTGCCCCTTAATAGTGTCGAACGCTTGTTGACACGCCTCCGACCAAGCAAAACGCGCTCCTTTCTTCCGTAGTGCGTTAAGTGGAGCCGCTACTGTAGCAAACTGCTTAATAAACTTAGCATAATAGTTGGCCTTACCCATGAACGATTGCAACTGCCTAATGTTGGCCGGAGCTGGTAGCTGCATGATCGCCTGGACATTTTCTGCTGTGGGCTGCACTCCTTTGCTATCTAATACATGTCCTAGGTATTTTATCTGCTTCCTGAAAAATTCACATTTCGACAGTTTTGCCTTCAAACCTTCCTGCCGCAACTTACATAACAGCTGTTCCAGGTTCCGCAAGTGTTCTTCGTTTGAAGCGCCCGTTACAACGATGTCGTCGAGGTAGCTAATACACCCTGGTACCTGGGCTATTACCTGCTCGATGTAACGCTGAAAAATTGCTGCTGCTGATGCTACACCAAATGGCAACCTCTGGTACTGCAACAGCCCAATTGGTGTGTTTACTGTTAGGCATTTCTTTGACTCTTCGTCCAGGGGGAGCTGCAAATACGCTTCCTTCAAATCTATTTTAGAGAAATATTTCCCACCCGAAAGCTTCTGAAATAAATCCTCCGGCTTTGGTATCGGATACTTCTCCACCTGAAGTTGGGCATTAACTGTCGCTTTAAAATCCCCACACAGCCGGATACTCCCATCTGATTTTTTACAAGCACTAGCGGTGTTGCCCAATCACTAAAGTTCACCGGTGCGACTATCTCATCTTTTATCATTTTCCTGAGCTGCCTCTCCACCTGTTCCCTGAGTGCCAACGGAACTGTCCGTGCTTTGTAGAATTTTGGGCGCGCTTCCGGTTTCAGGTGCACGTGCGCCTCAAAATTTGCTGCTCTCCCTAGCTGGGGCGCAAAAAGATCAGCATATTTTTCCGTTAATTCTTCAATTTTATTGAAAGGCACCTCCTCCGATACCATGTTTACCTGATCTTGTACCTTAAAACCGAATTTGTCGAATGCATCCATTCCCAGGATGTTGGTTGTGTCGTACCTATCTACAACCCATATCTTCAGTCTTCTTGTTACTCCCTTATATTTTGCCGCTACTTCTACCACTCCTCTTACAGGTATGGCTTTTTGTCGAAAGTTCTCAACCGTATTGCTGCTTTGTCGTATCTTGGCGCTCCGATCTTCTGATACGTTACTAAATTCATAAGTGTCACGGGTGATCCGGTATCTATCTGAAATTCCACAGCTGACTTATTAATCACCAGGCTTGTGCTAATCCTATTATCCTTACCACAGCTCAATACTTCATTAACCTCGTATGCTTCGTTACAATCTATTTCTACTAATTTACGTGCTTTCTTATCTACCTTGCCTTTGACTGTGCATACTGACTGTATGTGACCCACTTTATTGCATCTGAAACATTTTGCTTTGTAGAATCTGCATTCCCTCCTCTCGTGAGATACGAAACATCCTCTGCAGGATTTCAGCTTGCTACCGCTTTCCGTCTCTCTAATTATCGGGCTCTCCCTGACCTCGGCTTTATGTTCAACTCTTTTCCTTACTTGCATCACGTCTCGATCCGCTTCCATTTGCTGCGCCGTCGATGTCGTGACCTCGTAGACCGACGCTAACCTGCCTACTTCCTCTAACGGCGGATTATTCCTCTGCAATGCCTCGTATCTAACTTTATCTTCTGGCGTATGTACTACTACCATGTCCCTAATTAGACTCCCGGCATACGACTTTCCACATTCACAAGAAAATCCGCACTCTCTGGCTAACCCTTTCAAATGTACCAACCATTGTGCATGAGTTTGCCCCAACTGCATTCTACTTTGATAAAATCTGTACCGAGCGGCTATTACATGTGGCTCTTTAACATAAAACTTGTTCAGTTTATCCATGATCTCACTAAACTTTAGGCTCTCCACTGGTTCCTGCGGACTAAGCTTCTGCAATAACTCGTATATCTCGCTGCTTGAAATACTTAAAAACAATGCGCGCTTGCTGTCCTCGTCTGTTACCTTGTGGAAGGCCAGGTGTTGCTGCAATCTTGCTGCGTACGAGCACCATTTCTCCTTGCTCTCGTCAAAGCTGGGGAACAACGGTAATACCTGCCGCTGAGGAGCTGACGCAGTCATGACCCCGATCGCCTGCAGTAAAGCGGCGTTCTGTTGCTGTTGCCTCTCTTCCTGCCGTTGCATCTGTTGTTGCTGCCTCTCCTCCTGCCGTTGCATCTGTTGTTGCATTAGCGCTATCACCTGCGCGATCTGATCACCTGTAGCCATCTTCGTTTACCTCGTCGCCAGTAAAAATTGTTGTATACCAAATCAAAGAGTTAGACAAACTGTAACAACAATTTTATTTACACTACAACTTCCTACAGAATCACCATAATCAAGTGTGCCAGAGTCCCGAATTACAAAAAGAACATTCATTCGCCGGTTCGTTATAACAGTCCAAGTTCCAATCTTCACAGTCACGAGTCTCAGTTCGGAGTGGCCGAGGCCTCCGGCGCTGCGGCCCTCCTCTCCGTGTCCCCCTCCCCGCCGGGGAGGGGTAGCTGCTCCGCCCCTTCCTGGTCCCGGTCGCCGGGTGGCGACGGGGCGCGCTCGCTGCTCCCTCTATCGGCGGTGCCCATAACACCGCCGACGGCATTCCTGTAGTGTGTTCATACAGACACTACAGGTAGTTTTCCGTGGTTTCACCTATCATCACCAGGCGAATGCCGGAGCAGTACCCTAACAAACGGGCCACGGACCGCGCACGATCTGTCCTTCCTCTTCCTTGTCCTATCCTCTCCCCCTTACACACGCACTATACTACCACATATTCTGGGAGACCGGTCGGGAGCTCAGAGTTTGTCCCGGCTGGGGCGGTGCCCCGCTGGTGGGAGAATCTTGGTTAGGGGGAAGCCCCACTAGCCGACGGTAGGTCGGCGCCGGATCTCGTCATCCAGTAGGGGAAGATCACCACCATCTCCCGCGAAAAAAACCTGCACTACGCTAACGGGACTAATGACCAAAGCAGTTAACGCGCCCGGTAACACGAAAAAATCAATCAATCAATACATGTATGTTTATTACTCGCATAACTTTTCTTGACCGATGGATTGAAGAAATTAGAGTAGAGCGGGGGTATTATTTACGACATCGACCACTAGATTTTATGAAGAAATGCCAATCTCTGGAGAATGAGGCTTGCCTTCGCAACTTTCACAATAATTAGTGTTCTAACTTTCTCAGGAGTTCAAGGTATCTCCAATGATGGATCTTCATCTACTTCGGTCATTTTTTTGAGTTTTTGATGAAAATATCACACACACACACGTTCAAGAGAATATCTTATAATTCGCGCCAGTGAAGACGACCTAGCTCTCTAGGTCGACCTAGCTATCTAGCCGCTATAAATCCTGCCACCGTTGGGACTCAAACACTAGAACCTCACCGACAGAGGCATTGCAGTGACATCAGTTGATGCCTGGAGTCACCTAGGGGTCTAAACAATTTGATTAATAATTAATGAGTCATGCATGTACATGTATTTATTAATGATTTTGCGTTAGTATGGCTGCCGTATTTACATACCACTATAATATATTCATAAATTATATATTCATAATAATAATAATAATAATTATTATTATTATTATTATTATTATATATTCATAATATATTCATTCACTTACATAATATATTCATAAATATTTTTATCTAAAAGGGTGTTGTGGATTGTACGTACGTACATAAGCTTGCTATACTTGGGTTTTTCTAACAAGGTGGCTGAGGGTAGTATCTCCAAGTTGGAATTCGGCACGACTTTTTGCGTCTTTCTTGGTCCTGCTGCAAGACGTCGCATGGTCGTGACCGCATCAAGCAATGATGCAGATCAAGCGACTCTAGCTGCAGGACTGAGAATGACTCAATAAGTCGTGACGAATTCCAACTTGGAGATACTACCCTCAGCCGCCACGTTAGAAAAACCCAAGTATAACCCATCTCGCAAACATTAATGAAGACGACCTAACAACGGTAAGAAAATACAACACTAGCGGTTACCTGCAAGCTCTCGTCCCGATACAAATTTCAAGGCGATGTTAAGAGTAACAAACGGCAAACGACCATTGTGAATGAATGGAGCGCTATCTATTGTCGGTCATGGGAACAAAGTTACTAAGGAATCAACACCGCGCGCTCTCGTAGCGACGTGTGTTACATGAACGATATGAACGGTGAATGTCATTAAAACAAACAGCGGTGTTGCTACCTGTTGCCGCAAGGTAGTACTAAGTTAAAAGCAGCTGCATTTCTATCAACACGAGTTTCAGTTTATATCTCAGTTAATATCACGAGTGCTTTGCGACTCGTGAAGCGAGGAGGGGATTTATCGACAATTTCCAAGGTACGAGTGGTATTTAATGGAACTATTCCACTAATGACTTTACGTTCAACACAGTTCCAAAATGCCCCAAATATTGAAAATAACTGAAATCATTTATATGAGATTATGTACAGTATGTTCGCGGTTTATCGCACATCAACACAGCAATGGATACATAATGCTGCCTATGATAGATGAGTCGCAGCTTATTATTGGCCAGTAGGGAGGTGAGAAAAGTCGAATAGAAAAGCGATACTTTTTTTGAGATACACCACTCTGATGGGGGTATTTTATATGGAAAGTTCATTACTATTGGTTTTAATTTTACTAATGGAATAGTCATGTATAATACCAGAGGGGATGATGAGCTTTAGGGATGCATCCTGCAAAAGATGAGGGAGAAAATTTATTTTATTATTTTGTTTATATTGGTATTGTTAAGAAAACCCCAAGTTTTCTTTATCGAAATATTTCGGGTAAAAGTTTACTGACCAAAAATAAACAGGACATATTTGAGCATGTTTAGGATTTTGCGAAATAAAAAGTATCTGTAGGTTTTTATGTTTAGACATTTTAGGTTCATTTCTATCTAAGTGTGGAAATCGAAGGAAAAGTCGAAAAATTTTAACTTTTGTAATGTTTGACAAATTAGAGATTTCAACGAAAATGCGGACTGCATCACTTTCTTTACCGTTCTTTGCTGCATATGTGGAAAACAAATGAAAGAAATGATTTCGAGACGTATTAGAGAAAATAATTGTTTAAATTGTTTCAAAATTCCCTATGTTTCACGCAAAATTATGTAAAAACTACTCCCATTTTCAAAAAATTGAACATGATTTTATTTGAAGATCGGCTTTTGATGAACAGACTTTATTCAGAACTGTCTTCATTATTGAAGTTGTAGGAAGGCGCCGAAATAGTTTGAACTTGTGCAAGTTTCAAAAAATCAGAAATTAAAAAAAGTGAATGCGCATCATTTCTTTAAGAGTTTTTCACTCTATTCGAGGACACGTTTAATCCAAAAATGTGGAACCGTTTTTGAAAAAGAAATTGAAAATGTTAGTGAAGCTTTATGTAATGTATCTCCCAAAATTAAAATATATGTTTCTAACTCGCTGGACCGTCAGCTCATTTCCATCGATCGGGGAATATCAATTTTGGAGAAAATCATATTAACGCTTTAGGCAGGCCAGAAAATGATAGGCAGACGGACGTGCAGACAGCCTTTTTGCCGTCAATCGATTTTTCCGCATCAAGGACCCACAGAACGTGAATTCTGACTGCACAACTTGTTAGAGGAATTAATTTACTACATACAAGAACAATATTTATCCGTTTCTTCATTACCAGTGTCTGGCAATGGTCGTTTTGTTTCGAAAAATCGCCGTATTTTCACGCAACATTACAATGCTTTCTCTGTAATGTATAAACTGAACGTGAGAAAGTAAAAACTCTAGTAATGTAAATATTAACAACGTGAGATATATTTTAAAAAATGCCGTTACCAGTTGTTTTAAAAAATCAAAAGCAGTCATCAAAATGCTGTTTATATCAAGTTATTTGGAACCATTTATGTTCAAGTTATTCGTTTGGGTCTATCCGTACAAAAAAATTAATGCGCAATTTAGAGCTGTTTTTTGAGAATTTTTGTAGTTATACCCTTATTTCACTCAAAATTACGCAAAAACAACTAATATTTCAAAAACCAATTCCTGACTAAAATTCAAGAACCAAGTATGGAGAACAAAGTTTCTTTGAAGGAAAAACTCTTTCTTGAAATACTTATATCGCACCCTTTTGCAAAGTCCAAAAATTCAGAGTTAATAATGAAAGCTGGAGTGTGTCTCCACATAAGTGTTAACAGTATCACTTCTTGCAAGAAATTTTAAGAAAAAAACTTTTTGGTTTAACCTCAAAACATCCATATCTGTCAAAATCTCGAAATCGACTTTTCGCGGCATTATAGAACTTTCTCTACACTACGTACATGACTCTGTGTATACGTACTTACTGGAAAAAGTAATAAGATTTTCTCCAAAACGGCTCCAATTTTTTCCTTTAATATTTTTGAATGAGTAGAGCCAAATGCACTGAATAACATGGCGTAAATATTGTTTTGATGTATTGTTTAATTTTACAAAATATTTAAGAATCGAATTGTATATTATGTTTCCGTTACTAAGTCAAGGGTCACGAATGTAAGGTATTTGCAGAGTATAAAATATATCGCACCCATTAATTATTATTGTTATTGCGTCAGTCATAACTCTATTTTAGCTTTAAAAAATGCAAACAAGGAATTTAGGCAATTTTTTGAAACGGTCCAAAACTTCTATAACTTTTTACTCTCAACGTAGTTCAGGGAAAGTTTACAACGATTTATCAAAATGTACCATGTTTTGACGAAGGAGGAGACAATACGGGCACTATTGTCAACAACAGGGTCAAAGATGATCGATTAATTATAGAGTTTAATACGTTTTTATTGAGCACATCATAATATGAGAAATATTTTCAGAAAACATGAAATCAGTCAGCTTAAATGACTTCAAGTTTCTGTAACGCTTATTTATACAAAATACCACAGGTTAGATAAAAATCGAAAACTAATACATTATCAACAAAATTAGTTTTACTTTCTGTGAGCTTTCGAAAGGTTCTGCTGGGGAAGAGAGACAGAAAAATGCAAGCGATTATTTATGAAATTTATCAAAAACAAAATTCAATGAAGCTTCGGCTACGAAACTACCGAATATAACTATGGCCATATATTATTAATAAGTATCGAAGTTTAATAACATGACTAAAGCATCATTATAATCTGCAAATACTTAAGAAATTATGAAATAGGCCAGCTTAAATTACTTCATTATTACGATAACGCTTCTTTTATACAAAATCACACAGGTCCGATAACAAAATTCGAAACCCAAGTGTATTATCAACCAAGTTATTTTTAACTTGTTTTGTTTAGCTTTTCGAAAGGTTACTGCCGTCAGAAGCGAAAAGAGACAGAAAAAAACACGAAACTGGGAATGCTATCTTTTTAAATCCCCAAGAACAACACAACAAGAGTTACCAGAAGCTGCGAGCCGTATCTTGTGGTCTGTGCCCCACCACAAAGGGCCCAGATCACAGAGGCTTTGCTGCCAGCCAAACAAACGCCGCACTGTGAGAGGCACGCTACTCAACTGTTCCAAGGACCCCTGTGTCGCTGGGGAGGAGGACACACCGCACACATCCCGCCTGCCTCTGGAGGATCCGAGTGGAGACTTGCCCGTCCTCCAACGGCATTATTTTTTGTTGTCCTCCCTTTACTATAGAAAGGCAGTTCACAATAACAGGCTTTGCACCTGCCCCCGTGATGCACTCCGTAGGGATGGCAAAAAACATCGTGTTTTTAAAATATCTATATTTTCGACCAGAAACATTGACATTATAGCATCGATGTTATCTTCAGATCGATATATGTGTTCAGAAACACTGATGCTTTGGCACCGATGCTTTGGCAACAATAATGCAACGGCATTATTTTTTTCCTCCAACGGCATTATTTTTTATTGTCCTCCCTGTACTATAGAAAGGCAGTTCACAATAACAGGGTTTGCACCTGCCCACGTGATGCACTCCGTAGGGATGGCAACAAACATCGATGTTTTTAAAATATCTATATTTTCGACCAGAAACATTGACATTATAGCATCGATGTTTTCTTCAGATCGATATATGTGTTCAGAAACACTGATGCTTTGGCACCGATGCTTTGGCAACAATGATGCAACGGCATTATTTTTTTCCTCCAACGGCATTATTTTTTGTTGTCCTCCCTTTACTATAGAAAGGCAGTTCACAATAACAGGCTTTGCACCTGCCCACGTGATGCACTCCGTAGGGATGGCAAAAAACATCGATGTTTTTAAAATATCTATATTTTCGACCAGAAACATTGACATTATAGCATCGATGTTTCTTCAGATCGATATATGTGTTCAGAAACACTGATGCTTTGGCACCGATGCTTTGACAACAATGATGCAACGGCATTATTTTTTTCCTCCAACGGCATTATTTTTTATTGTCCTCCCTGTACTATAGAAAGGCAGTTCACAATAGCAGGCTTTGCACCTGCCCACGTGATGCACTCCGTAGGGATGGCAAAAAACATCATGTTTTTAAAACATGTATATTTTCGACCAGAAACATTGACTTTATAGCATCGATGTTTTCTTCAAATCGATATATTTGTTCAAATTTGATTTGATTTGTTTTTTCATGTTTCCTGGCACGTCAACTGCTTTGGTCATTAGTCCCGTTCGTGTAGGGCATGTTTTTTCTCGGGATATGCGCGGTGATCTTTCCCCGCTGGATGGCGAGATCCGGCGCCGACCTACCGTCGGTTAGTGGGGTTTCCCTAACCAGGACTCTCCACCAGCGGGGCACCGCCCAGCTTGGACAAGCTCTAAGCTCCCGACCGGTCTCCCGGAATATGTGGTAGTGTAGTGCATGTTAGTGAAAGTGTGTGTGTGTGTGTGTGTGTGTGTGTGTGTGTGTGTGTGTGTGTGTAAGGGGAGAGGATAGGACAAAGAAGAGGAAGGACAGATCGCGCGCGGTCCGTGGCCCGTTTGGTAGGGTACTGTTCCGGCATTCGCCTGGTGTTGATCGGAGAAACCACGAAAAACTACCGATCAGAGCAGCCTGTCGCTAGAATTCTCCTCCAGGCAGCGACTGAATTCGACCTAGCTGAAAAGCTAGTGTCGAAAATCCTGCCGCCATCAGGACTCGTGTATTTGTTCAGAATCACCAGTGTTTTCAAAACCAATTTCTCATGATATAAATAAAATTTCCAGTTTTTTTTAGGATTGCTCGCAATAAAGTCATTCACCACTGCCACTGTTGTCGAACTGTAGGGTAAGCGTAGATATCCTTAATTTTGTAATACGCGTTTTAAAAAAGAATACAGTAAACCGAAGGAAATAGCTTATTTATCGCTTGTTCGTCCGATAATGGAATATGAAGCAATTTGTTGGGATCCGCACAAAATTATGGAGTGTAAGAATTTGGAAAGAATTCAGCATAGAGCAGCTAAATTAACTTTCAGGGTCAAGAAAACGACACGGTGGAATTCACTCGAAAACAGGGAACATTGTAAGACTTTGCGCTTTGTATAAAGCTTATAGCAGTCATCCAGCTTGGAAATAAATTAAACGGCGGCTAAATACATCAGTAGAGGGGATTACAAGCACAAAATAAATTTAAGACTGCAGAGAACGGATGTAGCGAAATTCTCTTTCACAAATCGAACTATAAGGGACTGGAATAGATTACCTGCAAAAACCTTTGAACCCTTTCCTCGAAGCGTTCAACAGTTTAGGAAATTAATTTAGGGTATTTCTAAGTTTATGAGGTAGTTAACTAAGAATATTAAGTTATACAGTGAAGTGAGGAGTCGTGCAGTGTAGGGCAGAGAAATAATGACGGAAATGTTTTTAGTATTATTGTTAAGTGAAATGAAGTGAAGTGAAGGATAGTTGTGTGGTCTTTATTGTCTAAACACTCAGTGCGGCTTTATATGATAGACATTTCTTTTCTTTTTCATATAATTTAATGTTTTAATATTCAGCAGTTTTTATATTATTATTACTGTTATTGTTATTATTATCATTTTAGCATTATTATTACCATTATTATATTATTTGCATGACAGTTATTATCTTATTTATGTAATTAACTGCCACCGGGTAACACCCAATTGCAGTTTAAATAAATTTTCTTCATCTTTAACCCCAGACAGCACGAATTGCACACTCTTTGCTATTCAAAAACTTTCTCCAGAGTTATTGCCTCTTTTGATTGTTTTACTTAATTTTTTTACTACTAACTACTTAAACGTTTTTTTAACCTTGACTACATAAAACATTGATTAGAAAATTAAGATGACAGTCAAAGTTAAGGCAGAATATCCATTAATCTAATATTGACGTGTTATATATCACATTAGAGTCAGGACATTTTGCTTCAATATATTTCCTCATATTTAAAACATCGATGTATAAAACAATGTTTTCATCGGCATTGAAATAATTTTGTAAATGTGTCTAAGTTTCGATGTATCGATGTTTTTTTTCAAATTTGCCATCACTAGCACTAATGACGTTAACCTTCAGTTCGGGTTTTATGTCGCTGAGCAGTCACGGGATTTAATATTTGCTAGTGTTACATACAAAATATTAGTGTTCCAAACAAATATTTGCTAGTGTCAAAACAAAAGTGATATGAGTGTTATACAGTTCGTGTTTCTAACGTTTCGGAGTTGTATTTTGAGTAAAGTATGTGGTTAATTTATCAGTGCTTGGTATCGTTGTCATTTTACGCACCACATATATAATTATGCATGAGCTTACTTTTGAGTTTCGAAGTTGCTGTGTTGCAGGTTGCAAAATTAATTATTGCTGTGGTAGCGAGTGTAATATGTTTGATTTTCCAAACGATATCAAATAAAAAAACCGTGAGCATCTGTGATTCATTAGAGTGATTATATTTAGACAGAATTCAGCCCATGTGCATAAACATTTTAAAAATCCGCATGCTATCACTGTAGATTGCGTGAAACGAAATGATGGATCTTTGGTAGTTGAGACCAGGACTTTGCTTGTCTTATTGACTGAGGCGTCCAGTGAGAGAAGGAGCTAACCCACAAAATAAAACACTTGACACAACACTTTTTGACATATTCTATATCGTCTTTTCATCTTCTGTGTAGTCCATAAATTTCATAAATGTATCATAATCCATTACGATGTTATGTCGATATTTTGAAATAGGTGACACGCCCATTTCCTACAATTTCCATGAGAGAGAGAGAGAGAGAGAGAGAGAGAGAGAGAGAGAGAGAGAGAGAGAGAGAGAGGAGAGAGGGAGAGAGAGAGGAGAGAGAGAGGAGAGAGAGAGAGAGAGAGAGAGAGAGAGAGAGAGAGAGAGAAAGAAAGAAGCCATAATAACGTGTGCCATCAATACCAACACTAGCACCAGAACATCGCATGCCTTTGTTACATCTCGTATTAAATCTACCAGAAGAACTAAATAACTAATATTCTAAGTAAAGCCCTCAGAATATAAATATAGAAGTATTGGACATTTGATGTTCAATAACAATTTTACATAACAGTTTCACGGGCTTCCAGCATCCCATGTTTTGCAAGAGTACCGATCGGTAACCCAATGAAGAATGAAGGCTACTCTTTAGGAAACAAGAATCCTCGTCACTGGATGGGGTGGCTCAGGATAACAACTATTCTCTCTACAGTGTCTCTGAAAGGAAGGTTCTAAGGTCGTCGACATACATAGAGAAACATGTGTCAAGTCGTTGGGTCAGACAAAATCTCCGAAAAATAAATACAATTTCACGTTTTATGTGTGTGTGTGATTACAAGATAATCGGAAGGTGAAGGCGCGATCCTGGATTCAGATTCGGATTCAGCGCATCGCCATACATAGCGAGTGTTAAGTCTTTAGATCTGACAACAACCCCGGAAGATAAAGGTGGTATAAAAAAATACAATTTCACAGTGGTTTATCGCAATTTTTAAAAAAATTGGAGACTGGTGGCGCAATTTTGGCTACAGATTTGGATTCAGCACGTCTAGATACATTGAGAAACACGTGTCAAGTCTTTGTGTCTCGTGTGTGTTTGTGTGTGTTTGTGTGTGTTGTGTGTGTTTGTTGTGTGTTTGTGTGTGTGTTTGTGTGTGTGTTTGTTTGTGTGTGTGTTTGTGTGTGTTTTGTGTGTGGTTTGTGTGTGTTGGTGTTTGTTTGTGTGTTTGTTTGTGTGTGTGTTTTGTGTGTGTGGTTGTGTGTGTGGTTGCGTGTTTGTTTGTGTGTTTGTTTGTGTGTGTGTGTGTGTGTGTGTGGTGCGTGCGAGTGCGTGCGTGCGTGCTCGCGCGCATGTGTAATCAGTCGCTATGTTGATGAAAAGAACTTACATTTAGGTCTGTGTATCAACTATAAAATACTTTTAATATTGCAAAGTCATATTTTTCCAACTAAACAAATTTGTAATTTTGCAGATAAGGTAAAAATATCTCACTTCTTATACAAATAATTGATAAAACAAACCAAACGCAAAACTCATTTTATCTCAGTTCCTTACCCTTGTAGATTAGCTTCCTCTCTCATTAGACGCCTCGACTGATGATACATACCCAACATTTTTTTCTAGATCAGACTTCCAATTAACAAACATAATTCCGCTTGAACGAAAACCTCATAATGAATGAAGGTTTCGTAGGAGACATATAGAAAAGTCACGTTCACAACATGGTGTGAAAAAATTACTATTCCTACTTTTGAGGATTTATTTGTTCAATTCACTATAGAACAGTTAGGAAATGTTTTCCAGAACTGTAGAAAATATAGTGTTTTTATGTAAACTCAGCTGAAATGTGTCAAATAATTTCATTCTGCTTTAAAATGTTCACAGATCTTTCAACACAGGTTTTTCACTATAATAACATTGTTTCTATTGAAACTTTTCATTAAGTTATGAATACTCAAATCCTATCTTTGTATTTGTGAGATACACATCGACTTCTTTCTTTAACTGTGACCGCCGGTATAGGAAACATTCTCTCCACCTATCTTGCAATTAACCAAACTTAAGTGCTAAAGTTTAGTTAACTTTAATATTAAAACATTTTCCGTTAAAATGAGCTCAAAATTTCGTATTTTCAAAAAGGCTCAAACGCAATTTTCTCAAAAATGGCTCCATATTCGTTCTTCAAACTTTTCTAATGAATAGTGCTAATTGCACTGTTTAATATGGCTTAAAGTTTATTTTGGTGTATTCTATTCTTTCAAAAATTACACAAATGTATTTTTTTAATATCTCTTATCCCGTTAACATGCACATTTCCATCTATTTGTGTTTATTATTGCATTTGTGAGCGGAAGTGCTTTAAATGACTTTAAATGAAGTTTTTCGAAAACTGAATAGATTTCCGTGAAGAGGAGCTTCAAATTTCACATTTATTGTAATGTTTAATCGCCATTTTGTCAAAAACGGCTTCAAATGTTTCAATGAGAATTTCTATTAAAACGAGATTTTACTCTTCTTGAATATTATTGAAGAAATATTTCGATTCCACTGTTAGGAAACAGAAAAGTAAAGAAAATGTAAAAAAATGTATTAACCCTACTAATTTGTTCTTTAAAATTTATTTTTTTTAACTATTCTCCATTTAGACTATTGTTGTAGAATTTTTTATAGCGTAAAACAAATAGAAATTAAAAAAAATTTTAAAATTTTTTTTTTAAATGTAAAAAAGTGTACTTCTAGTTATTTATAACATGTAATACTAATGTATAACACAAAAATACTAATGTAAAAATTGGAAATAATATGGAATTTTTATCATGTATCTCGCAGATACGTGGATAGCAAAACGCAAGTTTTTTGTGGATAGTTATAGAGTGTTAATAAGCAATCTGAAATAAAAGAAATGGAAAATGTTTGATTCTTTGATAGACATTTAATTTAAATGGAATTCCTAATACGAGAGAAAGTAATCCTTATTCAATCAAACAAATGTCTCCGAATGTTGAACTTATTTCTAGTTCTTTCTAGAACTTATTTCTCATCGTTCCCCGAGATAAAAAATATTTAACAGTTAAAATACAGCCAAATTTGCAGGATATTATAAACACCTTAGAGATCAACAGATTTCAACTCTGAGAGGTCCAACTAGTTCCCTCCAATAACGTGCGATATCAAATCAGTCACAATAAAACTTTTTTTCAACGGTTCTGCCATCTTAAGAAACATTAACACAAGTTTTGTGGCTGCTTAAGTTCTGACAGCAAACTAAAAAGTATGAAAGTCGTCTATCATGAACAAAGTTCTTCGTTGCGGTTCCGACTCCAACGATTACTCAGGATTCCAGGTGCAATGCCTATATTTCTAGCCTGCTTAGGCTGTTGCATATAAATATTGAGTAGGTTATTTTGGGAAACAAGATACCTCATTTGGAAATTTTCGCATAAAAAAGTACAGAAAACACCCCTTTATTGACGTTAAAACCTGATTTATTTCCAATATTTATACCCATCTTTATTTCAGAAAATAAAGTTGTAATATTTCGTCAAAACTGGTATTCCCAAGAAGATGACAACCAATCTCAGATAGGAATGGGACAGGTTTGTGTCAGATAAGAGAGATGCAATTTACAGTGTTCTGACAATGGCTTTTTATTCGTGAAACTTAATGACAATAATACTAGTTTATCTGTTTTGAGCCAGGTTCACAAAAAAAGACTTACCCACACGTTGAAATGAGGTTTGCGATGCTGTACCGTGCGTATAAAAAACTAATTATATCTCCTTCCGATAATTAGACTACGAAAACAGCTTTCAAATAGTCTAAACTAGTGAGTCAATACAACAGCATAAACTGTCTCATAGTATTTTGTGATTTCGCATATTATTTGTCACTCTATATTATGCAAAAGCTCCCCATATTTTGAAAAATGTACATGCCTTCATTTGAATATATAATTTTAAAGAATAGACTTCATTAATGCAAAAGTCTGTAACATCAATATTGTAGTTGTAGAATTTTCATATAGAATAAAAAATTCAGTGTGTTTAACGAAAATGGGTCCTGTGGTATTTGTATAAGAATACTTCGCTCCATCCGAGAAAAACATTTAATTCAAAACTTTTTTGAGAAACAATGGTTAATATGTTATTCAGGCTTAATGTAAAAAATAAAAACAGTCCTTTGAAATTCGCAGGGCCTGGAGTTTGGTCATATCGACTGGGAATTTCAAGTTTGGAGGAAATCGTATGAACGGATTTGGCGTTAGTATAGTCGGAAGACGGACAAATGGATGGACACAATTTTTCGGTATGAAGTATTCACAAAATACCGATTCTGATTACTCCATGTGTAAGATGAAGTAATTTACATCTTGGAGCAAGAATTATCCACGTTTTCGCTATCAGGGATGCACAACGAGAGTGTTACTGTTGAAAATTCGCCACTTTATGCTGTAACGTTATAATACTTTCTCTTTACTACGCAAGCAATTAGTAGGCGAGAAAGTAAATATAGTAAATGGGATTATTAATAATGAACTAGAAATTTAAAACCTTAACATTTAGTTCCGGTAATATCGTAAAGTAAAGAAAAGTGTTTGTAACTAATTTCGACTATATATTAACAATATTTACATTAGTTATTTTTATACAGTAATTAACATACATAATACAAAACATTATGTGATAAATATCTCGGTTTCGATTGAAATTTTACGACAAAAATTTATAATCGACTTTCTCAGGTTACTAGTATCTGATCCCCGGTTCAAGATTTTGTTTTGGTGAAGTGCATCATTTCTGCAATATTTCTTTTTTTGTAGTGTTTTTGTTGAACAGACAGCCTACTACAATATTTCACAAAGGGATGAACCAGCGAAATTTCATTTTAAATTTCGAGGCCACGTCAAAAACCACATGTCTAATTTTTGTCAGCCTGGGAAAAAAACATAATTTTAGTACATGAGATCTGTCTTATTTTTTATACATACTTCTGGCTGCTGTCCACATATACTGAACACGGTTGTTCAGCATTTCTATCATAATGTTTATTTTTCGGAGACATTTTAATGCCTTTGGTTTGGGTTTATGAAATGAGGGTTTGCACTATCTTCTCCCGACCTCTTCAATTTTCGTGTATCGATTTGTTCGTTTCGTCCAGCCCGCCACAGCTTCCCCCGGACCGGCGGCGCCCGCTCCCGCGCTCTAGCGGCGCCGCGAGCAACTACCACCGCCGCGGGCTCCGCGCTCAGCTGTCTGGCCGGCCGCCGGTCGAAGTCACACCGCCCGCCCGGCAGTTGCATCGGCTATGGCTCCTCTGACACAGCCCTTGGCGCTACTCCGAGCACGCACTTGAACCGTCATCCACCAGCACGCACACGGCTGCGTGATGTCTTCCCACACGCTCGTGCTGTTCACAACACTGCTGGCGGCCGCCGCGGCGGTGTTCACAACCCCGGAAACGCCGCTCGCCGGAAAAGGGTGAGTTTTGTTTCGCGAGATGAATTGACGTTAACCTAAAACTGGTGGTCTGTTTGTTATTGATAGAAGGGTTCTGTTTAGCGGGGCTAAATATATCGTCGATACATCTGTTGTCTTTCGTGCCTGACTGGCAGGCGTGTAGTGGATGTGTGTATGCAGTTTTTCACGTGTGTTTCACGCATCCCTGCGAGAAGCAAGATTCGTCTGGGGTGTGTTTAAGGGCGAGGTTTAATGTTTAATGTTCTTTGCTGTCCTTTGTATGAAGTGTTGCCTTATCACCCACTAGCTAACATACAATATATTTTTCAGATCAGGAAAAAAAAAACTTCAATTAATTCCAGTTAAGCACGTAGTAATAATTCTTTACGAACTTTATCTTGTTTTAAAAAATATAGGTCTCTGTATTGTTTTAACACATATCTTATTTAATTAATATGAATTCTGTTTGACACAACTATATGGACAGATGAGCTTATGGTTAAAAATCTTCTAAAGCTTACGTTTTCAGTGACAATTATACGGAAATAAGGCGACACGTTGAATCCTTGGAATTACTGACGAGGTATCTTTTTAAGAATTATTTTTTTCTTTAATTACCATAAAACAATACTCTTTGATTACTACTGGTGAAGGAGTTTGCGAAGCCAAGTATTGTATGTATATGTACATGTATATGTTTTACGTTTGTATATATGTGTATATTCAAGGTGCATCTGTTTTGCCTCGCGCGTGGTTGACAGATGTCTGCAACGCGGACAGACTGTCTGTTTTGGTTCAGGTTTTCGTGCGAGGCGTTTAAGAGCTACTGTTTAATGTGATTCGTCGAAAGGTGTGTAAATGAAGATGTCAAGAGTTTTGGTTGGTTCTCGTGTGCCGTCTTGACTTTCCACTCGCTGGCTATCACGAAATCGATTTTCCAGTTAAATGCTTTGCAAAGACCAAATCAAGGGGATTCGAGATAAGCCGATTTAGCAGATACCTCCGTTAAGAATTGGTTTCGTTTAAAGACTATACATATTAGTATTTTTTAAAGCACGTGTTATTTGATCGATAATCTTATTTTACGCCCTGTTCTTGAAATTCTTTTGGCGCATTGAGTTTGTTTCACGTTTGTTAAATTTTTTCCGAAAATTGGGCGGTAATGTTGAGTTCCTATAACTCCTTATTGACATTTGCTAACTATAAACAATTTTTACTGTACTTCGTGAAGAAAAAGGAAGGGTAATATTACTAAAGAGTGTTTATATATTATAGTTTCTTTTTTTCTATATCTATACAGTTAAAACTGCGTATGACATGCTATGGAGAGAAGTAAATTCTGTGCACATTTTCAAAATTCTGTGATCCCTACACTGAATCATATACTACATAAATTTTGAAAATTACAAAAAACTCTCATGTAATAAAATGTATTTTCAAGGATAAACAAGCAATAATTTTGGGCTCTTATCCATGATGTCCTTCGTCAAGGAATAATACTTCCTGCCGCAGAACATGGAAACGATAATTTGAATAACTATATTTGCCAATGAATTCTAGAAGACGTGCACAGATAAAGCAAAACAAGCGGCCATTCAGCATTTGCTCAATGGATCAGGGAAACTGGACGAAAAACCTGATCGAGATGGGGGTCATTGACCCGGAGGCTGCATGCAATACAATACTTGTTACAGGTTGTTTATACACATTTATACAGTCCAAATGGTAAATAATTCATCATGTATCATTGTTAAAATTAATGTTATTTTTCTTGTGATGCTCAGTATAGTCTCTAATTGTATAGAAACAGTTATGCAGCAGAAACGATTTCACTTTGGATTTAAACTTTTCTATGAATTTAATCGTTTAACTTCATCTGGCAAAGTGTTTTAAAATAATGTACATGTATTGTATGTGAATTTTTTGTAATGAGCTCTTGATTCTGTCTCCTGATGAATATGATTTCTACGTCTAGTGTTATAGTAATAGACTTCGGCAATTTCTGAAAATATGTTCTCCTCTTAAGCAAGTCATTTTTGACAAAAACCAATGATTCGTAAATCAAGAGACAAGGTAATAGTAAAATTCCTAGATTAATGAAGAGAGGCTTACAAGAATCACATGGGTGGGATTTGGTTATTATTCGTACAATTGGTTTTTGTAATCTAGAAGCCTGGGAGCTATAAGATGTATTTACCCAGAATATTATGCCATATCTCAGGCGGGAATGAACATTCGCGAAGTATAAACAACGAGCAGTATGAAGGCTGACTGAATTTGAAAGAATTCTGAGCACGTAGCATAATGAATTTAAATTTGTGTTCAATTCATTTAAATGGACGTTTCATTTAAGGTTTGGCTGAATTGAGAGACCTCCAAATTTTGTTGCCTTAACATCAGTCAATTGTACACCGTTCATTTACAATGGAGCACAGAATTGTTTATTTGAAATGGAAAAGTGCATTAAAACCGTTTTCTTTTCGTTCACTATTAATTTATTTCGGAACCAATTTGAAACATCTGATATTGTACTATTTACGGTTTCTTTATTGCAAAGGATGTTCGTATCATCCGCAAAGAGAACCGTTCTTCCGTTTCGAATCGTCGAGGGCATATCGTTTACGTAAAGTAGGAAGAGAGTAGGGCCTAGAATCGATGAATCGATGATGCGATCCTTGAGAAACTCCACGTGCAATGGGCAAAGAGTCGGAAAGGTCTCTACGTAATGTTCCATCATTCCAGTACGGTATTTCCACCCTCTGAGATCGTTGTTTAAGGTACGAACATAACCAATCTAGAGCAATACCACGGATTCCATATGAAGGTAATTTTGAAAGTAAAAGTCATGATCAATGACGTCAAAAGCTTTTGAGAGATCTAAAAATAATCCAATAAGTGCCTCGTTTTGATCCAATGATAAAGCGACATCTTTAAGAAAAGAAAATATGGCTGTTTCCGTTATTTTGATTTTCTAAATCCATGTTGGCAATCTGAAAGCGCGTCGTGTTTACTGAGAAAGGTTTCCATTCGTACGTATAAAAGTCTCTAATTTTTTTGAAAAAAAACGTATAGAAGAGAAATGGGCCGATAATTTCAAATTTCATTTTTGTTGCCTTTTTTGAAGAGCGGCTTAATTTTAGCTGTTTTGAAAATACCTGGAAACGTTACAGTGCATCCGGAAATTCATCTAATCCAGACGAATATTTATTTTTTAGTTTACCGATTATTTTGAGAATTTCATAGGAAGAAGTTTCGGAAACGAACATCGTGTCTAAAATTTTGGGTGAACTGTCTGTTTTTGAATTTTGTGGCTGACAACTCTTAGTGAGATCGGCAGCAATTCTCGAAAAGTATTGGTTATAGAGATTAGCCACTGTTTCCGGATCGTTCACATTTATATCGTGATATTTTAAAACAACATTCTCTACAAGTTTCTAGTTGATTTGGTCGTATTTTTTATTATATTCCACATTGCTTTCGTTTTGTTATTTCAGTTCAAAATATCCTGATCGTTTTTCATGATTTTAGCCTGCCTTATGACTTTTCTTAACAATGATTTGTATTTTTTAAAGTAGATGAAATCTTGAGATACGACGTTTAGAAATGAAAGAAAGAATTCGCTTGTTTTTACTAGATTTCCTAATCCCTTGTGTTATCCAAGAATTGCTTTCCCGTGAAGTATTTAATTTTCTTTTTTGAAGAGGAAAGCAAGTGGTAAAATTAAATGAGAGTTCAAAAAAGGGAATTATATTTGTGGCTTGTATCAACAGTATTATAAACTGCTTCCCATGACTCCTGCATCAAGTAATCAATGAATAATTTTATTTTACTTTTAGTAAACAATCTAGTAGGTATTGTGTCATTGGCCTTGATAATTCTGGGTAGAAAAGAAAAAATTGTAAACAAATATTAAAACTAATTTTGTTGCTGGAGCAATCGATGAATATCACAATGATTTAATTAACCTCTTTTGGTCAACATTCTCATCAAAACAGCGAAAGCCGTGTTTTTTGAACATGCTTGTAATTTTCAGATATTTCCGTTTTTTACGTAGCTCTGCAATAGGCAACATAAT
The DNA here is from genome assembly GCA_964035755.1 of Teleogryllus oceanicus. Classification (NCBI taxonomy): domain Eukaryota; kingdom Metazoa; phylum Arthropoda; class Insecta; order Orthoptera; family Gryllidae; genus Teleogryllus; species Teleogryllus oceanicus. Next base: position 60,184,874 of record CAXIVR010000013.1, read on the forward strand.
ATAAGCCACACAAACGTAAAATGAGATTTAATTTACTAGGGGGTAATTCTAATCAGTATTATTAATATTATATCTATTATTGTTAAGTATTGTTGTCATATGCAAGTAGCATTTTAATCATTATAATAGTTAATATTGAAGAACCACAATTTTGCAGTTCAACCACAATCTTGTTTGACAATCACACGGAAATTTACCACTGTTCTTGACAGGAGAACCCGCGATGCCAGGCTAAATATATCGTGGAGGGAACTCCGACTCTTTGTGTGTGGGTGTGTGCAGCTGTCCGCGGTTTAGAGTGACTGTGTGTTTGTATGCGTGTTTTCAGGTGTGGGGGTCACCGGTCATAGAACTGAGGGTGAGATATTTGTTTAGTGCGTTCTTAATGGTGATATTATGGGTTTTCATGGCTAACAGAAGTCATCTGGACCCATACCACGCTTATTGATACTCTCTCTATTTAAAACTATCATTTACCTTCCTGTGCTTAACTATATAGATTTTTTTCTGTAGTAAAAATAATAGTATATTATAAACGATGATATAACTATTGGTATTAATACACGAGTGTAAAGTATGTTACGACCCAAATGAAGAAACGGCGAATAAAATTTAATCGAGTTTCTTACAGTACTTTGATTGAGATTAACGAAAACGAATACAGGTTGAATATAGTTATAATTTTTTCCTTTTGCTGGTAAGTGTGAATTTCATATCAGGTTCACTCCCATTCGACATTTCTGATGCGGAAAACTGAGAGACCACATGTCAGAAAATTTCAAAAGTGTATTATTTTTGCGACATTGTAAACAATTAAATTCCTAACAATCTTCTGTACAAAACCTTCAAAATACACGAAAATGTGGCGAATTTATAGTGGTCTGAATGTATATAATCAGGAAAAGGAGTTTTAAGAAAAACACGTTTAAACTTTCGTAATTTAAAAAATCACAATAATTTAAAAAAATTATATATTTAAAAAATGAAATTAGCTTACAAATATTTTTTTGGGTATTCTCTACAAAACTAAATATAATGAAAAAAGAAATAAGACAGTTTGGTTTCATGGGTCTCGCGCAAAACTTTGGTTTCCGAGAAATGGTCCGTTTTAGTTTTCCGTGTCACATTTAAGTATTTTTTGGTATTCAGAGTTCTTTGACATTATTCAATATTAAATAAAAAACCGTTCTTACGTTCGGACGGTATTGTAAGTTTTTGCTCAACTCGTCATCGTTTCGGGCTAGATTTGAATATTCATCTGAGCATCTGAAACAAAGCAATTTGTACTACGTTCTGTGGTGTTCAGCATTCAATTATTTGAGGGGAAATGGATGGTAGGTAACCAACAGTTCTGACATTGTTGAGAAACGAAGTGTGTTTTGTGTTAGTTGTTATTAATGAATTTAATTGTTTGTAACTACTATTTTGAGTTGTTGATAAACACGAATTCTGTCTGTTTCGTTACGGCTGCCTCATGAACTTCGTTGCACAATGTGAACTCGTAAATTATATGAACCGAATTTTGAACCTCCGCGAACTCTAACAATACGATTGTAATATCGGAAAACGATACGCCAATCACATGATTGATACTCTGTACGGTACACATCACGTGATCAGAGTAATTAGAATTTGTTACGAACTGTGCCGGAAGAGTACTAGAAACTGTATTCCCATGCAACATTTTGTTAGTTAGCATCTCGGACAAGGGGGCATCAAGTGAATATGTTATTGTGAAATTTTAGCATCTGCAATACACTGTCTTGTTCTAGTTCTGCTTTTTTCCATTAAAGTAGTCTTCATAAAAGGTTCTGCAAAACATTTGCACACTTGGAACGATAAAGGTATCGTCGTTGACTCCAACGTACATGCTATTCTTTAACGATACGGCCTGCAAAAACTCCAATTGTTATTCTCAAAACACCCTATAAAACCACTTCATATTTTTATTCCATGAATTTTCGATGATCCTTTGCATGCGGGTAAAGCTATGTGACACATTTAGAAAATCATAACTTTTAGTTAAGAAAAGATGTCAGAAAAATTGACCATTTTTACTAGTAAGCATTTCATATTGATAGTGCATATGTGTATTCGGTGTAGAGCGTACAACAGAACATCTTTGGGTGGAAGTAAATGGCTCCCCTTTAGATAAAACCCTGCAAAATCACACATGTTTTAAGTATCAGTTTACTTATGTATCGATGATACATCATTCACCACTTTCTACTAATATTAAGAGTTCTCTTTGAAAGGAAAACCTAATTAAAGTGGTAAGAAAATTCATATCCTCCTGTTTATCTCAGCAGGCCATTTGGTACCATGCTGCCTTCTTAACTTAAAAAACAAAACACTAAAGAAAGACTCAACGTAAAATGTGCCATTCTGTGTCTACTTTGGGGGAACGATGAAGAGGGGGTCTGAAGTTATTTCCGGAAAGCTGTGGTGTGGAGTGTAAACTGTTACTTGCTGGCGAAGGCCCTTCACTCTAAATGGCTCCAGCTCCCTCAAAGTTCAGGCTACCATCAGGGAAGGTTGCTTTTCGTTCCCCTAAGGTTCAAGCTGAGATCTCCGTCATTCGTTACAACTGATGAATAGATGTTAGTCGGTTCAGTAGATCAGCAACCAGCAAAATGTAGCCTCACTATGCGCACGTTTTGTTGAACTTTCCTTTTGCTTGTAGTGGTAGTAGAGTGAGTTTCTATTTTGTTAACAATACAGAGAAATCAAATCTGTTTGTTCCTTTACCGTTAAAAATAAGTTTTCTATAATTTGGCAACGAAAATATCTAGCTTTTGAAATGTTAATCCCTCGCTTTTTTAAATTTGTTGTTGTTGTTTTTTATTATTATTATTATTATTATTATTATTATTATTATTATTATTATTATTATTAATTTTTTAAACCTTATTTCATCTTTTAACTACTTGGATGTTGAAACTCAAGTAATCGTGCGCAGATTTTCTCCCCCATACGTCCAATACAGTTTTTTGACTGTTTTTGACTACATAAATAAATAAAAAATAAATAAAATGGAATGGTGATGTTGTAGAGAAGATGTAGATGTAACGTTACGGAATACCTGCGTCTATATTTTCTAACGTGCAATCGGTTGCGTGGGCTCAGCATCAACTCAGTCGTTGCTGCAGCTCCCAGTGTTCGTGTCTCGATTGATTGATTGATTGATTGATTGATTGATTGATTGATTGATTGATGTTAGTGCTTTCTGGCGCATGAACTACTGTGGTCATTAGTACCGCAAAGGTAGGGGTTATTTTTCATCGGGAGATGGCGGTGATCTTCCCCCGCTGGATGGCGAGATCCGGCGCCGACCTACCGCCGGCTAGAGGGGTTTCCCCTTAACCAGGACTCTCCCACCAGCGGGGCACCGCCCCAGCCGGGAGAAGCTCTAAGCTCCCAACCGGTCTCCCGGAATATGTGGTAGTGTAGTGTATGTTAGTGTAAGTGTGTGTGTGAGGAGAGACGATAGGACAAGGAAGAGGAAGGACAGATCGCGCGCGGTCCGTGGCCTGTTTGGTAGGGTACTGCTCCGGCATTCGTGTGGTGTTGATCGGAGAAACCACGGAAAACTACCGATCAGAGCAGCCGGCCGCTAGAATTCTCTTCCAGACAGTAACTGAATGCGACCTACTGACAAGCTTGGATCGAAAAATCCTGCCGCCGTCGGGTCTCGAACCTAGGACTACCTAAGGGGCACTGCAGTGGCATCAGTTGATGCTCTGAGCGACCGCTCCCGGTCGCGGATTTTCCACTCTAACTACATATATAAGTTGAACTTAATCCCCGGAGGAGAATTCCAGCGGTAAGCTGCTCTGATTGGTAGTTTACTCTGAGGAGTACCTTAACAAAGAGGCTTTAGATCGCGCGCGATCTTTCTTTTTCATCCTAGTTCCCTCTTTCCCCTTAAACTTTTACTTTCACTTTTAAAATTCCCGAACAAGATCCAATGATTTTTTAATATTCGAATTTGGTATAAATTTCTCAAAAATTATAGATGGTGTATATACTCTTTTAAACTATAAAATATTTACTTTTCATTTTTCAAAAATCCAAAAAAGTACTTTAAAAAAATCGTTCGGTAATGGAGGGTGGCATTTGACGTTGGGCACGTGTTTATTTTTTTTATTTTGATTTAATTTTAGTTATTATTATTTTATTATTATTTCATTAATATTCCATTTTCCCACAAATTATTGGCCTTAAGCAGCTACCACACAGATGCAACATGCTTAACAGATGTTGTCTTCATCCTTTAGATTCTATAATTAATATATTTCAATTTTTTATTATTATTATTATTATTAATTGGTTTATTTAAGGTCGCTTCAACATCTAAGGTCATTAGCGACCACTATTGCTGTTAACGGTATGGTAACTATGTGGATGAAACGATATGGTGATTGATGATAAGGGGTGAAAGGACGAACACAAATACAACCATGCCCGAGGCGGGACTCGAACCCGCGACCCTTCGGTCCGAGATCACTACGACACTACTGCCTTAGCTATCTCGGCCACCGGGCCGGCTATTATTATTTTTATTAAAAATTGTTTTACTTTTTTCCTCGGGGTATTTTTTTGGTCTCGGCTATCTACTTTCTTTGATACAAAATTGGATGCAAATGCTCGCATTTGTGTGTAAGCGTGATATAGCATCACCTCGCCAATCGTCGGAGACACAGGGCGTTATGCAATACCGGTACGATACAGCCTGCGAATAAGTTGCTTAAACCATTTAATACTGGTATACGTGTCTTTGGGTTCGAAATGGTAAAGGAAACTTTTTATTGGTAAACTTCCTCTTAGCCGGCCAACCAGCATCGAGACCCGATAGCGATGTAGCCGGTTTTGTCGTGGTTTCCTTAATAGTATTAAACTACAAGGAGCCTAAACTTTCACATCAAATGGAAACCACGCCAACAACATATACAAAAACAAATCATATCAACACCTTGTATTTTAAAATTAGACTTGCCAGTTTTAGGAGTTAAGCAATTTTGGCTATTGCTGAAGTATAAGGCTTCCTCGCAAACTCGTGTAAATTCATTTCGCAATATGCAGATATCCACCATCAGTGCCCGAGCTAGATAATTTTGGGCCCGAGGCAATGCTGAAATGTAGCCCCCTCCCCAGAAAAATTAAAAATGTGAAAGTTGTATCAGGAAAGTTATTTTATTTCAACAAATAACAAAAGTTACCACGTTTAAAAAAAGTTTTGGGAATATATTTTCAATTATAGTTCTAAATAAAAGTATTTACTAATCAAATTATACAATTTTCACTGTGAGTTTAAGACCTAAAATTTTGTGTTTAGTAAGTGTTGATAAGGTCACTCGTTAATAATGAAATAATAAATATGAATTTCAGCAGAACCCATTTTAATGTTAGTCATTTTATTAACTACATTAATTAAATTTTTGTCGATACCTAAATATCACACAACTGTCCCGCGACTTAAAAAATTAAGATAATGATTTTCTCGAGTTCTAATATCTTTGTGAATGACCTGGGCTGTCCGGGTGACGCCGCGTCGAAGGGTGGGGTGCCGACGTCTCGACCGACATATCGCGGTCCTCTTCAGGGCTGTACGGCAGTACGGCAGTACAGCCCTGAAGAGGACCGCGATATGTCGGTCGAAACGTCGGCACCTCGCGCGCTCAGACAGCCAGATCATGACTGGCCGCGGAAGTCTACGATGTTTGTGAATGTTTTACTAATTTTTTTATCAGTCCCATTATCGGGGCCTTCGACTTGCCGGGCCCCGGGCGATCGCCCTATCTGCCCGTGCCTAGCGCCGACGCTGTCCGCTATATATTACGTATTTCTTGATTTGAAACCTGTCAAGAGTTCGGAAATTAAAAGCATTGTTGCCGCGGCTACACGGTTGGGAAATGTTTCTTTTCTTTTGCTGATGACTGTACCGCTGGTCTTGAGGTTTAACAGTCATCGTTGTAATGATACCCTATAACTTATGTGATATTGTAAAAATTCTACTGAATCTACGGAAATGTTTCTTTTCTTTTGCTGACGACTGTACCGCCGGTCCTGAGGCTTAATAGTCGTCGTTGTTACGATACGCCTCTAACTTCTGTGATATGATTATAAAAAATCTACGGAACCCAAAGTTCCCGCAACCGCGTAAGAACTAGGGAACGGATTTCCATGTAATTTCATGCTTTTACAGGAACTAGATACCTGCATTCAATTATATTTTTTAGAGTTAATGCATTATGAATTAATTAGAACAATTTTTATTTTACATATTTTTACATATTTTGGTATATTTCTTACGTATTTCGCTGCATTTTAATATCCTTACACGTCAGTGTGTGGAACTGGAACATTCCAGATGCGCGTTTGCAATATTTGTTATGGAATCATCTTTCTTACAAATCAAATGTAATGCTTTTATTACCCCCATATATATGCCATGATTTGTCAAACTTACTTCCTACCTCCGATTACTGCGTACGCGCATGTCAAGGATGAGAGGTGTTTTATGAACGAAAGTAATTTCAACCACATGCTTGCTCATGTTTCAAATAGAAAATTTGTTACTCGATCCACAACTAACAAATATTTTTACAGAAAGTTGTAGCGTTGATCAATTTGGCGGGTGGGGTATATACAATTTACCCCCCCCCAATCGGGATCTATTACTTGCTACACGGTACTACCATTCACTTGTACATCGGCTTCTCTTAAACATTGTATTATAACGTATTTATACCTGGTTGTGAAAAACCACGCTAGTCGACGATAGGTCGTCGCGGGATCTCGCCATCCAGTGGAGGAAAATCACCGCCACCTCCCGATGAAAAACATGCACTACACTTATGGGACTAATGACCTCAATAGTCGACGGCGCTCCGAATCACTAATCAGTAATGCATTCACTCGACCTTCCACTGCCGGTACCCGGGTTCGCTCGGGTTCGATCCCAAGCAGTTGCAAGTAGAATGTGTTGTTGGGCTAGGCAGGTTTGCGGCAGGTTTTTTCGGGGTTCTTCCGTTTCCCTTACGCATATGCATTTCACCGGATCGCTTTATCAATCATTCCCTACCCAATCTTGTGATTAATTCGTCATTCCGCGAAAGATGCATGGATCACAGCGGCGTCTAGGCGTTAACCGAGGATCTAGCTGGGAAAGGCCTTAGGTACTTGAGCGGTTTTTTCCCCCTTCATTTATTTAACATAGATGGTGAATACATAGCTTAGTTGAAATAACTCTACATATGTTTGATGGCTTAATACTAACTTAAATTAAAACTTAAAACTAATACAAGGGTTGAGGTTAGCCATGGGGCTCCTCTAGTCGGATCTAGATCAGATATTTTTTTTGAGAAAAATGTGGAATGGAAACTTATTTTGTATTCGGGTTCTATGTGATGGGTTTTTCCGAGTCTGTGAACTGATAATAAAGGGATTTGGGATATGTTTGAGAAGAAGTTGGTGGCTAGATATGTGATGTGATGGTCTATAGTCTCTAGGTCGAATTAGTTATGTAACTGTTTGTTGGTGACATACCAGGGAGCGTTTGAGATAATTCTGAGGAATTGGTTTTGTATTATTTGTAATTTCCTTTGGTTGTTTTTGCTGCATTTAACCAGATTGGGTAGGCGTATATAGCAAGGGTCTTATTATTGTTTTAAATATTAATAATCCTGAATTATATGATAATGGGCTGGATCTGTGTATTAATGGCTTTATTGTATTAATTTGATTTTGGCTTGAATAATTTTGGCATCTATATGCTGCTTCCAATTGAGTTTTGTGTCCATGTTCAGTCCTAAGTATTTGATTGGTGTATTATGAGGGAGCCAGTTGATGAGTGTATTGTTTAGCATGAGTGGTCGCGGGGGTGAGTGTGGACGGAGTGTGAAGATCTTGCGGCCGTTTTGGTTGGGTTGAGTTGGATTTTAATGCGGGTTTTACGGGTTAATGATAGATTGCGTCCAGCCTGGTGAACTAAAAAGAGGGGGGAATGGTGAGAGAGTGGGAGAAAGTCCCCCCTCCCCCAACACTATTTAAATTGCTAAAGAGTAGATGGAATGCCAAGTGGGACGAGCGGTATAGCTTCATTGAAACTGGCCTCTAAGGGAAAAAAACAACAAATGTTTCATAGTGTTTTTTGGATTGTGAATAGGCTGTTGCCCCTTTTATATTTTTTCTTTGTCATCTAATGGTGCATAACAATGGCGTAACGTTTGGCCCCGCTAGACCCGTCATGCGGGCGACCCCAGGTAAAAGAGGACATATTTTTAAGCTGAACGTTTTGCGATTGTAGGAATTGCGAGCGTAAGACTTCGCGATTGTCTGTGTAGTAATCATAGATCGATGAGGAAGAATTTTTGAAGGATATAATTCTTATTTAACATTCCGTCACTCGCGCGGCCATTCGTAGCACGAGCACTCGCGCGTTGGACTACGTCCAACGCCCGCATTATTTAGTTATAACATTTATGTTTTTGCACACTAACGAATAAAAATGCATTCTCATATTACAGAAAAAATATAATTTTTATCAATTATACAAAAACACCGTTCTATACACCAGTTGGATTCTATCAAACAGACACTAAGATTTTACTTCAGGGTATGGCGACACTACGCATAATAGAGATAAGAAGTTTATCAACATCCTTCCCAGGTTCCATTCGTGGAATAGAAGCATTGTTTTTGTACGTGGAAGGCTAACATTCCTTTCTTAACAAGAAAAGAAACTGCTGTTTGACTCTATCCAACAGCGGTATAGCTTCATTGAACTGACCTCTAATGGAAAAAAAACAACAAATTTTTCAGAGTGACGGAGTGTTGAGGTACTAACACTATTTGTGTTGGCTAAACATTTTTGTAAAGGAGACACGGATAAAGGTGTTGCGGGTGGGCTCGAACTCATTTCTTCACGCTACTAGTGCATTCGATGCTGTCTTTTGGTGACAGTGGTTCTGTACATCCTATTTTCTACTGAAAGAGTTTTCATCAGTAAAATCTAAGTGCATAGCCTACTTTATGTAAATATATTATATTAAGGCAACTTTGAAAAAGCTTCTTTTTCTCAGAAAAAAAGCCATAACACTTAGTTGTATACGCTACTGCATTTACAACATACTTGTGCACATGTGTAGTACTTTACGTACACATACTATGTATTACATATTACTAAATAGGTAATTAAATCCCACATCCAGCCCAATACTGTATTTTATATGAAATGTAAACTAGTGATGTTACAACACTTTCTCACATTTTTCGTAATTTTTACAATTTTTGATTTTATTACGAGAAAATCACCTCAGACTTTCAGTTTTAGGAAGGCACCAAAAATATTTTAACTGTTGCAGTTTTCGAAAATTTAAAGAATTCGATGTAAATCGAATTTGCGCCATTTTGATCCAAACTGTTAACGTTAATATGTACCTAATATTTCACAAGCAACTGTTCTCCCTTGCTCGCGCACGCGCGTGCGCACGCACACACACACACGCGTGCTCACACGTACACACACGCGCGCGCGCACACGCGCACTCACGCGTGCACACACGCGTGCACACGCGCGCACACACACGCGCACACACACACGCACACGTGCACACACAGAGACATTGCTCAAGTTATTGTAAACCTTAATTTACTCTACACGTTACTACCTAATACATATTTTATTTATCGTGAAAAATCAGCCAAAAATGAACATAACGTGAGGGGCAACTGGTATAATATGCTAACGTTTTCTTGGGCTCAAAAATCTCTACGAAACTCTTTTACTATACATAGTTAAGTGTACCAACAAAATGTAGTTCGAAACATTTTAAAACTGGATATTCTCGGTCACGACTTACAGAAAAGTATTTCCCGAGATAAACAAACTACAGACTATTTTATTGCATTGCTAACAAAAACACAACGCACCCATATCCCTGGTTCTATTTCTATCACCTACAAAAAGGAGAACTCAACATGACCTGCGCATAGTGAAACTACATTGCAATAGTAGAGTAGGGCAAAGGTCGATACTGGTCAGCTAGAAACTCAAATGAGTTCACGGAAGCAATGGTTTCATGAATGCTCCCGTCGGTGTTCAGTGGGAGCCGTTGCTGTGTTTGGACGTGGCCATGTCACGTAGGAAAGACTTCGACAGCGACCTGTTTATTGATGAAGAGGATGCACCGCCTCTGAACGTGAGATTTTAAAGTTTGGTTTCTGCAAAAGACAGCTGGCTACAGAAGAAGGGGTGTATCTATTCTTGGAATGAGTTTTATTATTTATTTTGCAATCAAACGTGAAATATGGGTGTATCTGAGACACATGTGCAAGTTGGAAATGATTCGAATCGCTTTCCGTGATTCCAATTTTGTGTTGAATCGTAAATTACATGCCATTCATTACATTACATGACACGAAGATAATGTTTATTAAAATTGATATATATACCGAATACTACTTATATCCGAAAGGAACTTAATAGATCTGCAAAATAGAATGGAAGAAAATATGAATTCCTGGTATCAACATAGGTAGAAACTCACAAAAACAACATAGGAGACAACATAGGTGTAAGGAGGAGACTCAACTCCAGTGTTGGGAGGCATGGTGGGGATATATACGAAAAACGTCGACAGCTAATCAAACACACTTAGCTTCAACATCATGCGGTGTATGAAGGAATTTATCTCAGCTTTTTTCAACTAACAAAACGATGTGTATACATGTATTTCGCCAACGAACTCTACACTTCAGGTTCTAAAGCATGTGTTGATAGCGTGGACTTAACACATAAGCTTGATGGTCATTGGCTGAAAACGCCTTAAAAGGTTCTGCCATTGATCGCGTCATGTCGCAGAAGCGCAGGGTGGCCGATTAGCTGCCGACCCTTTTCATACATTCTCCCACCGCCGGAGTGAAGTTTCCTTCCTACAGACTTTATGGTCGTAGATAAATATTATTTCAGGCAGTCTGCTTTTTTGATACTTTACGATCGTGAACGTGGCGTAGACGAGTCGCGGGGAGTTGGGTTCGCAGGGGGCGGGGACCGAATCTCCGGGGGATCGATGCGGTCGCCGGAAACTCCGACGCGACTGACCGTTTGGGTCGAGAGAGGAGGACCCGCACTACAGTGGTCCATGGTGAAGGAAGAGCTGAACAAATTCAGTTACATTTATCTGGGTTCTGCTCTAACTGCGAACGTTCAAACCCCTTTTGTTTCCATGTTGTTTTCACGTTGAATAAACGTTACAAATTTCTAGTACGGGTAGGTAAGTCGAAGATGATCACCTTTTCCAATGAGCACGTGGTGAGCAATTTCAAGTAACGAAGTTGTACGCGAGATCTTTTACTCTCGTAGGTAGGCAATCTATCACGCATTGGTATACTGTTGATCATGTTGTCATAGGCGAAGAGGTATACTGATCGGAGGATCGATGCGGTCGCCGGAAACTCCGGCGCGACTGACCGGTTTGGGTCCAGAGAGGAGGAACCCAGACGGCAGTAGCCCATGGTGAAGGAACAGCGGAACGAAATCAGTTACATTTTTCTGAGTTCTGCTCTAACTGTGAACGTACAAAACCCTGTGTATTTCCATATTGCTTGAGAATAAATACAAATTTCTAGTGCGAGTAGGTAAGTCGAAGATGATCACCTTTTGCCAATGAGCACGTGGTGAGCAATTTCAAGTAACGAAGTTGTACGTGAGATTTTTTACTCTCGTAGGTAGGCAATCTATCACGCATTGGTATACTGTTGATCATGTTCTGTCATAGGCGAAGAGGTATACTGAACCTGACAAACGACAATACATGGAGGGTTGCATATATTTCATGGGCATCTGCCACATGTGTATCACTTATATTAAATGTTCAAAATGTTCAATACATAACTACAATCTTCGAACGCCCTACATTCCCTAGGGGTGTGTATCATTTATTTTGAGACACCTGTGAACTGATATATTGGTTCAGAATAAATGTAACGACCTTCTAGGACATGTAAAGGAAGTATGATCACTTTTGTCGATGATTTTTTCGGATATCAAATAAAATGAAGTTCCACAAGGGACATTTCTGACAACACGGTCCTGATTGGCAATTAAAATAAAGTTCGTCAGCTCACAGAACGATTTGACTAATCAGGGATTTCTTACTAATTAAGAACATACATACCGGGAGAGGTGGCTCAGGGTATCAACTGACGTCACTGCACTGCCTCCGACCGGGAGATTCCAGGGTTCCAGTCCCGACGATGGCAGAATTTTCGACACTAGCTAGATAATTAGATCGAGTTCAGTCGCTGTCAGGAGGAAAATTCTAGCGACCGACTGCTTTAATCGGTAGTTTTCCGTCGTTGCTCTGATCGACACCAGGCGAATGCCGGAGCAGAATCCTAACAAACGGGTGTCGGGCCACGCGCGATCTTTCCTTCCCATTCCTTGTCCTATTCTCACCTCTTACTTACAAACATACACACTTAGATGCATTACACCACCACGCATGGTGACCAGATGGTTGGGCACACATTGTGAAACCAGATCAGTCCTCTTGGGAACAAAAAACATGCACTACACTTACCACACTGAGTAGGTTGGAAGTTGATACGCCTGGAATCAAAAGTAATCAGTCAATCATCAAGAATGTGCGTATATAACAAATTTTGTACAAGGTCATTCAAAATTGTCTCCAGGCCTCTGCATCACGATGTGGTAAGTTATGCATGTTATTCTATTTCTGCGACATACCCATGGTGACAAAACTGTCGATGGTCTCCCAACAAGAGAAGTAGCGTAGTGCATGTAAGTGTAAGGGAGGGGTGAGGACAGTGACGGATCCACGGGAGGAGGGCATTAGGACCAAGTCTCTCCCGAAAACTTCAGTGAACGTTCTTTTATTTCGCAAAATTGATTTAAATATTTATGTTAGAATTATGTAATTTTAAAAAAAATAATATTGTATGGTATCATACATACACTACAAAAATAGTATACAATATAATAGCAAATGTTTATTATTTAACAAAAATCTCTGAATCTATGAAAAATCTATGAAACCAAAATGATCGGCTGGATCCGTCCCTGGGTGAGAATGGCACAAGGAAATGAGTGCAAAGATTGCTCGCTGTCCGGGGCTCGTTTGAAAGGTTATTGCTCCGCCATTCCCCAAGTGTTCATTGGAAAACCCACGAAAAATTACCTATCAGGGCAGCTAGTTGATAGAATTCTCTTCCATACGGCTGTTGAATTCGGTCTAGCTATATATCTACAGTACCGGCCGCGTAAAAACGACTGACAGTTTAGTGCACTTTTGCCACACGTTAGTACGCACGTGGTCCTTTCTGTTACAGATAAATTCATCAATTAATCTCAAAATATTAATCTTTAATTACAGGTTATGACACGTCTTCATATCACGTTCATAACTTTCGCCAAAGTCGAATCTTTCCACCTCCGCGACTTCGTGCGAGTCAGATGAGTGGCAACGCTGAACCCCGGTTGTGAGAAAGTAAACAAATCCTCGCAAGCTGATTGCTGCAGAGCAGGTCACATGACGGACCACGGCTCTTCCGTTCTTTTGACCTTCCGTCCTTTTGCCCTTCCGTCCTTTCTGACCTGCCGTTCTTTCTGTTCTTCAGTTCTTTCTATCAGTCCTTCTCTATCTCCTTTCAGTCCTTTCTGTCGTTCCGTCCTTTCAGTTCTTCGGTCCTTTCTGTCGTTCCGTCCTTTCTGTCGTTCCGTCCTTTCTGTCCTTCCGTCCTTTCTGTCCTTCCGTCCTTTCTGTCCTTCGGTCCTTTCTGTCCTTCCGTCCTTTCTGTCCTTCCGTCCTTTCTGTCCTTCCGTCCTTTCTGTCCTTCCGTCTTTTCTGTCCTTCCGTCCTTTCTGTCCTTCCGTCCTTTCTGTTCTTCGGTCCTTTCTGTCCTTCCGTCCTTTCTGTCTTCCGTCCTTTCTGTCGTTCCGTCCTTTCTGTCGTTCCGTCCTTTCTGTCGTTCCGTCCTTTCTGTCGTTCCGTCCTTTCTGTCGTTCCGTCCTTTCTGTCGTTCCGTCCTTTCTGTCGTTCCGTCCTTTCTGTCGTTCCGTCCTCGTCTTCCGTCCTTTCTGTCGTTCCGTCCTTTCTGTCGTTCCGTCCTTTCTGTCGTTGCGTCCTTTCTGTCGTTCCGTCCTTTCTGTCGTTCCGTCCTTTCTGTCGTTCCGTCCTTTCTGTCGTTCCGTCCTTTCTGTCGTTCCGTCCTTTCTGTCCTTCCGTCCTTTCTGTCGTTCCGTCCTTTCTGTCGTTCCGTCCTTTCTGTCGTTCCGTCCTTTCTGTCCTTCCGTCCTTTCTGTCCTTCCGTCCTTTCTGTCCTTCCGTCCTTTCTGTCCTTCCGTCCTTTCTGTCCTTCCGTCGATCTCTTGTGAGACTTTTTATGTACCTCATTTCTTCTTTGAACGGTTTAAACCCAAATAACATCATTCTCCATTCTCATTCCAAGTTTCTGTCCTTTTCCTCTGTCCTCACAGCTCCATACTTTCTTTTCGCCATTTCTTTCTTCCTATTGTAGCGGCTTTACCAAAATGTCATTACTGTCACTTTTATTTCCCGCAGGGCAGAGTCTGTGGACAATAGGCCGTCGGTGAAAAGGAGGAGGGGTGACAAGACAAATGCCGCCAAGTGACCCTTGTAGTAGGCAGAAGTTCCGTTGGGGAAACGGTCTTTTCTCTTTCTCTTTACCCACATTTCATTACTTCTGGATGTTTTCCTGGAGAAGAGGGATTTGGGTTGGTTTCTCAAGAAATATCAGAAGGTGGACGGATGACACTGTATTTGATTTGTTGTATTTTGTTTTCAGCTCATTTCATATCCTTCTCCTTACCGATTATTATTATTATTATTATTATTATTATTATTATAAAATTATTATTATTATTATTTGGCTTGCGAATAGGCCATCTTGGATCACGCCGGACATGCACTTGCACGGCTCAGTATCATTTTATCACGTTGCAAGTCTTGCATGTAACTAATTAGGGGGATCAGCATTAGGTTGAATCCGATTTTTATACCCCAGGGTTGTTAGTACTGGGAAATGAAAGATGAAATGATGAAAATGAAGGATGAATGGACGGCACGCGCAAACAGAGTGCCGTCCATTCATCCTCGATCTTTCCGTCCGATCGAACCCGCGATCTTTCCGTCCGAGATCGCCATGGAACTACTGCCTTAGCGGTCTCGGCTATCCGAACTGGCATTATTATTATTATTATTATTATTATTATTATTATTATTATTATTATTATTATCACCATCACCATCTTTATTTCTCTTCTCCTGAATTCTTACCCCTTTATTTTCACTTGGTATTCTCGTGATATTCTCCTCAGAATATCTCTGTTTTTACTGGACTTTGCTGGATCCAGCAACCCCCACATACGCAAACAACTGAGAGGACTGCAGCCGTAACCTGACTGGCGGTTAACATTTCTACTGCGCAGGTCGTTGTCCTTGTGTTTATTTTCCTCCTTCGACAGGTCTTGTACGTTTATTTATGTAAAGTTGTGCTTTCAAAAAAAAAGGAAATGTGTTTGTGTTTCCTTCGTGGTCGAGAAAGAATATTTCTTTTCCTCTGACATTCGCGTCTAGGCGGTGATCCGCAGGATTGGTGTTTCCTGTCATGTCACCTGCTATGCTCATCACTAGTTGACGGATTTTAATGAAATGTCATTATTTCTTTTCACCTTAGAACAATGTCGTTTGGCATAGAAATTAATTTTATGTTATAATAAAAGGAAATTGTCAATTTTTATGTCATTTTTTGTATTTTTCGTCAATTTCGGCTAATAAGTCATTTTTGCCTTTTCCCGTCATTTTTGATGAATTTTCGCCGATTTATTCATTTTAATATAATTATAATGGTACTGGCTTCAAATTACATGTACAAGATGCAACAAATGTTCTGCACAGAATTCCTGAGTAGCCTACTCGGTTTCGTCCGTCAAAAATTACAATGTTAGGTGTTGTAAGTATGTAATGTAAGGTTCCTGTGACACGTATCAGCGCCAATGTCGGTTCAATCGATTTCGGGTTAACTAAAGACAGAGTTTACTGGTAGAGAACCGTCCAAACCGAAAGTTTGCAAGCAGAGTTCAATTGACCTAATTGAAGCCTGGATTACATCAATAACTTATCCATCCGCATGAGTTGTTCATCCGAACTGGTTTTGATCAAATTTTTTAACGTCATTTTTTTTGCTTGTAAGGCATTTTAAAACATTTTAAAAGCATTTTATTGATAATTTTTGGCAATGTTTTACGCCTTTAGAATCCGCCCCCAGTTCAGTGATTATTTTATCACCGGAGATGGCGGTGATCTTTGTTACCCGGTTGGTGGGATCCGGTTCCGATCTAGTCATTGGCTTCTGGAGAATCCCCACGACCAGGTATCTCCCCCAATGGGTCATCGCACCATCCGGAACAAGCTGTAAGTACGCGATAAGATCTCACGGCAGGTGTGGTGGTGTAGTGCGTTCAAGTGTGTGTAAGTAAAGGGTGATGTTAGGGCAAGGAATAAGGAGGAAAGATTGCGTGTGGTGTGGTCCGTTTGTTAGAGTACTGCTTCGGTATTCGCCTGGTGTTAATCAGAGAAACCTCTGAAAATTACGTATCAGAGTAGCCAACCGCTAGAATTCTCGGCCGCTGAATTCGTCCAAAGCTAAAAACTAGTGTCGAAAATCCTGCCACCATCAGGACTCTAATTCTAAGTCTTCCTGATAAAGGGGCTTAAGATTCAAACATTTCATTCGTATAAACTGTCTTACAGAATCTTACTAAATCTAACGTGGTAACAATTAGATGAAGGGTGAAGATATAAATGTTATTCACTTCATTTCGTTTAACTTCACGCTTCATGTCGATTGTGGTCTAAAGTATTTCGTTGGGTCCTGTTAACGCAAAGTTGCTAACATACACTAAAACAGTTACGGATAATCGTGACTCAATTTCTTTTTGTAACTACTACTAAAATATGTCTACCTAGATACGCGCAGTTCTGACGTGTTGTGGTTATCCATTTTATGTATCTGTCGGTAAGATACGTCTTGTATCTAGTAGACGAATTAGGGAGAAGGCAGAGAAGAAAAGAGCGCATATGGTCCTGGCAAAATTGGAGAGGGCGGTGCTGCCCAAATAAAAGAATTCGGACCAATCGGCTGGCGGTCGTCCTCTATAATTGCCCGCGGGACATTCTCCTTTTGCAAGACTAGAACTGTTCATTTCAATTCAATTCAATTCAATTCTGCCTTATTTTCCGTGGCGAGGCCCAGGCCATGAGGCCTGCTGACACCTGATGACACAAATAAAGCTACGCTCCTTTCACCGTCTGGCAGAAAAGGGAGCTGTATCACCCGGGCGATGCAATAGGCATTTTGAATTTTGCTCAGAGGCTTTATTTAAGCTTGATTTGATTTGATTTGATTTGATTTTTTCGTGTTTCCAGGCACGTCAACTGTTTTGGACATTAGTCCCGTTAGTGTAGTGCATGTTTTTTCTCGGGAGATGGCGGTGATCTTCCCCCGCTGAATGGCGAGATCCGGCGCCGACCTACCGTCGGCTAGTGGGGTTTCCCCCTAACCAGGACTCTCCCACCAGCGGGGCACCGCCCCAGCCGGGACAAGCTCTAAGCTCCCATCTGGTCTCCAGGGATATGTGGTAGTGTAGTGCATGTTAGTGTAAGTGTGTGTGTAAGGGGAGAGGATAGGACAAGGAAGAGGAAGGACAGATCGCGCACGGTCCGTGGCCCGTTTGGTAGGGTACTGCTCCGGCATTCGTCTGGTGTTGATCATATAAACCACGGAAAACTACCAATGAGAGTAGCCGGCCGCAAGAATTCTCCTCCAGACAGCAACTGAATTCGACCTAGCGGAAAAGCTAGTGTCGAAAATCCTGCCGCCGTCAGAACTCGAACCTAGGACCTCCCGGTCAGAGGCGCTGCAGCGACATCATTTGATGCACTGAGCTACCGCTCCCGGTCATTTAAGCTTGAGAATCTTTAACTTGCAGTAAATCTACAACATGGGACAGTAATATTTTTTCTTCTCCTCCGAACGAAGGCGTACCAAGGATTTGTTCGCCCATAAAAATCCACGACTTCAGTCGAGTTTGAACCCGCGAACATAGGTATAACAGTCGATATTGTAACTGTTACACCACCGAATCCGCAAAACTGAACGGTTCGCCCCTGAGTACTTCCCAACTGTTTTCCATCCAACCGTCGCGGAGCGTCGAGCTTATTGGGCGAGCAGGGGGTCATCCTCGTGGCCCGGGGAGAACCGCTGGGCCAAGGCAAGCCATATGGGCAACCCCTGTGTAGAGATATGCTTAACGGCTTTTCTTCAATAACTGTTATCGCAATAACAGTCGACTCGTAATAACTGTTATTATTAACAGTTGAAAATAACACTTCCATGATCAGAAACCTAACATGACCGACTACTAAGAGTTAAATCAGTTGTGGCGACTGCCAAGCGTTAAACCAGACAAAACTAATGTTGGTAGTACCGTAAAGGTTGTGCAGCTACCTTACAGCGCTTGTTTACAGTACTTTACCAAACATGTTTGGACAGCTGACTTGAACAAGACTGGATGAACGCTAAGACTGAAAAATAGTGATTGATATGATGAGTAGCAAATGTGTGTAGAAAATTTCTAAAATAACAATCATTTGTGATTCGGATTCAGTTCGCAAATATTCTTTTGAATATGCAATGAGCGTAGTAAAGTGATGAGTACCAAAATAATGAGAAGTAGAAACTGATTTTTTGCTTATCTACAGCTAAAATGGTAATGACGTTTGAGTATCAAATATTATATTGCAAGGTATTTAACGCTAACTCATTTTATTTTGTCGGATTTAGGGAAAAAGTGTATCTCACCTTCGCAGCAATGGGACAGAAAGAAGTTAACAAAATATACAAATATTGTGTTGTGTCATAAATACGAATTATTTATTAATGAATCTTTAATTTGAACACTTCCTAATCAGGATTGATTAGCTGCAGTGAATCTGTTTTCGTACAAAATTGTTGCCGCGAAAGCTTGTAGTAGTTCGAAATTGGCCCAGTGGATTGTAATACTGTGAATTTCAACCGATAACAGCCAATATTAGGACAATCGAAATAACTGTTATTTCGAGTAACAGATACGAAACGTTAACTGTTAAGAAATAACAGTTTGGCTGTTACGGGCACATCCCTAGTGTAAAGTACTGCTGTAGAGTCCTCCGGAATGTGATCGAAAATTGACTCCACAAACGTGACCAATCAAAGTGTCGGGCCTCTTCAATTCTCATGCAGAGAGTGACGTCGGCCGTCAGAGCTACTTAGACGGTACCGAAAATCGAACCTAGGACTAGAGCCTAGGACCTCCCCTTTACGCATCTTCGGTTGTGGCCACTCCACTTCATGCGCACACTAACACGGACTGGTCGAAAATGTTAAATGAGTTTTCATAACTTTATTTCTACGGGCAATGCCCAGTTAAGCAGCGCTGGTTTAGAACCGTTTTCACAAAAGCTTTCTTAGGCTAACGAGCTGTTAACGGTCCGCTAGAAAAAAAAATTGTTATTCACCAAACTTTAACGCTCGCTAAACTTTATTTAACGAGCGACCTCAGCTCCGTATGGAATAGTGAACGCTCCATTAGGCGTCTTTGAAAGAAATCCGAACATACGAGAAAATGGAGGAGGAAACTGTAACTTCGAAGTTTTAAAAAGAAACCTTTAATTAGAGATGAAAGTCTTGCAGAAAAATCTAGCTGGCGCCGGTAATTGGGGACATCCCTGCTTTTCATCTTAATTATGCGATAAACAATATTGTTATTTCATAAATTTGTCATAGTTGGTTCGGCAGAAAATAGTATTGCATTGCTTGGGTAATTTAGTTTTTATATATTGTTTTATACAGAATGTAACGTAATCTTAGTAATCAACAGCTTTAAAATTTGTTCATTTTACTCTTGTACCCATGCCCTCAGTCATGACAAATTTAATACGCATCTGTTTATAAAACTACTCTTGCAATTCTGAGTTAAAAGTTAGATTTCAAGGTGAAAAAGAGGATAAAGAAGGGGAAGATCTGAGCAAACAGGCAAGAAAGGAGAATAGAAACATCAAGAATAAAAGAGAAGAGAAAGACACAGATTACATCAAAGTCTATCATAGTGGTTGGTGGGTGTCACTGTTTACTTTTACGAAGGCCATTTGTCGCATATTTATTTCCAGTGGACATTGGTGCATTTATCCAAAAATACTTAATATAACGTTTCTAAAAAGTTCTGTCGTACACAAATGCGTTCTTGATATTACACTCTTTTTTGTGTAAAATAATCTTTCAAAAAAAATAGAAATTTCTTTTTTTAGTAAAAAATGTACATGTCGAAAAAAATCATGAATTTTAAATGAAACGCATAAATGCAAGAAACAATTGTCTACCATATTGAAAAATCATCAATAAAATTGCTGTAAATTCAAGGATGTAATTTTCACTATTCCTGAGAAAAGTGCACCTAAGTTGAAGATTTAACATTTCCAGAATAGGCATTACATACTCTCATTTAAAACGTAAAGATACTTTAGCTTCAGAATTTATGTTTCTAAATTATAGTTACTTATGCACCAAGGCGGTTCTCATAGTAGAGGGAGGACAAAAAGCCTGAGGACCTGTGGCCCGAGAATCATTAGACGCAGTTAAAGCAAGTGGTACCAAGAAGCTTTTATTTTCTGCCTAATTTTTATGATTCCGATTTCTTTACTTACTAATGAACTAGATGCTAAGATGGCTCGATTTGCCTTTTCATATTTTCCTCCCATAATTCCCTCCATAAGAGAACATGTTGCATCAAACTGTCCATATTTTTCTTGTAACCGTGATTCTCTTGATCCAGACACGTCATGCAGTATTTATCGAGATTTTTTTAAATTTTCAATTAATAAATTTACTTAATTGCGTAAAATAAAAATATTAATTTAATTATTTGTTTAGGTCCGACGATTCTATGCAAAACCCGTACTTTGAATATGGTAACTTACTGAAATATTAAATCAAAGCACTTTCAGTTTCAAAATTAGAGAATATTTATCCGTTAAATAACAAAAAAGTTTCACAATATTGTTTGCAAACTGAAAAGAACAAATCAACATTTAATTAATTAAACATTTTTCAAAAACAAAATCTAGGTTTACCTTCTTCACTTTTCAAATAACAAAAGTTCTTCCTTTATGTTCAATTCCATGTGACCATCTCACTACTTCGACCCTTCCAAGTTTATATCGAAATGCAATCCTTACATCCAAATTCTCACTGAATCACGACATTCCGGCTGAAATGATCTATGAATCATTTATGTCCTCATTCCAGAACGACCATTTCCTTTCTCTCTCTCTCCGATTGTTGATTACATCCTTCTAAAGTCGATCTTCTCCATGACATCGAAAACATTGCCAACCTGTGTTTTTATCCCACTAAGCCGTGTATGGACGAAATATCACAAATCACACTCTAATTTCGACTCGTTGCAATATCAAACACCGTATTAAAGGCATAACAAGCAATAACCTATATGTTAAAAGTAAAATTTGTTTAATTTCATTATATTTACAGCGATTTTCTTCCCATTACATTCCTTGTTCCCTTTCCGCACCTCTTCTTTTATTTCCAGTTCTATTTTTACTTGCTTTCTTCCCCAATTAATATTGCCATGTATCCTCCGTAGCGTTAACCTTTTTACTGTTCCCGTTCGCTTGCGATTTATTGCGATGGAAATCATTTCATGAGATTATGTGATTGTGCGAATGAGAAATCGGTTGACGAAGAGTTAATCGCATTTCTTTTTGACTTCCCATTCAGTCTATGATTTGTGGGTTTCGATGGTAATTCAATTTTTTCTTTGTATCCTCCGCACGACATTTTCTCTTTGTCGATACGATGTATCTTTCTCACAAATCTTTCAAATCTCGTAATTCTTCCACAGGTTGTGCAAATGGTTCAGAATTACAAATAGACGTCCATGTACCTCCTGCTGAATATTGTCACGTTTTTTAAAGGGTACTGAACGGCGAATGTTTGATTTTTAAAAAGTACAAGTTTCCAATCTCTATAGCATATCTTGCGCATTGTGAAATTTTTATTCGTTTATTTCCATATAGTATGAACTATAAAACTGCGTTGTATCACTTGAACAATTTTATAGGTTTGGAGGAAAAAAGAAAGAATAGTAAAAGAGGAGTAACGAGGAATACTTTTATCATCAATACTTCCAAATGATCTTTAATTTTTATTTCTCTGTTAACCACGATTATTATCTCAATTCCTCAGTAAGAATATTTCAACTACTCATAAAACTGTTGCAAAAGTAGACCAATAGCCTTTGCGGTCGAATACAAGTTTATTCGAAAACATTTCAGAAAGTGAATATACTATTACAGTAGCTATTATTATTATTATTATTATTATTATTATTATTATTATTATTAAGAATAACAAATAAATATAATAACAGTAATAATAGTAATAATAAAATAATAATAATAATAATAGTAATAATAAATCAATATTTCTTCTTGATTCTCAATGTATGTTTACAAATAAAAGTATCCAAAGTTTTTTATGACAATCATTTATTTCAGCAATTGCACAACGTTTCGTAACTAGCTTTGTTACATCACAGCGTTCCCTCACTAAGCACCTGAAGATGTAACAAAACTATTTACGAAACGTTGTGCAATTGTTGAAATAAATGATTGTCATAAAAAGCTTTCGATACTTTCATTTGTAAATAGTATTAATAGTTATAATAGTAATAATAATAATAATAATAATAATAATAATTATTATTATTATTATTATTATTATTATTATACGATGTTGAGAAATGTACGATATTTTTGGAATTACTCAGCCAACTCAACCTATCCTTTTATTTCAAAATTAAACACGTGTCAGGACGTGCTTGTGAAAGATGAACGTCTCGTTACTACTTGAAAACCTCCCTGTGCCGAGGAAAAAGGATCTCTGTGGCGAGAGCGGGCTAACTAATGCCCTGCCCTGACCGCTTACATCCGCCGCTTTAATCCGCACACAGCGCCTCACGCAGAATAATCTCGACTAATTGAGGCTCGCTTTATCCGCTCGCCTTGCCCTGCACGCTGCACCAGCTATCTGCCCGAAAGCCTGCTTTTCTGTTTTAACTCGAGATTATTCTTTTTTTTTACCTGTACTACGTGCGTGTTGCTTTGGGCCCCTTGTATAGGTGATACCGGCTCAGTTTAACTCAGAGTCAACATTGCCGCTGACTCTGTAGTGACACCGGGAGTGGTGGCTCAGTGCGTCAAGTGGTGTCACTGCAGCGCCTCTTACCGGGAGGTCCTAGGTTCGAGTCCTGACGGCGCTAGCTTTTCAGGTAGGTCGAATTCAGTCGCTGTCTGGAGGAGAATTATAGCTGTGATCGGTAGTTTTCCGTGGTTTCTCCGATCAACACCAGTCGAATGCCAGAGCAGTACCCTACCAAACGGGCCACGGACCGCGCGAAATCCTTCCTTCCTCTTCCTTTTCCTATCCTCTTCCCTTACACACACACACACACACTAACACTAACACTAACACTAACACTAACATGCACTATTCTACCACATACACTGGGAGACCGGTCGGGGACCTAGAACTTGTTCCGGCTGGGAGAATGTCTAACATGTCAAAACATTGCCTTAAAAACAGCCCACAAACCACACCCGATCTTTCCTTCCTCTTCTTTCTCTTATATCTTGTCTTACACACAGGTCTTACATGCACTACATTACCACACACGTGTTTGGAGACCAGTCGGGAGCTTAGAACTTGTCTAGTCTGGGGCGCCCCGCTGCCTGTCCTCCTGTGATAATACATTAGCTACACTTACGGGACTAATGACCGCAGCAGTTGACGTGACCAGAAGAATCAATCAATTATGTGTTTAGGTGATATGTCATTTTCACGCAATTTCTCCTATTAGTTTATAAGTGAAGGCAAACATTCAGGAAGTTCGGAAAAAATACATTTTAAACAATTATCATATTTTTCTTGTGTTTATATATTTTTTTGCAATTTCATCTAACGAAATTGTCTCAATCATTGATCAATAACTGTCATACATAATGATTTTCAGTATCCTGCGTTTCCGTTACTGCTATTACGAACATTTGTTCACGAAGCATTGATGTTAAGTTCACGCGAGATATCTGTGCACTGTACCAACGTTAAAGGCTGAGTAAGACACACTAGACAGGAGAAACTGCGCAATCTAACGATGTTCAGAAAATATCGGGTAGGGTAATGCAAGTTGGGGTTGGTAATTGTCCAGAAATTTATTTTGGCTATTAAATCGTATTCGTCATCAAAATGTCTTGCATAAATACTAAAAGTCTTTAAAATGTGGTCCGTGAAGACCTAATTTGTCTTGCCGAAACTCGATTGCCAATTTTATTCACAGCCGATACTAATAGCTTCAATATTCCGCTCACTAATCTTCCCAATAATACATTCTTCAAACATTCTTCAATACATTCTTCTAATTGATACATTCTTCAAAATATTTTCGGTACTATTTAATAGCAAGCAATGAATTTCTATGCACCGATGGCATCTAAGAAATCGTAAACCTCCTGCTTTGAGACAGTAACCTGTATGAAACCCTCCATTATATTCCCCTACCGTTTTCAGAGACATTCGTATATTTCTGTAAAGTCTTTACATCTGTCATATCCAGATCTCTAGCACGGTTTACGTAATCTGTGCCTACACAGTCTCGTAAACACTGTCTTGTTCGTAGCGGAAACCGCCGCCGGCACAGCTTAAAGACGATAGTCCAAGACACCACAGCAAACTCCGTGAGAATTGGGAAAATGGTGAACAGGACTTCACAAACTCTGTGTTGAATATAAATCCCTTTTCCATGTTCATTTAAAATTCATCAATATGAAAGTAGCGTAATGATTTTTCCTTCTCTTTTCCGTCTCTTTTTCCTTGGAGAGTTTGCAGAGTGTTAACTTCTCCCGGTATTTGGTTGGTCTTGTGTGCCAGTTGCCGTTCTAGTAATATACCCATCATAGTGTCTACATTTTACTTTGATTTATATCTTTCCATATCAATGCTAAAGCACTTCGAATACCTGTTCATATTATTTCTTTTAAATGTTAAAAATTAGCCATTTATAATGCCAATAATTGAATAATTAAAATAAATTATTTTGCGATCTCTTGGCTTCATTGGAAAAGATTGGACCTAAATATTTAAATGTTAAATAAAATATTTAAAATGTTGAAAAAATTGAAAATTAATTCGTTGCCCTGTTTTTGAGTTTAAAAATCTTTGGAATACTATATTTAAAAAATATGACTTTAAAATTCTGGGAGAAAATTGTCACACCTGATCTCTCGATGCGACTACAGTTTTGTCACGTATCTCGAAATTTCTTCAGAACCTCCCTATTTTGCAATTGCAAAACTAGTGATTCTACAACACACTTTCTCGCGTTTTTAATAGGTCACGTAATAGTATAATAATACTACTTCAACATATTTCTGTACGTTTTGATAAATTAAAATATTACATCAAAATAACTTTATACTATGTTATTCAGTGCATTTAGTTGTATCTAGCCAAAAAGTTAAGAGAATAAAATTGGAGCAGCCTTTGAAAACATATTGCTCATAAAATTGCCTTTTTTACGCTAAATTACGACAACGTTACACATTTCGAAAAAATGCACACGCCATTATTTAAAGATATAATTTTGAAGAAGAGATTTTGTTCAGAAGAAATATCCATATTTCAATAGTATTGTTGTTAGAGGACTCCTCAAAAAATTTAACTTTCTCAATTTCAGAAAATTTAGAGAATTTAACAGAAATCGGATCTTCCCCGTTTTTATAAGCGAACTTTGTAAAAAATGGAAAGAAGGAATAATTTGGAAAGAACTTTGGTGAAAAGTTTGAAAATGTCCTTGGGACACTATGTAAAGTACCCCCAACAAACAAAATATACATTTTAAATTTCAGAGCTCGTAACATCAAATCGATCATGTAATATAAATTTTAGTAAAAATCCTGCCTACGTTCTACAAGCTTGAGGTATGGACGGATGTTTGCCGTAAGCCAATTTTTCGGCATGAAGTCCAACAAAACTTGAATTCTGACTGCACAGCGTGTTAAAAGAAGTAATTTTCTACATAAAGAAACCATAATTTTCCCCCTAGCATTACATAACGTTTTCTCTATACTAAGTAATATGCGATAATGTAAAATCTGTCTTCATGAACGCACAAAACAAGTCATTGTGAATTACATGTTATGGTTAAGTACTCTACGCATTACTTTTACGGAATATAATTCCAATACTGAACTTGAACGCAATTTCAAAAATAATAATTTCCTTATCAAAAGCGTAAACTAAACCACTACTACAGAAATTAACTTTAACTTATTCTACGTCATATGTAATTGCTCATCTCTAATTTGTGAATACCTTAATACTTAAAAAATGTCTAAGAGGTAATGTTACAAATGCCTGAAGTATTTAGGGGTTAAGGCCCGTTGCCATACACTTGTGATGGGAAATTCCATCATAAAGTTAGGCCCCTTTGACGTACCCCTTCTATACAGGCAACCAATCGTACTTCCGTGTTTTGCAGGTATACGAAATACATTAAATACATTATGATTCCTTTTTTATCATATAGTTACATATTATATATTTACATACTTTCATATATTTTCAAGTATGTATGATGGTATTCTTTCTAGAATAATAGACAAATAAAACCGGTTATTTTTAACAACAAATATTTAATTGATTAACTTGGCTATCCGGGAGACGCCGCGTCCAGGGCACAGGTGCCAACGTTTCGGTCGCCATTCTGCGACCTTCCTCAGGGCGTAGTACTGCGGCAGTACTACGCCCTGAGGAAGGTTGCAGAATGGCGACCGAAACGTTGGCACCTGCCCTGACGCGTCTCCGATACAAGCTAATCATGACTCCGGCCGCGGAAGCCTACGCTCTCAAATATTTAATTATAAAATTTTCTAAAATGGCTGAATTTTAAAATTTGGAAATTTATTTTTTTAAATCTCGGGCTTGTTTACATAAGAATTTCTGCTCTTCCCAATTTGAAATCCTGCTCTATTTTCCCTTCCATCATTTTCAATGCTAACGACGCATTTGGTCGGTCAATCATTTACAACCCACTGACCAGAGATGCTGTTTAATGGAACGTAATGTTGAAAGTAAGAAAGAAATACTTGATATTAATGGTGAGCTTCAGATTGCTTAATTTGAGTTGTTACTTATTATTATTATTTTTGCTGTATTTATGTTTTTTTCGTAGATTTGTAAAGGACTGTCACGTATCTGAAAAGTCGTAAAATGGTTTCATTGTCACAATGATTCTTTCTCAAGTCATTGCTGAAATGAAGATATTCACTGTCCCTTTTTCCGTAGATATACTTTCTCGTTTTTGTTTTTAGTATTTCTAATCAACAATATGTGCATGTTTGTTCTCTCAACGAGAAATATCCAATTTCTCATCGTACCATTCAATTCAATTCACTCTAAAAAAACAGGTAATTTTATCTGTGAAAAATAAACAGTGAACCGAATATCATCATTTTACTTTAGAATTATTATGTGTTTGTTTTCGTAATTTGAAAATTCTAGTACAAACAACGGGTTAACAGGAAACACGTAACTTTCAGAAAAATTAATTGGTGCGAGTTTAATTGAAGACTTCATCTTCTATAAATGACGTATCGACAGAGCTGACACATACACGAAATTTCGTTTCATTCGCTATAAATTCAGTGAGATTTCTTTCTACCAGTGAATGTTATTGTTCACATATTTCTGATGATATGGCTGTATTAAGCTAGCATATTTACCTAGTTGTAGCTCATTTTGGTTGTTGTGTTAATTTGCAACATTTGTAGAATAGAAAACATCCCAATAACTAAACATATAGTTTTTTTAACTTTTGGATTTAGTCACTGGAATCCAACTTTAATCCCTATTTAGATTACTTATTCTTCCCAGGATACTCATTCGTAATTTGAAAATAATCAGTCACTGTTTGAAAATGGTTATAACAATGATTATTTGAAACAAGTGTTTTGTTTTAAGTCTTTCCCCTACTTGTGTATATATTGTCTTTCGCTTTATGATTATGTGGTACGTTTATATGAAAAATGTTTTCTTTTTTATTTTGTCTGAAATTATATGAATTAATTTAAGAAAATGTTCTGTAAAATCCATCCAACCCTTCCTAATAGCCAATGTTAATATTAAAATTTATCTTTTATCCATAATGATGTGCTTATATTTGCATTTTCATGACATAAATAACAACGGCTGTATGCGAAGCTTTTCATACAATTCCGACGATCCAACAATTTATTCCATGAGAAACATTCTCGCATAGGGAACTTGTCATGTTAATCAGGTTATGATTTGGGTGACGTCATTTCCACAATGCTGTAAACAAACGCAAATGAAGTCGTTGTCTGCTCCATTCTAATTTATACCTCATACAAAGATCCGTTATTGAGTCAAATATTTAAACGCTGGAAACTGAAAGCTATCGTGGATTAGAACAAAGCTCTGTGCAGAAATTTTGAATTCAAACTCTCTGCCAGCGTCGATCAAATTAAAGAGGCTTTGTAATATGTGCTTACGTGATACGATCAACAAGCCTGGCACTGGATATAGGAGAAAACATGGTTGGCGAATGTATCATTTCGATCGATCTCGCTGTGTGAAAGTGCATAACATTGTAATCATTTATAGACATTGTCACACAAAATCAGTTATTCCCTACTTAAAATATTACTTTTTCCCTACTTAAAGCTCAAAAATATTTTGCCTTTTCTTAATCATTTTATAATAATCAGCAATCTAATCATTTTTAGGAAAAAAATATAATTTGTCTGTAAGTATTGTACATACTTCAGTAATCGATATATTCAAATAAAATAGTATAAAATTATCTTTTGCGTAACATTTCCACCTACATCGGCCTTTTTTTAATCGCGAGATGACACATATTGACACTCCTGTTACTGTGGCCACAGGACGTTTTAACCTGCTTCCAACAGTCTAACTGCTCGTCCACTATAATAATCACTCAATGATTTGCAGACATTATGCACTAATTCATTGCCACACCACACTGAGTTTCATAGAAATAATTTCACCGGGAGCGGTAGCTCAGTTCACTAACTGATGTCACTGCAGCGCCTCTGACCGTGAGGTCCTAGGTTCCCACTCCCCATGGCGGCAGGATTTTCGGCACTAGCTTTTCAGCTAGGTCGAGTTCAGCCGCTGTCTGGAGGACAATTCTAGCGGTCGGCTGCTCTAATAGGTAGTTTTCCGTGGTTTCTCCGATTAACACCAGGCGAATGCCGGAGCAGTACCTTATCAAACGGGCCACGGACCGCGCGCGATCTGTCCTTCCTCTTCCTTGTCCTATCCTCTCCTCTTACACACGCACTTCCACTAACATGCACTACACTACCACATAGGTTTCTAGCGGCCGGTTCCTTTGACCGGTAGTATTCCGTGGTTTTTCCTATCAAAACCAGGTGAGTGCGGGAGAAATACCCAATCAAATAGGCCACAGAATGCGATTGAAATCTCGTGAAGATCAGTTCCTTTCTTGCATTGCGATGGCTTTATACTCCTTCCGTCTCTCACTCAATAATCCTATACACATTTACAAACAATCGACGTCCAAAGCTAGATCGAATTCAGTCACTGACTGGAGGAGAATTCTAGCGGCCGACTGCTCTGATCGGTAGTTTTCCGTGGTTTCTCCTATCAAAACCAAGCGAATGCGTTCGAAATACCCTATCAAATAGGCCACAGACCGCAATTGAAATCTCGTGAAGACCAATTCCTTTCTTACATTGCCATGGCTTTATTCTCCTTCCGTCCGTCACTCAATCATCCCATACACATTTACTCCCAGTCGACGCCATCTTTCCTCATGCAAAGCGCAACTTTTAACTCCTCTAATGAGCGGCGTCGAGACGTAATATCTCGGGCCCGCGACGCCACCTCGGCGCCCAACAGTTTCGGTCGACGTCTTATTGATCGGACGCAAAGTTGTTCCGACTCATTAGAATTTCAAAATAGAGCGCGCAAGTTTGTAACTCGCGGCGCGAATATTGAAAACCGCCGGCGGCAGCGTTTACTCTCCGGGGGGAAGAGACTGCACGGCTGCCGGTGACAGCTGAATGTCGCCCGAAGCGAACCTTGACGCGTGCGAGCTCCCCGAGGAAGATACAGACGTCTCGCGCCGGTGACGCCGGGGAGAAGGAAGAATATCGAGTGACTCCGGTGAGCAGTGCACACAGCTTCGTGGCAAGGGAAGGAAGTGTTGGTTCATTGGCTATTTGTTTCCGGGTGCGTCCAGAGCTACGATTACTGTTCACGTATACTCACTTACATCTTGTATACGATGTACTAATTGTTCCAAGTGAACAGATTGTAAATTAGCAGTATCTAAAATATTTTTAAATTCCTGTAAGTGTAGTACTGGTATTATCATGAGATGTAGCATTGTTATTCACCTGCTGAATGGTGAGATCCAACGGCAGTGCACACAGCTTCCTCGTGGCAAGGGAAGGAAGTGTTGGTTCATTGGCTATTTGTTTCCGGATACGTCAAAGGCCACGATCACTGTTCCCGTATACTCACTTACATCTTGTATACGATGTACTAATTGTTCCAAGTGACCAGATTGTAAATTAGCAGTATATAAAAGATTTTTAAATTCCTGTAAGTGTAGTAGTGATATCAAGAGAGATAGCATTGTTATTCACCTGCTGAGTGGTGAGATCCGACGGCGACCTTTCGGTATCTCAACCAGGTATCTCCCACCAGCCGGAAACAGCCGCAGCCGTGGCCAAGAGCTCCCAGAAAAAAAGATATATACATCTCGCGAGGGAAAAGGAAGAGAAATCGATACACTCCAAGCAGTGCACACAGCTTCCCCATGAAGGTTGAATGATTAATTGACTATTATGTTTCCAGGCGCGTCAACTGCTACGGTCATTTGTCCCACGGAAGTTGAGCATGTTTTTATCAAGGGGAGTGGGAGATCTTCTCAGTGCCTTATTTTACAGCGCAGCAACTGGTACTCTCATTACACCCGTAAGAATGAGCCCATTTTTTTTATCAAAGGAGATAGAGGATCTTCCCCAGCTGGAAGGAGAGATGCAGCGCCAACCTATAGAATGAGTTACGGGGTTTTCCCTAAGCAGGTAGCTCCCACAAGCGAGGCACCACACCGAGACGAGAGCTCCGCCAGGAAGATAACAGACGTCGTGACGGTGACGCGGTATAAAAGGAAGAATACTGAGTAACTCCGAAAAGTGAGTACAGCTTCCTTATGGAGGTTACTCATGGGAGAGAGGCGTTGCATGATTGATTGATTATTTCGTTTCCCGGCGCGTCAACTGTTACGGTTATTTGTCCCGTAAGTGTTGTGGATACTTTAAGATTGGTTGTGGTGATGTTCTTTCCTCGCTGGATGGTGAGATCCGGCGCCGATCTGTCTATTGGCTAGCGGGTTTTTCCGTAACCAGTAATCTCCCATCAGACGGACACAGCCCCAGCCGGGGTCAAGAGCTCCCAGAGGAAGATACAGACGTCTAGTTGCCGTGACGAGGGGGAGAAGGAAGAATGTCGAGCGACTCCGAACAGTGTGCACAGCTTTCTCATGGAGGATTCTCAGGGGAAGGAAGGGTTGATTGACTTTTTTTTGTTTTCGGGTGAGTCAACTTCTAAGGTCATTACTCATGTAAGTGTAGTGCATAGTTTTATCACGAGAGGTTCTTCTTTATGCGCTGGATGATGATAGTGCACACAGCTTCTTCATAGAGGTTTCTCGGGGAGCAAAGTGTTGGTTCATTGGCTA
Organism: Teleogryllus oceanicus; assembly: GCA_964035755.1. Taxonomy (NCBI): domain Eukaryota; kingdom Metazoa; phylum Arthropoda; class Insecta; order Orthoptera; family Gryllidae; genus Teleogryllus; species Teleogryllus oceanicus. The sequence goes on from CAXIVR010000013.1 coordinate 60,216,843, forward strand.
TTTGTTTCTGAGCGAGTCAACTTCAACGGTCGTTTTTCCTGTAGGTAAAGTACATGGTATTATCAGACAGGAGCACTGTTCTGCTTTCTTTCACAGCTTCTGAGGATATCTGTTTTTTAAAAATATCGTGAATATTTCCGACCTCCTCAAAGGCGTCCACTATCTTGCAAATCGATCCAGTCTTTCCCAACAACTCACTTTCTTGGTTACTACGAGACATTTACGGGGATCGTGTCTTCAATTATTTGCACCTTCAGCAACGAGAAAACAATATTGAAATCTCTGTTAGAAATAACCCCCAAGTCTTTCCTCTTGTTTTGTGTTATTCTCAAAGCACTCCTGTGACAGGAGGAGAAAACAATTTTTTAATACAGGGGTATAGGCCGAAGAGTGGAATTCCTCTCTTGACCTTCCGCATGAATCTAATGTGTCTGTTTCACATATTTCAACGTGTCATATGTTGTTGCAATAAGATTAATTAAGTATTGTATAATATTACAATGTAGACTGGCGGGTGCCTGGGTGAAAGGGCATTCTAAAGCCGGAGTTCTCTCTTATCCCATCTGATGTCGACGTCAAGCTTGGAGATGGAGACATGTGTGGTAGTGTAGTGCATGTTTGTGTGAGTGTAAGGAGTGGTGATAGGACAAGGAAGTGGTAGGAAAGATCGCGCGTGGTCCGTGGCCCCTTTGTTATGGAAGGGCTCCGTCATTCGTCTGATATTGAACTGATAACCCACGGAAAATACCCATCCGAGCAGCCGGACGCAAGAATACTTCTCCAGACAGTGGCTGAATTGGACCCATTTAGTCTACAACTTATGTCGAAATCCCCCGCAGTCTGGACTCAAACCTTATTCAGAGTCACAGCAGACAGCGGCAATGTGCTGAAACGACCCAGCTATCTTGCTGTGTAGAAAACACCGTCGTTGTCAGGACTCGAAATGGATAAGAGCAACATGGATAAGTCAGGACAACATGGATAAGAGCCAAAATTATTGCCTTTTTTATCCTTGAAAATAGATTTTATTACATGGAGCATTTTTTTTTCAAAATTTAAGTATTATATGACTTAGTGTAGGGATCACAGAATTTTGAAAATGTGCACGCAATTCACTTCTCCCCATAGCACGTCATACGCAGTTTTAACTGTTTTTGACGTAAAATTTAAATAAATAAATAAATAAATAAATAAATATATAAATAAATAAATATATAAATAAATAAATAAATAAATAAATAAAATAAACCCTAGAACTTCCCGTTGCTGAGGAAACGGCAGTGAACCGACTAAGCCATTACAGCCGGTCTTAGCTACGGGACCGCGAGAGGTGGCTCGGGCAGCAACTGATGTCACTGCAGCGCCTCCGACCGGGAGGTCCTAGGTTCGAGTTCAGATGGCGCAAGAATTTCGAGTCAAGCTTCTCAGCTATGTCGAATTCAGTCGCTGTCTGGAGGAGAATTCTTGCGAACGGCTGCTCTTATCGGTAGTTTACCGTGGTTTCTTCGATCAACACCAGGCTAGTGCCGGAGTAGTACCCTACCAAACGGGTCACGGATCGCGCGCGATCTGTCCTCCCTCTTCATTGTCCTATCCTCTCCCCTTACACACACACTTACACTAACATACATTACACTAACACGTTTCCGGGGAACCGGTCCTGGGCTTAGATCTTGTCCTGGCCGGGGCGGTGCCCCGCTGGTGGGAGATACTTGGTTGGGGAAAACCCCGCTTACCGACGTTGGGTCTGCTCAGGATCTCGCCATACAGTGGAGGATGACCACCGCCACCACCCGATCAAAAAACATGCACTACACGTACGGGACTCATGACCACAGTAGTTCACGCACCCGGAATCACTAACAATCACAACAAATCAATCAATTTTCTACGGGCAGTACTACATCCGTGCATTATCTGCTTGATGAGACCCCCTCACGAACGGAACACGTCTGCTTCTGGCTTGCAAGGCGTATCGGTCACATAATTTTCCTTGCGCAGATCTCAAACCATTACGTATATTCAGCAGCACTTCTAACTAGCGCCTGGCGCGCCGAAAATAGTCCCTCTTCGCAACAGGGCGTATCAACCAGAGGAGCCTGCTAGCAGACGGCCCTAATAGCTTAACTGGTGGTTCAATATAACAAGGACGACTTCATATCTAGTACGGTTACGTAAAATTTTAATTCTTGTATGCCGAGTGTGATATCTTGTGTGCCTGGAGCACAAAAAATGCTGCTTAACAAAGCCACGCAAAACGGTATTCCGAAAATGAGCATGCACAATTCTCGAGAAAAATAAATATAATACTCTCAAATAACACAAACTAATAAAATATTTTAAAAACAGCATCACGAATTCTGCAATTACATGATATACTTACACAATTCAACAGTTCTTTACATCCCAAGAGTACAGAAATGGTTGCTGTTCTTTCCACGTGAATTGCAAATATTTAAAGGCGGGGCTCTCTTTCGTGGAATCTTGCTGTTGCATGACGATAGCTGAGACGGGTAGAAGGGTTGAGTCAAAATTCAAAAGTTTAACATTCCGTCACTCGCGCAGCCATTCGTAACACCAGTACTCGCGCGTTGGACTCCGTCCAACACAAGTATTAAGGAGTTTATTTTTCTCATTAACATCATTGGGGCAAACGCCACTAGCCGACGGTAGGTCGGCGCCGGATCTCGCCATCCAGTGGGGGAAGATCACCGCCATCTTCCGAAAAAACATGCACTACACTCACGGGATTAATGACCGTCGCAGTTGACGCGCCCGTAAACACGAAAAAGTCAATCAATCAAAATCCAACACTCGGAAACGAAAATATCTAGTTTTCTAATGTTCCGTGCGTTGTTGGTATTACCTTTATTCATCAATCAGCTACGGAGTGATAAAGAGTGGGATAGTAATTTTGGAGCTAAAATCGTACGCAAATTTATACTTCCCTCACACACGTCACATAGAGTTTTTACTGTTTTAGACGATAAATAAATCAAAGTTGAGCGAGATAGATAGCATGTTAAACTACATGTCCTCTCCCCGCACATACACACAAAGAGTGGCGATCATTACGATCACTTTTGAAAAAGCAATAATGTCGGACGTCACAAATCGTTGTTTAATTTTTTGCTGCATTCTTTATTTATGATTGTAGTTCAATTACCTCCGACGAGAAAATAATTATTACGAGAGTGATTCGTATATTTCATACCAAAAAATTGTTTTATTAAACGCTTTTATTTTGTATATGTATTGTATTGTATTGTATTGTATATGCATTGAATAAGATCAAATTTTCAAACGTCAAACATATTTATTTTTAATGCACGTGCACTTCTGCAAATCAAGAACGCATAAACCTTCAATGCAAGACACGATTTTTTTAGGACTGTACGTCATTAATTTGCTCTTCAGCTTTAGAATTTTTGTATAGTGCGCAGAATCGGAGCTGGTGTATGGTTGAACAGTCATCAAACCCACTTAATTAATACCCAATTAAATAATATTATGCGCGTTATCCTTGATTGTATTAAGTCGTCTCCGACTTTGAGATACATCCCCCCTTACTTAAAAATAGTGTGTGCTCTAATGAAATAATTCAAGATAATTTCTTTTAATACCAATCTCACTATCTACAGCTTTTGTATCAACGCCAGCCGTGTCACTCAGCAGTTTGAATTCCAAAAATCCCTCTATTAAAATTGCTGCACGTCCAAATGAGAATACCGGGAGCGGTAGCTCAGTACATCAACTGATGCGCAAGCTGAAAGTGGCTTACGTTTAAGAAGTCCTGCAGCGCCTCTGACCGGGACGTCCTACGTTCCCACTCCCAACGGCGGCAGGATTTTCGACACTAGCTTTTCAGCTAGGTCCAATTCAGTCGCTGCCTGGAGGAGAATTCTAGCGGCCGGCTGCTCTGATCGGTAGTTTTCCGTGGTTTTTCCGATCAACACCCTACCAAACGGGCCACGGACCGCGCGCGATCTGTCCTTCCTCTTCCTTGCCCTATCCTCTCCCCTTACACACAAACATTTACACTGCACTACACCACCACATATTACGGGAGGCCGGTCGGGAGCTTACAGCTTGTCCCGGCTGGGGCGGTGCCCCGCTGGTGGGAGAGTCCCTGGTTAGGGAAATCCCTCTAGCCGACGGTAGGTCGGCGCCGGACCTCACTATCCAGCATGGAAAGATCACCGCGCATATCCCGAGAAAAAAACATGCATTACACTAACGGGACTAATGACCAAAGCAGTTGACGTGCCCGGAAACACGAAAAAATCAATCAAAAAATCTGAATGTATGATGACGCAATCGTTCGTTCCGTAAAATGCTAATACGTCATCATTTGTGCCGTAAAAGGCGCTTTTATGAACAATCTGTTACAACAAAAAAGGTCGTTTATAATGTTGGTGTACAAAGAAACAACATTAACATCAAATTCTTCGAAGGAAACTGCACTATTAAAAGAAATAATTCCTTTGTGACATAAATTAATCGAATTATGTAATTTGGTTTCCAAACTTCAAATATCAACTTCTATATTGTTTCAATGCTTGTAATAAGGTAATATTTTGGTATCTTGGTGAATTTAAAATTCCTGCTAATATTGACACGCAAACTGTTGCCTGAAGCTCATTGACTTAAGTCACGCACGCACTATAGCTTACCCGTCTCTTTACATCATGGGCCTTAGAGCTTATCCCAGCTGGGGCGGTACTTTGCTGGGGGAGATTCCTGGATGGGGAAAATTCCGGAAGCTCACGCCTGATCTCACTATTCCGTGAGGAAGGGACATCACCGCCTTCCGGGATAAAGCTCTGGTTTCATTAACAAGGATATTGACCATATCCATTGATGTAACCAAAAAAAATCAATGTGTCGCGAAGTGTTGCCAAATGTCGAATGAGGAATCGGGGCTGTATAAATGCGGAATTTTCCGCAGGAACACAGCGAAATCGAAGTGAGCATGATGCCTGACAGTTGAAGTTGAACTACCTTGAAGATTTTATTAGCGGAAGCTGTGTATTATTTTCGTTTCTTTCATTCGAAATAAGAAGGTAAAGGGTGAAAAAATTCTAAAAAAAACATGATTGTCATTGAGACATAAATGGTCAATTTTCAATTATCGAAGAAATATTGCGGAATTTTTTCCATCGGCCCAGATGGATGGGGTCTTAAATAAGTGGAAGAAAATGATGCAATTGCGGGATCTGGTAACAATGCCTCCAGGGCACTAAATATCTCCGGGGTAGAGAAACTGGAATAATTTGTACATTACGTTAAGTTCAAAGGTTTGTATTTAAACTCCATTTTTAAATATCATAATTGTATTACAATCAATTATATCTTGATTCTCGTTTTGATTTCAGAATGTTAACCCAAATGAAACAAAATTGCTTAGTTAACTACAAAGACCTTGCGTTTTACTTTCAAGTTCAGTTTTACCTTCGAGTAAATAAGTTGTGATATGTCTAATCAAAACTTCGCGAACATTTTTTATTGCGTAAAATTTTTGTGTTTTTAAACAGGTGTGAGAGTAAAAATTATTTGTACGTCGAGCAACTAGAATAAAGAATATTAAAAAAGTAAAAATTATAAAAGTGAGGGAGGAAAAACTAGAACAACACTGAGTTGCAGTCTTTATTTTTTTTAATTCATGTATACAAAACCCTTCGTATTTACATTAATATATAGAGTATAAATAATATACAATATTTAATTATAAAAGTGTACGATGAAAAACAACTACGAGCATGTACTACGTTAATGAATGAAACATGATTGTCATTCGAATTGTTTTGGAACAAAAGGAGAGATCTGTTAATATTATGTAAAAGTTTAATTTTTGGTTTATTTTTAAGAAGCTGTTTTGGTATCTGATCTCATCCTTTCATTGCAAAACAATGAACAAGATACTACCATAAAGGAACGAAATTTCTTGCTAAGTAGACTGATACACGCAAAACAAAATCTTCAATGTTTTGCAGATTGTAAGGAAGGATGGACTCCTTTTTAGCTGGTAAAGACAACCTTTTTCCAGCTTTCCATTTATTATTAATTAAAAATGTAAAAGACTTAAAACAGGCGATTTCTAATGATTACATAAAGAATATTGTATCTCTAGTTCATTCTAGTTTTATTTTATATGGTTTTGTTCCTAAATTTTAAAATTTTTTAAAGTGTTTCAAAGCCTAGTGAATATAAAATTTCCAAGAAAAGTATCCAATATGATCTCAAGAGTAAATCATTCGCATAAACATTGTCATGGAATGATCTGAGTGTCTTGTTGCTTATCTTAGAAGTTGATACTGAAAAATAATTCCTGTGCTTTATTACCATCATGCTGCCTTATACATTTCAGAGACTGAAAATTATATATTGTAATGTCTGAACAGACATTGAAGAGGATAACAAAGTTTTAATAACTACTATACAGTTTTACGCGAACCAGGTCTACATGATGCAAGAAGATAATCTGTCTCTCTTACTTTATAATTAACTTTTTTCAACTGAATTAAATATTTCACAATAAAAGTGCACTCGATAAATACTAAAAAATGATATTTCTTTTTAGTTTCTAATTGAGTTTAACTATTTTGTTTTGCATATTTCGTGGATATATTTTCTAAAAAAATATGAACTGCGGAGTTGGTTATAAAAAATCAGTTAAAAGGTAATTAACTTGTACTGAATGAACATACACTTAGAACATCTGTAAAATCTCACGTCTATCTGAAGACCGATGAGACTTAGTTAATTTTAAATCTGCCAAACTATTTATTTTCATCATGTTTGCTGCCAAACAAATTAATTATTTAGACGATGCGTACACTTCCTTGTGAAGAAATTGTTCGTGCATTTTGTCACTTTCTTCCCTTCAAAGTCTTCCCTAATCCTCCGTCTTGAATCTTCGCCACCACTATCCGGGGAGGAGAGTATTTTTAAACAAACGTCTAAATCATTGACACGAGCAATCAAATGTTAACGTGTGTATAATAGATGTATGTGTAGAGAGCAACAATTTTAAGACATTAAATTAGTTGATTACATGTCTGGTATTTACCTATGTACCCAGTTGTTATGCACTGGTTGTTGGTGTGTTGGGCCAGGGCTGACAACATTACCTGTAATTTGATTAGAAATAGATTTTGTCATGCAAATTTGTTATACTAAAATTTTGATACACCTGAACCTTTTATCTCTACATACACTTAGACCCCCTTCAGATACACTCTCATCAGCGTTTCCTTTGGCGCTACTGCCGATAAAGAATTGGTTTAAATATACATTATTCACACGAGAGGAGCAGTGACGCTGCTGTGGCGGTTAGTGGCGAACTCCAAACATGAGCAGCGCAGTCGACTCCAGCGGAACACAATTCTAAATTGCATCCTTCACACCAGGTCACCCGGAAGCGCCACTAGACAACCATGCTTCCGTGTGCCTCCAAAGCGATAACTCACGAATCCTTCCTTTCCCACTCACAGTGGCGCAAATCGGTGGCAAAGTGTGAAGGCGCTCAACGTGGGGCTTCTCAGTGGCGCAGCCGAGTGGCTCCCATGTGAAGGCGGCCTTGAAATTAAATTTCCAGTGGCTTGAGTTTCTCCCGCCGCGTTAGCCGCTTGTCAAGTATCTCGTCCTCTCCTGTGGTTGCGATGGTGGTGGTGGTGGTGGTGGTGGTGGTGGTGGTGGTGGTGGGTGGTCAGGGCACGGTGACGGGCAGGAAGCGGCGCGGGTCGCCCACCTTAGGCGCGATGCGGATGTTGACGCGGCGCGCGCTCTCCGGGTCGCCCACCTCCAGGAACGAGTTCCAGTCCAGCAGGAAGTACAGCCCGCTCGGCGCAGGCGTCGTCGCAGGGTCCTGCGCACACGCCCATTTGTCAGTCGAATTAACGTGTGTTAATAAATAAATTGAATGCATACATGGATGAATGAATTGAATTAATCCATGAATTGAAAGAATACATGAATAAATAAGTGAAGTGGCTGAATGCGCGAAGTGGCTGAATGCGCGAAGTGGCTGAATGCGCGAAGTGGCTGAATGCGCGAAGTGGCTGAATGCGCGAAGTGGCTGAATGCGCGAAGGGCTGAATGCGCGAAGTGGCTGAATGCGCGAAGTGGCTGAATGCGCGAAGTGGCTGAATGCGCGAAGTGGCTGAATGCGCGAAGTGGCTGAATGCGCGAAGTGGCTGAATGCGCGAAGTGGCTGAATGCGCGAAGGGGCTGAATGCGCGAAGGGGCTGAATGCGCGAAGGGGCTGAATGCGCGAAGGGCTGAATGCGCGAAGGGGCTGAATGCGCGAAGGGGCTGAATGCGCGAAGGGGCTGAATGCGCGAAGGGGCTGAATGCGCGAAGGGGCTGAATGCGCGAAGGGGCTGAATGCGCGAAGGGGCGCCAAAAAATGGTGATGGAAGCTATGGGAAGCTGATGGAAGAATCGACTGTATGATGAATGAATCGACTGTATGATGAATGAATCGACTGTATGGAATGAATCGACTGTATGAGAATGAATCGACTGTATGACGGAATGAATCGACTGTATGACTGAATGAATCGACTGTATGACGAATGAATGAATACACAAAGAAATGGATGAATGCATGAATGAATGGATGAATTGGTACAACAGTGCAATTGGTGCAAAAAATTACAATTTTCGAAAATGCACACAGTTAAATGAAAATCGGTCTGAGCCATTTTATAAGCGTTCTTTCCTCTATCTAAGAAGTTAAACAAGCAATTTGTAACTATTTGTTTTAGAATATTCTGAACACGTCGGTAATGCTTCCCGTAATGTACCACCAAAAATCAAAATCTCAGTTTCAAATTCCAGGTTGCGCGACATCAGCCAGATTGATAGAGGATATAAATTTGGTGAAAATCCTGCTTACAGTTTGGCTGCTAGCGTTGTTCAGACGGACAGATGATGGATGGACAAACGCTCGGGCAGACGGAGGATCGAACGGTCGGAGAATCAGACAGATGTTTGGACGTAACCAATTTTGCAGTACGACCAACAAAACGTACGTTCTGATTACAACTTCAAGAAGTAATTGAACACGTGTAGGAATCAGATTTGCCACTTGTTCGATATCAGGGTACCAATATAAGTGTTCTTTGACGAAAATTTACCACATTTTTGTAGATGTTACAATACTTTCTATGTAACAGGAAATTAGTAAAGTCGTCATTAAGAAGTTTACTAAAACAAGTTAAAACAAGTTGTGGTGTAGTTTTGATTTGTTGCTCCTTTATGTTTCTGGGTGCTGATTACGAATCTGAAGGTTGCCAGAAAATATTTCCGTAGGAATTTGAGTTGTAGCAAAAAATCCTAAAAATCATTTCCGTCCGCTTTTTTGCCTGTGCTAAAATGCATTTTTCCTATATCTCCAAAAACTTTGGACTTTAGGCAAAAAATTATTCTTTATTAAAATATTCTACATAAAAGTTGTCAAAGTTAGTTCCTTATAACTTTTTCGTTACGCGCAAGGTTTGGGCATAATTTGGTACTTGAATTTTGTAAATATTTGCACAACTAACCGTTAGCGTAGTTACCTATTGGATTGGCAAGAATGCGAGAAAGTAATATGAGTGGACGAAAGAGTTTCTGAACGCACCTACCGGGAGCGGTAGTCAGTGCATCAACAGATGCCACTGCAGCGCCTCTGACCGGGAGGTCCTAGGTTCGAGTCCTGACGGCGGCAGGATTTTCGACACTAGCTTTCAGCTAGGTCGAATTCAGTCGCTGTCTGGAGGAGAATTCTAGCGGCCGGCTGCTCTGATCGGTAGTTTTCCGTGGTTTCTCCGATCAACACCAGGCGAATGCCGGAACAGTACCCTACCAAAAAGGGCCACGGATCGCGCGCGATCTGCCCTTCCCCTTCCTTGTTCTATCCTCTCCCCTTACACACACTCACACTAACATCCATTTCACTACAACATATTCCGGGAGACCGGTCGGGAGTTTAGAGCTTGTCCCGGCTGGGGCGGTGCCTCGCTGGTGGGAGAGTTAGGGGGAAATCCCACTAGCCGGCGGTAGGTCGGTGCCGGATCTCGCCATCCAACGAGGGGAAAATCACCGCCATCTCCCGAGAAAAAACATGCACCACACTAACGGGACTAATGACCGAAGCAGTTGACGCGACCGGAAACACGAAAAAATCAATCAATCAATTGAACGCACCTCGTCCACAACCCCGCCGAAGGAGGCGGCCAGTTCGTCGGCGGACGCTCCGCGGTCCTCGTCGTCCGAGGTGGTCGAGGACGAGGACGCCGCCGAGTCCGACGTGGAGGCCGTGGAAGTGGAGGTGGCGGTGGAGGAGGCCGTGGCGGTGGCGTTAGCCTCTTGTTGCCGCTTCACCTCGTTCTTGGTGGCGTTGAACAGCTGCAGCAGCTCCACGATGTCCAGGGGGCTGGGCGCGTCGGGCACCTGCGCATAGGAATATAGAAGGATTTTCCTCAGGATGAGCCAAAATGACAGTTCGCGTAACAAGTGAACATCACATGTATTTCAGGGAAGTACCCTCCGCCGCGACAGCTGTTCAGCCACGCCCCTTCGTAAAGTGCTAATGGCTCCTGTGAAAACATCCCTACACAGAAGTCTAAGAGTTTCGCTGTGGTATATGCACGTACGCGAGTTTGGGAGATATTTAAATTTAATTACGTATGTGGAAAATCTCTTAACATGCTCTCACAATAAAAAAAACTGCCACGAATGTAAATAGAAAGAAAAATGATTTTAAGCCGGGAACACGTGCATCAGTACGCATCTAGCATTCAAGTCACGGTTTTAAAATAAACATAATATCACACAAAAAGTAAATTTAATGTAATGTTTCCAGAAAAAAAAAATGTTTTAATAAAATACTACAAATACTCAGCACGGTAAAATAGTTGCTTATTGCCGTTCTTCACTTATTCTCAAAAACTTTTGAAATGTTGAAGATTTACAAATACTGAAAGAATACACTCACCACACACTGGGAACACATATTATTTATGTTAAACATGTTACTGAAAATAAAATTGATTTTTTTTATTTACCACTATTTTTTCATTATTGCGTAGCGAACTACGGCAAACAAATCCTTTTGTTCACAATAACTAAAAAAGCGTTAAGCCACACTTATAATTATAATGACTATTTGTGCAAAAGAAAACACGCGACAAAAAAATTCTTGGACTTGGCATATATTTACACTAACCAATCTTTGCATTTAAAAACAATGTTTGACCTTAGAAACTTGTATCCACAATTGTGTTGTATTTTTTCTTACAACCAACCTAATAAACAAATGTCAGAGGATAAACGTTCATTCTATAATTTTTATTATATCGTTGAAATCTAGGGTTTGACTTTAAAACAGGTTAATGATAGCAATGATAATTCATATAAGGGTCACTACCTTTGATTTAAAGTAAAAACACGCAATTTGGCTCAGAACAAAGATCAAATTTATTTATTTCTAAGCAAAAGCCCTTAGTGTTTTAAATATAAAGATAAATAGGACGCCAGAATACCCAATTTGATATACGTGCGCGTATGTAGTCAACGACTTGGATGGAGTCATCGAGTGTTTCTTGTGAACCTGGTTGTGGAGTTTTCTCTTTTGTCCTTCGAATGTTTTGTGTAGCGATATGCTTTCTTCTGATTTAACATCTCATGAGATGTCAAATTGGTCAGTATCTAGCGTAAGGTTCGCGATACATCCGACCTGAGTGCAGCTTTTAATGTTGAAAAAATACCAAGAACAAACATGCTGTAGGCTCTAATTTCATTACTGCCATCGTCTTAGGTTCTCTGATCGTTGTATGGGTAATTGGATAATATGTATCCTGATGAACAACAACTAAATATGCCCATAGAATGTTAAAAGTTTTGTTGTTGATGTTCAGCCACGTCAAACTCTTTGTGACTATTATCTAGGTTCCTGCATTCCTCCTATCCTGTGCTGAGTCCCGAAGGGTTTCTATGCACACACTCTCTGTCTCTCTCTCTCTGTCTCCCTCTGCCTGTCTGTCTGTCTGTCTGTCTCTCTTTGTCTGTCTGTCTCTCTCTGTCTTTCTGTCTCTCTCTGTCTGTCCCCCTATCTCTCTCATTGTCTCTCTCTGTCTCTCTCTCTCTTTGTCTCTCTGTCTCTCTCTCTTTGTCTCTCTGTCTCTCTCTGTCTCTCTCTCTGTCTCTCTGTCTCTCTCTCTTTGTCTCTCTGTCTCTCTCTGCTCTCTCTCTGTCTCTCTCTGTCTCTCTCTGTCTCTCTCTGTCTCTCTCTGTCTCTCTCATCTCTCTCTCATCTCTCTCTCTCTCTCTCTCTCTCTCTCTCTCTCTCTCTCTCTCTCTCTCTCTCTCTCTGTTTCTGGAACTCCATCATTACTTCACATCCTCTGCCAACATCTTCTCATTTTGCCTTCCATCGTAATAAGCATTGCAGCAATTGCGAGTAATGTGAATCTCTTTACATGACTTATAGGTGCTTCACCTTTGCTCTCGGAACCTGATCTTAAAAGGTATATGAAACGTGAATTTCACTCACAACTAACTCGTTTGATCACTTCGTTGTCTATTAATTTATTAATTTCCGTGTAAACCACGAATCAGTCGCGTTTATGCCCGTTCGGTGGCTGAGATCGCTCAGGCCGTAGTGTCGTAGTGATCTCGGACCAAAGGGTCTCGGGTTCGAGTCCCGTCTCGGATATGGTTGTATTTGTGTTCGTCCTTTCACTTTAAGGAATGCCACTATTGATTTGATGCGACCTTACTAACTAACAAAAAATCGTTTATTTTTTGTCATGTAACTTTCTTTATTGTTCAGCTCTCACATCCTTATGTATCATCAGTAAACAGTATATTCAGTATGCGTATTTTGTCGGTAAAAATATATCCCTACTTTTAAGAATCTCATCCAAATGAGCCATTTTCATCCATCTAAGAATCAAACTTCACTTGACTTCACTCCCTATTACATTGAAGTACTGGAGGAAAGCACATTGAAAAATATCCTTCTTGAGTGGTCCAGAAAAGCAAGGCCTTCAACTTGTGTAATTAATTCGAGAGCAGTCTGTGAAAATTGGAAAAGAATTGACGCAATGAAATTGGAATTTCTGGGTAATGAAGCCATTAACGACGAATCAGTTTCAAAATATTCAACATCGTTTTCCCCGGGTCTCGGGTTGCCCATTAATCTGTGTCGGAAACATAGTCTTTAGGAACTCGATCCACAAACAACACTCATAAGCCCGAGGAAACTTAATGGCACCCTTACAGCTTCAAAGAAACGAAGAAATCATTTTCTGTTTACAGCAGATCACTTTCACACTGAAAGAATAATTATTTCAAACAGTCTTCATCAGTGAAATGGTTTTGAAAGAAAATTGAAAGTTATCGGTTGTTACTTTTTTGCATTATCCATGCTAACTCTTGTTTGCAATGTTCTGTATTCTGCCCAATTTCCCTTTTACGATACTTGCTTTCTCTTTAAAAGCAAAACCCCATCTCATTTCGATGTGTCACATAACTAATGGTGAGCTTTAACTTGTTTTGTAATGATTATGTAATTGGGCGTCATGTTTTTAAAGATACTGTACTTCATCTTAGAGAATGTCGTAAATGTTCTTCGAGTGTACAACAGTAATTAAATTATCCTCCGTGGATATTCAGTAAATTTTAAATTAATGAAGGAAGAATTCGAAACTTGGTCTAGGTCCTGCGGGAATTCCAATGGTTCTTTATGAAAAAAGTTTTAATGAAATTCAACCTTGTAAGTAGTCTCCTTTTAGACGAAATTATACTACAAAAATGAAAACACCTTTGTATACAATGATGATAATATATATAATATATAATAATAATAATAATAATAATAGTCATAGTAATAATAATAATGTAATAGTAATAATAATAATGTAATAGTAATAATAATAATAATAGTAATAATAATAATAATAATAATGTAATATAATAATAATAATAATATAATAATAATAATAATAATAATGTAATAGTAATATTAATTAAAAATATGTATGATACTATACATGGGTAAAATTGTTTAACACCATACATAATTATACCCAAATACCTTCGTGAATAAACCGCATTATTGTTTGGTGGACATTCCATGCTCTTCCGTTTTCCGATGCAAATTTCGGATCATTGTTTCCATCTGCAATAACGCAAAATTCAATCTGGCTTTAATTGATATACACGCTCCCCAGTAAATGCTCTGTATTAAATTTTAAACGAACTTCAATTAACAAAATGGCTTTCATTTTGAAGAGTAGTCCGAAATGGGTTTAGTTTTGCGTTGTTTCAAGATGGGCTTGGACAAATTGATATAATAATTTGAAAGAGCATTAAAAATTACACCCGATTCATCGATGAGCATTACTAACCGGTAAAGTACGTTTTTAGACCGTCACTGATAAATCGGTTCTTTGAGAGCAAGCATAATGATGTGATGATGTGTGCCCGTTAAATCCCTAAAATGGCAAGGGTCCCCTGTCAGTTAACGGGGGTGATTCTGCTTAACTCTTTAAGTTGAACCAGTCCTGAAGAGATTTTTAGTTTTTACATTAATATTCACATTTTAACTATTTACACGGATATTCATACCATTTACACGCTTATTAACATATTTAACTTTCTTTCACTGATGCTGTTTGCCATTTGTTTCTCTTGATACTTTCCACGTTTCCCTGTTCCTTGCTATTCTTGACTGTATGTTGCCATAAACATTCTTAAAGACATCGGTCCATCTTTTTTAGGACGTTCTTTGCTTCTTTTTCCCTGTCTTGGGTCCCAGGTTGTTAACACATATGTCCATCTGCCATCTTTTAATCTTGCCACGTGACCAACCCATTTCCATTTTAATTGTTGGGCTCTTGCTGTTAAATCCTTTAAATCGCTCTGTTTACCGATTTCTTCATTCTTTACTTTGTCTTTCAGTCTGATGTGTAGTGTTTTCATCTCCATGTTTCTTTGGCATACTCTTAGAGATTTCATATCTTGCTGAGTTAAACTCCATGTTTGTACTCCACATAATAACACTGGAAATACACATCTCTCTAAGAGATGAATGTTTACCTTTCTGTTTATATTTTGGTCCTCAAAAATAAATTGCAAGGACCAAAATTTTCCTCTAGATAGTCCTATTCTATTTATTCCATTATTATTGTTCTTATTCGTTGTTATAGTTTGGCTCAGATAAGTATATTCTTTCACATATTCAATGGTTTTGTTTTCTATTGAAATTTTATGTTCTACGCAATTTGACAATAATGAGAGCAAGCATAGCGTGCTGAAAGTTCATTTTTTAGCACCAGTTCAAAAAATGATCAGACGCCCAAATGCTCAGGTAAATTTGTAAATTCAACAGGGAAAAAAAACTTTCGTCTCTCCGCATCAGCTACTACTGAACTAAGTATCGTTAAGTAAATTAAATATTTCAATTAAAATAAAATTAATGTCAGTAAGGCTATCTAAAATATAGTATATAACTCGCGTGGTAAAATTGATTTATTTTATTTTGCTCGTACGATTGATCCACTTGACCTGTTGGCCTTGGGCGGCAACCTTTTGTACTCGCAAAATAAAATGTCACTTTTACCTCTCGTATCATAAATAATATTCTTTTCATTTTTCTTTAAAATACAGATGTGTGGATATCGTTTACTAGTCTCGAAAACTTACTTTTTAAAAAAATTGCTGACTAAATTGGCTTTTTCCTATGGAGTAGTATTAAATAAAAGCGTAAGTTTAAAACCGCACAAATGAAGATGTAATGCGACGAAACAATGTTTTGGCTGGAGTAGAATGGAAGAACAGTCTCACTCGGGTTAAGTCGCATTTCTTGGCCTGTGACCTTCGCGTATATGAAGATCTTTGGAGAAGTACAAGTAAATGACACTATAACTCAGGAGAATAAGACGTTGCGCAGAAGCCATTTTTCATGGAAGTAGTGTAACGTTTATCTCAATATGTTCACTCGCTATTTGTTGCGTTGGTTGTTTTCATTATTTCAATCTTTAAAATTCCTTACTTTTGCATTAACTCACAAGTTTTACGTTAATTTTTCTTGCGTTGCTTATATTGAAGTAAACATATTTTACTGTACTAAATGAGAGGGTCGAGGAAGTATCCTGAAAACTGCTTTTTATTCCGTTTAAATTTAGTCTTAATATTTTGCATAAATTATAATTGAGGATAATATAAATTTTATTTTTTTAATCACAAACTTATCCTAAACATGTAACCGGATGTAACGAGCTAATAGTTTCTTCAGAGCAAACCATTAAGTTCAAATATTAAGAAAAAATATGCGGAAAAAGAGACTTTGAACTTTACAACACCAAGAGATAGAATTCTTGCCCGGCTGCTCTGATTGGTAGTTTTTCTTGGTTTCTCCGATCGACACCAGGCGAATGCCGGAGTAGTTTCGTAACAAACGAGCTTCGGATCACGAGAGATCTTTTCTTCCTCTCCCTCGTTTTATCCTCTGTCCTTAGTGAGGCGGTGTTCCGCTGGTGAGAGATACCTGATTGAGCGAAACCCCGCTAAACAATATGTAGGTTGGAACCGGATATCGCCATCGAGAGGGAGATAACATGCACTACACTTACGATACTAATGACCTTAGCAGTTGACGCGCTCAGTAACACAATCAATCAATCCAATACCAAGAGGCGGAATCCTCACCTTATCCAAGGGGACGAACGCCACATTGCTCGCTGGCGTCGTGGTGACCGGGTCCTCCGACTCGTTCACAGGCGTGAGCTCCTCCGGAGAGTCGGTCACCCGGAGTCATCGCTTTCGTCGGGAAGACCGTGGTCGATTCGGACTCCTCCGCGATCATCGGGTCATCCGTAGCTGATTCGGTCTCGACCTCGGATTCGGAGTCGATGGAGGTTTCTGTCTGGAGTGAGGATGTCCACATCTTCTTCGGATACGCTGCTGTTTTCTTTGGTGTATTTCTTGAATGTGTCCAGGAGCTTGTTGAGCCTGCGAACCTGAAATGTCATTGCGTTATTAAGTAACGTTCGAGGATAAAAGGCTGAAATAAAAACTATGAAAGAATAAGTATTGCACGATTCTGGTAGACGGTTTCTTTGAAAATCGTAAGTATAAAATAAAAATTTACTTGTATCTTATTAAAGTTTCATTAACCACCTCATATTCTTTCCGAACTATGTCAAAAGAAAATTATTTCAGACTATATTTGAAAGCCGATAATCTTTTGATCATTGAATACTCTGTAAGAGAAAAAATGCATTATATATTCTTTGCAGGATGCAATTAGGCAAAAGAGTAATTCTCTTGCGTAATACTTTGCTACTTGAATGACAACCACGGGCGAAAAATCTGAACTAGGGGTCCCGAGATGAAAGATAAAAGAGAGGAAGAAGAGGAGAAACAGAATCAGGAGAATAAATAGTTGTGGGAGTGTATGTACACGAGAAAAGAATATAAAGTAATAAATACTAGAGGTGCTACAGTCTTTCAAACCTTTCTTGTAGTTAGTGATTTCGAATTCTCTTGAATGTGAGAGAACTTTTCGGTTGTGTCTCGCCCTTTTCCAGTAGCTATCTATCGGTGCCTAGAAGACTTCGCAGAAACCCTGGCAGCACCTGAAGCTCCTCTGATGGACATTCGAAATGAAGATCCCCTTCAACACCCGAACTTTGCATAGATCGATCTCCGTCCGGTATTCTATGGTATTTCTTGAATCATCTCAGTGCGTCAATCATTGCCCAGGATGTAGGGATCCAGTTCCTTAATTATACACACAGTTAGCACAAAGATGCTTGTCGGCCAATGATATTACAGAATGATTATGGTTCAGTTGTAATAGAGGAGGCACTCGGAATACATCCCACGCCAGGAATATATCTTAAAAATTCAAATCTTACGTGAGTTTCCAATCAAAAGCCTTAATGGCGACGTACTTTGGTTTACCTGCCCCAAGCTCCTATTTCATGTTACCCCCTCACTTGGCCTTGCTAAATGTAAACGAGTGACGGTTGTGAAACAAAATAGTACATTTAAAAATTTAATAATATAAATAAATAATGTGCCTTTAATGTGCTTTGCAGCATTAAATCTAAGTACTTGGTAGATAGATATGTAGATAGGTCGATTGATAAATAAGTGGAGTGACAGGTCGATTGGTACGTGGGTTTTGGGGGGGGCGGTGGATAATAGGTCGGTGGATAGATAGGTCAGTGGATATACAGGTCGGAGAATAGATGGATCGGAGAATAGATAATCGAGGATAGATAATCGGAGGATAGATAGACGGAGGATAGATAGACCGGACGATAGATAGATTGGAGGATAGGTAGATTGGAGGATATGTAGATTGGAAGATAAATAGATAGATTGGAAGATAAATAGATAGATTGGAAGATAAGTAGGATAGATAGAACGGAGGAATAGATAGATCGGAGGATAGATAGATTGGAGGATGAAGATAGATTGGAGGATAAATAGATAGGTTGGAGGATAAATAGATAGGTTGGAGGATAAATAGATAGATTGGAGGATAAATAGATAGGTTGGAGGATAAATAGATAGATTGGAGAATAAATAGATAGATTGGATGATAAATAGATAGATTGGAGGATAAATAGACAGATTGGAGGATAAATAGACATATTGGAGGATAAATAGATAGATTGGAAGATAAATAGATAGATTGGAGATAAATAGATAGATTGGAGGATAAATAGATAGGTTGGAGGATAAATAGATAGGTTGGAGGATAAATAGATAGGTTGGAGGATAAATAGGTTGGAGGATAAATAGATAGATTGGAGGATAAATAGATAGATTGGAGGATAAATAGACAGATTGGAGGATAAATAGACAGATTGGAGGATAAATAGATAGATTGGAGGATAAATAGATAGATTGGAGGATAAATAGATAGATTGGAGGATAAATAGATAGATTGGAGGATAAATAGATAGATTGGATGATAAATAGACAGATTGGAGGATAAATAGATAGATTGGAGGATAAATAGATAGATTGGAGGATAATAGATAGATTGGAGGTAGTGGTGTGTAAATGTTGGAGGCAAGCAGGTAGAAGGCTACGTGGTTAGATAGTTGGATGGTAGATGTGGTTTTCTACAAGTAGGCTGTGGCCTCATAAGCGAGAGCAAGCCGAGGCCAGTGGCGAAGAGGCACCTCGTCGGGCGTGGGCTTGAGCGCGGCCAGGTGCTGGGAGGGGTTGAACACGTGCCCTTGGAGGCGCGCGCCGCCTCGGCCGCCTCCTGGTCTTCCTCCTCGGGGGCCATGGTCCTCGCGCTGCGCCGCCGCCCGCTCTCCTCCTCCTGCGCGGCGCCGCCGCCGCCGTCGCGCAGCAGCCCCAGGTTGCGCAGCACGTCCAGCTGCTCGCCCGTCAGCATGTCCGTGGGGAAGTCTGCGCATGGGGCACACGCCTATCATGGGGGGTGGGCGCGATTTGGAAGTTTACGTAATGCAGTACAAACAAACAGTGTAGTGTAGTGCAGTGTGAAGTGAAAAGTGAACGCGATCAATGAATTTTAAAAAAATCTAATTTAGCCAATATTTATGTAGCTTGTATTCAATTTTAGCATCACCAACATATTGGATGTCATGACAGAGTTGAAATAATTGTTAAAATACAAAATATTAGTGATAGTATGATTCCTGCATCCTCGGCTTGAACTGTACTCCTTTATTATTATTATTATTATTATTATTATTATTATTATTATTATTATTATTATTATTATTATTATTATTATTATTATTATTTAACTGCCACCGCGTCATACCCAATTGCAGTTCAAATAAATGTAATACATGTAATCTACAAATGCTGATTTTCGGAGGAGCGGTGGAGCATTCGAACCTTTTCGAGGCTTCTTTCAGACTTGAGAATAATTTACATGAAGCAAGTCTACAACATGGGACAGACGGCTTGACTTCCCTTCCAAAGGTAGGCGTACGGTGGATTTTTGTTGGTTGCACTTTCAAACGGGCCATGGTATGAGGGTGGGATTGGTAATTTTACATAATATCGCTGCCGATTATCTAGGGGAACGGTCCGGGATGCAAACTTTTCCGGAACTTGTGTTAACTTTGTGAATCTCTTATAAGTAGTAAATCTATATCATTCAGCTTTACTTCACTTACGAAGGTAGGGTGGACGGTGGATCTTTTAGCACTTACAATGCTAAACAAGCACTTACATGCTCTGGGGTGAGATTGATAATTTTACGTGTTACAACGGTTTATTTTGTGTGGGAACGATCGTGGACGCGTGCCCTTTAACTATTTGAATGCTCAGAATAAAAAGAATTAATTTGAAAAGAGAGAATATTGAGGTTCAATTCAGTGATGCCTTATTTTACTAGACAAGCCTCTGGCCATCAGGGCTGCTTTTCTGCTTGATGTACACAGCTTTCGCCGTCTGGCAACAAAAGAAGATCTCACCTGGAAGACGAAATAGGCGATTAGAAATTTAGCTCGGATGCTGCTTTTAGACTTGAAGATGCAGTAAATCTACAACATGATACAACCGGCTTTACTTTCCCTTCGAAGGCAGGCGTACGGTGATTTCTTTTCCGCTTACAAATCCACAGCTTCAATGGAATTTAAACCCGCGAACTTTTGTATAACAGTACGATGAGCTAACAGGTACATCACCGAAGCGGCAAATCTGGGATATTATTAGCAAAATAGATAAATAATATTACATTTCGTTTACATATGGGATATCTCTACAAACCTACTTCTTTAACATTGATTCTATATTTAAACGGAATTACTTGTTTACTTTAAGGTGTATGATAAAATTGGGTTATTTTATTCTTACAATTACGCTTTCAGTGTGTTTGATATTGGCAACAGTTTAGTCAGAGTGTATCACTTAATTTTTTCGGAAAATCAGCACTGTGTAATGCTGTAATGTTATCGGAGAAGCAACTAAACGAAGGAATGGAAAGCCACTCTGAACGGATGATGTCCACCAAGAACAATCGACACAAATTAGTTCGGCTAAATACCCTTTTACGAGGTACTTCTTAATTATATTATTTTGGGATGATGATATTGCGAGAAGTATTAAATGAAATCCTTCTCATTCGTTTATACCCTCTCATTCTCTTCATACCCTCCCAATCTATTTATACCCCTTAATCTGTTTATGACACTTCATCTGTTTATATCGTTTCCATTTTGGTTATACCCCTACAGTTACGTTTATTCCCCTCCAATTTTGTTCGTACTCCTCCCATTTTGGTTTTACCCCTCCGATTCTGTTCATACCTTTTTCCCCCCTTCTGTCGACATCTTTTACATCCTTTCTCCTCTTTTTTCTTTTTTTTTCCCTTTCTTCTTTTTCCCTCTCTCTCTCTCTCTCTCGTCTCTCTCCTTCTCTCCTCTCTCCTCTCTCCCCTCTCTCTCTCCCTCTCTCTCTCCCTCTCTCTCTCCCTCTCTCTTCCTCTCTCTCTCTCTCTCTCTCTCCCTCTCTCTCCTCTCTCTCTCCCTCTCTCTCCCCCTCTCTCTCCCTCTCTCTCTCCTCTCTCTCTCTCCCTCTCTCTCTCCGTCTCTCTCTCTCCCTCTCTCTCCCTCTCTCTCCCTCACACACACATTCATTTTCACCTCCCTCCCCTTTTCCCTGACAATCTTTCTCTTCTCACTCTCTTGGTTTCTTTTCTCGTTTCACTCACTTCTTTGTTTGTCGAATGAACGACATGGTTTAACTCAAACGCAACTCCTCCACAGCAACAACCCCTTTGCACGCACACACACACCCGCGCGCGCGCGCGCGCGATGAGCTTCCTCTGGTACTCACCGAGGGCGTGCGCGTCGCGCGCCTTCTGCTTTTCCTCCTCCTTCTTCTTCTTCTTCTTCTCGTCCGCCTCCATTGCGCGCGCGTGCTGGGTGCGGCCGCGCCCTCGGCCCGTGTCGCCCGGGGAGACGAGGCCGAAGGCGGCCAGGAAGTCGCGCATCTCCCCGTCGGCGGCCCCGCCGCCGCCCGTCGCCCCGCCGCCGCCCACGGCGCCCGCCGCCGCCGTCAGCACCTCGTCGTCCAGCGGCGGCAGCGGCTTGAAGCTGGCGGGCAGATGAACAAAAGTTTTGGGGGGCCTTCTCACGGAGCCACTCGGCGGCGCCACCCCGAGAAGCGGCACAGCCCTTCACACACAGGTGCCGCCGACCGCCATCGACCGTGAAGGCCGCTCCACAATAGCACGCGAACGCGAACGGGAACGCGAACGGGAACGCGAACGGGAACGCGAACGGGAACGCGAACGGGAACGCGAACGGGGAAACGGGAACGGGGGGGCGGGGCGGGAAAAAACGCCAACGGATAGAGGAATGAACCAGTAGCGGCTAAAACGAGAACTTTAAGAAACAGTTGCCGAAACCAAAGCCCTTCTACCTATGCTATTGTGTTATACTTTGTATTGCCATCTGTCTGATGTGTTTGCGTGAGCTGCTATGAATAAAAAAAATACTTTAACGAAAGAATATTAATTAGAAAATATAAGTACAAAGAATGCCAAAACTTCTATGAACTTACGAAACATACAACTACGAGAAACTAAAATTTTGTCTGTAAATAAACAGCTCCACTGTACTTTAACTAATCATTTTCTTAAAAAGCGGGAAATTTTAATTCTGAGTATTAATATGAATAGAAAAACACAACATACCCATTGCCCACACCTCCAACCACATCCCCTGCCGTTCCTGTCTGCTCCACCTCCCGTCACTAGCCTCCCTGATCTGTAGATATCGGATAGAGTGGTTTAGCTCTATCGCAACCCCTTCACATGTGCTCTCTCTGAGACAACACTACCCTCGCCGTTCGTCGCCGTTCATTCGTACCCCGCCGACCTGCATGGTCCCTTTCTCGTAATGACTGCTACGAAGTGTTAAATGTTCAGTAGTCTACCATACCTGTAAATGTGATTATCTTCATGGTGTTCCTCAAGGTATTGATTAGTATTATCTTTTATTATTATTACTGTTGTTATTACTATTATTATTATTTCCTTTCCCATTGACTTCTAATCTCCTTCGTTCCACTGTCGTTACCTTAGCAGCCGGTGGTGTGTGGTGGGTTTGGGGAGTGAGGGCTCACCTGGTGTAGGAGTGCGGGTCGACGCTGGGCTTGGGCGCGGAGGGCCCGTGGGCGGGGCCCGGGGCGCGCAGGGGCGGGGCGGGGGCGGCGAGCGGCGGCGGCGAGGGCGCGCCGGGCAGCAGGCCGAAGGACGCCAGCAGCGCCTGCAGGTCGTCGCTTAGAGACGGCGCCGCCGCCGCCGCGCCGGCCTCCACGCCCACGCGCAGCGGTGCGGGTGCTGGCGCAGGCGTGGGCGGGGGCTTGGCCAGCTCCTGGAACACCCAACGAACACGTCAAAACACACACACACACACCGAGTGGACATTGTCTTGTTCTTAGGTAAAATAAAGCATGTGCAGGTGTCTCGGAATAAATGTTACCAACTCTTATAATATTGTAAAGTAGTCGAAGATTATCACATTTACTCTATTAACGTGCAGAAAATTCATTTAACGAAGTTGGAAGTTGGGGAAGTTAGGACACATATGACGTTTACTTTTAAGTGGTATAAACACAATCAGTCGCGGGCGTGAGCTTGACCGGCCTCTGGAACAGAAAGCAACACATCAACACACACACACAGTGGGTTGTCCAGTTGTTAGGTGGTCTTAAAAGTGGGAGTGGAAACGAGTGAAGAAAAGCATGTGTAGGTGTCTCGGAATAAATTCTTGTAGGACAATGTAATTGAGTCGAAAATTATTACATTTACTCTATCGACGTGGTGAGAAATGTCCTACAACGATGTTGCTTATGTGACGTTTTCCAGTAAGTGATAGGAAATGCGTTAATTAGCGGGCGGAGGTTTGACCGGCTCCTGGAACAGCCAAGCGAATACGCCAGCACACACACACACACACACACACACACACACACACACAGTGGGGATTGCTCAGTTGTTAGGTGGTCGTTCCAGTTGGGTTTTTCATATTGTGTAAACCGAAGCATAAATGTGCAGGTGTCTCAAAATAGATGTTACCAACTTTTGGGGCAGTGTAAAAGAGTCGAAGATTATCACGTTTACTCTATCAACGAGTGGTGGTAAATGTCATGTAATGAAGTTGCCTACATGATGTTTTCTCGGAAGTGGTAGGAAACATATCTTGAGCGGGGGGGGTTGGCAGGTTCCTGGAAAGTGAACACGTGATGACACACAACAACTCGAATGTGGATTGTTAAATCAGATTGTCAGGTGGCATTTCAAACTGGGTTTTTCACTGTGTGTAAAATCGAAGCATAAATGTGCTGGTGTCTCGAAATAAATGTTACGAACTTCTATGTAGTAACAGACCTTAGGTGATGAAAACATTGGTTTCATAGCCTTCGACGCGGCGTCACCCGGACAGCCAAGAGTATTTCGAAGCATTGATATGCAGATGTCTCAGAATAAATGACCCAAACCTCTAGAATTTCAGAAACTATCACATACCTAAGTTGTCTGACTACATTCCTATTTAAAATTCCTACACAAAATACTGTTGGCTAGTGGTTTGCTTGCCCATCGCAAAAGTTGGCTAATACATCTTTCACTGTTTCAGAAAGTGACCTGCTAAACATTAGTGTAAGATACGTGCAAATGAATTATCTGCAAAATAATCATATTAAATACCGTGCTTTTGTATGCCGGTTACATCACTTGCATGGGAATTAATTAAATGATTTCAATTATGACGTCTTCTAATTATAATCATTAGCTTTGTGCATTGCACATGGGGATATATTTATCCATCGAGTTTCCACTGCTATCCCTAACTAGCTTGACGATTGTAGTTTTTCGTGAAATCGAAAATAAAAACAAGTTTCTTAACATTGTGAGACGGTTACATTTTTATGTCACTTTCCAAAATTACCATGTTAATTATACAATCAAATTATTCGTGTCATGGTGAAATTAACTCGATATTAACAGCATTTCCAAATAATTTTTATCGAAAATGCATTCGGAAATTAAATTCCAGGAGGGAAATCATATTACCATACTTGTTAGAATTTTGTCACCATTTAAAATTATGCAACCGATACTGCACCCCGTTGCCTACTTCATTTCCATTTGTTCACAGCTGGCTGTGAATTTTGAAGAGTGTTTCGTATTGAGTGTTCAGTATTGATAAATGCATAACAAACAGCACCCATAAAAGAATGTGTCGGAGAACATGATACGCATGAATTAACTAGCAAATTCATTTTCAATGTATCGGTGGAGCAACTCATCAATAAATGTTGACCCAATCAATAAGCCAATGAATGGAAAATCATCTGTAGAGAGGAATGAAAGTGAATGAGATGGACCGGCAGAGAAATTAATGGAATACGCTGTTCGAAAATAAAATGGTGCAACAAAATGAAACGGATGGTAAAGTGGCTTTGCTAATGCAAAATGCGAGAACTTTTCTCGTCATGCATATGCGCTTTGCGTAGAGTTTTGTGGAATGGAAAAAATTGAAATTTGGTTCATAAGTTTCGGGAACGAAGGTCTTAAGTTCCCCTATTTGAGCAAATAATTTCTCAAACAAAATAAAGTTAATGGTAATTAAAAGATAATACTAGAGTTTCATGAAATTGTAACAGAGTTATAAGTACAACTACATATTTAACATTTTTTTCTTAACACATCGGTTTTCGCATCGGATTTTTAGCAGCATATCTCTTAACCCTTTGACTACCACGATCCCCATTTGGAGATCTGTGAAGTGTTTCATTGTTGCTTGACAGTAATATTCATTGTAATATAATTTCCGAATTTTATGTCTTCAATAGATGTAAACAATCGTAACGAAATACATAAGAAAGCTTTTTCAAATCCGAATACCAGATCCCGATTTAGCCGTGATTGCTAAGGCATGGTATACTCATGTTTCAAACAAAATAAAGTTAATGATAATTAAAAGATAATGCCAGATTTACATGAAATTGTAACAAAGAGTAAGAAGTACAACTACACATTTTTAATTTTTTTGTGACACATCCATTTTCGCATCGGATTTTTTAGTAGCATATCTCTTAATTGATTCACGTAATACCGGCGTTCAACCATGTTTCCATTTATTATCTTAATAAACTGATTATGCATTAATTAAGCTGTTAAAACATACATCCAATCCATTGTCATAATGACGTTCACTCATGCCTCGTGTCTTTTGTAGTTCATTGCGTAATTTTTTTTTCTCAAAATCGTTCCTTCATTGTTAGCGTCATTTGTTTATCCATTGTGTCGTTCGTTTATTCATTGTTCGTTCATGACGCTTTCCGGTGTGTGCAGTTTTTGTGGAATTGAAGAAACGCAACTGAAATTAAATTAGCTTTATAAGATTAGGAATCGAGGATCTTGAATTTCTCTTTTTGGGGGGAAACTCCCGCGTAAAATTAAATTAATGATAATTAAAAGGAAATACCTGTATAACATGAAATTGGTACCAAGAGTAAGAAGCACATTTTAAATTTTCTGCTTAATGTATCTGTTTCTGTATGATTGCACCGGGATTTTAGTGTGTTCGCAAACGTCCATATTTTACAAAACTATGAAATGGAAATAAAACTACAACCTACCGTTTAATATTGTTTATAATACTGCTTTTATGTGGCGTTATCTTGGCTAACCTCAGAAGTAGAGACATCGCGACCAACAATATTATTTAATACAAGAGCAGCTTTTTCGATGGCCGAGCCATCAACGTCAGTTACCGTAGTCAGTTACCAGTATCGTTTTCTGGCTTGCAAAATGCATTACATAATTTATTAACACAATATCGGCATTCAACCATATTTCCATTTATTATCTTCATAAAACAAATTATTCATTAATTAAGTCATTCATTTACAGATCCATCCATTATATAACATTAATGCTCGGTCATGCCTAGTACCCATTGTACATTAAATGTATAATTATTTTCTCACACGGTCGTTCGTTCCATAAACATGTAGTACTATATGTCTATGGTTCATTCACAACTAGTTTTTTGTTCATTAAAAACGTTCATTCGTTCATTGATTCTTGTTGTTATTTCCCTACAAGTCATTTTTCTATTCACAGAATAAATCTTATTTTATAGTGCCCTTCGTTCTTCTACAATCTCATTCTTTTGCACAGTGTCGCTCAATCATTCAGTGCTATTCGTTCATTCATTCATTCATTCATTCATTCATCTTGTAACTCATTCATAGAAGCAGGAGTCTTTCGTTCGTCCATAGGCATTCCTACCAATGAGGTATTTATTCTTAGATTAATCTCTTAAATTCTTAGTGTTTTTCTTTCCGAGTGCGCGAGCGTGTGTGTGTATTCTTTTGTAGTGCATGTGTTTGTGTGTGTGGAATGCTAATGTGTTGATGAGCGTATGTAATGCGTGTATTTGTATACGTGTGCTGTGTCTGCATCCCCGCTAGAGCGTATAGCTCTCTGCATGTGTGTGTGTGCGTGTGTTTGTGAGCGTGTGATTGTGAGCGTGTATGTGATTGGGCGCATGTGTGTGTGTGATTGTAAGCGGGTATGTGTGAGATTATAGCATGTGGTGTGTGTGTGGTGTGGGGGGTGTGTGTTTGTCGCGCGCGTGTGTGTGTGTGATTGGTCGCGCGCGCGCGTGTGTGTGTAATTGTGCGCGTGCGTGTGTGTGTGATTGTACATGTGTGTATTGTACGCCCGTGTATGTTTATACATGTGTTGCGTGTGATTCTGTGTCTCTACGTGTATTTTCGGTATACGTGTGTGTCTGTGTGAATGTCTTCATAAAGAGCATACGTATGCGTGCGCGGGTGCACCATAGTACCTGCGGCATGGGCTGCAGCAGCTGCTGGCGGTGTGCTGCGCGAGGGCGTGCGGGTAGGCGGCGGAGGCGTCGGGGGCCAGCCCCAGCGCCGCCAGCGCCGCGCCCACGCCCCCGGCCTCCTGCGCGGCCCCTGGCTCAAGGCCCCCTGCGCCGCCTCGGCCTCCTGCAGCGGGTCGGCGCCGCCTCCCAGGGCACCGCCTCCCGGCCGACGCCCCACCACGCTCGAGTAGGGCAGGCGCGCCGCCGAGTAGTGGCTCGTGTACCTGCGGACAGACATGCGGCTTGTTACGGTTTTCTAATGAACTTCCCCGTCCCGCGACAGTGTGTGCTCTCATACATGTTCTTTCCTAAAAAGTTAGGTATAAAGGGCGTCACTACGTAAAGGTGGAGAATCTCAGCGACTCGTTGCTTTAATCGGTAGTTTTCCGTAGTTTTTCCGATCAACACCAGGCGAATGTCGGAGCAGCACCCTAACAAACGGGCCACGGACAGCGCGCTATCTGTCCTTCCTCTTCCTTGTCCTATCCCTTCTCCTCACACACACACTCACACTAACATGCACTACACTAACACAAATGCCGGGAGACCGATCGGGAGCTTAGAGGTTATCCCGGTTGCGGCGATGTCCGTTGGTAGGAGACACCTGGTTGTGGAAAACCCTGCAGGCGCCGTTTATGTAGGCGCCGGATCTCAGCATCCAGCGCGAAATGATCACCGCCGCCTCCAGTGATAAAAGCATCCACCACACTTACGGAATAAATGACCTTAGCAGTTGGCGCGCCCGAAATCATTAATAACTCAATTAAAAAGCGGTGCCCGTCGGAGGAGAGGGAAATCCTTTGTAAGCCCACGTGTACATCTGCTGTGAATCTCATTATCCATTGGGGTGGAATACCACCACCTCCCGGAGTTAAAAAAGCACTCGCTACAGTAACACAATGAATGACCATAGCAGTTGGCATTCCCGGAAACATCTATGATTCAATCCAACATGTATGTATATCACCACCAGTAGTGTCCGGTGGGTTGCAAATTAAATGGGGCTCCATATGTCGGACCTATCACGTACATTTTACTTCTTCAAAATATATTTTGAACGTGGAAAACGACAGCATGTATTGTACTACCCATTTGCACGCATTGCGATTTTAATCCTTGTCTAAGGCAACTTTAACGTCGATAACGGAAGATACAATTGTTTTTACACGAAAGTAAGAGATTTTTTTAAAAATATTTCCAGGAAAGAAAACAGTAATGTATCAAATCAAATGGTATTATGCTTGGTATTCTTAGCCAAGTTTATAGGCGCGGACTCTATCGAAGCAAACCCTAATACCAGCATGCTGCCCCCTCCCTATTTCCAGTACCCCCACTCATCCTTAAGTGTCTATTGCCTTGCATATGCATCCGCTAAGGATGGGTTCACGGTAGTCCACGATACGGCCCATTCTTAAAAAATTGTATTTTGCGTAAAC
This sequence comes from Teleogryllus oceanicus, assembly GCA_964035755.1. Taxonomy (NCBI): domain Eukaryota; kingdom Metazoa; phylum Arthropoda; class Insecta; order Orthoptera; family Gryllidae; genus Teleogryllus; species Teleogryllus oceanicus. The sequence goes on from CAXIVR010000013.1 coordinate 60,246,178, forward strand.
GGACACACAAAACTAAATTCACCCTCAATAATTGCGCCCAAACTAAAATAGTCGATTTATTGCAAGTTGAATACTTTCTGCAATTTTTCACGAGATTGATTTTTGTTGGAAGGGCGCCGCCCTAGAACTCTTAAAGGCCAGTCGCCACTGATCGTCACTTACCTAGTGGGCATTGGTGGCGGCACTGCCTCGACGCTGCCCACGGGCACGGAGGCCGGGGCCGCGGGCGGCGGTGGCGGCGGTGGGCGGCGCGGCGCGGTCGGGGCGGGCGAGGGCGGGGTCGGGGCGGACGGCGTCATGTACAACACCGGGGGCGCCTCCGCCTCCGGCTCCAGCTGATCGCCCACCGAGAACGACACCACCAGCGGGCGCAGCTCCTGAGTCAACGGACGATGCGCGGGTGGCGCGGCGGCGGTGGTCGTCGTGGTGGTTGTGGTGGTGGTGGTGGTTGTGGTTGGTGGCGGTGGTGGTGCGGGTGGCTCCGATGTGAAGGGGATTGGTCGCTTCACGGGCTTGCGGACCACTGGGCGCCGAACCTGTAGGAAATGTGAAAGTGAGTTGTAGTGGATTGAAAGAAGATATTCGTAGACCGAGAAGAAGGCCATTGCTAACGTAGGAGGCGAATTTTGATGACTTGAAACATAACGAAGAATGATCTACAAAATGCTCTTAAAATGTTTTTAAAATGTCAAAAAAAAGAAAAATTACATAAAAAATTGATAAAAACCAGTTCAGATGAACAACTCAAGCTTTTGGATATACTACTCAATTAAAGCTCCTTCCTTTCGTTCAAGTGAATTCAGTCAGCAAAGTTTTGGTTTGGACTGTTCTTTTGTAGGAAATATCTGACTTTAATGCTCCTGAAGTCGACCGAACCGAAAATGGTAGTGATTGGCATCACAGAAACCTTAGATTTTAGTATAATCACAACGGCTGACAATTTCTGAGCGAAGAAATCGAATAGGCTATTCAGGAGCCCGGAAGAGAAGTTGATGCATCTCGTAAATATTATTTGAAGGAACGTAATTATTATTTGAATTGATTAAAATGATATTAAAATTTCTGAAGTAAAAAACTGCATTAAAAATGACGGAGAATGTAAACAAAATGACGATAAATGTAAAAAATGACTTATTAGTCAAAATCGACGGAAAATGCAGAAAATGTCTTATAAAAATGGCTAATTTCCTTCTACAAACATAAAAATGTCTATACTAAAAGTGTTCTAAACGGAAAAGGAAAAAATGACATTTCATTAGAGTCCGCCCTCTACCAATAAGTAGGATACGGATTTTCATGTAAATAGATGTTTCTGCAGGACCAAGATGACTTGTATTCAGGTATATTGTTTTCAAGATATTCTGCGCGAATTAAAATTATTTTCATTTTACGTATTTTGGTATAATTACACATTTTTACACATTTTACATATTGCTACACATTTCATACATATTTTCTTACGAAACTTATGCACCCTTGCTTCGCAGAAACCGGGTAGTCAGAATCAAGGATTAGTGGATGTCCATGAAGCAGATGTAATTTCAATCACGTGCTTGCTCGTGTTTCAACTCGCATTCAACACACACTGGATTTTAATGAACCGTCTTCAGCAGATAGTCTATAATCGAATAGTAGGTAAATAATCAAATTTCAAGTTATTTCGACATTTACTAGAAGAATTATGCGCTAAAATATTAACCCTTTATTCTAGTGTAACTCAGCGTAACATAATTTCAGTCATAAAGCATTCTAAGGATTTAATTATGAACTATTTTAAATTACACATAATGTACATCATGGGTTTATGTCACCCCATGCATTGTTAGGCGGTAAACGCGATAAAATAACCAGATAAAATAATAGTAATCTAGTGACGTCGTGAATCGGAACTTCTAGAAACCACTCTGTTTTCGTATATCAGAAACGAAACGCTTTTAGGAAAATAATCAAACTAAAACACCAATGATACTTATTTTATTGACTTGCTTGATACATTTTTCTCACATAAACGATTTGAAAAATAAATATTTTTTAAAATCGTGTTTAGTAACACAATTTAATTTTGTGTTTTCTCAAGAAACATTTACTTCTGATTTTTGTATTATTTTCCCTTGATTAAAATAAATAAATAAATGTAAAGAAAAATAATTGTTGCAAGTAAAAATAAAAAATCATACAATAAAGGGTTAAGTTTCGAAATGATTCCAGACGGTCAGTAGCAAGGGGTGAAGGAGACCTCGAACAGTTCCGACATCCGACGCGCAACGCGACATGGAGTTAACAGATCGTTGACAGCAGGATCTCGCCTCCAGGAGCGCGAAAGTAGATTTCGGAGTACATGCGGATTTAAACATAGGCGGAGTTAAGGTTTGATTGAGACGCAGTTATCCAATCGGGAGTTTCGTTACGGCGTAATTTTTGAAATTGAAGCTTCCCAATGGATAGCGGAGTCTCCAATCAATGATCAAACGTCCACTCGCCCTATGTTTATTTATTTATTTATTTAGTCAAAAAACAGTCAAAAACTGTATGTGACGTATGGGGTAGAAAATCATCTGCGCACGCTTTCTTGAGTTTCAGAGTCCCTTCCCAACAATTCAACTATTAATAGTTGAAATATGAAATAATAATAATAATAATAATAATAATAACAACAAATTTTAAAAAGCGAGGGATTAACATTTCAAAACCTAGATATTTTCGTTGACAAATTATAGAAAACTTATTTTTAACGGTAAAGGAACAAACAGATTTGGATTTTCTGTATTGTTTACAAATAGAAACTCAACCTAAGCTCTACTACCAGTACAAGCAAAAGGAAAGTTCAACAAAACGTGCACCTAGTGAAGCTACATTTACGTCCAGAAGCAAATCAAGGGGCCATCTCAGCATTTGCTCAATGGATCAGGGAAACTGGACAAAAACCCGATCGAGATGGGAGTCACTGACCCGGAAGTACATTATTTAAATATAACAATAATTGTCTGGACACTATATCAAATCGAACGTTTTATTTATTTACATATACACTCACGTAACACAAATATGTAATATTGTTTATACTGATATCATTATATTGTTGTCTAGTATATTTATATTATCAAAAAGAAAATACGTCATTGAAAACGCAAAGAGACCAAACTTGAAGTACTTTGACTAAAAAAGGATAGAAAAGGCAGTAGAAAAGGGAATTTTTAGTTCTATGGTTTGAAAATCGCTACCAATAGCTTCTCCAAGAGAAGGTGCAAGCGTGTTTTCGAAGAATAGAATTATCAACAAAGAATGTCATTGAAATGATCACTAATATACTTAACAAATATTTTAAACATTTAACTTGTACATCGTAATTTGAAAGCAAATTACAGCCTTTCAGGATTTCCTGTTATTAAATGCATCTAACCAGATGAAAAAATGGGGCTATTTTAAGACGAAGGGTCTCTTAAAAGAATGGCATGGGTCTCAATTTCGTTGAACTCTCTAAATTTTCGAAAATTGTATTAAGAAACAACGCGAGAAATTACGTGCAGTTGTACCGCCACTGGTTGCACTATTTTTGATTTACAATTGATCGGTGTGTTAGGAAACACACTTAAACGGAACATATATTGAGGAATGCACAGGCATGGTTTAAATATTCAACAACTTCTGGAACTTTTATTACTTTATTTTATTTATTGAGTGATTTATTAGTGGTTTATGGTCAAAAAATTGTAAAAAATGTGACGTGTAGGGGAACAAAGAATAATCAGCGCTAACTTTCCTGAGCTTCGAAATTCACCTCTCTCTTTTATTGGAGTTCACTTGAGCTCCAAACGAGACATGCGCGAAGGCAGTCAGTGCACATGCATCGTAGAGCAATCTAAACATTCTATATCTGCCAGAAAACATCGCGTAGTCTAACTGAACATTCTATATATGTTCAGAAAACATCGCGTAGCCTAATCTGAACATTCTATAGAACTATAGAACATTCTATATCTGTTCAGAAAACATCGCGTAGCCTAATCTGATATTAGATTGTAATTGCTCTGAAATTGGCTTTGGCAGCGTCAGTAATTTGGTACTTGGTTTTAATGGTGCTTTCTTACACTAAATGTGAATGCATTGTTTTTGTGCAGAGACTACCTACCTTATTTAAGAAAAACGACTTATTTGATAATCGTACTGCTGACGTAATAGTTAAACCTCGCTGTTACTCGCACATAGCAAAATGAGATATCAAGAAACCAAATTAGATTAGAGATGCTATGTAGATGTCCTGAAGCAAAGTACGGCACAATCTCAGTATTCGCTCGATTGATCAAGAGAAACAGAAAGAAACCTAATTGACTTGGAGAGTTAATAATCAAGAAGATTGTTTCAAAACTTAAGATGGATTTCATGCCCCACGTTAATCTTTACCAGATTGTTGTAGTTATTGACGAAATAAATTTTAAAAAATGTTTTAACTAAATGTAAAAATTCTTATTATTCTTCAGATAATGTTTAAAACTGAACATAACGACATTTTCATTTCAGAATTCATTAAACTTTTAATAATGTGTGAATTGGGATCACGGTTAAAAAGTTGTAGGCCTACAAAGATAAACTAAACTATATAACTAAAAAATTATTCGATTTTCTCTTATACTCATAGTTATATTGTCACACCTTTGCACGTACACTATTTTAGTTAACACTCTTTTAGTTTCTATAATGTGTTGGTAATGAAGCCTTTAGTCTTATTTACCAGGGAATTCTGAACAGTAAAGAAAAAGAAATCTCAATTATACAATGCATACATTTCTAAGGTACCACAGAACACTTACCAAATTTCACAGTGCTTACGTAAGAAAAGTTTTAATAAATGTAATGTATCTTCTTATATTACAACCTTAAAGCTGAATGCTTTAACTGCAAACAGGTCTTGGGAGTTTACAGTCAACTAATATTTTATTTTGAATTGATAGCTGAGAAATACTTTCCAGGATACAGCACAACAGTGTGTATTAGTAAATTAGGTTGTTCTTTTTCACAAGGTATATGAATTCAGATATTAATGCATAAAGCAAGAGTAGAGGCAGTTTAAGTTTTGAAATATTTTTAAGAGATATTGACTAGAAATATTTTTTTTCTTCCAGGAGTATTTATGTGGGGCGTGAGTTGCAAGTCGTATGTATGCAAACGTCAGTTTACGTATGCGAGTCAAAAGGAAAAGTATTCAAGTCATCAAACGATTTCTCTCCTTTAACGCTTCTGGATGAAAAACAGGATTTTCTAGATTTCTGTGTCAACGTTTCTAGAACGTCTGTTTTCTCCTAAAAAGAGAAACTGGTGGGAAATTTAGGCATTGAGTTACATGCGGTTACGACATTAATAGATTTATGGACTTCCTTCAGCTGTTAATTTATTTTAAAAAATATAAACTACTATATCTAAGAATGATAATACATAATCTCATTTCAAATTATTGTCCAAAAACCGTAAATATGTGATTGACAAGTCTACGAAGTCATTGTGTTTCCACGGCGATTGCCAACCAGTGAATTGGATCCCTGAAGTTAATAACAAACTCAACTATGTGCGACATTTTAGTCCCGTGCTAATTTTAACAATCGAAAAGAATCTAAGGTAATTTACTGCTCACAACATATCCTTGTTATTCTACTTCTAAAAATAGTTTTTAATCAATATGTAAAGAACGATTGACATTATTTTGACAACGTTGGGATTTCTTTCAAATGTAAAGAAAAGGAAACAGATAAAGAAAAGGAAGCAGAAAAAGAAAAGGAAGTAGATAAAGAAAAGGAAGAAGATGGAGAAGAGGAAGAAGATGGAGAAGAGGAAGAAGATGGAGAAAGATTTTGACTTTGCACAATTCTGTGTGCTCTGTATACATTTGAGTCATGCTTAATTTACGCTTGTGAAGTCCCGGCACAGTTTACGCTTATGAAGCAGACACCTACTCAGCTGCATAAGATTCACAAGAGTAGAGGTGGACAAGCGCCGCTTGGAGATCGTACATTGACTCGCATGGGCGTAGGGCTGTCTCCTACAGATGAGAAAGACGACGAAACAAATGAAGAAGTTGTGGTCGAAACAGATGAAAGAAGGCAACAGATGAAAAGAGGTGCGCGGATGAAAAGATGAGAAAGGATGAAAAAGATGAGAAGGGAGAAAAAGATGATGAAGGGATGAAAAGATGATGACAGGGATGAAAAGGATGATGACAGGATGAAAAGGATGATGACAGGGATGAAAAGGATGATGACAGGGATGAAAAGGATAATGACATGGATGAAAAGGATGATGACATGGATGAAAAGGATGATGACATGGATGAAAAGGATGACATGGATGAAAAGGATGATGACACGGATGAAAAGGATGATGACACGGATGAAAAAAAGATGAATAAACAGGAGAAAGATTTTAACTTAGACTAGTTCTGTGTGTTTTGCATTCACTTGAGTCACGTATTCTGCATATCCTTATTTCTCGCTTATGAAGCCCCGGTAGAGTGGTGCGCCCAGAGTTATCCTGCTGCGTTATGATTCACAAACCCCATGTGCAAAAGCGCCGCTTGCAAATCCTACCTTGACTCGCACGGGCGTGGGGCCATCCCCTACAGCAGAATACGAGGAGCCGAACTTGCCGCCTCCACCGCTGGGCGCGAGTGCGGGTACGGGAGCGGAGGGGTGGGTGGGCGCTGGCGGCGGGGGCGGTGGGGGCGGCGCGGTGGTCGGGGGTGGAGGCGGCGGGGGCGGCCGGGTCGTTGGTGCCTGCGTCGTAGAGGGCGGGGCGGCGGGGGCAGGGGCGGTGTGTGAGGCGGCGTCAGTCGTCTAGATGGCGTTGTCGGCGCCGTGGCCACCTGGAAAAGAAATATTTGTAAGCCAAGCCAAACGTCAAAACAAAGTAACTTAAAGGGAAAGTGTGTATGAAACACGCTGTCAGTTAGTGTCACTGGTCTCGACAGCAGATTTCAAAATAAAAGTTACAAACTTCTCGGGCATGTAGACGTGTAAAAAATGATCACTTTTTGCCAATGAATATGTATTGGGAAATTTATTATATGGAAGTCACAGTTGAGAGATGCCTTTGATAGTAGGGCAACTAATTAGGCACAGGTGTTGGGCAGGTCACGTTACGTAGCAGTTAAGAGTTTTTCAAGTTCCTGCCGAACATCTTCCCAATCAGGATTGCCTGAAAATCTGGGGGAAATGTCACATATGCTACTTTATCATATCAAATTTCTCACAACATATTCGTTCGCAAAAATGTATCATTTTCGATCCCTCTACACGGTTTAGAAGCTTGTGACATTTATTCGGGGACATCCTGTAGTGAACCAAAAATTTAGTTTCCAGAGGTTCACTTCAATCGGAGTCGCCTGCACTCTGCCTCAATGCATGCGCTGTGCCTGCATTGAGCGGAAGAATGGCTCGTGTATAAACGCACATAACTCCGTTTTAAGTAATTCAGCGCTGCATGTTTGTGGGCAAAAAGGGATCATTTTCGACCCGTCTACATCCCCGAGAAGTTTGTGACATTAATCTGAAGCAGCCTGTACTTGTAGTGCCTGTCGTGGACCGGGATGAAGTTTTTTCGAACACCGGCAAGACCGTATTGTTGAGATCTGAATTACTGAATGATAACAGTCTAAAGAATACAAGCAATTGAGAAATTCGTGTTTACATTCAGCCCTCGGGAAAATTGGCGCGCTGGCAATCAAATGGTCTTCGCCGTTACGCACGGTAGATCCAATTCATATCTTCATAAAATATTGCTGTTGGAAACTAAAAACATCCGTCATAGCCATAAACATCTCACAAGGTTGTAATTAAATATAACCTACGATATTAAAACTTAAAAGTAACTCCTGCGATATTCAAATGTAACATTTAATGTCTTAAGCTGTATTGTTCGTTTCTTGGCATATACTATTTTCATAATCCCTCGGTTTGTCGCTGCGAATTCCATCTACCGTCTTAAACCCCATTTGACCTGGCGACGTTTTACGCATAACAAATATTTCGTTTGGAACATTTATTTTTTATTTCAATAGGAGATTATAAAAAAGTCAATATTAAATTGGTCTAATATATGCCATGATACCAGAATAAATATTTAACATTGTACATGAGAATTGAATTTGATCAGAATTTTATTTTTAAATCTTGAAAATTCCAAATTAAGTTTTAGATAAATCTAGTACTTGTATATTAAGGAAATCAACGAGTCCTAAACTCCGTGCTAAATTCACTGTTTTGCTCTTTTTTAAATTGTCCAATGTAATTTCTTGAGATTTAATACTGATACAAAATTGTATGTTGTACTACATACATTGCAGCAGATTTATAATATTTGCATTCATAATAACTATTTTTTGAAAAATAAACTATAAGCCAAAAATGTAAAGCAAAATTGTGTCTTTACGTATATGCAACATTATAATTTGCACACTTACATTAATAAATATGCTACATTACTTTTATTGTTCATATTGCAATCTATAATTTTAATTTCAAAATATATTCCGAGAAAGATGAACATTTATCCAAACAAATCTAATTTTCCCCAAAACTTTAAAGTAATAAAAATGCAAAAAAGAAGATAATGCATACAAGAAACAATATTACTTATTCCACCATACGCGCGAAATTGTATAGCCTACAAACCTCATAACATAGCACATTGTGCAAGCAATTTCTGAAAAGAAACTTCCTGATAAATGTAAACAAAACCAAAGACTTCTAAGTGAATTAGTTTCAAAGTTATACTTGACTAATTCACCAAAATGGCTGCTAGTTTGTGTGTGTCTATCTCAATTTTTTTCGATTATTCGTGTTGAGTTCCCTGATGTAACATATTAATTGAAAATCTAGTGTTGAAAAAACAATATCCATCTAGCAATGTATTACTTGTGTAATTTCTATTAATAATCATTTTATCGAAATTCCTACGTTCCCTTGTTTTTAGAGTGTAAATCTGTAATTAGTACAAAAACTATACATTGTTTGTTAACGTAATTACGCTTTAAATTATTACTAGCGCTTGAAAGTTAATTTAAAAAGTTATGAATGCTGAGTGATTCTCGAATGAAGGGACATTTGGTAATGCAGTGAAAATGAAGCAATGAAAATGTAAATTTCAATGTTGCATGAAATTTAGAGAAAAACCTATTATTCCGAGAAGGCAGATTTCGAATATTGAATTTACTCTATTCTGGGAACGCGGAGAATCTGTTAATGGATGGAATGGAATGCATCAGGTCGCCTGACTGAAAATCCAATAAAGCAAGCAATGCTGATCCTCTAATTGACAGGTCGTGAAGAAAAATGAAACGTTACGTTGAAATGCATTGTAATATTAGCTAATGCACGTCCGCAAGTGAATCCAAATATCAGATATTCGTACTCTCCGTTTCTTTATATTTTTCTTTCTATCTCTCTTTATTTCTCTTTATCTTCCTTTCTATTTCCTCTTCCTTTTCCTCTTCCTTTCTATTTCCCTCTTCCTTTCTATTTCCCTCTTCCTTTCTATTTCCCTCTTCCTTTCTATTTCCCTCTTCCTTTCTATTTCCCTCTTCCTTTCTCTTTCCCTCTTCTTTCTCTTTCCCTCTTTCTTTCTCTTTCCCTCTTTCTTTCTCTTTCCCTCTTTCTTTCTCTTTCCCTCTTTTTCTTTCTCTTTCCCTTTTTCTTTCTCTTTCCCTCTTTCTTTCTCTTTCCTCTTTCTTTCTCTTTCCCTCTTTCTTTCTCTTTCCCTCTTTCTTTCTCTTTCCCTCTTTCTTTCTCTTTCCCTCTTTCTTTCTCTTTCCCTCTTTCTTTCTCTTTCCCTCTTTCTTTCTCTTTCCCTCTTTCTTTCTCTTTCCCTTTTTCTTTCTCTTTCCCTCTTTCTTTCTCTTTCCCTCTTTCATTCAGATGATCGCGTTCCTTACTGTTAACTGGAGCTGTGACTGGTATGTGCCTTTGCGAGCGCGCGCGCGTGTGTGTGTGTTTGCGCGAACAATCGTGAATGCATATTTATGTTTACGTATATGTGTACGTTCTTATGAATTTTTCCTTACATATGTATGTACTTTTATTGATTACTTTTTTTGTGTATAATTGTTGTAGGTGTCTACTTTACAATACATAACTGCATATTTTACAAACAATTTATATTCATTAAAATTATAAATACATGTGTGTATCAAGATTCGTATTAATATATAATGAATGAAAGAAATTTTAATATGTAACACACAAATTAACGAGTTTAGTTGTAATTAAAGTAAATGACAGTGTTCTCCCACCAGATTGCAAAAAAACATCATGCAGAAATAAAGTGTCTCAGATTGAATGATAAAAACATTTAGGCATATAGGGGTATCAAAAATCGCTTTCTGCCAATGAACATACGGTGGAAATTTTCTATAACCAAGTTACACTTGGGACATTTGCTACTGTTTGTTGGGCAATGCCAATTCTTGAATTGGTCTTTATTATGGAGTATCTTTGTTTAAAGGAAGTACTTTAAATGCTTCGTGCCATTACCTGAAGGGACGCCTACCAATCAGAGGTAAAATTCACTTGCGCAACTTATATATTATATATCATAACTTTATATTATATAAAATTTTCCATCACATTTTATGGCCAAAACATAAGAATTTTGACACCCTTACATGCCTTACAAGATTATATAATTTATTCTGAGACTTATTATTTCTCTTTAACGTTTTCGAAACATGGTGACAGACTTCTATCATTTATGTATAATACAAATCACAATATCGTTTATAAAAAATCAACAGCTGATGTGAAAAACATGAAAATCGTAATACAATAAGCCAAGATACTACATTGAACTTGCATTGCTTGAGCGTGCGATCACTTCGCGAAATATGTCGAGTAACCATGGCGACGCATTCAAAAGCATGAACGGCACATGCCGTCGTACACGCTAGAGAATGATCCCGTGAAGGACGACATATGACATCGTACACACTAGAGAGTGATCCCATGAAGGACGACATATGACGTCGTACACACTGAGAGTGATCCGTGAAGGACGGCATATGACATCGTACATGCTCGAGAGTGACCCCATGAAGGACGACATATGACGTCGAACACGCTAGCGAGTGATCCCGTGAAGGACGGCATGTGACGTCGTACACGCTAGCGAGTGATCCCGTGAAGGACGACATATGACATCGTACACACTAGAGAGTGATCCCATGAAGGACGACATATGACGTCGAACACGCTAGCGAGTGATCCCCGTGAAGGACGGCATGTGACGTCGTACACGCTAGCGAGTGATCCCGTGAAGGACGGCATATGACGTCGTACACACTAGAGAGTGATCCCGTGAAGGACGGAATATAACTGACTCGCACAGCTAGAGATCTCCCAAAAGGGACGAATGAACATAGCACTTGGCGCGCCTGGAATGTGATGTACTGAATCAATCAAACCGCTGCGATGTGTAGATAGGCCCCGATTAAGAAGAGCGAGGGAGGTACATCACCCCCACTCGGCATTGTTCTAACATGACTAATGACCATAGCAGTCGACGTGCTCGGAAACACGAAATAGTCAATCAACCAACCCGGCGCCTAGGTCTGTGTTGGATCTTCTCATACAAGTGGGAACAAACCACTTCACCTGCCGACATAGAACATTCACTTTTCTTACAGGGCTAATGACCATGATGTCTTTGACCCACGTGAATAAGCTGATAAAGAAAGGAATTTTATAGGAGAGCAAAAACTACTTTAAACTAATACTATAAATAAGAAATTAATGATATTCAAACAAAACCTGCACAACAATTGAAACCGGATCCCATCAGACCAGCCCTGAGGAAGACCACGAAAAGATGGTCGAAACGTCGGCAATACAGCCTTCGACGCGGCGTCTCCCGGACAGCCAAAATCATTCACTCTACACAACAATTGTTTTGTTTGAATATCACCTCCATTTGAATATCATTAATCCCTGATTTAATTAATTTAAAACGTTGTTGTTGTTCTTTTTCTTTTTTTTTTGCTCTCCTGTAAAATTAAGTGTTTATGACTTACACTTATTCACCGGGATCAAAGGTATCAGATTTTTTTAAACTGCAATTGGATGTAACCGGTGCAGTTAATTACATAAATAAGGTAAACACTTTCAAAAAAAAAAAAAAAAAAAATTAATAATCAATATTAACAATAATAATTAACAATCAATATTAACAATAATAATTGACAATGATTAATAATGAGGAATAATGATTAATAATGAGGAATAATGAGATTGACGATTAATGGTGATTGACGATTAATGGTGGTTGGTGATTAATGGTGATTATGATGATTCATGATGATTATATAATAATATAAAACCGATATTCATAAAACACGAAACGGCACGACTGCAAAGAGCAGAAGCGTGTGGTGCGTAACGGACCTGCGCGTGGTGCGTGCGCGCGGGCGGGTCGTCGTCGACGAGGCGCGTGACGGGCGCGCGCGTGTAGAGGTCGCGCACCAGCGCGTCGCTCATGTTGCGCGCGCTGAACGGCAGCACCAGCATCAGCGCCTTCTGGCGGCGCGCGCTCTCCTCCTCATCGTCCACGTCCTCGGCCGCCTCCGCCTGCGGCCCCTGCGACCCGCGGGAGCGCCGGCGGGCCCCGACGGCTGCGGAACGGAGCGTTACACGGGTCAGAGGGGGATAGAGAAAAATAGCTGGATTAGGTTGGTTTAATCACACATTAAAATGTTCATATTCTTTCATCCCGGTGAATAAGCTGGTAAGTCGTGAACACTTAATTTTACAGGAGAGTAAAATACCACTTTAAACTGATGCTATAAATAAGGAATTAAGGATATTCAAGCGAAGGTGATATTCAAACAAAGCTATTTTTGTGTAGGTTTTGTCTGAAAATCATTAATCCCTTATTTATAGCAATAGTTTAAAGTTGTGTTTTGCTCCCCTGTAAAATTAAATTTATTTGACTTATCAGCTTATTCACCTGGGTCAAATATATGTGTGTGTATATATGTGTATATATATATATATATATGTGTGTGTGTATGTATATATAATGTGTATTATGTGTATATGTATATATATATATATATATATATATAATATATATAATGAAGTCGAAACTTCGAAAATATGCTCTTAAGAAAATTTTAAGCATATTAATCTATTAATCTACTTGGATATTCTGAATGACTAAGCCGTAATAAGCACTGAAAAGTTGGTTTGAAAATGAGCAAATTTTAGGGGCAAAGTTGCGTTGTAGAAGCATATAAACTCTCCATAAATATGTTATTTTTTTATTAACAAAAGAAACGATTATGTTTGTTCACAAAGAAAAATTAACCCGAAATAATAGAGCACCCAATTTACGCAATTCGACTTTTTTTATTTATTTCTCCGTTAATTTTTTTTCTGAACAAGTACATTCATTTCTTTTCTAACCATTAAACAAAATACATGTTTCTGAAATGTTTCAAAGCTTCTGCGATGCAAATTCTTGCCTAGAAAGCTTTTTTTTCAAACCAACTTTTGAATGCTTATTGCGGATTCATTCAGAATATCCAAGTCTCTTTTTTTTTACAAAAAATATGCATAAAATTGTCTTAAGAGCTAATTTCCGACGACTTTTCCTCTCAGGACACCTCTATACACACACACACACACACACACACACACAGTGACTCACATACACAGCATGCTAGCTTGCCCTGGTGCGACCCGGATTCGATTCCCGGCCACGTGCCTACTGGAATTTCTTCAAGGAAAGGTTACACACTTCTAAGGCATGCAGAGGGTCTTTAAATCATCACTTTTTGTCAATGCAAATATGGGAGGAAATTTAAATGATAGAGTGATATGAATTTGTGCATGTCACTCCCGCCCCTCCCTCCAGAGTTTTAGGCAATTGTAGGTGTTCAGCTAAAATTAAAATCTCTCTGATGGAGGCAGAACCTTGACCTGCTGAACTTTTGTGCATATTTTTTGGTAGACTGTTTTGTATGTTTGTGTTTGCAACAGTATTGTTGCTGTTGCAGACCACTAGTTTATTTTTATCATTTTTATATAAAAACACTTAAAACTGTATTTGGCGAACTGTGGGGGAAGAAGTTCAATCTCTGAACGTTTTATTAAGTTCTAGAATCCCTGTCTTCTTAGATATACAATAATTTAAACATAATATATAAAATGAGCGTTTTGGGCGAACTTTGAAAAGAAAATATTGATCCCCGTGTAATAAAGTTTGCATTGGCAATTAAGCTACGGAGTTTGGCTCTGGTTTTTCCCTTTCCGTTATGTTTCAAGAAATAATTCTAGACCGGGGCAACTTGGACTTCTTCCTGAATATTTTCTTTAATTTAAAGAAATTAATTTATATTTTAAGGTAAACCGAATTATGTATTCATATTGGAAATACTCCTTTGGATGTAAATGTGATTAATGTGTAGTAAAATATTGAGTAAAATTACAAAAAGCGGTTTGCTTTTGATCTGCCATGTTGTAGTCAACCCCAAATTATTTTATCCACGACACTGATGTTTAATGAGGTTATTAGGGTGCTTTAGTGAGATTACTGATATACCTAATGAGGTCAATGAGGTGCTTAAATGAGTTCATTTTTTTAGTACAGCTTATTATTATACATTTTTTACCGTAAACTGATCCCTTTTTGATGCTACAACAGGATTGTCCAACTGGTGGCCATTTATTGTGACCCGCGAAGGTAATTAGTCAAAAGTGAAAGTCTCTTGCATTGCAGAAAACGCGATCTGCCAGAGTTAACACCCCGGAAAGGCAAAATGCAGAAATTTTGCAAATTTAATACAAAAACAGATTGTTTCAATTTAAGGACTTTTTTCTAGTAAATTCAGAAATTCACATTTATCCGAATGTTTCACTGCGTTATGCATGGTAGATCCTAATATCACGCATGGTTCCATCTACCTTCGTTTCAGAGCAGCCGAAATGAACAATACAGCGAAGTTAGGTTTCGATCGTCCGGGTAATGAAAAATGTGGCTCAAACCAAAAGGTTTTAATGACGCCCTTGAGACCTTGCAAGTTGGACACCCCTGTGCTTCAAGATGCAAAGATTTCAACGAATTTTAAGAGTCGTCTACCAGGGCTATTCCGGTATCCGAAGAATACAAATAGCAAGGGATGTCAATGGCAGATCCCAGCATAAATTGCAATATAACTAAAGGAATATTTTTATTCAAAAACGAATAAAAACATATTTAGCTATGTATGCAATCATTTTCTGCATGTCCGTTGTAAATTTTTGATTTTGAGGTACAGCAAGGGCGTATATATTTTGAATTTTCTGTTATTGTGGTTATTCCCGTTGTTATTATTTTTAAACTAATTCAACATTCAGTAAGTGACTCCGAATTACAGTAGTTCTCTACATCAATATTAATAAAGTAAGAAATCAATGTGTTTACGAGTGCGTCTGTCTGTATGTAGAAGCCGGAATTTCCACGAAGCCGGAATTATTACTACGTATGGGCATGGTTACGATTTTTGTGACGAAACGAATCTATCACTAAGTCTTCATAAAGGGTATTTTTACAGCCCTAAAAGCTTCTAAAAGATGCATCAGTTTTTCTTAACAAAAAAACAGTCCTTATGTAAACAAAAAATTGAAGAAAATCGTTGAGTTCTGCCATTGACCATTTCTGCCATTCCCCCCGTGGGTGTGGAAAAGTTAAGAATATGAACGCTTTAATGCATACTATAAAAATCTGCAAACGCAAACGCTTTGATGGGAAAACAAGATTACATACTTCTATGAACTAATACGGTTGTGACACACCAAACCAAAAGGGGAAATGATTGCTTCTGTGCGTTAGTGGTAAAACAGAGAACTCATTTACTGTGCATTTTACATCACAAATGTCATTTTTTATTGAATTCAGCTCGTATGCTTTTATGGATCTATTAAGGCATGCTTTTTTCATAAGAGTTTTATATTAAAACTTTTAATGGGTTCATAAGAGAGCGCCTGGTGTTTTACGATGCTTTAGAAACAAGAGTTCGAGCGTTTGTAAATCCATACTCGAGTGCTTGGGTTTATCAATAATAGTAAGAGTGCTTTTTTTGAATACATAAACTTATGAAAGCTTTTGAGAATCCATTAGCTTTTGTGTATGTTATGAGTTCAAGTGCGTTAATATGGTGTTGCACAAACAATGCCAGGACCACTGACTGGAGTAATGTTTACGTCTAAACTAGTGTTTACGTTAACTCATATTTTATGAGTTTCTGGAACACCAAACGCCACCTCTAGTGGATTTGAAAGATAACTAGTGATTTAATGCGTAGGTGCAGATGAGCGTTTGTGTATTTACAACAGCCCAAACGTTTTGTGGATATGTAGGAATAGATGCTGTTGTAGACCAATTAGAAGAGAAGATGTTTTGTGAATTTTTTTGGTTAAAAACACGAACACTTTCACGGATGCATAAGAGCATGAATGCTTTTGTGAAATGATAAAGTGTATGACTCAACGGGAAAACGAGATGGACGAAATAATTATAAAAAGGTTTGAAAAAGACGAAGATAAATATAAACAAGACACTAACATAATACTGAAGTTGCGAAACTGAAACTAAGATAGGAGATGTCGAAATGCAAAACACTACGATTAAAGGGCAAAAAAGAGTAAAAAAATAATCTGAGTATAAAGGTAACAAAAATGAAAAGAAGAATATGCAATTATTCGATACGAATACTTGGAAGTCAACATTTTATGATATAATGTTGGGACATTTTGCAGAATCTTTCTGAAAGGTCATGCTCAAGAACGCCAACTGAAATACAGCTTCTGAAAACAAATTCCAAAATAGATAGAATAGCATTCTGTCGAAAAGGTCAACAGCATGTTTATCAAATCTGAAACGGTCGTGCAGTACATCCGTAAGGTAATTTACTGGTAGCGTTGCGTAGTAGGAATATTTCATTAGTACAGTGAGGTATCAGTTCAGTAGTGAGTAAAAATAGTACAGTAAAAGTACAGTGGTTGTCAGTTTTTGAACTATTTGCATAGGAGAAATTTGAATGTAGGAATCCACAACAAAATTAAAAGAAACGCTGAAAGAAGCTCAGAAATATTTCGAAGCATAACAAAAAATAAATATTAGGAAATATTGGTACTTTTTTCAGAAAGTCAATTAGAAATATGACGAGAAAAATTTAACAATTTCAGTTCTATTTCAGATATTATATTAATAAATAGTCACAATTTTATTGTTATTTTTTCTTGCTCGTTGCTGAATATAGAGATGAAACATTTAGAGACAGAAATTGGTGCAAACCGGAATAAACAATATTTTTAATACAAGTGATGTTCACATCACCCCCACCGTTTTTATTGAAGAGAAATAATTTAAGTGTAAAGATATGAAGTTTTGTATACGACACTCTGGTTTCTCGACTTCCTCAATTAGTAGTTTTATTTCGATTGCTTTTTTGTTATTTTTAGTTAACATTGATAGTACTTCTTTCATATTATTTTTATTATTTCATTTTTTATCTCTTTTGCGTGAATTACGAGTTTTCAGTTTCTCAGTCTTCCCGAAATTGTGTTTGAAATTCCAATTATTAGTTTTTAGTGATTTCTAATTCTTTACTTTACAAAGAATTGAAATTATAATTTTTAAGCTGTTGATTTTTAATAATTAAAGCAATTTATTTAATTTATTACTCTTTACTATTATATTATTATTTTTAATACATTTAATGGATGATATTGAATTGTTAATAAGTAGTGATTTTAAGGGTTTTGGGGTTGGATTTATATTAAGGTATTCATTTACGTCTGTTATCTTGTTTATTTAATTGTATTGTGTTTCTTACCTTAAAACACAGACACTAATATATCTTTTAACAATTTATTTCTTGGTATTTCGACCTTAGTTGAGGTCTCTTTCAAACTTCTGTGCTTTAGAATTTTGAAGATGACCCCCAACTAGGGTCGAAACGTCAAGTTATAAATTGATAAACAAAATATTTTAGTATCTGTTTTTTTTTTAAGGTCAGAAAACCAGTACGATGGGAGTTATTGGTCTCTTTATAGTCTTTCTTTCTGGGAGTGTGGGGTGGTAGGGTACCTGCTCGGGGGTCGGTGGAGCGTCTCCGTCGGGGAGGTCGAGGTAGGCGTCCTCGTCGTAGTCGTCGTCGTCCGGCTGCAGCTGCTGCAGCGCGCGCTGCACGTTGGCGTCGGCGCCGCCTCCCCCAGGCGCGGCAGCGACGCGTCGGCGCGCAGCCGCCGCCGCACCGCCTCCACCTGCCCCCGCCCACACGCCGCTCGCTCAGTCAAGCGCTCCCGCAGCGGGCCCCCGCTTACCCTAGGTTACCCTAGGCGCTTGATCCTAGGGTTGATCCCTAGTGCCCGCTTGATCCCTAGTTTCATCCCTAGTGCCCGCTTGATCCCTAGGTTAATCCTAGTGCTCCCGTGCCGCTTGATCCCGTTTATCCCTAGTGCCCGCTTGATCCCTAGGTTATCCTAGTGCCCGCTTGATCCCTAGTCATCCTAGAGCCCGTTGATCCCTAGTGTTCGCTTGATCCCTAGAGCCCGTCCCCTTTTTCTAGCTCCCTCTTGACTTCTAGCAATTTCTTGTCCTCTAGCTACTTCTGAAATTGGTCCCGGAGGATATATACTTTTCTGGGTTGACAAAGATTTAAAAAAGAATGACTTTAGACACCCGCTAGTAAAATATAAGTTTTTCCTTCTACAGGTAGGAAGTAGCTGTGAGATAACGGTAAGAACCTTACAGAAACTGTACAAATTCATTTTTTATTGATTTGAGGAGGTTTATCAGCCCAGAATATTTTTAAATTCCCCGGTGCCATTTTCACTGCTAACTCTTTAATGATTGGAAAATATTACAAATACTCTATCCCGTTTTCACTCAGTTTCTGAGTTCATCGAACAGTCTCTACCCTCACTCTCACCCTCACCCCCACCCTCATTATTCTAGCTCATTCTCTTCTCCCTATTTCTCCCTCACACTATTTTCCTAATTCTGCAACTCCTACTATATATCCCCAACTCCCTCTATATCCCTATTTATTTCCTCCTAATTTATCTCTCTCTCTCTCTCCTTTTGGCCTTTTTATTTCTCCCTATTTCTCTTTTACTTCTTTCTTTTTCTTTTTTTCCATCCTTCATTATATTTCCCAATTTCTCTTCCTATTTCAGTCTCCTTCATGTTCCATGTTTCTTTCTTACTTTACCTTCTTTTTCGTTTACCTTATTTTTTTTCGCCTATTCTCTTCCTGTTTCCCCTCTTTTTCTTTTCACTTTTTAACCTTTTTTTATTTTTTCCTGTTTCTCTCTCTTCCTCCCTATCTCCCTCTCCCTCCCTCCCCGTTCCCACCCCGTTTCTGTGCCCGCGCGTGGCCGCGTGTCGCGTGCGCGCGCGCACTGACCGTGAGCTCGACGTCGATGGGCGCCGGGGGCGTGGGCGCCGGGTCGAGGCGCACGTCCTCTTGCGGCGACACCTCGTTCTCTCCGGCGTCCTCCTCCAGCGGCGCCGCGCCAGCGCTCACCGCGAGCGCCAGCGGAACTAGCAGCAGCAGCAGCAACGCGGGCGCCGCCGCCGCCATCTGGGGAACAACGCGCGAATTAGTTGCAGTGCTTGGGAGTGGCGTGAGGTTGGGCGGAGTTGTACTCCCGCTCGCACGCATGCGTGCTTCATTTATTTACATGCTTCAAATGTTTGTCAAAAAAAGGCTCCAGCGTAGTGATGGTAAATTTTATTAAAACATGGCTGTTTCGATACATCACCGAAAGGTTTTTGATGTCGATGAAAACAGTCGACAAAAACCTCTTTTTTTTTTAATTCGTTGCGCCCTTAATTCAATTTAGCATCTCCGCGTACGCGCCTCTTACTTCACGCGCTTCTGCGTCAGCGGCCAGAATTGGGAAGGAATTAGGAAAAGAGCAGTGTTTAGAACACTTCACAGGGGTTGGACTAGCCCTTGTGAAGCGGCCAAACTCGTTTTGTTGGAACAAATATCACGACGGGAATCGAAGCCGGACCTCAGTGGTGAAAGGCTAGCAACTTCGCTATGTGCCACGATCGAGCCCTATGTTTAAAATGTCGATGGTTTAAATACGATAAAACATATGATATTAGAGTTTGTGCACCCTCGAACGTTGAAGCACTATCGATCTTCCGCGCATGCGATATTCCAGTTTTGCATCACTTTAGTGCATCTGCGCATGCGCAGATATCGATAGTCGGTCCGCGAAGGCGGGCACAAACTCTATTTACCCTGCCTATTTCCATTTTAGAGTATAGAGTACTTAAATTAAATGTCAGTATATTTTATTGTTTGGCCACGTATAAGTAATACGTTAATAATATTTATCCAATGTAAGAAGGACTTAAAAACATTAAGAGATTAGTCCTCATTAACGTTTCATTTTGTAAGAGAAAGGGTTCTTTCGGACAGGTCCACTAATCGTATCATTCTGCGTACAGATTCTTCATATTTGTTAACACCTACAATTGCTTAATATTTTTATATTGTAAAATGTAATATATCTAAAAATTCATTTATTTATTATTGTAAAAAAATATTTATTTCTAAAAATAATGTTTTGTTTAATTTCGTTCTGAATTTTGATGATTCGATTTTTGGAGAATCCTTTTTTCTTAAGGTCGATTTTTAAGGGAATCGATTTTTTAACAATCTGCGAACATCTATGGTGGAAAGATGTGGGTGAGTTACTCCGGCCCATCGACTTTTGCTCGTTCTGCGCAGCACCAGTGTGTATCACGAACCACGTGACCCGAGCACGGGCTCTTCGTTTAAAAAGCCAGGCCAGACGCCGGCCGTCATGTTGCAAGGAGAGCGAGAAGTGTTGAGAAACATTTTGAAAGTAGCGTAAAGCAACAATTTTCACGTACGTGACGGTAACCAGCAAAAAATATCAGGATGAAGGTCTACTTGAAATAAAAGGCATAGTATAAAAAAAGTTTTATATCGGTTTCAATTACTTGTGATAATTTTGGTATTTAAAATTCCCGCTCATATTGTGACGTCATCTGGTGCCTAAAGCTAATTGGCTGAAGTCTGATTCGATGTGCAATAGCTCACCCATATATTTCCACCATGGTCAAACAGATTTGAATGGTATCTCGCATTACAAGGTCACATGAGAGTGAACGAATTTCTATGCAATAACGGTTAGAGGTATTCGCATTCAATTTAAAAAAAAATTAGTAACACAAAGTTCGCTTTCATAAAATTCCTATAAAAACTACAGCATACCCAAATCTTTCCACATGCCTCAACTCGAATAACCCACCTTTGTGGGTCAATGCCCAGCTGCTTACCGCTGGCCAGTGAGAGGGCGAGGATTGGTGAGAGGGGGGAGAGGGTGATGAGTGAGTTAAAACAAATATAACACGATGAAGGGATACAAGATGGAATACTTAAAAGACATGCTTCATAAATCTATTTCAATGTCTTGCGACACAGTATTGATTTTGGTAAATGGCTGAATTTAAAATTCCCGCTAATAGTGGGAATTTTAAATACAGTCGCAAACTTGTGCCAGACGCTCATAGGCTGAAGTCGGATACCATGCTCAAGAGCCATCCCTAGCATGGTATAGCATACAACAATAAAGAGGAGGTGGCGTTATCGGAATGTAAACGCACACTCGGTCGCCAATTTTCGTAACTTGTGATAATTTTGGTGATAATTTTGGTATCTGACTGGATTTAATATTCCCGCTAATATTGTGACATACGGGTACCAGAAGCTCATTGATTGATTGATTGATTTTTACGTGTTTCCGGGCGCGTCAAGTGGTTCGGTCATTAGTCCCGTTAGTGTAGTGCATTTTTTTCTGGGGAGATGGCGATGATATTCCCCTCGCTTTATGGCGAGATCCGGCACCGACCTACCGTCGGCTAGCGGGGTCTCCCCTAACCAGAACTCTCCCACCAGCGGGGCACCGCCCCAGCCGGGACAAGCTCTAACTCCCGACCTGTCTCCCGGAGTATGTGGTAGTGTAGTGCATGTTAGTGTAAGTGTGTGTTTAAGGGGTAGGATAGAACAAAGAATGGGAAGGAAAGATCGCGCTCGGTCCGTGGCCTGTTTGATAAGGTACTGCTCCGGCAATCACCTGGTGTTGATCGGAGAAACCACAGAAAACTACCAATCAGAGCAGCCGGCCGCTAGAATTCTCCTCCAGACAGCGACTGAATTGGATCTAGCTGAAAAGCTAGTGTCGAAAATCCTGCCGCCGTGAGGAGTGTATCCTAGAACCTCCCGGTCACAGGCGCTGCAGTGGCATCAGTTGATGCACTGAGCTACCGCTGCCGGCTGTAGTCGGATACGATGCGCCAGAGCCGCCTCCCGGCGACGGTGCACCGGATAAGGAAGTCGTGACGACGCCAAGCGGACCGTTGCTGAACAGTGCGTTTCTCCGCCCCGCTGGAGGTCAAGGCCGCGGGCGGTGGGGCGGCGCGAGTTTCTCATCGCAGGAGGCGGAGAAATTCCGCACACGCTGGGTGGATGTCTCCCTCACTCGCCTCGCCAACCGCCACAGAAGTTGCATCAGATGCAACGATGGCATTGTGGATACGAGATGTATGGTGTAGTGATTGGCATAAAGCCGGCTTAGTGGGGTCAGAGCACCAGTTGGTGTGACTGCAGTGCCTATGACTGGAAGGTTGAAGACCAGACGGAATTTTTTGCGCGAGATTCATCTCTAGTTCGAATTCTTTCGCTGTCTGGAGGAGAATTCTGGCGGTCGGCTGCTGTGATCGGTAGTTTTCCGCGGTATCTCCTATCTTCATTAGAATAATGCCGGAGGAGTGCCTAGTAAACGGGCCACGGACCGCGCGTGTTCTTTCCTTCCTCATCCTTGTCGTATCCTTACATATCCCGCTTCTTACACACTCTTACACTTACATGCCCTGCACTACCACACATGCCGGGAGCTTGACCCGGTTGGGGCAGTGGGATGTATTTGGATGAGAATAACCCCGCGATCCGACATGTAGATCTACGCCAGTTTTCGATAACCAGCGGGAGATCACTACCACATCCCGCGATAAATAGATGCACTACTCTTACGGGAATAATAATCTTGGCAGTTGACGCGCCCGAAACTAACCAATAAATCAAGTTCATTTTTGTAGTTGTTTAGTTCAGGCTTTTCACAATAAAATTATATTTGGCATTAACACACTCTAAGAATTGTCAATGTATCGGACTGCTATACACAATTTTGCGGGTTCAAAGCCGATCGAAGTCGTGGATTTTTTAAGGGCGAAAAAATCCTTCGTACGCCTTCCTTCGGAGGGGAAGTAAAGCCGGCTGTCCCATGTTAGTAGATTTACTGCATGTAAAAGATCCTCAAGCCTAAATGATGCCTGTGAGCTAAATTCAAATCGCCTTTTTCGTCGCCCAAGTAATACCTTCGTTCTCCCATGATTGGTGAAAGGAGTGTAACGAAATTTGCGTGGTCAGACGAAAGAGCAGGCCTCATGGCCTGAGTCTCGCCACGTAAAATAAGGCAAATTCAATTCAACGTATATGTGTATATATCTCCGGGAACTAACGGCCCAATCTGTGGATCGCGGAATCCGCTTTCGCCAGCGTAGGACTTCCCGCGAAGGGAAGCGGACGCAGCCGGGCTTTGCATCGCATGCCGCCGACCGGCGTGGCTGGGCGGTTGCGCCTGGCGTGCGAATGCCGGCGCCCCCCCGCGGCGTCCGCGCCGCCGCCCCGCCCGCCCAACCCTGCACAACCCCGCCCGCTCCGCTCCAGACTCCCTGCCGCCTAGCCCCCCGCCCCCCCCCGCCCGGCCCCCCCGTCCCGGCCGGCCCCCCCCCCCCCCCCCCCCCCCCCCCCGCCGCCCACCCCCCCGCCCGGCCCTCTCCGACCCGCCCTGCCCCGCCCCATTCCGTTCGCCCTGCCCCCCCCGCCTTGCCCTGTCCCACCCCGCTCCACTCCGGCCCTCGCTGCCCCGCCCGCCCCTCCCGACCCGATCTGCCCCTCCCCGCTCCGCCGACGGCTTCGCCCCGCGACCTACAAACCCCGCGCGCCGCTCCCTCGCCACGCCCGCCGGCGGCATCGCGGCGTCTCCAGGGGGCCACGCTCGGCCGCGGACCGGGTTCGCAGGGGGCGCTGATTAGAGACGATTTATTTCATTGTTTCTTTATGTTTTTCCTTTAGTGAACTAATGCCCGTTGATTCCATGAAACATCGTTGATTGTCTCTTTTTAAAAAGCATGCGTGTAGTTAAAATTCTACCGTGAAATTAGAACTCCAGTCAGAATTCAGAAAAGGAGCCAAATCGTTTAATTAAGAAACTATAACAAAGACGTTACTACAGTATTTTCAGTCGGTCATAAAACACGAACAAAAATGTACATCACAGATTACCTACCTACCAGAACTACTTATAAACAACGAATGAAGCTAAATTGGCGAAGTACGCGATAAGCTAGCTGACTAGTGGAACAACATAAATATTTAACGAGAATAAATTAAATGTTTTACATGTAAAACAATTTGATCTTAGGATTACAAATGTAAATTCAGTATGTGTTTCGTCTGAAAAAGGACGCAAAAAGAAAAACTGTGTCAGAAGCGACTAGTTTTTTGTTGTTGCTTTTTCAACTTGTATATGTTGTGTTCTATCTATATTTGTACTGACATATACTCGTAGGGACGCTGTCTGCGAACGGATATTAAAGATGACTTTTCTTTCTTTCTTTTTTTTTTTTCTTTTTTATTTATTTACGTCAAAGAGCAGTTGAAATATAACGTATAACATAACGTACTATGTGAGGAAGTGTACTCTCCCATATACTGACAGACGGATTTATTATACTTCCTGATATTTGCAAGGATTGCTACCTGCGGAACGAGAAACACTATTTTCATTTATTTAGTTCTTTATTTAGCCATGTCATAAACCGTTAACACCTGTGCATGATGTAATATGGGAGAACTGCCCCATACTACTGTACTATATTCCCATATAGTAAATCCTCCTTGCTATACTATACATAAATATAAGCTCATGTTTCTAACCCCCGGGCATTCTCTTTCCAGTTTCTTTAGTACTTTTATTTATCGTCAAAACAATGAAAACCGTATATGACGTATGGGGGAGAGGTATATTCTGCCCACATTTTATTCACCTCCGGAATCTCTACTGCTCTCTCCCTTTGCAAACATTGTTGGATTGAGTATAAAACATTGCGACGAGCGTAATTGAAATTTGATAAGCAGAATTTTTCTTCTGTTCAATAGACACTACTTTTTTATTTAACCTCAAACACCATAAAAAGTGTATCTGACGTTTGGGGAATATATATAATCGACACTCACTTCCTTGATCTCCAGGATCGTTTTCTAATATATACTACAATTCTGGAATATCTATGCCCCATTCTTTACTATTTGTAATTGAATTATGAAGGTACAAGAGGCATGGTTTGCAACATTTGAAAACTAAAAATGTTATCTCTCAAGTAATTGACAACTTATTTTCTTCGGCATGCGAATTACAAATTTGATTTTTAGGGTATTGTGACAAATAACTACATCTCATCGGCTCAGCAAAAAGAGCTCAACAAAACTTGTGAACAGTTACATTTAGGGTCTAGAACTAAAGCAAAGAGTCATGACAGCAATTGCTCCATACATCAATGGAAACGTGACCAAAACTCATTCGAGATAGAAGTAATTGACCTAGAAGCTGAAATACGATACTTACAATACCTATTACATGCATATTTGCTTCGTAAAACAAGCTACAGAACGTTTTGATAGCTCCAGTGTCAAAATAACCAAACTCCCAGTCTATTAATACACGCGTTATGAGAGCTCAAGAAAAGCAGGATTCGTACAAACACTTTACTGGTTATTCTAACACGACTGGCAAGTTTTTGTAATACGAGGATGTGAAATAGGAGCATAGACTAGAGGGAATTGTAATACAAGGGATACATATGCACGACTTCCAGGCATTCCAAAACCCTGTGCATCTGTTAAAACACACGTTTTCTATTAAAACATCAAAAACATCTAAATGATGAATGTAATTAAATAGTCCACGAACTTAGATAAAAGCTTTCTTAAGTTCTCTATTGTTTTTCTTAATTAATTTTCCTCCCAATCTTGTCCCTTACATGTAATATCTTACTTTTAATGGAATTTTGTAATTGAAGAAAATATCGCATTAAAAATTGTTGTTCAAATATCCAATAACACATTAAATATTTCATATCTTTATTTAACTCTGCGTTTAGCAAGAACCGCAAATGAATCTTTATTTCCGACTCATTTACACAAACATTCCCATAATTTCGTTCATAAGAATGGAACGTTCTCACTCTTAAGAAAGAGAGAAGTTCCTCTGAATTAGAAAGTATCCGCTTAAGCATTCATCTCCACGAAAATGCACTAATGAGTTTCATAAATTGCTTCTATCTGATGGGCTTTCCTGGCGCACCGCAAACCAACGTGTGCTGCGCAAGAAATACGTAATCCTTTACGAGTCTTCTAAATTACGCGGGTATATTTTTGGCTAGGAATGAGGTTGCGGCAGGACACGTAGGACTTATCTTATCCTTAAAAAAATGGCGAACATGATGTTTTAATTCAGGGGTCAAGAAATGTAAAATAATATTTTTTCACGGTGTATAGGTAATGCTATTTCGAGAAGATACATATCCAATTTTGAACTTCTGCACGTGCCCGAAATCTTAAAGTCACGGTAGTTGTAGCGGATAACGATACTCCGCCAAAGTATTGTACGTAACCACGTGACTCCCATCGTATATGGTAGATGCTATTTGATGACATCTGACCTGGAAGTTCTAGTTCCCAATGGTTTCGATTGATTGATTTATTCATGTTTCCGGGCGCGTCAACTGCTCTGGTCATTAGTCCCGTTAGTGTAGTGCATGTTTTTTCGGGAGATGGCGGTGATGTTCCCCCGCTGGATAGCGAGATCCGGCGCCGACCTACCGACGGCTAGTGGGGTTTCTCCCTAACCAGGACTCTCCCACCAGCGGGGCACCGCCCTAGCCGGGACAAGCTCTAAGCTGCCGACCGGTCTCCCGGGATATGTGGTAATGAAGTGCATGTTAGTGTAAGTGTGTCTGTAAGGAGAGAGGATAGGACAAGGAATGGGAAGGACAGGTCGCGCGCGGTCCGTGGCCCGTTTGGTAGGGTACTGCTCCGGTTTTCGCCTGGTGTTGATCGGAGAAACCACGGAAAACTACCGATCAGGGCAACCGTCCGCTTGAATTCTCCTCCAGCTACTGAATTCGACCTAGCTGAAAAGCTAGTGTCGAAAATCGACTCGAACCTAGGATCTCTTGGTCAGAGGCGCTGCAGTGGCATCAGTTGATGCACTGAGCTACCGCTCCCGATCCAATGGTTGCGACATTAGCTATAGATTGATTACTGATTCCGGCGCGTCAACTACTATGGTCATTAAGAGTCGTGAGTGTAGTGCATGTTTTTCATCGAGAGGTGGCGATGATCTTCCCCCGCTGGATGGCGAGATCTGGCGTCGACGTACCACCATCGACTAGCAGGGTTTCCACAACCAGGTATCTCCCATCAGCGGGGCACAGCCCCAGTCGGGACAAGTTCTAAGTCCCCCGACCGGTCTCCCGGCATGTGTGGTAGTGTAGTGCATGTTAGTGTATGTGTTTGTGTAAGGGGTGAGGAGAGGACAAGGAAGAGGAAGGAAAGATCGCGCGCGTGGTTTCGCCGACCTTTTTTTGCGGTTTCTCCGACCAGAGAAATGCCGGACCAGCACCCTAACAAAAGAGCCACAGACCGCACGATCTTTCCTTCCTCTTCCTTGTCGTATCCCTTTCTTAACACACTCTTTCATGCAGTACATTGCTTCCTGAAAAATTTCATTAAATGTAATGTAGATTAATGAATTGTACTTCAAACTTATTGTAACATCGTATATTAAAAAGAGCTTAATATATTTGTACATTAAATTTAATGTACAAGTGAAAATCAGTGAAGATTTAATGTATGGTCCTCCCGTTTCACCTGCCACTTAGCATTCATATCGTATGTTCATAACCACCAATCCATGAAGATTACTTATTCATTGTTTCCATATATGACCATAAAGCTTTGATTCTATCATCCCAATGTACATGTCTATATTAAGTTTAATGTGAGTTCATGATAATTATATTAATGTAATTTACTTTAAAGTACGGGTAAATTTCTGACAGTGTACCACGAATGTCGCGAGCTTAGATTTGTCCTGGTTGGAGCGATACCCAACTAGGGAAGATACCTTGACTACTAGGGGCGATACTACTAGGGGAGCTTCCCATTCAGTAGAGGACCAACATCGCTACCTCCAGGCATAAGGAACATTCCCTACAACTAACTAGACGAATTGCCATAACACTTGACGTTTCAGGACATATCAATCAATCAACCATCTACCATGGAATTTGTTTCTAATTGCAGCGGCAGTGCCGTACTGCTGACTTTACATTTTCATTCGATTTTATTCATGCAGTTACGAACGTTAATAATAATAATAATAATAATAATAATAATAATAATAATAATAATGTCTTTATTAATGGCGAGGCGTTAACGTTTACGGTATAATCTGGCGAGACTTGGAATGTGAAATATTTTTGAACTGCGAGTCGATGCTCATGATGGGCGAATATACTGAGTTGCTTTAAAACATGGAGGTACTAAAAAGTGTGTAAAAATAGCATATATATTCGACACGATCATTAAGAGAACCTTTATCTTCGGTAGATAGGTATTACTTCAAGAATTACTACAAGACTAATGACCATAGTTTGTTGACCTGCCCGGAAACAATCTACCAATCAGCCATGTGATCGCGTTAAAAGGAATATGTTCCTAACAGCAGCGCAGGGTGTATTGCCGACTGTATTTCGGTTCGGTTTTATTCATGCAGTTATGAGCGTTTACGATTTCATCTCGCGATATTTGGAGAGTAAGATGTTTCGGAAGTATGAGCCAACGCTTATTTCCTGCGATTATACTGCATTACTTTATTCGTGCTCTTTGAAACGAGTAAGTGCTCAAGTAGTAATTTATTATACACGACGATTAAGAGATATTACATCTGCGATAGTAAGTGTGAATTGTCATCGTACGTGAGGTATCTTTGTAGAGGTAATAAAGTTTCTTTATTGCCGTGTACTATATTTTAGTTCATTTGTTTTTGCTAAGAATATTATCTTGTTATGGTATGTCAAGTTAAGTACTCATAGTTTCCATGCCGCCAGTACGAGTCATCACGATTAGTTAAAATACACTTTTACAAACTATAAAAATGTGTAATTAAATAAAATATTTTAACCATTAAAAGGTGTCTGTAATCTTCTCAATAAAAATACTCTATGCTTATTTTGATTCATACAACCGTTCTTTTGTAAATTGTCACTTTTACTCCTCCTATCATATGAATATTTTTATTTTGTTGACTTACAATTCATATTTATAAATTTCAAAATTCATATATTGAATGGCGTTTTTTTGGTATAGAAAATGAGAAAAACTATATTTTTAAATATGTATCATTGACTTCTGGAGGAGAAGGATGAGGCTGAATTGTTACAGAGTGCCACTGGATGCCACTGATAAATATTAAATGACCAATCCGCACTGCCTTGCATTTTTTATATGTTCTGGTGTAGTGGATTAACAACTTTACAGAACAGTTATAGACAACTTTCACGCGTAATACAATTTGCTGTGTTCAATTATTACATACCTCTCTTAAATTATCCAGCAATACAGAACTTATTTCTGTTTTTAGTAATTTGAAAGACTTTAAGCACATTAGAATATGTAATTAATGTTAGAAGTATGTTATGTAGTAAATGTTAGAATGTAAGAGTTAAGGGATTGGTTCAAGGTGAGCGAAATTTGTCCTTAGGAAGTCAGGAGCAGATCCTTGCTTGTAGAGGGCAGGACGTTTTGCCTAGATGAAAAATGTTCTGGGCTAGAAAATATGATGGTTTTGAATAGAACCTATCTGAGATTTTGGAAATATGTTTGTTGATTTTTTTTCGTGTTTCCGAGAGCGTCAACTGCTTTGGTCATTGGTCCCGTAAGTGTAGTGCTTTTTTCTCTGGAGATGGCGGTGATCT
Source organism: Teleogryllus oceanicus (assembly GCA_964035755.1). Taxonomy (NCBI): domain Eukaryota; kingdom Metazoa; phylum Arthropoda; class Insecta; order Orthoptera; family Gryllidae; genus Teleogryllus; species Teleogryllus oceanicus. Next base: position 60,276,340 of record CAXIVR010000013.1, read on the forward strand.
TCCCCCTCTGGATGGCGACCTACCGTCAGCTAGGGGGGTTTCCCTCTAACCAGGACTCTCCCACCAACGAGGCCCGTCCGGACAAGCTCTAAGCTCCCGACTGGTCTCTCGGAATATGTGGTAGTGTAGTGCATGTTAGTGGAAGTGTGTGTGTGTAAGGGGAGAGGAAAGGACACGGAAGAGAAAGGAAAGATCGCGCGCGATCTGTGGCCCGTTTGGTAGGGTACTGCTCCGGCATTCGCCTAGTGTTGATCGGAGAAACCACGGAAAACTACCGATCAGAGCAGCCGGCCGCTAGAATTCTCCTCCACACAGCGACTGAATTCGACTTAGCTTAAAAGTAGTGTCTAAAATACTGCCGCCGTCCGGACTCGAACCTAGGACCACCCGGCCAGAGGCGAGAAATATGGTGGGAGCTCTTGCGATATCAGTCGTCCCGTTACCGGCACGTGCCATTCTCGTGTCGACGCGTCGCGCACTTTCTCGCTCGTTGGGCAACGGCTGCGGACTCCAATGGCGGCCAAGCCCGCGCCAGTCGCTGGCGCTTTTTGCTAACGTCTGTGCCCACAGCACAAACCTGTAAGCTCAACGCACAATCACTCTTACAAATGCCATTCTCCAAAAACATCATGCAGTTAATGCAGACAGCGCATAATATAAAACGCGGGTTGATTGATTGATTTTCTTCGCGTTTCCGGGCGCGTCAACTGCTTTGGTCATTAGTCCCGTTAATGTAGCATGTTTGTTTCTCGGGAGATGGCGGTGGTCTTCCCCCGCTGGATAGCGAGATCCGGCGTCGACCTACCGTCGGCTAGTGGGGTTTCCCATAACCAGGACTTTCTCACCAGCGGGGTACCGCCCCAGCCGGGACAAGTTCTAAGCTTCCGACCGGTCTCCCGGAATATGTGGTAGAGTAGTGCATGTTAGTGTGTGTGTGTGTGTGAGTGTGTGTGTGTGTGTGTGTGTAAGGGGAGAGGATAGGACAGGGAAGAGGAAGGACAGATCGCGCGCGGTCCGTGGCCTGTTTTTAGGGTACTGCTCCGGCATTCGCCTGGTGTTGATCGGCGAAACCACGGAAAACCCCGATCAGAGCAGCCGGCCGCTAGAATTCTCCTCCAGACAGCGACTGAATAAAACCCCGGCTTAAGTGGCTCAGTGCATCAACTGATGTCACTGTAGGGCCTCTGGCCTGGAAATCCTGGGTTCGAGTCCCGACGGTGGCGGATTTTTGACACTAGCTATTTTGCTAGGTCGAATTCAGTCGCTGTCTGCAGGAGAAGTCTAGCAGTTGGCTGCTCTGATCGGTAGTTTCCCGTGGTTCTCCGACCAACACCATGCAAATGCTGGAGCAGTTCTCTAACAAATTGACCACGAACCGCGCGCGATCTTTCCTTCCTCTTCTTGGTCCTACCCTCACCCCTTACACACACTCTTACACGTACATGGGCTATAGTACCACACATACCGGGAGGTCAGTCGGGATCTGAGAGTTTGTCCCGGCCGAGGTGGTGCCCTGCTGGTGGGAAAGACCTGGTTGGGGAAACACCCGTATGCTGTCGTATTGGTCGGGCGCCGGGTCTCATCAACCAGCAGAGGAAGATCAGCGCCACCTCCCTTGATAAAATCGAGCAGCGAATTTACGGAACTAAAGACCATAGCAGTTGACGTGTCCGGAAATATCAAATAATCAATCATTATACTTTAATAATGAAAACCCAATGCTGATCGCAGAACGTTCAATAGTGATGACCTATTATTCAGACCTCAACACTTTGCATCACAATTTCTTCTGTTCAGGCCACTCTTTTCATTCCTTTTTTTAATCTCAGTTGTATATATTTGTGTTGGATGTAGAGAGCTGGCAGTCACACATGGGGTCACGTAGTCTCATCGAACATGATTTCTAAATTTTCTCAGTAACGATAAGAAAGAGGGTTAATATCAGAGAAAATGGGGACGCAATGCTGGAAAAAATATACATCACTGCAAAGACGTAGTTAAATGAATAAAATTGTCTGTGTATATTCTACGATCTTAAATTCGCTAAATTACTTGTCGAAATAATTTTTTATAATAACCTCTAATATCTTTAATAAGCTTTTTTATATAATTCCATTCTATTTATATAATTACATTGTGAGAAAGTAAATTCAGACGGTGACAGGATTATCATAATGAGGTGCGTCTCCTCTTCGTACACTTCCATTATTCTCATTTTGATTGCAAGTGAAAGTGTGAAGTCTTTTCTCTGAGTGTCACGACCTTAGACTTGTCGCACCTGTTACATCACTGCCCGTTCCACCACCTTTTGTCTTGGCCAAAGCACCCTCACCACGAGCAAACTGACGTAAGATGGTGTAGGAAGTCATTTGCTACGAAACAGCAGAAGTGTCTTCAATTGGGAAAGAGTGTATTTTTTTCACTTCTGAAAAAACAAAACTCTCTTAGAATTATGTCGCTGACGGTTCTTACTACATGTCCTTCGTTTGAAGTGGCAGATGTGAAGGTTTCCTCTCAGACATTTCCTTGTTAGACACATAGAAAGTGCTAAAGAAATGTATTCAGAAATAAAAAGGTGTATCTTAAAATATTGTCAGAGATTACATAAAATGCTCATATCTCACCCCGGTAGTTCAACCATAATTTGTTATTATACTTAATTAATTTTCTGCTTGAAAAGAAAACAACATTAATCAGAAACGTGATCATTTACTCATATTAACAATTTATTTACAAAATAAAATTGTTGACCTAGATTTTCATAAATGAAAGCTATTTTTTTAATTTAAAGAGATTGAAGTGCTAAGAGCGTTCAATGAGGCATTGGCAATTTTCCAAATACCGCAGTTTTTAATTAGAATCAGAGAAATAATTTTAGTTTTCGAAAAATATGTTAATCAAATCCGTTTGTCAAATACATGCCTTGTCGAGAATGCTGTTGATTCATTCTTTGACAATTTTGAATATTTCAAACTTCTGAGTAATTTTATAAAAAAATTAGTCATGTTTTTAATTACTTAATACTGTGAAAGGAAATAAAAGGACTGTTCAGGTCTACCACTACATTACAGTAAATGCTATATTTTTCTGGTTAATTTAGAAAAAAAAAATTGATTTGCTGCCAAGCTTAAAGACAAATAAATGTTGAAGTTAAATATGTTTAAAAAGAGCAGGGAAAGGTATCTCATTATTGAGAGAAAATTCCTCGTTTCAAACGTTCATGAACATTTTCAGAAATTACTAATCCAGTTCTTTTTGGGAATTCGTTTCAATGAAATTTCAAAAGGTGGAAGGCAAATATTTAGCCATTACGCCAGAACCTCACCCTATTTATCTCCTAGATTCTCCGATCAATATTGGCCAAATTCCGGAGTAGTACCGTAACAAACGGGCTCGGACCGCGCGCTATCTTTCCTTCCTCTTCCTTGTTCTATCCTCACTCCTTACATACAAACATTGCATTTTGCATTTGCATGCTCTACACCACCACACATATCAAGAGACCAGTCAGGAGTTTAGAGCTTGTCCCGGCTGGGACGGTGCCCCGCTGGTGGAAGATACCTAGATGGGAAAAAATCCTGCGAGCTACTCTCATGTAACCCTGGATCTCACCATCCTGTGGGGGAAGACCACCTCCCCATTCAGGTATATGACATTTACTATACTTACGGGAGTAATGACCGTAGCAGTTTAGACGCCCGAAATAAATAGTTTAGAAAACTCGCCACCATCGTCAGGATTTGAACATAGAACCTCCCAATCTTTTAAGCTTCAGTTGGGAGCATGTAACTCTGAAACACCCCATGATACATCTTATACGAGGCTTTTTTATTCCAACCAGTATTTGTAAGAGCACAGTAAAACTCGACACGCACAATGTGAGTGAAAGGCACTGGTATTACTGCGTGACTTTTCTTAGCCAATGGCTTCTCTTCCTCTTCCCTGGTACAATAAACAGTTGAAGGTAAAAGCTTGTATCGAGCACTGATGGCAACATTTAATACAATGTCTTCGTTGACATAAAAGAGAACCTTTTCGCTGTTGACGAGAACTCCTGTTCGTGTGTTTTATCGAAAAAAAAAAAGCTCTACAGGTCCATCCCATTATTTTGAGAAACTCTTAAAGTTGATTAATCTGAACGGATCATGACACCAAACCAGGATTTGACGTTAAAATACCTGATTATGACTTTCGACTTGCTCTAAAAAGGTTGGGTGGTTAGAAGGGCAAGTGGAAAACACGATATGTAGACACCTCCTTCTGGTGAGTTCCGGGTAATTTTGCCATAAACAGTTGTTTAAATGAGCAAAGATGTATATACAAGCAAAAAGCTTAAGTATTCATCATACATGCTGTTGTCTATTCAGAGCACCGAAACTAGACGTATCCGCAGAAGGTTTGACTTTGATTTTTCAGAGGTTGGCATTGCCTCAAATACTCCAGTGGCCGATGTCGTAACTAATGCCCCCACTCTGTGCATTTCTCCACGCCATTGGTCAAGAAAAGTTGAGCTTTTTTGTAAGTATACACTGAATAGTTCAAGTATCCTTCGCAATATTCATTTACTGAGCACAATGTACCGAGTACATTTTTTTATTAAATTCAGAAGACTGACTCAATAACTGTTGTTATAACAACGACATGATGTAAATTCTCTAAACAATCTCCTAAAGGCAGCATTGTTTGTTTTTAAATTACTTTATGTACTTTATTAATAAATAAAATAGGTATGAAAGACGCCTACTAATGCTAGGTGAATACCTAACTTGTTCCGGCAAGAACGTAGCAGTATGAAACTATTATAAAGTTAATTTGCAGAGAAAAAATAAACTATCGATTTATCAATTATTTGCTTTCTGTCAGGACATTTTGTAGGTCTTTGTCATCAAATAAAATGTTAAATTAAAAAGCTAGTACGTTATAAATTGAACACAGATGGCAAAATATTAGGACAAATAAAATCTACAAGAATTTGGAAGCGGCCTACTGGAACATTTACATCATCAATTGAACAATAATCTCCTTAAATCTAATTCATTTAACATTCATTTTTATCAAAAAAACTTCACCGAAGGCGCAAACTAAAAGAAAGCAGCACTTCAACACGGATAGATGGGTACAAGCAGGTTTCGAACCCAGCACCTCATCGGCCGTCACCTGAGAAGCGGAGGTTTCAACCTCGAGTGAGCGCGGTCGCCTGGCGCAGAGGAGAAGAAAGTTGCCCACTTTCACACCGCGAAGTATCACGTTGAATGGAGTGGAAAAGCTACAGCCGCTTTGGCGCTGCCTTCTGTGAATGACTAGTCCCATCTGGGACCGTGCTCCGGTGACACGGTTGCTCAGAAATGCAACGTGTTTATATAGGATGCCCTGTGTTTTTTTTTAATGTCTATCACTGCAGCGCCTCTGACCGGAGGTCCCAGGTTCGAGTCCCGACGGCGGCAGAAATTTATATAGGATGTCCTGGTGTTTTTCAAATGTTTATCCTCCCTATCACTGCAGCGCCTCTGACCGCGAGGTCCTAGGTTCGAGTCCTGACGGCGGCAGGATTTTCGATACTAGCTTTTCAGCTAGGTCGAATTCAGTCGCTGTCTGGAGGAGAATTCTAGCGGCTGGCTGCTCTGATCTCTGGTTTTCCGTGGTTTCTCCGTTGAACACCAGGCGAAATCTGGAGCAGTACCCTATCAAACGGGCCACGCAACGCGCGCGATCTGTCCTTCCTCTTCCTTCTCCTATCCTCTCCCCTTACACACTCACTTACACTAACATGCACTACACTACCACATATTCCGGGAAGACACGTCGGGAGCTTAGAGGTTGTTCCGGTTGGGGCGGTGCCCCGCTGGTGGGATAGTTAGGGGGAAACCCCACTAGTCGACGGTGGGCCGGCGCCGGATTTCGCCATCCAGCGGAGGAAGATCACCGCCATCTCCCGAGAGAGAGAGAGAGAGAGAGAGAGAGAGAGAGAGAGAGAGAGAGAGAGAGAGAGAGAGAGAGAACAGGCACTACACTAACGGAACTAATGAGCAAAGCAGTTGACGCGCCCGGAAACACGAAAAAATCATCAATCAACTGTGTACATATATATTTTCTAGCCTATGTGAGACGAGCCGCGTCTCTGTTGTGGTGGCTTACATTTCGACCAACACGTTGCGGTCTTCCTTAGAGCGTACGCTCTGAGGAAGGCCACAGCATGTTGACCGAAACGTCAACCACCACAACAGAGGCGAGGCTCAGTACGGATTGCGTAAACAATACAAACTCTGACCGCGGCAATCAGCCTATCCAATCAATATACGGTACATATAAACACAGACAGATCGAGAAGTCCGTTTCCATTGAATAGTTGCCACCCCTGTAACACACTGTCACATACAGTTTTTGACTATATAAATTAAAAATTAGTAAAATATAAATAATAAATAAATAAAAAATAAATAAAAAATAAATAAAAATAAAATAATAAATAAAAATAAATAAATAAAGAAGAAATAAATAAAAGAAATAAATAAAAATAAATAAATAAAAATAAATAAATAAAAATAAATAAATAAAAATAAATAAACAAAAAATAAAAAATTAATTACATACAGTAAGCCGCGAAAAACACACACAGAGACGTTTCCCACGCACTCACGGAGGTGTACACGCGTGACAGAGGTAGACCGGAAAGCGTAGGAGCTGTAGCGTTGCGAAACGCGCGTGTCGCGTGTTATGCTTCCTGGCGCAGGGCGGTGCTGTCGTGCCTCGCTGTGACGTAATAACCTTCACGGCCGCCGCCCCACTCCCCCAGCGAGACCCGGCAGGTGTCAGAGCCCTCTGTTGCTCCGCGGGACGCCATCCACGCCTAGAGGAGGATCCAGGTTGGGGGCCGTGGAAGCCAAGCCCTCCTCTCGCGTGCGGGCCACGTTACTACGATTATTTCCGATACATGCGGAAATTGAAAGAAAACTTGCAGTCTCCGGCCTTTTGGGAGGTGATTATGGTTTTGTTAGATGCCCAAGAACTCGGAAAAAGTACAAAAGCAATTAAATATTTCGCTTTTTACAGAAAACGTTAATATTTGATTGTGTTATTCCGCTTTTTCTCATACTGCGCGTACCGATTAAATTCTCGTAATCAGTACGTCACTGCTGGCGTACCACACGGCTGGCGTCATGCGATATGTAGTATGTTTTCGCATATTTTGTATACATTTATTATATACAATGCATACAAACTATATTATTGCAGTATTCGTGAAGACTGTTTTAATCAACGTGTTTAATTTGTTGTAGTGATATATTTGAGTATTTTATTCGTTTTACTTGATTGATTTTTTCGTGTTTCCGGGCGCGTCAACTGCTTTGGTAATTGGTCCCGTTAGTGTAGTGCATGTTCTTTTTTCTCGGGAGATGGCAGTGAGCTTCCCCAACTGGATGGCGAGATCCGGCGCCGACCTACCGTCGGCTAGTGGGGTTTCCCCCTAACAAGGTCTCTCCCACCAGCGGGGAACCGCCCCAGCCGGGACAAGCTCTAAGCTCCCGATCGCTCTCCCGGCATATGTGGTGGTGTAGCACATGTTATTGTAAGTGTGTTTGTGTGTAAGAGGAGAGGATAGGACAAGGAAGAGGAAGGACAGATCGCGCGCGGACCGTGGCCCGTTTGGTAGCGACTGAATTCGACCTAGCTGAAAAGCTACCACTACCGCTACCGGTGTTTTTTTACTTGAGAACTATGCGTGCTACTCTTCGGAAAACAAATTTGTGTCATATTGTTCAGCTTTTTTTCTGCTGCTGTGATCTAGTTTTCTATTCGATTTTACTCGATTTATTAAAGTTTCCAAAATTTTTCCTAATAAATGATGTATAATTAATTCCAGTAACGTCATTACGCTTTGAATAACTGCAGATAAAAAAATGGAATCGAGCTGTTTTAGTCGATCGACCGTGGTAATACTCTTCTTTTCACAAATTCACCCCCCCCCGTATAGAGAAGGGTTATTTCTGAAAATTGGGTGGCTGGTATTAACTGGCATTAAAAGTAACTTAAACTAGTAAATTGAATCGTTTATTTCAGAAACCCGTCAAACGCCAAATTTGTCATGTCCAGAAAATTGAGAAAAAGTGTCCCAGTGTTTCCATTTCAAAATATTTTTTAATATTAAAGCAGTTAATAAATGAATATTTTTCAGGTAAATATGGAATAAGCGATGTGAAACAATATTCCACCGCTAAAGCGCATTTTAAATTTTGACATTTGACGGGTTTCTGAAAGAAACGATTCAATTAGCCTCATCACTACAAATTTTATGTTCCTGCCTGCTGGTCTGCTCGGATTGGGCTAAGCAAACCACCTGATATAGCCTAATTGATCGCTAGTGAAGCGAAGTTCCTATGGTCTAAATATAAACACGGCCTCTTCTACTATTTATACAAATTTCTACGTACTATGTAAGTAGTACTATGTACTATGTAAGTGCAACAATGATCTTGTGATCTCAATCTAATAAAACCACCTCTGCTATTTATACAATTTCTACGTTCTATAGAGCAGTAAGTGCTGTTATGATCTGTGATCTTTATAATCAGTAGTCAAATCTAGTCAAGATTCATACTTTTATACAATTCTACGTACCAGAGCAGTAAGTAGCAGTAATGTACCCGAGATCTGAATGTAAAATAGTGTCCCCTCTTCTGATTATACAGCCGCCACTGCTCTGTAGTAAGTACTAGTTGCTACAAGCAGTACAGGAGGGCATGTTTACATTCGGAGCTCAGAATCCTTGGTGCGCCGACATTGTTGTAATAAAAGTAATATAGTTGAAAATTTTAGAAATCAATTTCGCCATCCGTATTTTTTTCTTTTTAGTCTGAAACTGAGTGTCTTTGAATCAAAGCACTGTAAGCTACGCCGGTTTGATTGATTTTTTCGTGTTTCCGGGCGCGTCAACTGCTTTGCTCATTAGTCCCGTGAGTGTAGTGCATGTTTTTTTCGGCGGTGATCTTCCCGCGCCCACCTACCGTCGGCTGGTGAGGTTTCCCCCAACCAGGAATCCCCCCCCCCGTGGGACACCGCCTCAACCGGGCCAAGCTCTAAGCTTTGGACCGATCTCCCGGAATATGTGGTAGTGTAGTCCATGTTAATGTAAGTGGGTGTGAGAGAGGAAAGGATAGAACAAGGAAGAGGAAGGACAGATCGCGCGCGGCCCGTGGCCCGTTTGGTAGGGTACTGCTCCGGCATTCGCCTGGATTTGATCGGAGAAAACACGGAAAACTACCAATCAGAGCAGCCGGCCGCTCGAATTCTCCTCCAAACAGCTACTGAACTCGACCTAGCTGGAAAGCTAGTGTCGAAAATCCTGCCGCCGTCAGGACTCGAACCTAGGACCTTCCCGGTCAGAGGTGCTGAAGTGACATCAGTTGATGCACTGAGCTTCGTATAAGCTATGCAAGTGTGGACACGAACATAAAGAAACGTGCGCTTCTTTCACAGACGTACAAATAGCTGAAATTCATTGGGTTGGATCAAGTTTGCATGCTCGATGCCTCTGTTGAAACGCCGCTCATTGATGAGCCTAAACGTTCCTCAAACGGTAAAAACAAACCTGCGGTAGGTCGCTGATGTGATTCATTGCACTAGTTTTTCTGGCTCCGTGAAACCGTTGAGATGAGGCTGGAGAACGGTGCTACCAACATAGCAGTATCTGTCACCAACAGGGCGAGAGATCTCCCATGTGTTCAGAGAAAAGAACTAACCGAAAATATGTCTCGAGTACGGTTGAACTGAATATAAAACCTGACATTCACGAAAATGAAAACCGGGAGCGGTAGACCAGTGCATCAACTGATGTCACTGCAGCGCCTCTGACCGCGAGGTCCTAGGTTCGAGTCCTGACGGCGGCAAGATTTTCGACACTAGCTTTTCAAGTAGGTCGAATTCAGTCGCTGCCTGGAGGAGAATTCTAGCGGCCGGCTGCTCTGATCGCTAGTTTTCCGTGGTTTCTCCGATCAACACCAGGCGAATGCCGGAGCAGTACTCTACCAAACGGGCCACGGACCGCGCGCGATCTGTCCTTCCTCTTCCTTGTTCTATCCTCTCCTCTCTCACACACACTTACATTAACATGAACTACACTACCACATATTCCGGGAGATCGGTCCAAAGCTTAGAGCTTGGCCCGGTTCTTCCCTTCCTCTTCCTTGTCCTATCCTCTCCCTTACACACACACTTACTCTAACATGCACTACACTACCACTTATTCCGGGAGACCGGTCGGGAGCATAGAGCTTGTCCCGGCTGGGGCGATGCCCCGCTGGTGGGAGAGTCCTGGTTAGGAGGAAACCCTACTAGCCGACAGTAGGTCGGCACCGGATCTCGCCATCAGCGGGAGAAGATCAGCGCTATCTCCCGAGAAAAAACATGCACTACACCAACGGACAAATGACCGAAGCAGTTGACGCGCCCGGAAACACGTGAAAATCAATCAATCAAACCAACAGGGCGAGAGATTCCCATGAGTTCGGAGAAAAGAAGTAACCGAAAATATGTCTCGAATACGGCTGAACTGAATATAAAAATACCTGACATTCACGAAAAAGAAAAATGAGACCTGAGATGCGAAAACGAAGTGGAAATGACGCTGTCATGTAGCGTGAATATACCCGGAAAACTCAACGCATCATTTATAAAACTCAAGAACATGCAAATGGAATGTGGAACGCCAAAGAATTATTGGAAAACAAAAAGTCGGAATCTTCCACCCCATTAAGAACGAGAAACTGGTCTGTGAAACAGTGATATGATTTCATTTATGATATGATTTTTTTTAATTTATTCTGACTTGACCATTAGTCGTCAGCAGCCGCGTAAGATATAGAGATATTTGATTATTATATACAGATTTTTTTTAGTTTTAGATATAATACAAATTAGAGGTTATGTAATTTATGAGAAAAGACTAATAGTTATGACTGTGGGGGATCGAAAATTCTCTTGATTTGATTCATATTATTTGATGATAAAGACATTGTAACGGGAGTCTCAGGAATCTGGCGACTGCAAGAAAACTTGCCGCGAATCCGCTTTCTCCACTTACACTCCACATGGATCGCCGGGATTTGAAGCCAGTACCCAAAAGTGGAAGGTGAGCAGTCTGACCAAATCACTTCAAGTCGCTTTTTCGATTGTTTGATTGATGTTTCTGTGAATATTAACAGCTGTGGTCATTTTCCCGTTAGTATTATGAATGTTTTATCGTGGAAGGTGATGGTATTCCTTCGACGCTGGATGATGAAATACGGCTCTTACCTACACTCAGGTTTGCGGCTTTCCTCTCCAAGAATCTCTCTAAATGCCGTTACGAACTCTAAGCTCTCGACTGGTCCCCCTTCTTGTAAAATAGTGTAGTGCATGTAAATGTTCAGTATGTGTGTGTGTGTGTGTGTGTGTGTGTGTGTGTAAGGGGGTGGGGATACGGCAAGGAAGAGGAAGGAAAGGTCGCGCGCGTTCTGTGGCACATTTGTTAGGGTACTGCTCCGGCATTCGCCTGGCGTTGATCGGAGAAACCACGGAAAACTACCGATCACTGCACCGGATTTAAAACTTAGAACCTCCCGTCAGAGTTGCTGCAGAAAGCGGTAATTCGGAGCTAAACTTCGCCTTGCATACTTCTTAAATCGAGGCTTATTATATTAACATAGCTTGATACAGGCAAGCAGCGGGATTGCAAAAGAATAGATATTTTCTTGAAAGTATCGCTGAACGTCATACGACTGTCACTGTTTGTTTTTTTTGTTGGATACAAGATAACATTAATACTTTCATAAATGGTTTTATCCCGGTAAAAGATAGTACGTGTCCACCACATTTTTGAACAACAAAAAATTTCACAGCGGCCATGTAGTACTTGGGCCATATTAAAGAACCCTGGCTAAATTTCCCGCAAAACTAAAACCTTCGACAATTACGTTTCTAAAAAGATCTCCTTTAGTCTAGGTGGCTTCATGTAATGGACGAACATTGCTGAGACCTGGCGGAAAATATGGGTGTCAAAATTTATCGTCAATTCTATGGACCTTTACGGTGCCAACTAGAATATCTCTAGCAGTTTCTCTCAGTATTAGAGTGAGTCAAACTAGAAGCGTCCTGGTTCTTCTAAGAAACAAATAAACATATCGATTAAACAGTACAGCTCCCCTTTGTCTGCGTTTTAGTATGACAGTTTGTAAAGATTTTTCAATGGATAGCTGTTTAAAGAGCCATTCAAAATGTTTCCCACGAAAGGGAGAACTTTCCTCCCCGTGAAAGCTTATATTCGCTTTTCTCATTATTATCACCAGTCGTTTCCTAGACAACAAAAGTACTTGTTCTCTGGAGTGCCTGGGTGTAAACTACTAGTTTGCAAGAGACATTTATAATAGGACAATGAGGACATCCGTTTTAGTAAATTATTACTGTGCAAACAGAAATGTTAGAAATACTGTCCGCAACTTTTTATTGGTAGCCTTTATGAAGATACAAATAAGTAATGCTAATTATTCTTTATATTGTGACGTAACCGAATATTGGATTAAAAAATAAATACATTTATTTTTGTTATTACTGTTCAGAAGCGTGCATGCCCCAACCGGGTGCGACCTAAATCACTTCGCACGGCCATCTACGCCGCTCCTTAGCGTCGCCGAGCAAGGGGGGGGTGTAGTGTTTAGATAACGCCTCCGAAAACCCCTCAGGGACCACCGACCAGGCTCCACGCGGGCGGGCGCGGCGACCGCTCCGTGTTTGTTTACAGGAAGTGTGCGAGAGAGAGCGTTCTGGAAAATTCCATCAAAATTACCGACAAGACGCGTAATCTGATTGGAGCAATATTATTTTCGGCGTAGTAACTTTCGGCCAGTAACAACACGTCTTCCAAAATTTCTGTAGAAACTTCAGAACATTCATGAAATTGGGGGAAAGAGGTTCGTGGCGCTGAGACGCGCTGAGGGCAGAGAGAAGCGGGAGGTCTTTGGACAGAGGCGCGGGACGCCCAGTCGTGCGGACACAGAGGCGGGGACGCTCATGTTGTACGGGTGTGGACGCGGAGGTCATCCGAGTTGTGTAGGCGCTAGGATAGCGCGAAGTAGCATGATTAGAGTGCGATTTGTGGTATTATCGCACCGCGTGTCATTAGATTGAGAAAAAAAGAACTTTATCTAGTAATGTTATTTGTTCTCTGCTCGTTTACGCCCGCGCCGTGTATCGCAAGTTACGCGATTACGAAAATTACGATCTGTCGTCACCGATCTGTCTTCACCGCTACCGCCGACGTCCTAGCTGATGTCGTGGTCAACTCTACTCTCTGTAATGGGAGCAGGCTTCGAGATGGAATCCACCTCCGCCCTAAAGGGCGTGCCGTCCAGAAGAAAGGAGCCCAGCTGTGTTGCCTGTTTGGAGGCCGTTCACCCCAGCGTCCTCCTGCCGCAGCGGTGATTCTAATAATCTGTCGAGCTCCGACAGACAAAACAAACATTCATTACGCCCTTCAGGCTTACCTGGACTGTTGTCAACATTCAGAAGGTGCAGGCCGCGCATTGGCCCCTTTTTCTTTTTATTTGTTAGCGCATCTTTTTTGCTTTATTTGTTTTAAGTAATTTGATCGTATTAGTTTTAAGATTGCATGAAAAAACAAGGTTTAAAAAAACTGAGCTCAGATAATAATGTCAATTTACCATTTTTAATTTCTCATTAAATTTACATTTTTTGTCTTTAAACTTTCTTTCAATTGACCTCTGTCACGTAGCCACGTCCGTCCACAACCTAAATTTCAGGCTCTACCGTCACCTGAGCTAGCCGCAATTACAGCAGGTAGGTGGGGCGTCGCAAATGGCTTTCCCAAGTGGGCTCGAATTAGTATCTTTGATACCCCAGTAAAACGCCCTCAGATTTAATTTGTCTTAAAATAAATATTGTTACTTTGAATTACTGTGTATTGCTGCACGACAAATTAAATTTGAATTTTTTATAATATTAAGCAAGAAATGGATGGAAGGACGTTGCTACGAGGTTAATTATTTGTGGACTGTTAATGATATCAGTTGGATTTGTATTCTGTTTGTGAGTGTTACTATTTTTGTCTTGTGTTGTGGAAAATCGTGTCGCGTTTCAAAAAAAACTGTGAAATCGCATAAGTTATTCAAAATGCTGGACGAATCGGTGTAGACGTGGAGGTGATGACAGCTCAGGGGATCAGTCTGCGCATGAAATCCCCTTTAGTGATCTCATGCAGTTCTAACGAAACAAGCAGAGAATTATGAAAATTTAAAAATCGAATTAAAGAACCAGATTTCAGGAAGTATGGGGAAATGGACAGAAAATTAATTTGCGATTTTCAGAACACGAGAAAAGTGTCAGGAAAGATTTGATAGATTAGATAACTGTTTAGATAACCAATCCGCAAAACTTGTAAAATTGGAAGAGAAGTTCGACCATGAAATCGGATCACTGAAAAATCAACTCGAGGGTAGGTGCGGAGAAATTGAGAACACCGTTGAGAAGCTAGGTCAAGATTGGGAATTCAAGGACCGAAACAAAAGAAAATTTAAAACCTACAGTCTGAAATTCACCAGAAATTACGAGCATGCGACAATAAAATAGAGGCGTGTTGTGAGTCAGTAAATGGAAACATTGCCGGGTTACGGCCGAAATGAACGGCAAATTCACTCGTTGAAACAAAACTTCACTCTGAAGTTAGTCAAATTCACGAAAGGGTAGAGAAATTGAAAGATAGGTGATAGTAGTGAGGAAAGTTTCAGGAAAGGAAACTAAACTAAAGAAAGAAATAGATAAAAATGTGATTAATCTGGTAAAGGAAGAAGTACAAAAGAAATGGAAAATCATCCAATTACGAACGCGTCTGCTGGTTCTGGATTAAAATTTTCGTGGCTCCTCCTCAGAATCTTTGCTTTTCTGGGAAATCGGACGAAAATCCGAAAGTTTTTTTGGATCGTGCCGAAAATTATATGAATTTGACAAAGGCGGTACCGCCTCACTTAAAACCAAGATTTATGCAGGAACTTTTACGGGGTAACGCCGCACACTGGCTCACTGCGTTAACACCTTTTCCGCAGACTTACGAGGAATTCGAACTCGTTTCTTTCACGTTACTGGGAGAGCAGCGACGTTACGAGTTCGAGAGAAAATTCTCGAGTAGATGGGATAAGCGAAGAAACCAATCATATTTAGATTACGCCATGGAAAAATTTCGGCTATTAAACTATGTGATCCGACGACAGATGATAAAAGATTATCTGGCTCCTAACCGCACACTTTCCTACTCACTGCAAAACCTTATTAACAGTGTACGGTTTGACAATCTTGGTCCTTTTCAAGGATTTGCTGGGGCAATTTGGTAGAACGCGGTCAAACCCTTATGGAGGGGATTTGGGACCGAAATCACAGGTTTTCGCCGAGGAAGATAATCGGAACAGGCAGTCGGGCGCCGTGATGATCAGGGTCAGAGGAATGGGGAACAACTCCGTCCGCCACCAAACTCAAATGACCGTAATAATAACACAACTAGTAGGAATGGACATCAGGATTCCATAAGACCGAGTCCGTCAAACTAGAACCGTTTGGGCTTTCTGGGTATCTGGGTTCCAAACGAATTATCTCAGAGATACCAATATTCAATACTGTGTCAGTCAATTATGCCTTTTGACCTAAACGACGACTTGAATGAACCTGTCAGAGAACGAGCGAGAAAATGTCCGGTTGTGGAGTTTCTTATTGAAAATCTTAGTGTTCAAGCTTTGATAGACACTGGCAGTGAAATCAGTGCAATTTCTAGGAAGTTCTACTCAAAACTATTAAGCGAGCGCATTCCAATACCAACTCTGCCCACTATTAAATGTTTGTTATTGGAGTAGGAAAGAAAAAAAGTAAACCAATTACTATGCAGGCTTTGCTTTCTTTAAAAATCGGGGAAATTTTATTTGATGTGCCATGTTTGATCATAGAGGATCTGAATTACGACGTAATACTTGGGGTTGATTTTTACGGAAAATAATGGAGTAGTGGATTTTTCTAGGAATCTTGTGAGCTTCGGTGAGAATAGGAAATTGTAATCAAGGACGACGGTGATGACAAATAGAAATCGGCATTTCATGCGCGTCCTGAGTATGGGGGATGACGTGAGTGGGGTCATAAGCCGTGTGCCGCATAATGACTTTTCTGACCACGAACGGTCCCAGCTGCAAAGAATGCTTCTCAAATATGTAAATGTTTTTGATCGTCCTGTACGTCCTATTAAAGACTTTTGCTTTCGAATTCGGGTCACCGATGATTCACCTTTAAAATGAAAAATTATCCCATTCCACAGTCGATGAGGGAAGTAGATCAAACTGTTAAAACTATGCTTAGCGAGGTATAATTGAAAGATCTGTAACAGCTTATTTGAACCCTATTGTAGTGGTAAAGAAAAAGACGGGGGTAAGGATTTGTTTAGATGCTCGACGGATCAACGAGGTTACTATCCCAGAAAACGAGGCACCTCAGAACACTGATGAAATTTATGGAAATTTAATAAAACAAAGATTTTTCGGCTTTAGATTTTCAAGCTCGTATTGGCAAATTTCAATTCACCCAGACGACAGAAAATTCACGGGATTTTTGTACAACGGTTGACGTACGTCTGGAAAAGAATGCCAGGAAGAGGGAAGCCCCCGTAAAGAACCCTTACCACTTTCACGTAGGTGACAAAGTACTTGTCAGGACCCTAGAGTTAGTGATCAGCCTGCTGGATTATTCCATAAATTTTTCCTCTATTTACCGGACCATTTGTTATTGAAACGATTCCGTGCCCAAATGTATGCCTCTTAAAAGACTTGGATGGGCTCCCAGCAGGAAGTACAATTTTATAATTTCGACCATTTAAAGGTTAAACTATTCTGTAGATTTTATTTAAACCACTGATTGACAATCTCTGACATAATTCTTCGGTACCTTGGGCTCCAGCACAGTTTGCGGTCTTCGTGTCGCTGAGAAAAATTGGAAGAATTTTGATTTAATTATTTTATTCTGATTAAATAGTAGTTAATAGTTCTTTTTGCTTTTATTTAAGTAAAGGGTTGCGCAAATTTTTTCTTGAATATTGAATGTTGTTTTGATTCATTTTTTCTTTAATTATTCACCAGTTATGAATCTAATATTCGGTAACGTTTTTTGTTTTTTCAACGAGATAAAACTCTTAATTTTTCAAAATTAAAATTCTTCAAACTCGATTTTTATCTCTATCCGAAGGGAGGCAAATGTGACGTAACCGAATATTGGATTAAAAATAAATACATTTATTTTGTTATTACTGTTCAGAAGCGTGCATGCCCCAACCGGTGCGACCTAAATCACTTCGCACGGCCATCTACGCCGCTCCTTAGCGTCGCCGAGCAAGGGGGTGAGTGTTTAGATAACGCCTCCGAAAACCCCTCAGGGACCACCGACCAGGCTCCACGCGGGCGGCGCGGCGACCGCTCCGTGTTTGTTTACAGGAAGTGTGCGAGAGAGGCGTTCTGGAAAATTCCATCAAAATTACCGACAAGACGCGTAATCTGATTGGAGCAATATTATTTTCGGCGTAGTAACTTTCGGCCAGTAACACCACGTCTTCCAAAATTTCTGTAGAACCTTCTAGAACATTCATGGAAATTGGGGGGGGGGAAAGAGGTTCGTGGGCGCTGAGACGCGCTGAGGGCAGAGAAAGCGGGAGGTCTTTGGACAGAGGCGCGGGGACGCCTAAGTCGTGCGGACACAGAGGCGGGACGCTCATGTTGTACGGGTGTGGGACGCGGAGGTCATCCGAGTTGTGTAGGCGCTAGGATAGCGCGAAGTAGCATGATTAGAGTGCGATTTGTGGTATTATCGCACCGCGTGTCATTAGATTGAGAAAAAAGAACTTTATCTAGTAATGTTATTTGTTTCTCTGCTCGTTTACGCCCGCGCCGTGTATCGCAAGTTACGCGATTACGAAAATTACGATCTGTCGTCACCGATCTGTCGTCACGCTACCGCCGACGTCCCAGCTGATGTCGTGGTCAACTCTACTCTTTGAATGGGAGCAGGCTGCGAGAGGAATCCACCCTCCGCCCCTAAAGGGCGTGCCGTCCAGAAGAAAGGAGCCCAGCTGTGTTGCCTGTTTGGAGGCCGTTCACCCCAGCGCGTCCTCCTGCCGCAGCGGTGATTCTAATAATCTGTCGAGCTCCGACAGACAAAACAAACATTCATTACGCCCTTCAGGCTTACCTGGACTGTTGTCAACATTCAGAAGGTGCAGGCCGCATTGGCCCCTTTTTCTTTTTATTTGTTAGCGCATCTCTTTTTTGCTTTATTTGTTTTAAGTAATTTGATCGTATTAGTTTTAAGATTGCATGAAAAAACAAGGTTTAAAAAAACTGAGCTCAGATAATAATGTCAATTTACCATTTTTTAATTTCTCGTTCAATTTACATTTTTTGTCTTTAAACTTTCTTTCAATTGACCTCTGTCACGTAGCCACGTCCGTCCACAACCTAAATTTCAGGCTCTACCCGTCACCTGAGCTAGCCGGCAATTACAGCACAGGTAGGTGGGGGCGTCGCAATATAAGTACTAAAATTAAAATTCTAAGGTAGGAAGCGTAATTTTCTTAGTACAGAATCGACAACTCATTTGTTTGATGTGCAATTTAAATAAGCAAACTGAAATGTGAAGTACATACGTTGTGTCTAAACGCATAAATATGTAATTAAAGGATAAATCTGGATCAGGATTTGTAAACTTTTATGGAATGTATATTGTTGGCAAGTAACGTGACAGTGATACTTTTTTTAAATGTTAGTGTGGGTTTTTGTATTTAGAACTTAATAATTATTTCAACCGTTACGAAATTGCATTATGCTTTACCGTTATGTTGCTTTTGAATTAGAAAATCAGCACATGATTTATTTGTCGTTTTGAAAAAAGCGCAAACATTTTAAAACGACAAACATGTCGACTTCATTTCAGCAGAGCAATCTGTCAGATTGTGATATTGTCATAATTCAAAAATTGCGAAGAAAAAAATGTTTATCAAAAGTCGAAGGAGCATTAGGAGATGCAAACAGGGAATCAAAAAAAGTTACTAAAGTTGGGGACCCTTTTGGTATCAAATTTAAAAATGCCCTACTACTGACCACGTTTCTGGAGGAAGCAATGAACAAGTACTCAAAATCCACGCATTAAAAAACATCAATTATTTAGCTAGGGTACAATTATGCTTAAACTTTCTTTCACTCTCTGTTTTAGAACTTCATTAAGATCACGTGAGCCACTTTCAGTTTGCGCATGGTCAGGTTCAGTGACCGGATAAACCCGGCGGTTTGGTAGCAGACATATCGGGGGCGACGAGTCAAGCAGGGGATTTTGGTGTCAGTTTTCCTCTCATTCCGAAATGTTGCTGATCTGTCTCCTGGAGAGAACTAGATGCTAGCTACAAAGCTACGTTGAATTCATTCGCTGTCTGGTGGAGAATCCTAACAGCCGGCTGCTCTGATCGGTAGTTTTCCGTGGTTTCTCCGATCAACACCAGGCGAATGCCGGAGCAGTACCCTAACAAACGGGCCATGAACCGCGCGCGAACTTTCCTTCCTCTTCCTTGCTCTTTCCTCAGTCCTTACACTCACACACACTTTCCCTTATAAGCACGTATGTTGGGAGCTTAGAGCTTGTCCCGGCTGTGGCGGTGCAACGCTGATGGGAGATACCTGGTTGGGGAAACCCCCACAAACCGACTTAGGTCGGCGCCGGATATGGCCATCCAATTAGGAAAGATCACTGCAATGAAAATATTCACTGCACTTACGGGACTAGTGACCTAGTCACTAGTCAATGAATCGCCCGGAATCAGTAATCAATCAATCGTGAAGAGAAAAATGTAATCGGAGTGACTGTTAATTGATTGATTTTATCGTGTTTCCGGGCGCGTCAACTGCTTCGGTCATTAGTCCCGTTAGTGTAGTGCATGTTTTTCTCGGGAGATGGCGGTGATCCTCCCTCGCTTGATAGTGAGATCCGGCGCCGACCTACCGTCGGCTAGTGGGGTTTCCCCCTAACCAGGACTCTCCCACCAGTGGGGCACCGCCCCAGCCGGGACAAGCTCTAAGCTCCTGACTGGTCTCCCGGAATATGTGATAGTGTGGTGCGTGTTAGTGTAAGTGTGTGTGTAAGGGGGAGAAGATAGGACAAGGAAGAGGAAGGAAAGATCGCGCGCGGTCCGTGGCCCGTTTGGTAGGGTACTGCTCCAGCATTCGCCTGGTGTTGATCGGAGAAACCACAGAAAACTACCGATCAGAGCAGCCGGCCGCTAGAATTTTCCTCCGGACAGCGACTGAATTCGACCTAGCTGAAAAGCTAGTGTCGAAAATCCAGCCGCCGTCAGGACTCGAACCTAGGACCTCCCGGTCAGAGGCGCTGCAGTGACATCAGTTGATGCACTGAGCTACCGCTCCCGGTGGAGTGACTGTTGAATCATGTGGTCTAAATCATAGATGAGTATCTCCGAGCAAATTGTGCAGGAGAGGCAATGAAATAAACAGTAATGTTGCATCCATTTAACCTTTAAGACGAACTGCGCACAAGTCTTCATTTATCTTTGCAGAAATAAAGCGCTTCCAGTAACTGAGATTCTCCTCATCTCTTACAAATAACACAACAAAGTGAACTCAACATCGTATTTATTTTTTGAAAAATAATAATTTCATCACATCATCATTAATCAAGGTTAATGAAAGAGTTTTCTAAGAAAACGTAAGGACTTGGAAAAAGGAACTGGCTGTAATTTAAACGGGTTCCGTTCTTTCTCTAGAAATAAAACGCGTCTCGATTAACTGAATCGAGAAATCCGCGCTCTCTAAACTCTAAATGAAACGCTATGAGATACGTAAAAGAAGATAGTAAGCTCAGGAACAAACTGGAGAGAACTCTCTCTCTCTACTGAAAAATCGTGACGGGACGTTCGGGCATCCTCCAGGATGATGAACGTATTTTGTCATTGTAATCTGAACAATTATGATTCTTTTAAGGTCCTAAAAGGTTCTGTATTTCCAAACGCATTACTTTCACTGAACTTAGAGGTTCCCTTGGACCAGTTTCAGGAAAATCTATAATCACGATTTTTAACTCTCCAAAGCATCCCTGTAGAATGCTAAAAAAATTGAGAAAACCTGAATATTGATATCCAATTAATAATTCCTGCTTCGCTTAGCAAAGTTTTTGTCCGCACTCCTTCATACTAAACTATGAATGAAAGCCGTGAAGGCGAAACTATTTTGTTGGGACGTGATGCAAAATTCTCTCTATCCGACTGCAATTCCACATCGGTGGGCGACGAGAGCGGCTTTGTCTGGGCAACGATCGACTGATGCCATATAACTGGCTCCCCTTGTGGTGGTAATCCTGCTTAAAGGGCATCACTGTCACCGATCCGAGCGCGTGTGACACAGCTTTAACGCACTGGGCAATAACTACTGGGTACTTGGTAACAACGAACGACTATGGAGAGGTCACAATGAAATTTTAACTCAATGCTGGGTAGAATTATTCTTGGCGGTTATGGTTACTGGTTTACCATGTTCTTCGGATTTTCATGAATTTTATTCGTACAAATTCAAGACAGGGGAATTCCAAAATTATTGGTAAAAGAAACATTATTTACGATATTACGACAACTATATTACAAAATTGGACATGAACATGGAGGAATTTCAAGTTATATATTCTTAGCAGTACTACTTTGCAGTAGTTCTTAAGTTTAAAACAAGCACTAGATAGAATGAACAATTCAGTTGTAAGGTAATTTGTGCAGTCCACATTCTTGCATTTATTACTATATGATTATTATATTGTTAATAATAATATGAAGTTAATAATATTATTATTGTTATAATTAATAATATTATTATACTTTATTATTTTTGTTATAATTTTGCTCTCGTCACTTACAACTCTGAGTGAAATAAAAATATAAATTCCCCGATTCAGCAACAAATACCATACTTTTCATAAACTAGCAAATCAGCTATTAATTACACTAACGTGTTAATCACAGAGAACAACGTCAGCCGTCCCCTTCATTTTCTTCATTCTCCGCCGAACACGCGTGCGTACGTGTGCGTGCGTGCGCCGGCCAGTGTCACGCGCCGCTACGTGCTAACGGTTCCTCTCGCACCCACTGCCCGTGGCTGAACCACTCACCCGTCGCTGGGCCACCTCCACCACACGGACCACACGGGTTTAGCTCGAGCTCCGTGCAGTGACTCGATAGTTCAGGGTCCAGCCCCAACATGGCGGCTTTTCAACACCAGCTAGGTCGAATTCAGTCGCTGTCTGGAGGAGAATTCTAGCGGCTGGCTGCTCTGATCGGTAGTTTTCCGTGGTTTCTCCGATCAACACCAGGCGAATGCCGGAGCAGTACCCTACCAAACGGGCCAGGGACCGCGCGCGATCTGTCCTTCCTCTTCCTAGTCCTATCCTCTCCCCTTACCCACACACACTTACACTAACATGCACTACACTACTACATATTCCGGGAGACCGCTCGGGAGTTTAGAGCTTGTCTAGGCTGAGGTGATGCCCCACTGGGGAAGGTACCTCGAGGGGAAAATCTCCCGCCAGCTGGCGGGTTGGTTGGCGCTGGATGTTACCATCCCATGAGAGAGGGACATTACACCGTTCGAGATAAAACATTCACTTCACGTACGGAACTAATCACCATAGAACATAACATGCCCTAAAACAGCAATCAGTGAAGCAATCATACTTCATTTTTGAGAGCAATACTTTCTCTGAGAACTGCCTAGATCTTTACGGTTTGCATCCCACGAAATAACATCGATTATATTTTTTTTTACGTAATTTCCGATTTGTTAGGCAGCTAATATTTTCATAAGAACCATGTAATACTGTGATTGAGGAAAACTCAAATATTCCAACAGGATTAGATTGAACTGATAAGGTCATAATTCCCGTAAGCATAGTGCATATTTTACCACGGGATGTGGCGGTAAACTTTCCTCGCTGGATAGTGAGATCTAGCACTAACCTACAAGTCCAATTGGAGGATTTTCCCCAACCAGCGGATCACCACCCTCGCTGGGACAAGCTCTAAGCTCCCGACCGGCGTCCCGTCGTGTGTGGTAGTGTAGTGCATGTTAATGAGTGTGTAAGTGAGGGGTAATGATAGGACGAGGAAGAGGAAGGAAAGATCGCGCGCGGTCCGTGGCCCATTTATTAGGGTACTGCTCCGGCTTTCACCTGGTGTTGATAAGAGAAACCACGGAAAACTACCGATTAGAACAGCCTAGAATTCTCCTCCAGTTTGCGGCTTAACTCAATCCAGCTCGATTTAGCTAGTGTAGAAAACCCTGCCCTTGAGTGGAACTCGAGGACTCCCGTTCCGAGGCACTGCAGTGACATCAGTTGATCCACCTGTTCCGGTGCATGATTCGACGGAATTCCCTGGTCAGTTATCTTCCGGATACCACTTGCGTTGCACATACGCTGTGCGCGTTCTTGTCGAAGAGACAGACTGCGCCGTGTTTTGTTCGTGACCGTGAATGGTCCACGTAAAGGCACCTGTAAAACAAGAAGCGTTCTTTTTTAACGCTCCGTTACCCCGCTAGGCGCGCAGCTGCAGCAAACGGGTGCACGGCACGAGCTGAAAAGCTTGAATGTGTGGTTTTGTTCGTTTCTTGTTTCTGGCACTCGTAAGATTTTATTTCGAATTTTCGTTTTGTTTTTTTTTTTCTTCCTCTTCATCTTATTTTTCATCGTCGACTCCGTATTTGCCCCGTCTACTGTCTTCTCATCTTCTACTTCTTCCCTGTATTTTTCGTCATCGTCATCCTATTAGTCATCTACAACTTTTTCTTCTCCCTTTTTTTTGTCTCCGTCTTGAGCAATTCGTGTCGGTGAGTAATAAAATAAATAAAATATCTTGTTCTCTGTAACTCCGCTGTATTTCCGGTTAGTTCCTAAAAAATATTAATTTCTGGAAAATGGTTCAAACATTTCGAAATATATTTCTACCAAAACAATCGTTTTTTTACAAATTTTTTAAAAAATAATAAAGGTCAACTGTGCTCCGACATATAAGTCACGCGGTATAAGCACTATGTGTTGTGTACACGGTAACACACGACGGAGATGATCCTGGTGAATAAGCTGATATGTCAGAAACACTTAATTTTACAGGGAAGCAAAACCAAATAGAAACTAACGCTATAAATTAGAGATTAATGATATTCAAACAAAACGTACACAATAATAATTTTGTTTGAATATCACCTTCGTTTGAGTATCATTAATCCCATATTTAATTCATTTAAACGATGTTTTTTGCTTTCCTGGTAAATTAAGTGTTTATGATTTATCAGCTTATTTACCTGAATCAAAGATGTTGTACACGACATAGATTATACATAGTCGGTGCCGTGCAGTCTAATGATAATCGGCTGGAATGAACCTTTCAGCCCTTTGACCACTAATGAATCAATATCATGCGGATGATGCTGAATTAATTATAATCAAAATGTATGGCTACTTCACTTCAAATCATAATAGCATTACATTCCCTTACTTCATGGTCAATTCAAAATCGCTACTTATCCATAACGGAAAATTTTCATCTTTAAAAAGCAGACTTTCGGTGTACAGTTGTTTGCAACCTGTCTAGATAAATGATTTGTCAGTGTATTGAACATGCAATTCTTACCAATATATTCGCAAATATCTTCATTATGGAATGTTGGCAAACCAAATTACATAATTCGATTAATTTATGTCACAAGAGGAATTATTTCTTTTAATAGTCCAGTTTCCTTCGAAGAATTTGATGTTAATTTGTTGTTTCTTTGTACACCAACTTATAAACGACCTTTTTTGTTGCAACAGATTGTTCATAAAAGCGCTTTTTACGACACAAATGATGACGTATTAGCATTTTACGGAACGAACAATTGCGTCATCATACATTCAGTCAATCACAGAGTATCGTGGGGAGGTAGCAGTAAATGACCGTAACCGACCACTGTCTCACAGATGTCAAATTCCCGATATGTCTCAAGGAAGTTGTTTCTCAAAATTCAGTTTGATTTTCTTATACATTTGTAATGCTGTTATACAAAAAAATAGTGTATGCAACTAGTTTATAATGTTGCTTTATTGAATTCGTACAAATTTGAAAACCCGCTCCTAACGTCGCTCGTTTTCAAAACATGTACTCATGCAATAAAGCTTGACATTATAAACTAGTTGCATAAACTACTATTATAATATTAGAAATGTTAATGTACAGAGTAAATTAATGTTAAACTAGCTGAACTCCTACTGTTACACCGCACAAAACGAAGAGCTATAGAAAAGTTACAACCGAAAAATACTGCAAACACTATTCGGAAAATCGCAAACTCCAAAAATGTTGTTTAGTACGTGTTCTCCAAAACTCATGAAGTAAAGGGGTTTACAAATTCTATGAAACCAGTTAAGTTCAGAGGAAGCGATAACACATTTTGAGCCAACTACCTTCCATTTAAATAGAAAAAATCGAAATTTGATTGAGTAAATAGCTCAACTCCTTTCTAAAACTCTTAGTGCATTAAATATATAAATAAATTAAAACAAACATGAAAAAATTCAAATGAAAATCTTTAATCAGAGAAGTTGACGCCACAGTCAACATCTTAGCATTCTCCGTTCTAAAAAGTATCGTCACATTCCAATGATTCGTTGTTCCATGATGGAGCAGGAGTGGAAAAATAACTTTAAAAATCTAGCACTTAATAAAAACAAAATATTACATTTTACACCAATAATATCTATTGAACTACAATTTGTTACATTGTCGTTTACTTACAGAACATTATTTTATGCAAACAAAATTGTTTGTAAGTAATTTGATTTATAATTTAGGAAACGTAGATTAGTTCAGGTAATTGAAATCTGTGTTTTATCTACAATTATCTCAATATATGTGTGCGGGTATTCTCGAATAATTGATAGCAAACTAAAAATCTAATGATGTTCATAATTTTGTGTTGCGTTTTGCAAATTTCAGTTCATATAATCTTGTTTTTACGGGTAAAGTCTACATATATTTAACCTGTGTTACCCATACGGG
The DNA here is from genome assembly GCA_964035755.1 of Teleogryllus oceanicus. Lineage (NCBI taxonomy): Eukaryota > Metazoa > Arthropoda > Insecta > Orthoptera > Gryllidae > Teleogryllus > Teleogryllus oceanicus. The sequence continues at coordinate 60,302,483 of CAXIVR010000013.1, forward strand.
TAACCTACATATATTTAACCCTATTGGATTCAATTTTAGAAACTAATCATAAATTATTCTTATTTACGCATGGCTTGTGAAGTCCGGGTCGAAACCCGTAGATATGGTAGATTTAACTAAAAGTCGTACATCCGTTTAAAGATTTCAAATTAGGCGAAAAGAATCGAACATCTCTTTAAAGATTTAGAATTACAAATTAGTCGTTAAGAAATTATTCCTTGGATATAATTTACGTAAGGCTATAATTAGCAATTTGTTCTACAGAACGAGCAGGTGCTCATCCCTTCATCAGGCATAACATGGAAGCAATCGACCGTCACCGAATAATCCCCTCTCGAAAGTGCAGGACAAGACGAAACGAATCGATTGTGTGCCCTGCATTTCGTGCTAGTCGTGCTTTGATGGATCTTAACCTCGATTGGATTCGAGCGACTGACAACTACCGTGAGTTTCGCAGATGTGGTTTTGCGGTCAACCGACTTACGTGTGAGCGAATTGGATCAACTTAGATTGGTGTGGGGGATAGAAATCTCTTCGATTGATTGATTGATTGATTGGTCGTCTTTCGAATGCGTGAACTGCTCTGCCCTTCAGTCATCATCACGTCATACGCAGTTTTAACTGTGACTTTTTTACGTAAAAATAAATAAATAAGTCCCGAAAAGTATATATTAGACTTGTCGGTTTGGACGTTAGTCCCGTTAGTGTTGGCATGTCGAGAGGTTGGGGAGATCCTCCCCTTCTGGATGGTGGGATCCAGCGTCGATTTTCGTGACGGCTTGCGGGGTAAGGTATCTCTGCGAGTGGTAGTGTAACACACACGTCGGGTAATCACTCGGAAGCTTGGATGGTGCGGTGGGCCCAGGGCGGTTCGCTAATGAGGGGAGATAATTATTGAAAGGAGAAATCCCGCAAGACTACGTATAGGCCTGCACCGGATTTCTCCACCCAATGGGGGACAATCCCTACCACCTACCGCGATATAACATGCACTGCACTTACGGGCATAATGAACGTAGCAGTTCACCTTCCTTGAAGCCCATAAATAAATACTAACTCACCAGAAGTGCGAAAAGTGGCTTACATGGGGTTTTAGCCAGATGAAGTGGCTAAAACAGGTGAAGTGTGTTTTGGTGATTGTTGTCTCCGGGTTGATACCGTGGAAAGAAGTATTCTCTAAATAATTAGGGTTCGGCCTAATCTGTGCAAGTTCGCGGGTCCGAATCCAGACCGCTAAGAAATTTCATGCAATTCCCGGCGTAAAAATGTCTTGTAAACGATTGGGCTAAAGAGATCCGAGAGTGTTTTGTGTAAATTGCGATGGTCAGAAACTGGCAGTCAACTAGGAAAGTTGCGAGTGAGAGCGAGTTAACTTGAACCTTAAAATATTTGCCACAAAATTTTTTTTTTTACCCTAATGTGTTTATGATGTTGACGTTTTACGTTGTACATGGCGAGGAACACCATGTACCAACTGTAAATTTAAATTATGCGAATTTCCTAATAGATAAGAGTCGAATATTTCATTTACATCTGCCGCACCTGAACATTTTCAGGCGACAACTCATTACGGGCTACATTTTCTTCATATTACTAATGATTGTAAAGAATGCTACTGTACTTCCGGTTGGATTCAGTATCTCTGTCCAATAACGTGTTTATCCAAGTTTCAAAATATGAATATTCAGGGATCAATTTAGATACTCAGCCTTTGAGCATAAAATCGTGTTGAGCACCGCTACGAAAAAAAACTATTAATTTCCAAAAACCTAATTATAATGTAACGTTTTGTACAAATGCAAATAAAAATTAACAAATCGCTAGGAGAATTAAACGTATATTCTATTTGTTTTTTAAATACGTTTTTAATTTCTTGTCTACTAATTCGTTTAGATTTTTTAACATTATCAAATATTAAAAATAATTACTCAATAAAAACCTTTAGCAAAGTAGACGATTTTATTAGCAATTATTTTGCATATATTTTATAATTGTTTCGTTTATATTACTAATATTTTTCGGGTTGTGGGGAACCCATGATGGGGCCCCCTAAACAACTTATTATTTTTCATGTAGGTAAATCCGCCATTGTTCCTTATAAACGTGCAAGCCTTAAGGCATTGCAGGGGGCTTTGACATTCCCACCGCACAACGCGTCCTTTGAAGGCGGCGATGGCGGTGGTGGATGAGACTGCAGAAAGGGTATGTGCGGGGGGGGCGGGGGGGCACAAGGCGGACGGTGGCCCGATTGGCGCGCGCCGCGTGGTCCCGTTGCTGGCGGAGGAACCTCTTTCCGCATCCGGTGTACGGGCGCTGCTTGCACGAATATTTGCCGCAGCGAGCACATTAGGTGCGATTCACCCTCGTCTAACGCTGGATTACGTAGACAGAACATGTTGATGGATTGATTGATGTTTTCGTGTTTCCGGGCGCGTCAACTGCTTTGGTCATTAGTCCTGTTAGTGCAGTGCATGTTTTTTCTCGCGAGATGGCGGTGGTCTGGATGGCGAGATCCGACACGACGTACCGTCGGCTAGTGGGTTTCCTCCTAACGGAGTGGGAATGGGGGACAGATCGCACGCGGTCCGTGGCCCGTTTGATAGGTTACTGCTCCGGCATTCTCCTGGTGTTGATCGGAGAAACCACGGAAAACTACAGATAAGAGCAGCCGGCCGCTAGAATTCTCCCCCAGACAGCGACTGAATTCGACCTAGCTGAGAAGGTAGTGTCGAAAATCCTGCCGCCGTCAGGACTCGAACCTAGGACCTCCCGGTCAGAGGCGCTGCAGTAACATCTGATCTGATATGAGGCGCTGCAGTTGATGAACTGAGCTACCGCTCCCGGTCAGAACATATTGACACGATTCCTTTTGACGTACGATTTCGAGGTTTTCGACCAGTTGAGGTGGCTCAGGGTTTCAAATGATGTTGCTGCAGTGCCTCTGACCGGTCGTAGGCTTTCATTCGACGATGGCGGCTGCTCTGATCGGTAGATCGCTGTGAGGTTGGGAGTTAAGTACACACGAAACGTGGAAGTAAAATAAAAGAACTTAATATCTTGGTGTCGTAATTGACTTTTTCTCTACGGTTGTTAATCATAACTCAGTGTTAATCAAAAGCTTTCAGCAATATTCATCATCTTCATAATCATCATAGTCTATCATTATTATTGTTACTATTATTATTCATGCTACTATTATTGATATTATTATTACTATTATTATTATTATTATTATTATTATTATTGACTTTATGTTTCAATTAAACTGAGCAAAAAGAAAATCTGTCTTTTGGTGTCTTAGAACCGGATTCTGCCCTTACGCAAAGGGAATTCACCCTATCCCACTTGAGCTTACTGTAAAAACATTCGAATTATGTGACAAGTCTGAATTAAGGCAGCATTTTCTCCAATAGTGTGCAATTTTATTGGGAGTTCCAAATTTCTCAAATTCTTTTTAAATGTTTTCGACATCACTCCTTCCGATGAGATCACCAAAGCATATATGAGAACTTTCTCCAACCGCCAGATCTGTTTCAATTGCATTGCAAGCTCTTCATACTCCCTGATCCTATCTAATTCAGTTTCCCTGATGTGGGTCAGAGGAACTGCAATATCAATTATAGAGGCTACTTTATTGGTTTGATCAATGAGGAGATAATGAGGCCTGTTATATTATTATTATTATTATTATTAGAATTATTATTATTATTAGAATTATTATTATTATTATTATTATTATTATTATTATTACACCATGGATAAGAGCCAAAATTTATTGCCTTTTATCCTTGAAAATAGATTTTATTATATGGGAGCTTTTATTTTCTTCAAAAATTAAGTAGTATATGACTTAGTGTAGGGATCACAGAATTTTGAAAATGTGCACACAATTCACTTTTCCCCATAGCATGTCATACGCAGTTTTAACTGTTTTTTGACGTCAAATAAATAAATAAATAAAATAAATAAATATGATTCTTATCATAATTATTTTATTATTACTATTTTATTATTAATTTTATTATTATTTTATCATTTTATTATTATAATTATTATTACTGAACCCTGCGAGGTGCCAACGTTACAAATTTCAAATGGACTCCATGAGCGGCGAACAAATATAAAGAGCGCCAGCGACATCGCAGGTTGTCGCCGTCGTCGCCAACGACGGGCGCAGGTGGACTCGGCTGCAGTACAAGGGCGTACCGGACGGGCGGGCGGGCGAGCGACCGAGCGCGTGCACTTCCTTTTGCGGCGCCGGAAGTGGCGCGGGAGGGGGCGGTCCCGGGCGGTGACCTCTCCCGGCGACCGCCGCCTCTCCTTCTCAGGCGTCTTGCGCGCCGACTCGATCTCTGCCTCTTCAGAGCAGTTTCATAACAACTAGTTTCGCGGAAGTAACTAATTAACTAACTAATAACTAGTAACTAACTAATTTCGCGGATTCGGTGGTATAACCGGTACCGGATGGTACCGGACAGTTGTACCCGAGTTTGCGGGTTAAACCCGATCGAAGCCGTGGATTTTTAAGGGCGAAAAAATCCCTCGTACGCCTTCCTTCGGAGGGGAAGTAAAGCCGGCTGTCCCATGTTCGTCGATTTACTGCATGTAAAAGATCCTCAAGCCTAAAAGAAGCCTCTGAGCAAAATTGAGTTCCGCCTGTTTCGTCGCCCAAGATAATACCTCTTTTCTCCGCTAGGTGGTGAAAGGAGCGTAACGAAATTTGCGTGGTTAGACGGACGAGCGGGCCTGATGGCCCGAGTCTCGCCACGTAAAATAAGGCATTAACTAACTAACTAACTAACTAACTAGGGGCGGATTTTGATGGCCTAAAACATCGCCAAAAATGATCAATAAAATGCTCCAAAAATGTGTTAAAAAGTCCTAAAACCAAAAAAACTGTCGTGAAAAATCTAATCAAAACCAATTGGGATGAACAACTGAAGCTGTTGGATACGTTACTGATGTAATCGAGGTTTCTGTCATTCGTTCGCATGAACTCAGAGAATTCTAGCGGCCGGGTGCTCTAATCGGTAGTTTTCCGTGGTTTCTCCGATCAACACAAGGCGAATGCCGGAGCAGTATCCTACCAAACGGGCCACGGGCCGCGCGCGATCTGTTCTTCCTTTTCCTTGTATCCTCTCCCCTTACACACTCACTTACACTAACATGCACTGCACTACCACATATTCCGGGAGATCGGTTGGGAGCTTAGAGCTTGTCAGGGCTGCGGCGGTCCCCGGCTGGTGGGAGAGTCCTGGTTAGGGGGAAACCCCATTAGCGGACGGTAGGTCGGCACCGGATCTCGCCATCCAGCGGGGGAAGATCACCGCCATTTCCCGCGAAAAGAAATATGCACTACACTAACGGGACTAATGACTAACGCAGTTGACGCTCCCGGAAACACGAAAAAATCAATCAATCAATCAGTCAATCATAGTGACGCACCCGCTGTTCCGACGGTGGTACCGTTCCGACGGTGGTACGATTTTCGACACTGGTTAGGTCGAGTTCACACGCTGTCTGGAGGAGAATTCTAGCGGCCGGTTGCTCTAATCGGTAGTTTTGCGTGGTTTTTCTGATCAACACCACGCGAATGCCGGGGCAGTACCCTACCAAACGGACCACGGACCGCGCGCGATCTGTCCTTCCTCTTCCTTGTCCTACCCTCACTCCTTACACAATCTTTCACTTATATTCACTACACTACTACACATACCGTGGTACTATACTACCACATAACTGCCGTGGACTCTTTTGAACTCTCAAAATTACACGGATCTTCGGTAACTTCCTCGACCTTTCAAAAGTGACGGTTGATTTATTGAGTGATTTTTTCGTGTTTCCGGGCGCGTCAACTGCTTTGGTCATTAGTCCCGTTAGTGGAGTGCATGTTTTTTTTCGCGGAAGATGGCGGTGATCTTCCCGCTGGATGGCGAGATCCGGCGCCGACCTACCGTCGGCTAGTGGGGTTTCCCCCTAAACAGGACTCTCCCACCAGCGGGGCACCGCCCCAGCCGGGACAAGCTCTGAGCTCCCAACCGGTTTCCTGGAATATGTTGTAGTGTAGTGCATGTTAGTGTAAGTGTGTGTGTGTGTAAGGGAAGAGGATAGGACAAGGAAGAGGAAGGACAGATCGCGCGCGGTCCGTGGCCCGTTTAATAGAGTACTGCTCCGGCATTCGTCTGGTGTTGATCGGAGAAACCACGGAAAACTACCGATCAGAGCAGCCGGCCGCTAGAATTCTCCTCCAGATAGCGACTGAATTCGACCTAGCTGACAAGCTAGTGTCGAAAATCCTGCCGCCGTCAGGACTCGAAACTAGGACCTCCCGGTCAGAGGCGCTGCGGTGAGATCAGTTGATGTACTGAGCTACCTCTCCCGGTTTTGACGTTTGGGATATCGGAGCTCAGGATTACGTTTTCTCCTAACTAAATAAAATTAACTTAAAATAAACTATACATGAAATATAATTTTATGTATATAATATTTTTCAATTTGTAAAATTAATTACATAAATAAACATTTTCATACACATTTTTACTATTTTAAATTTCATATTCTCTTATTTGTGAGCTATTCTGTAGGTCATTTTAAAATTTTCATATCATCAAATTCAAGGCTACTAATAACCATAGTAGTTGATATGCCGGGAACAATCAATCCAAAGTTTTTAATATAATTTTATTGGGTTTAATTGATTCAAAAACAGTATATTATGCATTGGTTTTAATAAAGTCGTGAAATACATTTATTGGAAATATTTCCTTTAGAACATCCCCACCGGTAATTGGTTTTTTAAAAAAAATTCAGCGCGTAAATGAATGGAATCTTTCACTTTGACACCGGAATTTTACATTTTTTTCATTCCTACGTTTTAAAGATCACAAAGAAAACGCGACAGCAGAAAATAATGAAGTATATTACATTAATGTTCCACAGTTTTTGTTCATATATTACTTGTATGATGTATTCGCCCAAATTGGAAGTGAATGCCACAGTGAGCAATTGATCGTGTGAGTGTATGTATGAAATGACATTTTTACTGCCTAAATTTCGAATATTTCCTCGGTGAAACATAAAATATAACACATAAAATAATTTTGTTTGTGATATTTCCCAAGAGTCATTCTCGTCGTTCAGAGTGGAGTCTCGAATAAATTCACTTCTCAGCTGTACATGATTCACAAACGATTGTATCACGAAAGTATCGAAGAATTTTAATTCTTTTAAACTATAAATTGTGCATCTAATTCTCTGACATTGTAAATCATATGAAAAGAAGCGTTAGGTCAATTCGAATGCAGAGAATATTCTCCATCTCATAGTAGATCTCACGAACAAACACAAGAAAACGATATGACTTTCCACAATTTCCCCTTTACTTTGAGTATAAAAGAAATCTGATAGAGGAAGTAAAAGTGCCCATCAGAAATTTTATGAATTTTCAGGTATTTTATCATATTTCAATAATTATAGAAGCAACGAAAGTAAGTGAAAACGACACAAAGTATGACATCGAATATAAGTGAAAAGAATTCACTGTTAACGTTACGTTTTGACACTAGTACAGAACATTTTCGCTTTAGTCGTAAACTTTTAAAATATACTATTGAACGGTTAATTTTTAAATTCCAAGCTGTATAACATAAATATACTTAATACTACTAAATATGGAGTAAATGTTAAGAGTTGGGAATCAGATTCTGCAAAATATTTCAGCCTCTATGTGGAGCTAGCAACACGCGAACATCTGTTATCCGCTCCTTCAAATTTCTGGGATAGTCTCAGCGTGTTCACGGAATGTTCGAAAAACATTTACAGCCTTAGTTTCAAAAGGTATCCAATACTCCTGCAATACACATGCAGCGGCATTCTTTCGCTGTTACCCAGTCCCCGAGATCGAACGGAATTTTTCAAAGGTTCCCATGGTAAGTCGGGAAGTGATCGCTAGGAACACAAATACCAGCCCGCCCGCCCGCCCGCCCGCCCGCCCGCCCCCCGCCCGCCCGCCCGCCCGCCCGCCCGCCCGCCCGCCCGCCCACCCACCCACCCAACCCACCCAACCCACCCAACCCACCCAACCCACCCAACCCACCCAACCCACCCACCCACCCACCCAAACCCCACCCACCCGCCCACCGCCCACCGCCCGGCCGCCCGGCCCGCCCGCCGCCCGCCCACCCACCCACCCAGTCACCAACCCACCCGCCCGCCCACCCGCCCGAACGCCAGCCCGCCAGCCCGCCCGCCCGCCCAGCCCGCCCGCCCGCCCGCCCGCCTGCCCGAACGCCCGCCAAGTGGATTAGTGTAGATAGAAAACGCAGAGGAATTCGAGTGTGGACGGAGGTATGTGGCGGAAAGGCCAAGCAATGTGTGGAAGGCGGTGGAATCCAACAGATTGAACCGTCGTGCCGTGCGGGATGCCCGCCACGCCCACTGCCCGGAACAGACCCACCCCGCCTCCGACCTGGACTGACTCACTTTCCCAACCCCGACCGAGAGAGGTGGCTCAGGGTATCGACTGCCAGAGTCTCTGATCTCGAGGTCCTAGGGTGCGAATCCCCATAGTGGAAGGATTTACCACTGTAGTCAAATAGCTAGCTAGTTAAAAACCTGACTGCAGACGCTGACTGGGGGAGAATTCTACCGGCCGGCTGCTCTGATCGGTAGTTTTCCGTGGTTTCAGAGATCAACACAAGGCTAATGCCGGAGCAGTACCCTATCAAACGGGCCACGGACCGCGCATGATCTGTCCTTCCTCTTCCTTGTCCTATCCTCTCCCCTTACACACACACTTACACTAACATGCACTACACTACCACATATCCCTGGAGACCAGATGGGAGCTTAGAGCTTGTCCCGGCTGGGGTGGTGCCCCGCTGGTGGGGAGTCCTGGTTAGGGGGAAACCCCACTAGCGGACGGTTGGTCGGCGCCAGATTTCGCCATCCGGAGGGGGAAGTTCACCACCATCTCCCGAGAAGAAAGATGCACTATACTCACGGGACTAATGACCAAACCCTAATGACGCGCCCGGAAACACGAAAAAAACAATCAATCAATCAACTAAGAATTACCTCATTCGTCGCCTTCATTTGAGAAAAGTCGAAAGAAGCAAATTTTGCAGGAGAGAAATAATCTAATCCTATTTGAAACTGTTATTCGGAAGTGAATAATGAAAACCCAGTAAGCTCCGAAGAAAATTTGTCATATTACATATATAGTAGTTTTCTGAAGTAACTTTTCTACAGCTCTTCCTGTTGTGGCATGCAATCGCATGGGTTCTACTAGTTATGATTTATGCTTGTGATTGTTCACGCGATGCCAGCGTAAATCAGCAGACCGTCACGATGAGATCCTGTCTACGTCATCATATACATTTTTATTCCAACAATGCGAACTTGGCGTCATCCTCCTGCAATAAACTTATTCTTTTCATATTCATCTCCATGTATACATCATGTTGTAACTAGGCCTCCCCATCTTGTTTCATTTCTTCGACATCTTACACTATATTTAAAGTATTTCTGAGCAAAGCGTATTATATTCAGTCTACGAATAGTTCACATTCTAACAAACTTCGTACTCTTGAAACTGCGCAGTCCTTGTCGTAACGGTTCCTCTCTTCGCTTTCTTTGTCAGCTGTTTGACTCACACTATCTTGAGGGCGTGGGTGTGCCGTAAAACTCACCATTTCCCTCAAATTACCCACCAGAAACAACAAACAGAACAAAAAATTGTCGAAAACATCCAACACTAAACACACTGAGTGGAAAATAGAAAGTCTCCTCATCTTTCTTAGAAACGTCACATTGCAAATGAAAAATGTATTCACGTACCAGTGTGTTTCCGTATATAAACCTTACGTGACCCCAAAAGATCCAAAAAAGATCTCCTAAGGAAAAATACGTTTGTAATAAAACTCAGGATAAAAAAAATAAACGTCGCATAATTTTCGTACAATAAGTTGGTTGGCAAAAAATCACTTTTATAGGTATGTGCGCTATTCCGAGGAAGACCGTTAAACTTGCAAGAAAAAACAACACATGATAAAAATGTACAAAAACAGACACGCTAAATAAAAAGGGAATAACCCATATTACGTACATTTCATTTAGGAACTGGACATCGCCTTCCCCGCCAGGACAAGCTCAAAGCTCTTCCTTGATCTCTCGACATTTAAAAACTACACGTATGTGTATATGTAAGGAGGATGAAAGGACAAGGAGGAAAGAAGGCAAGATCGCGTGCAGTCAGTTTCCGGTTTCTTAGAGTACAGATTAGGTTATCTACTGGTATATCATTCATTTTCTTGCTTAAATTTAAAAAACTGCTATAATACAAAAAGATCTAACTCTCCGTCCCTTCTTTCTTTCTATATTTTCTTTTTCTTTCCTTTAATTCTCCTCCTTTCATTTCTTAAGATGTTTTTTTAGGTTTTTTAAATTATGTAACTCTGTTAATTCTAATTTTATATTTTTCTTGTATCAGAAAACTGATGATGATGGCTAAGCCATCGAAAGCTGCTCTTATTGAAATAAATAATATTGTTGACAATGACAACGCCTTCAATCGTTTCAATTCTCTCCTGGTGTTGATTCAAGGAAACCACGTAAATCTACCGATCAGAACAATCGACCGATAGCATTTTCCATCAGACAGCGACTGGATTCGGCCTTGCTGTCAAGCTAGTATCAAAAATCCCGCCACCGTCGGGATTCGAACCCAGAACCTTCCGCTTAGAGGCACTACAGTAGCTTTCGTTGACCTCGAGCGGTAGCTCAGTGCATCAACAGATGTCACTGCAGCGCCTCTCACCGGGAGGTCCTACGTTCCCACTCCCCACGGAGGCAGGATTTTCGACACTAGCTTTTCAGCTAGGTCAAATTCAGTCGCTGTCTGGAGGAGAATTCTAGCGGCCGGCTGCTCTGATCGGTAGTTTTCCGTAGTTTCTCCGATCAACACCAGGCGAATGCCGAAGCAGTACACTACCAAACGGGCCACGGACCGCGCGCGATCTTTCCTTCCACTTCCTTGTCCTGTCCTCTCCCCTTACACGCACACTTACACTAATATACACCACACTATCACATATTCCGGAAGACCGGTCGGGAGCTTAGAGCTTGTCCCGGCTGGGGCGGTGCCGTGCTGGTGGGAGAGTTGTGGTTGGGGGGAAACCCCTCTAGCCGACGGTAGGTCGGCGCCGGATCTCGCTATCCAGCGGGGGAAGATCATCCCCATCTCCCGAGAGAAGAACATGCACTACAGTAACGGGACTAATGACCAACGCAGTTGACGCGCCCGGAAACACGAAAAAATTAATCAATCAATAAAAAAGTTTTCGTTGATGCCCTGAGCCACCTCAGCGAGTCCAGTCATTGCAGAATAAGGGGTGTTGGTGAACGAGAAAAAAGAATTCCACGGATTCGTGTCCACACGGCGCATAGCGAAAAACAAAGTAGAGTCAGATGGACAGAGGTTTCTTCAATTTGGAAAAGATCGTATGTGTAGTTTAGTCGCTAGTAGTGTTAACAGATGGACGGACGGATGTTTTGCTTTCAAGTGTTTTTTCGGCATAAGGACCGACAAAACAGAGATTCTGACTACAACACGCGTTACAGGATTTTTTTCTTAATTTAGTATCTGGATTTACCCACTTTTTCGTTGTCAGGGCCCAGCAATGATATTTTTCTGCCAAAAATTCGCCGTTTTTCCCACATCATTACATAACTTTCTCTATACTACGTATATTACTTCGTTTATACGTATGTATAAGAAAGTAATATATTACTCCGAATATACGTACGAGTACAAGAAAGTAGTAGAAACTAGAGGTACGGGGGAAACGTTTTGCTTTCAATTGATTTTTCTCCATCAAGGACCCACAAAACAGGGATTCTGGCTACATCACGTGTTAGAGGATATTTTTTCTTAATTTCGCAACTCGATTTATCGACTTTTTCGTGACCAGAATCTGCAATTACTCAAGCCCCATGGTTCGTTTCAAATCATCAGTTACACAAAGAACTAAATATTCCGTACATCATCCCGTTCATTGCCAAGATCTCCAGAAAATTCTACTCATACATCAAACAAAACGACCACCTATCCCATTTCAACCTCGCTCAAATCCCAGATTCCCGTACTAGAATCAAAAATAGGTTCCCAATTCAAGCTTTCTTGATCATGCAGTCAGAGTTTGGTAATAAGTAAGGCGCTTCATGAGCTCCCTTATCCTAAGTATTTAGTTTTAGAATTAAGTTAATTTTTAAGATTAATTTAAGCCACCAAAATACATATGTAAAAGTAGTATAGTCCTGATCTATGTAAACTCAAGACCAATAAAAAGAAAATGAAATGAACCAGAACCCGGCAATGAATTTTTTTCCGCCGAAAATCCGCCGTTTTTTTTCGCTCAGCATTACATAACTTTCTCTATACTACGTATATTACTCCGTATACGTACGTATACGAGAAGAGTAAAACGGTTCTTTATACGACGCGGGCTCGCTGTTCCGGGTGCGCGTGGGCGCGAGTGCGCATGCGCCAGCCGAGTGCAAACAGTCGCCTCCTTTGTGCGGTTTACGAGCTGGTGGCGGATGTCTTCTCTTGGCCCAGTGACCGCATCAACGCAACTCATGCGACCCTACCTTTCCCATTCACCCCGCACACCAGAAGTGCTACTTGTTGATTTTTAAGGTTGCCCTCTGCAGAATGAGGAACTAGTGTGGTTTACATTGGGTCACCGCTCTCTATATCCTTATCCTTCCAACTAGTGCGCGTCTGAATAATAATAACAATAATAATAATAATAATAATAATAATAATAATAATAATAATCTATGACCGGTAACGGTAGCTCAGTGTATCAACTGATGTCACTGCAGCGCCTCTGACCGGGATAGGTCAGAGTTCAGATAGGTCGGATTCAGTCGCTGTCTGGAGGAGAATTCTAGGGGCCGGCTGCTCTGATCGGTAGTTTTCCGTGATTTCTCCGGTCACCACCAGGCGATTGTTGGAGCAGTACCCTACTAAACGGGTCACGGACCGCGCGCGATATTTCCTATCTCTCCCTTGTCCTATCCTCTCCACTTTCACATACACACTTAGACTTACATGCACTACTCTACCACATATTCCGGAAGACCGGTCGGGAGTTTAGAGCTTGTCTCGGCTGGGGCGGTGCCCCCCTGGTGGGAGAGTCCTGGTTAGGGGGAACCCCACTAGCCGACGGTAGGTCGGCGCCGGATCGCGCCGTCCAGCGGGGGAAGATCACGGCCATCTCCCGAGAAAACACATGCACTACACGAACGGGACTAGTGACCGAAGCAGTTGACGCGCCCGAAAACACGAAAGAAAGAATGAATGAATCAATCAATCAATCAAAATAATCTATGTATTTGACGTTATTGGGTCGGTAAACCGATTTCGCCGGCTTGCTACAGGTGTCCCCTTTGCCTGGGCCTTGTTAAATTCCCATGCAAATATGACGTATCCTCTTCACCGTAACTAGCTAGATCCGCCTGCTTGAGCTTTTCTTCGTCTCACAGCTACAGAAACTGTGCACTTTAAGTTTGCCCGCGGCGGAATGACGAACTACTGTTGTTTGCATCGGGTCACCGCCTTCTACACTGTGGTGACAAAAGCCATGAAACAGCAATATGCAAATATACATAGTTTAAAGGTATGCAAATATTCAGATAAATATGCAAATATTTAGATACAGAATTTACAGAGAAAAAATGGCTTTAATGGGCAATGGCAGCAGAAGATAGATTCGAATGTCGATATCACCTGTAGCGCCTCTTCCGGGCTCATGACCCTATCGATGGGACCCTAGACGACTGGAAAACCGTGACTTCGTCAGATGGGTCAGATTTCAGTTGCTAACATCTGATGCCAAAACTGGTGGTAGCTCCATAATGTAGTACGTTGTTTTCATGTGGAATAGACTGGGTCTTCTGTTCCAAGTAACCGGTAGCGGTAGCTCAGTGCATCAACTGATGTCACTGCAGCGCCTCTGACCATGAGGACCTAGGTTCCCACTCCCCACGGCGGCAGGATTTTCGACACTAGCTTTTCAGCTAGGTCGAATTCAGTCGCTGTCTGGAGGAGAATTCTAGCGGCCGGCTGCTCTGATCGGTAGTTTTCCGTGGTTTCTCCGATCAACACCAGGCGAATGCCGGAGCAGTACCCAGCCAAACGGGCCACGGACCGCGCGCGTTCTTTCCTTCCTCTTCCTTGTCCTATCCTCTCCCCTTACACACACACTTACACTAACATGCACCACACTATCTCATATTCCAGGAGACCGGTCGGAAGTTTGGAGTTTGTCCCGGCTGGGGCGGTGCCCCGTGGTGGGAGAGTCCTGGTTAGGGGGAAACCCCACTAGCCGACGGTAGGTTGCACCGGATCTCGTTATCCAGCGGGGGAAGATCACCGCCATCTCCCGAGAAAAAACATGCACTACACTAACGGGACTAGTGACCGAAGCAGTTGACGCGCCCGGAAACACAAAAATAATCAATCAATCAATCTTCCAAGTAAATCAATAATTGACAGGAAATACTCGTGTTCAGCTACTTAGAAGCCATTGGAAGTCATTCGTAGACTTCATGTTCCCAAACAATGATGTTTTGGGGATGACAATGCGCCATGTCACCGGGGCAAAGTTGTTCATGATTGGTTTGAAGATCATTTTGGACAATTCAAACGAATGATTTGGTCACCCAGTCGCCCGACGTGAATCTCATCGAACATTTGGGAAACATAATCAAGTGGTCTGTTCGTGCATATAATTCTGCAATGGCCACTTTCGCAATTATGGCGGCTGTGAACCAGCAGACTCAACCTTTCTGAGCGACTTGTTGAGTCCTGCCACATCCTTTGGTGCCGGGTAAAAGGAGGACCGACACGGTATTAGAAGGTATCACAATTTTTTTACTTCAGTGTAATTATTTGGCAATTTCATCCGAAAGAAAATAATATCTGAGGTGTTTCGTGTCTTCCCTCCGCAATGAAAAATATTGTTTTCAATAGGGCAATTGGCTAGCATAGCTTTCCTCTTCCGTGAATCCCCCATTGCCTGTTCACTTCATTTCCCCGGGTGACGCCGTCACTCACTGGGACAGGGGCCGTCGGGATGAAGAACACGCCGAGCTCGTTATCTGTACAGGGGTATGGCGGGGCGGAGCAGGGCGTAGAGGGGCGTGGCGTGGAGGGGAGGGGCGTTGAGGGGAGTGGCGTTGCGTGGCGGGCGTGGCGGGCGGGGGGGGCAGGAGGGGGGGCCGGGCGCTGCGCTCGCAACGTATTTGGAGCCTCGCCCCGCGCGCAAAGGAATGCCGCCCGACCGGCCCTTGCGCGCCGATGCAGTGCGCGCGCACACTGGGCCCTAACGTAGTGGATTGATTGATACATTGATTAGTTGATTCATTCATTACTGATTCCTGGCGCGTCAACTACTCCGGTCATCAATCCCATAAGTATAGTGCAGTTTTTTTCATAGCGAAGTAGCGGTGAATTTTCCCCACGAGATGGCGAGATCCGGCGTTGACCTACCGTCGACTAGCGGAATTTTTCCCAACCAAGTATTTCCCAACAGCGGGGCACCGCCCCAGTCGATTTCTAAGTTCCCGGCCAGTCTCTCGGAATATGTGTTAGTGTAGAACATGTTAGGGTAAGTTTTTGTGTAAGGGGGTAGAGGGTAGGACAAGGAAGAGGAAGGACAGATCGCGCGCGGTCCGTGGCCCATTTGGTAGGATACTGCTCCGGCATTCACCTGGTGTTGATCGGAGAAGCCACGGATAACCACCATGCAGAGCAGGGGTCCGATAGAATTCTCCTCCAGGCTGCGGCTAAATTCGAACTACCTCTCTAGATTGTGTACTTGGGTCTCATTTATATGTGTATTTTATGCTAATCTAATAAGAAATTTAAAGGAAAACTCTAGCTATTTTCACAAAAATTTGGGAAACTTGTAGGGGCTTCCTGTAAAATAGGTACTCCGAAAACTCAAAAAATTATTTTCAAAATCGCGCAAAATAAATATTTCTTAAGTAGTTTATATTTTTGGAACGTTTATCTCCAATCTTGCAAAAGACATGAACTTCTCTGGTCTTCTTCTCCTAAAGTTGATCCCATGTCCCTTCTCCGAGTCTTCAAAAATATTATAAACCTTTAGGTAGTGTCATGAATCTTCTGTATAAAATATATGAAAATTAAACTTCGTATTCCCGAAGTGTCGGCTTTAAAACCACAGAAAATATTTTGTGCGTGCGTTGAACGTCGTTTTGCTCCATTGTTCGCCGAGAGGCAACTGCGCATGCGCGGAGATCAAGTTAGAGAAACGCAGCGCCCGGCACTTGGAACGATCGTGCTTCTGTGAAGTGCCGCAGGGTTCGGCTCCACAACCATTTTTTTTCTTCAACTTCAAAGGATTTTTGCCACCTGCTAAAGAAAGTAACTTCGTAACAGTTACCCCACGAAAAAATCAATTTAGTGTTGTTACGATTATCATAAATGGTGAAATATTGTTTTTGTTAATAAAATTAAACGTTAATTTGAATTATTGATACATTTTTTTACGATTTTAACGATATGGGTACTGTACTATAACTTCATAGAGACAAGTCTCTAACGCCGCGTTTACCAGAGCCTGCTGTTTACATAACCCCTATTTGGCAACAAAAATTCACTCCACTGTAATAAAAACTATTTGCATCGACAAAAATTTACAGATTTTTGCCCTTACTCTTACCGTGCCCTTTGTAAAGGAATCAACATATTGCCTCGAAAACTTAGAAAGCTTTGAATAACTATATTCACCCCATGATCTCAAGAAAACCTGCACAGATACTGAGCATACGTGTTTTGTCTGGAAACAAAACATGGTGCAACTTACATTGCTCAAGGATCAGAGAAACTGAACGAACAGACAGATCGAGGGGAGGTCATTGACCCCGAAGCTGAAATGCAATACTTGTTATCGAATTTATGATATTAAAATATTCAATTTATAATATTAAATTGAATTTATAATAAATGAATTTATGATTAAATTTATAATATTAAAATAACTACTATGTTCGGTTTTGATGGTTGGTGTATTCTGTTCCTGTCAGTAAAGCCGGGTAAAACTATCGTATATTTACAGCGTGCATTCGATCCATTTAGGAAGCGTATTCACAAGCAGTATGTGTTACAATTTCATTGTCGTGCGATGGTTTTGCAGCAAATTATCAAACAAGTGTTCAGGCCTAATTTTGGTGTTCCAAATTCAAATCTCCAAACAATATTTTATATCACCAAGTTTATTTTTAAGATGTGTACCAAAGTATCTAATTTAGTGAAAATAGCTCAGTGTCGTTTGAAGTCTCAAAACCTTAAACGACATAAGGCAATTCTAAAATTTCTGCAAGTTGACAAAAAATTATAAAATATTTAAAAGAAAACAATTTTTTATGTTCATATTTAGTAATGATGATTTTAATTTTCGAATTTATAACAATTTTTAATTTTTGCAAATTTAAGCATCTTCTCCTTAACAACCACGTACGTTTCCTTAACGATTTTCGTCCTACGCGGCTGCACCAACACAAGCTCTGCAGCAACTGAAGTCACAAATGTTAGATTGATTGATTAGAGATTCTGGGCACGTCTACTGCTAAGGTCATTAGTCCCGAACATTTAGGGCATGTTTTTTACTTGGGTGGGGCGGTGATCTTCCCCCGTTGTATGCCGAGATTCTGTCTGACCTAATGTCGGGTACAGGGGTATTCCCCAATAGGATTCTCCCAACAGCGGCTCACCGCCCCAAACGGGACAAGGTCAAAGTTCCCGACCGGTCTCCCGGCATATGTGGTAGTGTAGTGCATGTTAGTGTAAGGGGTGAGAATTGGACAAAGAAGAGGAAGCGCGCAGTTCATGGCCCGTTTGTTAGGGTAACCCTCCGGCGTTCGCCTGGTGTTGATCGGAGAAACCACGGAAAACTACCGATGAGAGCAGCCGGCAGCTAGAATTCTCCTCCAGACAACGACTGAATTCGACCTAGCTTAGAAAATCCTGTCACCGTCGGGACTCGAACCCTAGGACCTCTCTGTCAGAGGCGCTGCAGTGACATCAGTTGATGCCCTGAGCCATCTCTCCCGGTACAAAGTTTGGAAATGACCTGGAGAATCCGGGAGCGGTAGCTCACTGCATCAACTGATGTCACTGCAGCGCCTCTGACCGGGAGGTCCAATGTTCTAGTCCTGACGGCGGCAGGATTTTCGACACGAGCTTTTCAGCTAAGTCGAATTCAGTCGCTGTCCGGAGGAGAATTCTAGCGGCGGCTGCTCTGATCGATAGTTTTTCCGTGGTTTCTCCGATCAACACCAGGCGAATTCCGAAGCAGTACCCTAACAAACGGGCCACGGACCGCGCGCGATCTTTCCTTCCTCCTGC
Source organism: Teleogryllus oceanicus (assembly GCA_964035755.1). Classification (NCBI taxonomy): domain Eukaryota; kingdom Metazoa; phylum Arthropoda; class Insecta; order Orthoptera; family Gryllidae; genus Teleogryllus; species Teleogryllus oceanicus. Next base: position 60,320,922 of record CAXIVR010000013.1, read on the forward strand.
TATCCTCTCCCCTCACACACTCACTTACACTAACATGCACTACATTACCACATATTCCTGGAGACCGGTCGGGTGCCTAGATCTTGTTCCGACTGGGGCGGTGCCCTGCTGGTGGGAAAATCCTGGTTTGGGGGAAACCCCACTAGCTGGATGTAGGACGGCGCCGGATCTCGCCATCCATTGGGGAAGATCGCCGCCATCCTCCGAGGGAAAAACATGCACTACAGTAACTGTACTAATGACCTAAGCTGTTGACGCGCCCGGAAACACGAAAAAATTCAATCAATCAATCGATCCATACCTTGGAATCATTCCACCTCCCAACCCCTCCACGCCCCGCCTCTCCACGCTCCTCCCCTCCTCAGTAACAAATGAACCAACCTGCAGAAACGTCCGGTGCTTGTCCCTGAACGCTTGTAGCCTGCGCCAATTTCTTTGGATCGCGGGTCGCAATCGCGTAACAGAATGTCGGCGTGAGTAATTTCGCCCTGTATTTGCGTACAGAGCTCTGCGTGCGCCCTGGTTCCCACCAGCCACTTCCTTATTACGTCCACTCGTGCAACGCACCGGACGCCCGGAAGTTGGGCCGTTTCTTGGCGATGTCTCAATTCCGAATACAACTCTGTTTGAAGAAGTGAAAGAAGAAAGATATGATCTATAACCTGTCTCCCGCATGTCAAAACCACGAATTTGCATTTTGGAGAAAAGAACAATTGAAAGTTAGAAGTTCTAATAAAGTTATGTAGCTTTTCAATTTTAAATTTATATATTTAAATTGAAAATTTCATACTTCACGTACATAAATTGAAAAATTGTATAATTTTTAAATTTGTAATTGTACTTGGTATTCAAAATTTTAATTGCCTTTTTTTCCAAAAATGCAGATTCGTGGTTTTAACGTGTGCGGGCATTTTTAGGTTTTCTTGATATGTTAATAACTGTCTTACATTTCGTTTAATTTACTTATTTACAGACAGTCAGCTTTCATCTATGGGGATATGGCAATTTGAACTCGTATACACAGTTCAAAAACTTCGTTATTGCACAACGTTTCAGGAATAAATTTTGTTCTCTTCTTTACGTGTTTTTATTTTATTATTATTTTAATGCAAGGCAATTATGGATTAAAAGTCAAATTTAAATGAAATTTATAGTTTATTGGGATGTTTACAAAGGGATAAAAGTTTTTCGATATCCTTGTCTTAAAATCTTATTTCGATTCTCATTTTGTAAATAACTATTTTGTTAACATTTATCATTCTCTATAGATCCCTGAATTTCAAACGTGTACGGCACCCATAATGCAAAAATAGGTCTAGTGAAGAGCGAAGTAAAGAATTGGATAGCATGGTAGTGGTGTATTACATGTGCGCCAGTTGTAAATAACACTGAGCTGCGCTAACTGTGCTTGGTACAAATTGAAATTCTTGCATCGGTGCGTGATTACAACGAACCTATGGCAATGTTTTATACCTAAATAGAAGGGACCTACAAGACAAGTTTCGAGCAATAACACGATTACTAACTTCAAATATTGTTAAAAGTACCATTATCAAATATTATTAAATTTTGAGGATGCCTCATGGGATATTGTATTACATTTGGACTTTAGAGTTTAGACATTCAGTAAATATAGAGAAACATAATGTGTTTTTATAAATTGGGTTTATATGGATACAAAATTATATTAGATAATGATGTAATACTACTCATATATATTAAAATATTGTAAAATGTTGCCATCTACCGGCAAAGCAGAGAAATCAGTACTCGGTCAAAATGGTCCCATACACAAGAAACCTCAGTTAAACTTGACTTTCTTAACATTAAATTAAATTTAAAAATTTCTCTTCTATATGTATCAATAACGCATGTAGATGAACAGACAGCTAACAATTAATTATCTTTGACTCAACCCTCATCCCACCACTGCTTTCATTACCTTAGAATGTAAAGAACCAACATTGGACAACATGGATAAGAGTCAAAATGTATTGCCTTTTTATTCTTGAAAATAGATTTTATTACATGGGAGCTTTTTTTCCAAAATTTAACTAGTATATGACTTAGTGTAGGAATCACAGAATTTTGAAAATATGCACACAATTCACTTTTCCCCATAGCTCGTCATACGCAGTTTTTAACTGCTTTTTTGACACAAAATAAATAAATAAATAAACATTTTGGCGAAAATTTGCTACATGTACGATCTGTCATATGTACAACGTATTAAATTGTTCGTTTGGTTTGTTTTTTCGTGTTTCCGGGCGCGTCAACTGCTTTGGTCATTAGTCCCGTTAGTGTAGTGCACGTTTGTGGTCCGTGGCCCGTTTCGTAGGGTACTGCTCCGGCATTCGCCTGGTGTTGATCTGAGAAACCACGGAAAATACCGATCAGAGCAGTCGGCCACTAGAATTCTCCTCCAGACAGCGACTGAATTCGACCTAGCTGAAAAGCTAGTGTCGAAAATCCTGCCGCCGTCAGGACTCGAACCTAGGACCTCCCGGTCAGAGGCGCTGCAGTGACATCAGTTGATGCACTGAGCTACCGCTCGCGGTATATTAAATTATTTTTACATCAGTTTTACACCAAATCTGGCAAAAAAATAAAATTGCATAGACTCCTCCATACTTCCAAAGTGCTCTCGTGTGAAAGTTCCGCAAAGTGTTGTCATTCTCATCTTGCCATATCTCGCTATCTTTTTCGTTAGTAGCTGCAGGCTGAAGCCAGTTCTGAAGAGGTCTCGAGGCGACCTAGTACGAGCAGTGAGCAAGTCGTGATCCAGTAATCGGTGAAACACGTGGTTTTGCAGCGGTAACCTACTTCCTCCTTCTCCTCTATCATTACTTCCAGCACCAAGTGACCATATGGATTCAGGCAACGTGAAACGAGAATTCGTAATGGGATACATCGACGTAGAGAAATCATGTTCAATTTTAATTTACCTACAATTTGAAATTGCATGTACAATGTTTACGACCCTTTATGTAGGGTAATAAGTAGTGTTCTGTCTGTTCATTACCTCCAATGTTCCAATTTAATTTGAATTAATCGTACTAGCATGTTTATTTTATTTAATGTGCAAACTGGTCACAAATTATATAGAATTCAAAGGTGCTGCATCAAGCAAAAAAGTTTAAGTCTTTTTAAATTTCTGATGCCTCTAAGAAATTTTATTAACATGAGACTTTATAATTTGTTTAAATTATCTAATACTTTGGATAAATGTTATGAATTATAATATAGCTATTGGAAAGCTCTTTGAGTGTTTATTTTTCATGCGGAACATAAAGCTTCGTTTTTTAAGACAACTTTTAATTGTTATATCCCTAATTTATTTCAATCTGTAATTAATTTTGAATGTTGACAAATGTTAAATGATTGTCTAGTCACATTGCTAGAATAATGTGTCAACTCAATTTCGCTGAAGTAAGTGATTATTCTTTTTTTCGCGAAAGGAATTTGGTTTGAATTAAATACATCATACCTTGAAATTAAATCAAAAATATTAAAAATCAATAAAATAGCTCTTGTGAAGAATGCCGAGTGGAAGACTGCTTTAATAAATTCTTATTTATGACATTATATAGAGCAGATTTGCAGTCACATCTAAAAAGATAAGACTGAAAATCCTTTGACTTCACAATAGGAAGTACAGGTGATGAGAAGAATTCATATAAATAAGCGCATTCAGTGAGGTGAGAATTGCGTATAGTCTGCAAAGAGAAAGCTGAAAGACATACTGATGGAGCGAGAACTTGAAGTGAGAGATGATATAAAATAAATTATCTTCGAATAGATTCACATTTGTTTACACATAACCAGCGCGCACCTCTCTGGAAACAGTAGCGGGAAAGCTCTATCACACAGAAGAGAGAGCTTCAAATAAAGATGATAAAAATAAAAATTGTTGGGTCATGTTAAAGTAGTCAATGTTCTTCATAAATAATCAATAAGGAACAAGTCGATGTTCTTCAGTAAGGAACACCATTAAGGGAAAATACACACCTTGAAAGATTTCGCCGGAAGCAACTAAATACAGAAGCTAGACAAAGAGAATTAGATGGGGATGTACTGAGATTGAGACGTACCGCTTGTGGCCAAACAAGAGATAAGGCAATACACGAACTTAGAAGACAGGTAGGAGAGGATGATTTTAAAAAAATTGAAAGGAACGGAAAAGAACAGCGTGAAACGGAAAATAATGGAGAAATGTAATCCAGTGACATGTGAAAGTGCACAAGTTTAGAAACCTTAAGTGTATAGAAGAGATAAGTAATGAGAGTTTGAGTTAAAAGATTAAGAGATGACAGTGGCGGATAAGTCAGTGGCTTTAAGTCAGTTATGGTTAATTGAGTGATACGTGAAAGTAAATGATCTATAATCATTTGATTGAAGTATAGAAGTGATGAGTGTTTTAAGTGTTTTAAAATCTAAAATATTATGATATAATTATGACATTGACTGAAGACAGTTATTACGTATTCATTTAAACTCCCATATAGGATGCTAGTTAAGATCCCTTATTATAAATAACTTAATGACGTGAGAATTTCAGATTTCTCTACAGAGAGTTGACTGAAAAGTCATAGGAAGGCAGAACATAAATGGAAGTCCTGAAATACTTAGTTATTATTACTGTAGACATAGTCGTGTTATGCGGATCTCTTATAACAGTCACGAACACATAAAAGAGACGTGCAAACTGTGTGTTGGTTTTTTTCGTGCGTGTAAACAGCGTTCTAACACATTACACCAACCCACTGGTCTAGAACACATTATTACGAAATCACTCATCTGTATCTCTGAAAAGGTGGAGGCCCTTCTCCTTTATCGGATGCTAGTTTCGAGCCGTTATAATGAGTATAAATAACTTTTTTTGTATACCATCATTATAAACGACCCTTTTCGATACCACGAACCGTGCATAATCCAGTATTTTATCGCACGCTACATGACGTCATCGCCATTATTAAACGCGATATGACGTCATCACACATTCAGCCAATAGTAGCGAGAGAATCGTGGGGAGGTAGAAGAAGACGGAACAGCCGACCACCGTTTTCTCGCACGGATGTCAACAATACCATCTTGAATTTGATTTCCAGAGGGCGTTGGATGTCAAGCACCCGAGACGTCAGAAGAAAGTTGTTTCGCGAAATTAAGTTTGATTCTCTTGTAAATTTATAATGCTGTTATACAAAAAATATCGTATGCAACTCGTTTATAATGTTGCTTTATTGCATTCGTACAAATTTGAAAACTCGCTGCTAACGTCGCTCGTTTTCAAAACATGTACTCATGCATAAAAGCTTAACATTAAAAACTATTTGCATAAACTACTATAATGACATGAGAATTGGAGACCTCTCCACAGACAATTGGCACGAAAATCCATAGAATAAATAAGAACAGAAATGGAGGTTCACAAATTCTCATTTAATATTTTTGTATGTATAATCGCGTTATGAGCAATGCGAATCTCTTATAACAGTCACGGAACCATAAACGAAACGTGCAAACTTATACATTTTTTTTCTCTTTTCGTGTGCGTAACACTGTTCTAACACATTGCACAAACCCACTGGACCCGAAGACAGTTATTATGAATTTACTCAACCTCCCACCCCCTAAAAATGTGGCAGCTCATGTTCATTATGGGATGCTACCTTCGAGACTTTATTATAAATAACTTAATGACGTGAGAATTCGAAACATCTCTACAAATATTTAGGTGGAAAATTCATAGGAAGGCAGGCAGAACAGAAATGGAGGTTCCGAAATACACTATTAATACTATTTCAGACGTAGTTGTGTTATGAGCATTGCGGATCTCCTCAGTCACGGACCCATAAACGAAACGTGCAAACTTATACGTTTTTTTTCTCTTTTCGTGTGCGTAACACTGTTCTAACACATTGCGCAAACCCACTGGACCCGAAGACGGTTATTATGAATTCACTCAACCTCCCACCCCCTAAAAATGTGGCAGCTCATGTTCATTATGGGATGCTACCTACGAGCTCTTATTGTAAATAACTTAATGGCGTGAGAATTCCTGACATCTCTACAAATATTTGGGTGGAAAATTCATAGGAAGGCAGGCAAAATAGAAATGGAGGTTCCGAAATACACTATTAATACTATTTCAAACGTAGTTATGTTATGAGTATTGCGGATCTCTTCAGTCACGGACCCATAAACGAAACGTGCAAACTGTACGTTTTTCCCTCTCTCTCTCTCTCTCTTTTCGTGCGCGTAAACACTACTCTAACACATTGCGCAAACTCGCCCCCACTCGCGCCGGCACAACAGATGGGCGGCAATCAGGCAAGGAGGCCAGAGCTGTGTTTGGTCGCGGAGGTTTTCGTGCGGGCGATAATTGCTGCTCGCCAACTTCGTTCCCGCGTGCACACTCACCATCACCCTCGCCCCCGCTCACCACTCCCGCCCTCTCACCGGCCAGCGGTAAGCAACTGGGCGTTGACCCACAAAGGCGGCGTTGGTGGATGATTGGAGTTAAGGCATGGTGGAAAGGATGTGCTGTAATGTTTGTAGGAATTTTATGAAAACGAACTTTGTATTATTAAAATTTTTTGAAATTCAATGCGAACAACTCTAACCCTTGATTATTATTATTATTATTATTATTATTATTATTATTATTATTTTATGTCAAAAACAGTTAAAACTGGGTATGACGTGCTATGGGGAGAAGTGAATTCTGTGCACGTTTTCAAAATTCTGTGATCCCTACCCTAAACCACGTACTAATTGAATTTTGAATACAGAAAGAAATGAGCGTGTTTTACAAGGATTGTTAACAAAAGTATTCGCTCCGATGTAATAAAATCTATTTTCAAGGATAAATCAGTAATAAATGTTGAGCTCTTATTCATGATGACCTTTATAGCAAGGAAATTTGTTCTCTCTCATCTGATATTTTCATGCGAGATTCCCTACAAGTCCTGTTTAATATGGTGGAAATACATGGGTGAGCTATTGCGCATCGTATCCGAATTCAGCCAATTAGCTTTAGGCACCAGTTTACGTCACGATATGAGCGGAATTTTAAATACCTAAACTATCACCTTATAAGTTTTAGAAACCGATATGAAACTTTTCTTTAATATTACGTCTTTTTTTCAATTAGACCTTCATTCTGGTATTTTTGGCTGTTCATTCTTGAAAAGTGTCACTTTCAAAATGTTCTCAACACCTCTCGCACTCCATGCAACATGGCGGCCAGCATCTGGTCTGACTTTTCAAAGTGCCCGTTTTGTGGTCAAGTAGTTCGTGACGCAAATTGGTGTTGCGCAGAACCGCAAAAATCGGTGTGCCAGTGTAACTCACCCACCTCTTTCCACCTTGAGTTAAGGAGTGTCCGAGATGAATCGACTCCCAAAAGATCGATTATGATATCGGTTATCAGGATTTGTATGAGATTTCACATGAAAAGGTAAGATAAAAGTGAACGAATTTCCGCGCTATAAAGGATAGTGGTGTTGAAAATCAGTTCAACAATTTTCGTGTCTCAGTGGACATCATTATTCTTCCTCTCAGCAAAGGTAAGCGGCCAGACGTAGACCTACAAAGGCACTCGAGTTAAGGATTGGCCGAGATGTACCGACTTCCAATAGATCGATTATGATATCTCGATAAAGAGAATTTGTATGGGATTTCGTATGAAAAAATCAGATGAAAAGGAACGAATTTTCTGACTATAAAGGTTAGAGGTGTTTCCAATACATTTCAAGAATTTTAATGACACGGTTTGTAGGTTGTGAACAGAACTGCATTCACGAAAGGAAATTATTGTTTAAACTGTTTAGCTTTTTTCTATCCTTAAAAATACGTCAATACCTCATTTTGTTTTGTTACATAACATTTCACTTGGAAAAACTTTCTGCTTTGTCTGTTGCTCAAACGTTTGTTTGTAATAGAGCTGTGCAAATGTTCGATTCTTCGGCTCCGCTAACCGAATTGCATAACTATGCTCCATGAAGTCACGGAAGCAATTTGAAACATCACGGATTCCCGGATGGGTGACGGTCTGGGAATTCCGATTACTAACGGCGTTGAGCCCTTGGCCGAAAGCGATAAAAAGCAATTACTTACTGCAACATTACGAGACGAACGACAAAACTTGCCGTAGGATTATTCTAGATGTTTATACTCTCAATACCCGAAAAAGGGCTGAAAGACATGTTGTGATCAGAACATTTATGATTCTATTAAGACCAAATATTTAAACATTTATTCTGTTAAATGCTTATGGAAAATTATTAGCTTTAAATTTTATCTTTAAGCTTAAATTTCGAGCATTCATTTTGCTAATTGTAGGGTTATTGGCTACTATTTTGTTAGAAGTACTAAAGAATCTTTAAATTTTTTTAAAAGTTTTTCTCCCATACGTCACTACAGTTTTTCTGTTCTTTCTGTTAAATTAAACACAATTTTGATAGCAATCAAGGTTTATTATTTCAAACTACAACATACGTACAATACTTAACAAAATCCTGTTTTAATTCTTGAGTCTTTTTATACGACCAATACTTCGGTCGATAGAAAAGATTTTTAGCATCAGTAACAACACTCAACAACACATTTAACGAAGTAAGGAAATATGGCATGAGTGGTTCTCCGCAGCCAAATTAATGAATTACGATCGTCATGATTTTCAACACTTCGCAGTGTTGCTGTTATGCATTCACATAACATACTGTCGCAATGGTTGGCCTAGACAGTATATTCGTGACCTTTGTCTTTTGGAGTCTTGGTTGTCAGACTCTTGACCGAGTCTTGCAGTCGGCCATGCGTGCGTTGTGTACGCAGAGGGCCGTTTTTGTGGCGCTCGTGTTTTTTTTCTCAGAACGAAGAGAGGATTAGTCACTTTCACTCCGCGTGTCACACACCAAACTCCTCTCCCACAGTTGCTGTCGGCTCCAGCAACGGCTCTGCTCGTCAACACACACACACACACACACACACACACTCACAGCCCGCTTTTCAACGCGAGGCGCGCGAGAAAATTTGTCACCGGATATAGCCTTTGGTGGTCGTTATTTTGACAGGTTGTGAATTTCTTGGATCGTCTCTTTCATTTTATTTGTATTGCGTCCAAATTTGGGGGTCGAATTTTCCGATCGATTAAAAAATATTAGCCCTGCTATTGAGCCCTTAAAGATTTTTCGAGTACTTTTCCGATTCTTTTTTGATTTTTCATAGATCCAAAGTCAAGAATTGTTTTCTTAAACTTCATTCCTTACAGATCAAGCGCCTCAAATCTCAAATCCTATCATACCAGGAGAGGTAGCTCAGGGCATCAACTGATGTCACTGGAGCACCTCTCACTGGAAGGTCCTAGGTTCGAGTGTCAGGATTCTTGACATTAGCTAGATAGGGAGTTCAGTCGCTGCCTGGAAGAGAATTCTAGTGGCCGGTGCTTTGATCGGTAGTTTTCAGTGGTTTCTCCAAACGGCGCCAGGCGAATGCCGAAGCAGTACCCTAGCAAATGGGTCATGGCCCGCGCGCCATCTTTTCTTCCTCTTCCTTGTCCTATCCTCACCCCTTACTTTTATACGCACTTCCATGGACTGCACAACCACACACGGAGAGAAATGTTATGGTACAGGGTACAATACATGTTTAGTAAGCATTCATACAGTAAATACAATTATTCGTGTAGTAAAATTTTCTAAACAATCCTTTGGACGAAACAGCCATTTCATGAAGGCGAATAAGCACTTTGTTCTACGAAAATTTACCAAACCGTTTAGTTCGATGTACTACATAATTAATATCGTGAACGAAACATTTCTCTCCGTGCACATGTCGGGAGAGCATTTAAGCAAGAACATTTAATAATCTTTCTCCGAACGACACCAAAAATAATCCGGGGCAGTACTTAACTAACGGGTTCCGGACCTGGCACAATCTTTTCTTCTATATCTTTGTCTACACTTCTCCCCTCACACACACACTTGCATATACTATACAACCACATACATCACAAAACCTGCACCGGTAGCGGTAGCTCAGTGCATCAACTGATGACACTGCAGGATTTTCGACAGTAGCTTTTCAGCTAGGTCAAATTCAGTCGCTGTCTGGAGGAGAATTCCACCGGCCGGCTTTCTCTGATCGGTAGTTATCCGTGGTTTCTCTGATCAAGACCAGGCGAATGCCGGAGCAATAGCCAAACAAACGGGCCACGGACCGCGAGCGATTTCTCCACCCTCTTCTTGTCCTATCCTTTCTTCTTACACTTACACTATCCTACACTACCACATATTCCGGGAGACCGGTCGGGAGCTTAGAGCTTGTCCCGGCTGGGGCGGTGCCCCGTTGGTAGGAGATACCTAATTAGGAGAAATCCCCTGAAGCTGGCGGTAGGTCGACGCTGGATCTCACCATCCAGCCGGAGAAGATCACCGCCATCTTCCGCGATCGAAACGTGCACTACACTTATGGGACTAACGACCTTAGCAGTTGAGGCGCCCGTAACCGCAAAACAATAAGTTAATAAACAACATAATATACATTGATTATATGTGAACATGGTTGTTACCGACATTCTTTCTGTTGCCCTCTAGCACGGAGCTAAGCATCCGGACGTAGTAGCTAAACTATTCTAACTAATGACAGAGCTTACAGGCCACATCGGTGTGATGGATGGGGAAGCTGGACTGAAGGTACGTTGGGTGCTCCACCTGGAATAATAAGAATCAGGATGGAAGGGAAACTTTGTAGGCACAGGACGATGTAAGGAAGTAAAACAGAACACTCTTGCACTTGCAGTAGTACAAACAATTGAATATGGTACATTTTAACGATGGCGTGGGCATTTCCGGTAAAACAATTCATATAAGTCGTATAACGTGTAACAATACAATGGATTGTTTTTCTTGCAAAATACATCAAACTCAAAAGTACTACTCGTTAAAAAATAATGGAATCATCATATTTTATTTGTCAGTTATTGAAAACTTTCTGGCAATGTTCACGCTCTCGGCGATTATTTAAGGAGTAGTTGCTGCTAATAATTAATACCACACAACTTGGAGTAGTCAAAATATTACAATGTATTATTGCAGAAACGTGTGAATGAATTTTTAAGTTATTACGAATCAGTATAGATAACGTATTTCTATGTTGTTACATGATTTATTTATCTTCTTCTTCCTCTTTTTCTTCAAATTGGGTCTCATCAGTTCTGCTTTAAAAGTATTAAGTTGTTATTGCTGTACTGTACTTTTGCTTTATATTCAACGCATCCAATTATTCGTACTCTGATTGCAAATTATCAAACAATGAAGATGTTTTATTCTGAAGAAACAGATATTCGAAAAGAAGCAATCTATCAAAAGCGCTCCCCAATATTTTTTAGTCATAAGAAGTAAAACATTTGACTTTCTCTCAAATCTATTCCTATATTTACATTTCTCATTAAATGTTGCAACAAACTGTGTAGGTACTATCTATGACGATATTTGTGGAGTAAGAAAGGAGTAATTAACGATTCATAATTTTTTTGTAATTGCTTACAATAATTATTTAAAAAATTACTCACTGAATTTATAGAAGCTTTCGCTTGAAGAGCAATCTTTCGGAACGTGAAGACAAACAAAACGAAAGTTTCACATATTACAACTTATCCAGTTTCATTTATTTGACATAGTTCGTTTCTTATTAACGTAGTTGGTTGTCTTCTATTGTTGCCGCAGTACTCAGTAATTTTACAATATTCTATGGTCAGCGATCACATTTTGCTTCCAGAATATTTATGTCCCGCTTGGATGAATTTTCTACATGCTTTCAAGGTTAAGAAAGTAAAGAGGTTTGCAATTGAATGCATCGCAGCGTAAATTGGGTTACAGCGACCATTCATTATTTTAGAAGCGTATGTGACTACTCAAGAGAAGAGGGCGAGAGTGTACACTTCAGCAGCACGGTTCAGTGCTTAGTTCTGGGTGCTTGAACAACGAACTATTGCTGCACTAAAACCGACGTAAGAAGATTGTTAATTTCTTTTATGAGTTGGATCGTGCCATAGGGTAATATCCGCTAACTTTCCATCCCTGCAATCCGAGCATTAAACTCCATTTTATATGTCTGCAGCGCCTCTAACCGTGAGGTCCTAGGTTCGAGTCCTGACGGCGCCAGGATTTTCGACACTAGCTTTTCAGCTAGGTCGAATTCAGCTGCTGTCTGGAAGAGAATTCTAGCGGCCGGCTGTTCTGATCGGTAGTTTTCCGTGGTTTCTCCGATTAACACCAGGTGAATGCCGCAGCAGGACCCTACCAAACGGGCCACGGACCGCTCGTGATCTCTCCTTCCTCTTCCTTGTCCTATCCTCTCTCCTTACACACACACACTTACACTAACATTCACTACACTACCACATATCCCGGGAGACCGGTTGGGAGCTTAGAGCTTGTCCCGGCTGGGGCGGTGCCCCGCTGGTGGGAGAGTCCTGGTTTGGGGGAAACCCCAGTAGCCGACGGTAGGTCGGCGCCGGATCTCGCCATCCAGCGCGGGAATATCACCGCCATCTCCCGAGAAAAAACATGCACTACACTAACGGGACTAATGACCAAAGCAGTTGACGCGCGCCCGGAAACACGAAAAAAACATTTTATATGTGAACTTTGTGATGAACAAAATGGCTTCTCGTCGGAAAATTGAGGATCTGAAATAAAGAATCAACACTATCCCGTTGACTGAGGATATTCGATCATTCGCTTGTCTCCGTGCAATTCAAGTCGCTTGTTAATGTTACAAAATGAAAAGATTCAGGATTCAAAATATGACGATTTAATTAAAAGAATTCTTCGGTAATTTTCGTTTGCCCAACAGTTAAACAACCTCTCGTTTGCAAGAGAATACGCGAGAGTGTAATACATTTCGATTGTGATGTTCATAGATACTATTTTGTTATTTATCGTTCAGTGCTTAACTGCTTGCCAGTTTAGTGGATATGGTAAGAAAATTCGTTTAAGTGATCAAACTGTGTAATTAAATTCTACCGAGAGTGTATTTTAATGGCGAGTGTCAATACAAACCAAAGAAAAGAAAACGATACCCAACCGTTCCTCAGCAAGAGATAATGACTGAAGCGAAAAGTAGGGATATCAAAAAGAAAAGGATGAGGCGTAAGAGAAATTGAAGAAGATTGTGGTGAATTTGTTGTTTTTTAATCTGAAACGACTTAACTTGTATCTTTTTTATATCCCACTCTTTCGCTTCAGTCATTATCTATTGTCATATTATTCACAGTATATGTATTGAATTTAGCGTTTCTTTGAGCATTAATACAAGGGTAAAACCATAATATTTAGAGTAAGTGAAGAATTACAACCCGATTTTCTCAACATTCCTCAAAGCAATACGAAGCTTCGTTTAAATAGAAGTTACTTTCTCTTTACTTCTATTTCAGTAGAAAAGTGTAATTGTCTTGTAAATAAACTCGAGCGGAAACTAGCAATTGAGAAACTGACCCACATGTCAGTAGGTGGGTGTCTGTTGTGCCTGGACAGTAACGAGTACGTTGACAAAACTGTGCAGAAAGGAAAATAATGAAATGTTATTCTCGTCATCAGAAACAGGTAATGGTAACTTGTACAATTTGGAAACTACTGGAAGTGCGTGGCATAAAACAGTTAATTTTATAAATGTTTGATATCAGGATTTTTCCTATTGAGTCACCCATTTAGACACGATTTTGTAATTTAAATAGTCAATTTTTAACTTATCCATATGAAATAAAAATTATAAAATCATTTATGCATTTATAACCTTCTGAAATAATAAGGCTGAAAAAAACTATTGTAGAACGCAAACTTTCCAATGAGACTTGACACATGTACACGAACACTGAGAAAATGAAAGTGTGGGAAACTGGAAACTCGTATATATTTAATTTAAATAGTTCACGTTGATGTCTCTTTTACGAATATTTTACTTTCCCGCTACATAGTAGAATAGTTACGTAATTCTGCGCGATAAAACGGCAAATTTTCGGCAGAAAATGGTTGCGAACAATGGATAAATCCAGTTGCTAAATTTAGAAAAAAAAACTCCTCTATCACGTGGTGTGACCAATTATGGGGTGTCCTTGATACCGAAATATCAAATGATTGCCTGCTGGATGGTGAGCTCCGGCGCCGAAGTACATGTTGGTTTGTCCGGGATTCCCCCTAACCAGGACTCTCCCACCAGCGGGGCACCGCCCCAGCCGGGACATGCTCTAAGCTCCCGACCAGTCTCCCGGAATATGTGGTAGTGTAGTACATGTTAGTGTAAGTGTGTGTGTAAGGGGAGAGGATAGCACAAGGAAGAGGAAGGACAGATCGCGCGCGGTCCGTGGCCCGTTTGGTTGGGTACTGCTCCGGCATTCGCCTGGTGGTGATCGCAGAAACTACGGAAAACTACCGATCAGAACAGCGGGCTGCTAGAACTCCCCTTCAGACAACTAGCTATCTAGCTATATTTGGATTTTTCTAACGTGACAGCAGAGGGTATTATCTTCAAAATGGAATATGGCACGACTTTTTGTGGTCTTTCTCTGTCCTAGCGCAAGATGTCGCATGATCGAGGCCGTGTCAAGCAGTGCTGCAGATCAAGCGACTCTAGCAGCGCGACCGAGAAAGATCCAAAAAGTGGTGCCATATTCCATCTTGAAGATAATACCCTCAGCTGCTACGATAGAAAAGCCCAAATATAGTGTCGAACGAAAATCTGCCACCGTCAGACTCAAACCCAAGTACCTGCTTATCCGAGTCCCCGCAAATACACTTTCGGTGGATGAAACAGGATAGTCTTATAATAAATAATGAACTATACTTTAGCACTAGAGTCCAAATGATTATGTACTAAAAAGAGGGAAAATGTATCATATAGATGTATTATAATACAGAAATATGTATTAAAAAGTAAGAAATATGTAACTTTAATTATCGTCATCAATTATATTTTATTAAAACACTTTTATCTTTGTGTATATTAGTCTGTTTCATTAACATAAAGACCAATATTAAACATTATTCTCCTCATAATCCTATTATTTACAGCGATCCCCGTAACAACAAGAACGGTGCCTCTTCAAATGGAGCGTGTTGTTTCTGGTGAAGGGTTTCAAGGTCGAGAGAGACCCCAGAAAGATTCGAGGTAGCAACGCGATATCACCAGCAAAATGCATCATTTCCAGAAACCAAACTTCCTTTCTGTTCTCTGCTGAAAACTAACACACAAGAAGCAATTGATTGCGTCGTCGCCTTGCCCTTTTATTTGCAATACCGTCGGTATTTATAGACCGACTTATTTCAACGCGATACAATGGCGGCATTTTAGAGAGGAGGCTACAAAAAAATGTTTGACAATGCTGAATTGCTTGTCTGGAAGATTCCTTATCAAAAATATAGAAAAAATGAATAATTAAATCAAAAATTGCATTAATATGTTACTCTATTTACTTTCAAGAGAAATATGTAAAAATATGTACTTTCGGGTAAAATAGGTAAAAATTTCTACTAAAAAGTCGACTTTTTTTGTTACTAACCGATTTGAAAGTGAATATATCGTCGATTTGACTTAAAAGAGTTACGTTCGAAAATATGTTATTACATATTTATCCGGGCTCTAGTTATCACCCTTCGGCCGCATAGAAGATTACCCTAGGTCTCCTCGCTTGCACCGGGAGCTGTAGCTCAGTGCGTCAACTGATGTCACTGCAGTGCCTCTGACCGGGAGGTCCTAGGTTCGAGTCCTGACGGCGGCAGGATTTTCGACACTAGCTTTTCAGCTAGGACGAATTCATTCACTGTCTGGAGGAGAATTCTAGCGGCCGGCTGCTCTGATCGATACTTTTCCGTGGTTTCTCCGACCCACACCAGGCAAATGCCGGATTAGTACCCTACCGAACGGGCCACGGACCGCACCCGATCTTTCCTTTCTCTTCCTTGTCCCAACCTCTCCTTATACACACACACACTAACATGCACTACACTACGACATATTCGTGGAGACCGGTCGGGAGCTTAGAGCTTGTCCCGACTGGAGCGGTGCCCCGCTGGTGGGAGAGTCCTGGTTAGAGGGAAAACCCCACTAACCGACGGTAGGTCGGCCCCGGATCTCGCCATCCAGCGGAGGAAGATCACCGCCATCTCCCGAGAAAAACATGCACTATACTATCGGGACTAATGACCAAAGCAGTTGACGCGCCCGGAAAGACGAAAAATCAATCAATCATCGCTTGCGTGCGTGTGCACGCGTGTGCCTTCGCTTCCGTCGCCTCACTTTCCCCGCGGGGCGCGCGAGCGTGCGAGCGAGCGTGAGGAAGAGCGTGGGAACGCACGACGTTGCCGGTTCGACGCCCGGCGGCTCGCGACTGCGGATTCGATCGCGATTTATCTCTACGTGCACCTCATGCTCTTTGTCTTTTATATCTGGACGTGTACATATAGTCTGTTAAACTCCGGTAAGATGTTCGCTTTTTATTCCCTTCCCCAAAAAATATGTCACTTTCTTGCTTCCTGATTCTTACAAGTTTCCGGATGAAGTGGCTCAAAGCATCAAGTGATGTTACTTCAGTACCTCTGACCGGGAGGTCCTGGAGTTCGTGTCCCTACGGTGGAAGGATTTTCGACACCAGCTTTTCAGCTAGATCAAGTTCAGCCGCTGGGTGGAAGAGAATTCTATCGACCGGCTGCACTGGTCGGTAGTTTTCGGTAGTTTCTCCGATCAACACCACGCGAATGCCGGAGCAGTACCCTAACAAATGCTCCACAAACCGGGCGCAATTTCCTTCCCCTCCTTGTCCTAAGCTTATCTCTTACAGTTACACTTATTTGGACAACACTGCTACACATGTGAGGAGACCAAGCGGGAGCTTGGAACTTGTCCCGGTTGGGACGGTGCCCTGTTGATACCTCTAATATCTAGATAGGGAAATTCGTAGCATGTGGATGTGCAGGTTGGCGCTGGATCTCTCCATCCAACGAGGGAAGAGCACCGTCAGCAGAAGATATAATTATATAAAGAACTAAAAAGATTCGATTAGATTTAGATTTTATTATTAATTCTGCAATTAAGTATAGTAACTTGGTGGCAGAATATCTTAACCTTACATACATTAAACTTGCATTCACTAACAAAAAGTTACAAAAAAAGGAGTTAATTAAAAATAATAATAAATAGTACATAAAATCACCACGCAAACCTTCACCTCCACTTCACTGCACAACACTTAACTGTGACGCATTTATTTCACACTCGCTTCTTCTCGCATTCCCTTCCCTCCACTGCACTGCACTGCACTGCTCTGCACTGCACTGCACTGCACTGTACTGTACTGTACTACATGAATAATAATAAAATGATAACAATAATAATAAAGATAATAATAACATACAACTGATATTTAACTAAACAACTTACTTTGTATGAAATACTACTAATCTAACAGTGGAAACTTAACATTAATACAATAACCTAATATATATTTAACTGGTATATAAACTCATTAACCGTTTAAGTAATTTAAGATAGTACTAAATCCCATTAGAATATCAACTATCGTTTAAAATCTGACATCAGTCGTGACCAATCTGATTTACCTCACGCGTAGGATCTATCAAATAGATAGATAAATCAGACCATGAAAACATTATTCCATTGTAACAATATACTAAGCTATCCGATATAATAGAACTAAAAAGAATATGCATTACTTATGAGAGAAAATCCCCTGGTGGAAAATCGATAGGGAAAGTAACATTGTTGTAAACTATTTTTGTATATTGAGTAAATTATATTTCAATCAAAATAAAATTTCCTTCATTTCAGAAGGTTTTCAGATTACTTTGTCTCATTTTAAGTAGTGGTTCTACGAATTTCATTTCGCGATATGAATGAAGAGCGTCCTATTATCAACATGTTTTACAAAGATTTCAGTGTTAGCGGATCGAAATTCACAACAATAAAAATGCTCCGAGAACACAAAGCTCGTGCAACATCATCTTGAATCGCAACGGGTGCGAACATGTAATCTGTTTCACGAAGCATGATGATTTCCACGATCTTACATTTTTCACACAACTTTTATTAAGCACGCAATGCCACGCGTATGACAAAATTCAATTGATCCATCCTCCGCTAGCAAAGGAGAAAGTTTACTTTCTTGTGTTGGCAGCATGACCATCTGACTACTGATTTTCTTTTCTCTTCGCGTTATGCTTATCAATATTTGTTTTCTGAATTACCTTCCTTATTCAATAGATAGCGGAGAAATCTGTTCATGTTGTCTTAGCGGGTTTCGTGTCATTTGACAGCGGTGGGAATCAACTTCTTAAACTAGTCTTGTCAGTTTCACTTTCCTTCCCTGAGAAGGTTACTGATTAGAAATAATGAAAATAATGAATTTTTAACATATTCAAGATATTCCATTGTATATATTTTCTATCTGAGAAAATAAATGGACTTCGAAAATTTTTGAAATGCTGAACACCAGTCTAGGGCAAATATTTAACTACTTTTTACATCAAGGATGACGGGCAATATCAAAACTGATATCCACAGATCCGCAATATTAAAACTGTTATCCGCAGATTCACAGTTTAAAACTGTTATCCGCAGTTTCGCAGTTTAAAATTGTTATCCGCAGATCTGTAATATTAAAACTGTTGTTGTTTTGGTTGATTATTTCTTAACTCACTTTAGAAATTCATCAGTCAAAAATCCTACAGGATAATCATGTAAGCTACGGACGTGTTCTTGCTTATCAGGGTGTTTGTATGTGATTCGATTACGGGCAATATTAAAACTGATATCCGCAATATTAAAACTGCTATCCGCAGTTTCGCAGTTTAAAACTGTTATCCGCATTTTCGCAGTTTAAAACTGTTATTCGCAGTTTCGCAGTTTAAAACTGTTATCCGCGATATTAAAACTGTTATCCGCAGTTTCGCATTTTAAAACTGTTATCCGCAGATCCGCAATATTAAAACTGTTGTTGTTGTGGTTGATTATTTCTTAACTCACTTTAGATATTAATCAGTCAAAACTCCTACAAGATAATCATGTAAGCTACGGAGGTTTTGTCGCTTATCAGGGTGTCCGCATGTGATTCGATTGCGCGCAACGGCAGGTCCCCTCGATGGCGCCTGTGTGCCGAAGAGCCGCAAGTTCCAAGAAGCGGTTGCCTTCAGCGCGACCACTGGCGCGTTGCACCACCTTTCGGCAGCCGGTTTCAGAGACCCGGAGCCAAGGGAAAAAGAACCACCATGATGTTCCTCGGGATTAAATTTTGGCAGCGTCGCTGACTGGTAGGTCCAAGTGTTGGAGTCCCGACGGTGGCAGGATTTTCTACACTACCCTGATAGCTAGGTCAAATTCAGACGCTGTCTAGAGGAGAATGCTAGCAGCCGGCTGCTCTGATCGGTAGTTTTCCGTGGTTTCAGGCGAATGCCGGAGCAGTAACCATAAAAACGGGCCACGGACCGCGCGCGATCTTTTTTTTTTCTTCCTTATCCTATCCTCTCTTCTTACACACACTTCCACTAACATGCACTACACTACCATATATTCCGGGAGACCGGTCGGGAGCTTATAGCTTGTCCCGGCTGTGGCGGTGCCAAGCTAGGGGAGATACCTGTTTGCGAAATTCCCACTAACCGACTTATGTTGAGGCCGGACCTCGCCATCCACACGGACAAGATCACCGCCATTCCCCAGGATGTAGTTTGCGCTACAATGGGAGTAGTGACGATGGCAGGTGACGCTCCCGAAAACAAGAAATTTTGAATCACTCACTCAGTCATCAATCACGCAATAACGAAATCTTTGATCACGGTGTAAATGAACCAAAAAAAAGAAAAAGGGAGGTGAGAAAAATAATTGATCACTCCGCCTGTCTTTTTTCTTTCATATTTGTTTTGTTCGTGTCTTTTACAATGTTGCCCAAAAACGTTTATAATTGTTTTATAAGAAGCATTTTCATAAATTAAAAAAAACAAGAGACTTAAAAAGGCGGTGACCTTATCTCACTCATGTTTTTCCCAACCATGTATCTCCCACCAGCGGGGCACCGTTCCAGTCGGGACAAACACTACTCTCTCAGCTGGTCTCCCGACATCCATGATACTGTAGTGCGTATAACTGCAAGTAAGGGGTGATTACAGGACAAGGAAGAAGAAGGAAAGATCGCGCGCGGTCCGTTTGGTAGGGTACTGCTCCGGCATTCGTCTGGTGTTGATCGAAGAAACCACAGGAATCTACTGATCAGAGCAGCCGGCCGCTATAATTCGCCTTCAGACAACAGCTTCATTCAACCTAGTTAACAAGCTACCACCGTCGGGACTCGAACCGAGGATTTCTCGATCGCAGGCACTGCAGTGACATCAGTTGATACCCTGAGCCCTCTAGGTCAGTACGACGGTGTATATTTATGATTGTATAAATTTGTTTTATTTCTATTAATTATTATTTATTAGTTATTTATTATTGTTTAGTTATTTATTAGTTATTTATTAGTTATTTATTAGTTATTTATTGTTATTTATTAGTTATTTATTAGTTATTTATTTTCCATTCTATTAAGCTACGTGCTGCTGACTTGCGCCATTCTTCTGTGGCCAGTTTTTACACCGACCGGGGCAGGCCCGCTTCCATCAGCGGTCCGGCGGCTTTCGAGACGATGGCTCTTGTTTCATTGCCGGCGTCCGCGGGTCGCGAGAGAAACGAAGTCGTCTATAGTTGACTACTCGGAGACATCGTGATGTTGACCTGGTTCCGCCCCTCTGCAAAATTCCTCTGTCCATCCATCCCACTATCTTCCTTACTTTTTAATTTTTCGCACTTCGTTAACAGAGAATGTTGTGCAATTAGGCGCCGAAAAACGATGAATTTTTGGCACAAACACTTATCGTCTGGACCTGATAACGAAAAAGGATAAATTATATTGTTATATATAGTAAATTACTTCCTCTGTCACGTGTTCTAGCCAGAATGCATGAGTACTTGATACAGTAAAATCGATTGACGCCAAAACGCGCCTGTCTTTCCGTCAGTGACCTACGCTAAAGGCTAAACCAATCAGCCAATTTTCTTCAAAATTAATATTCTCTGCTCTATCTGAACTATCTCGACGCTTTGGGAGTTTCAAATGGATATTTTGATTTTTGAGGGTACTTTAGATGAAGCATCAAAACCATTTTGAAAATTTTCTCGAAAATGGCTCCAAATTTTTTGTTTAAACTTTGTCCTCAGATAGACTGTTAAGAGAAGGGTGCAGATTTCATGTTCGTTGCTATCCCTAATTTTTCGACATGCAAAAGTGCAATTTATGAGGCTCTTTCTACAACTATAATATTGAAGATATTTTTTCTTTAATAAAATCTGTTCATTAATGACAGATCTTAAAATAATTTCATGTTCAAATTATTCGAATATATGAATAGGCTCTTGTCAAGAAGTGGACATGCACCATTGAACATTAGCTGGATTGATTTTTTCGTGTTTCCGGGCACGTCAACTACTTTGGTCATTACTCCCGTTAGTGTAGTGCATGTTTTTTTCTCGGGAGATGGCGGTGATCTTCCCCCGCTGGATGGCGAGATCCGGTGCCAACCTACCGACGGCTAGTGGGGTTTCCCTCTAACCAGGATTCTCCCACCAGCGGGGCACCACCCCAGCCGGGACAAGCTCTAAGCTCCCGACCGGTCTCCCGGAATATGTGGTAGTGTAGTGGATGTTAGTGTAAATGTGTGTGTGTAAGGGGAGAGGATAGGACAAGGAAGAGGAAGAACAGATCGCGTGCGGTCCGTGGCCAGTTTGATAGGGTACTGCTCCCGCATTCGCCTGGTATTGATCGGAAAACACACGTAAAACTACCGATCAGAGCAGCCGACCGCTAGAATTCTCCTCCAGACAGCGACTGAATTCGACCTAGCTGAAAAGCTAATCTCGAAAATCCTGCCGCCGTGGGGAGTGGGAACCTAGGACCTCCCGGTCAAAGGCACTGCAGTGACATCAGCTAATACAATGAGCTACCACTCCCGGTAACATTAGCTTGGACGTCCCGTCGTGTTCCAAAGGCATAAAAATACCGGGAGAGGTGGGATCTGATTGTAAACACCGCTGTGCTTCACCCGCTCTCGCTTCAATTTCGATTCTTCAGGAATTCGGTAAGGGGCAGCGTGGGGCGGGCGTGGGCCGGAAGCATGCGAGTGGTTAGTGACTCGTTCAGTTGGCTCGGTTCCAAGGCGCATCTGCGACCTTGACCGAATCCCGTTAAACCGGCGAAGTTCAGTTCAACGACGCGCCTCTTCAGTTAAGCAGCATGATGGGAGCGGCTGCTCTCGAGCGGCTAATTAGTCAACTAGCAGAAGTTTCCGCGTGTGATATCTTTTGCATCGCTTCGTTTCTCCAGCGAAACTAAGTGATTGAGTGCGTGCATGAGTATTATTGTTAGAGAATTATTGATTGTCAACCACCGAAGTTATTTGATCCGTAAGTATAGTACATGTTATTCTCTGGATTTGGTTGATTGATTTTTTCGTGTTTCCGGGGCGTCAACTGCTTCGGTCATTAGTCACGTTAGTGTAGTGCATGTTTTTTTCTCGGGAGATGGCGGTGATTTTTTCCTCGCTGGATGGCGAGGTCCGGCGCCGACCTACCGTCGGCTAGTGGGGTTTCCCCCTAACCAGGACTCTCCCACCAGCGGGGCACCACATCAGTCGGGACAAGCTCTAAACTCCTGACCGATCTCCCGGAATATGTGGTAGTGTAGTGCATGTTAGTGTAAGTGTGTGTGTAAGGGGAGAGGATAGGACAAGGGAGAGGAAGGACAGATCACGCGCGGTCCGTGGCCCGTTTGGTAGGGTACTTCTCCGGCATTCGCGTGGTGTTGATCGGAGAAACGACGGAAAACTACTGATCAGAGCAGCCGGCCGCTAGAATTCTCCTCCAGACAGCGACTGAATTCGACCTAGCCGAAAAGCTAGTGTCGAAAATCCTGTCGCTGCCAGGACTCGAACCCAGGACCTCCCGGTTAGAGGCGCTGCAGTGGCATCAGTTGATGCACTGAGCTACCGCTCCCGGTTTATATCTCTGGAGTTGTCGGTGCCCCTCCATTGCTAAAACGAAAGATTTGACCCGTAAGTATAGTACATGTGTCTCTGGTGGTGTCGATGATCCTCCCTCGCTGACACCTAAGATTCGGTGCCAAACTTTTCGCAATCATGCAGTTTTTTACCCCCCACTGACCCATCTCCCCTGCTGGGATATATTCTAATCTCCGGACTGGTCTCTGTGGGATATTGTACTGCATGTTAGTGTGTGTGTGTGTGTGTGTGTGTGTGTGTGTAAGGAGTGAGGATAGAAGAAGAAGGAAGAAGGAAAGATCGCGCGTGTTTCGCGGCCCGTTCTTTAGGTACTTCTCCGTCATTTTCCTGGTTAATGAGAGAAACCACGGAAAACAACCGATCAGAACCGCCGGCTGTTAGAATTCTCCTTCAAACCGCGACTGAACTCAACATTGTTATAGAGACTGGACTCGAGTATAGAAATACTTGAGTTTTTCTTACCTGGCAGTTGACGTAAAACAACTGTTGACGGTTTAGTCCAATTGGGAGCTTAAACGTCACCATAGTGATGTCACCGTTATTGCGTTTCAGCTCTTCATTGGATAACACTGTAACAGTTGATTTACGTCAACTGCCGCTTTTAGAAAAAAACAAATGTAGCTAGTGTAGAAAATTCGCAACCGTTGGGATGCAAACTCTAAGACTCGATGATCAACAGCGTTACAGAGCCATGGATGTTACCGCTGAGCTGCCGCAACCGGTGTCTGCTCTTTGGATTGTTAATAAATCTACCACGAGAACTTTTCCTCATGTGACATCTCTTGCAACACTTCTCCTGCGAGTGTAACGGTTATCATTGGCTACAACTCATTCCATCCAAAGGAGGGCGATGCAATCTCCAATCACTTGAATTTATTTTGTTTTGTCATAAAAAGTTAGGGATTTATGCCGTGAGAAATTGGACAGATATCAAGAGCCCCAACAGTATGAAAAGGGTCGAACCATACGATTAAATGGTACCCACTGAGCGTAAAGTTGGTGTTATTTTTTTCTAATTATTTTCTTCTGAGTTTATGAGGTACTACACAATATCCCGAAGCAAGGCGGCTATATCATATATACAAATAGTCAAAAATCGTTAATGGAATAAGAAATTTCTCGTGTCTTAAATGAATATACATTTATTAAGATCATAGCTCAACTTTTTACTGTTCTGAGAAAAGTTTTTAAGGCTAAGGTGAGTGGCATAGAAATGCTGTATGAAATATTTCGATATTATCGGTGTCTATAGTAAATAGGAAATGAAAGGTTCATTGGATACAATAGCACTGACCCCGGTGACTAACCCCTACAGTGGCGGGGGTAATATTTCAGAGATATAAATTTAGCAGTAGCAACTGAAATATTGCTGCTGTTCAATGAATACGCAACTCTAACAATATGCAGAATGCAAATTTTAGGACTACCTCTATAACGAAAAAACTTCAATTTCACTCTTGTGATAGTGGTTTCTCCACTATATATTACTAGTATTTCTTAAAATTCGAATTGGCTGCTTTATTCAAAATGGTTTGTTCTGATCCCTACGATTTAACCTCGTATCGTGCCTGTTCAATCGAGTGCATAAGTGCGACTAATATCCGGTGCACTTTCTTCACACTATCCAGATATTCAGACGAACTATAAATTCTATCAATCTAGTAATAATATTCCAATCTCTTACATAAACAATATGAAACGAATTCATTGTCCATTATCAGTTTTCCCCTCATCTTATTAACTTCCAGTAATTCCATTTGAATCATAATAACTATCAGTTGTAATTGCAAATAAGTGAAACGTGTGAATTAAATAACGAAACATCTACTGCTGAAACCAAGTTGTGGCTAATGGAAGATAACTACGTAAATTAATTGAATATTTTATGGAGAAAAATATGAATATAATTTCCTACAGCTGTATAGCGAAATTTTAAGCTTCAGCATGATGGACGAGGCAACGACATTGAGTAGCGGAGTTCAACAAACGGGTGTGGTAATATGACGCTGGTATGGGAGTAATATGGTCGATTTTTAAAATTTAGTTTGTTTTCGATATCAATACTGTTGAGGACACCGGCACCTATTAAAGCTGGTATCCTTATCTAAGCCGAAGACTCGGTTCTGGAAAAAATCTAGATTATTTAGATGAGGTTAGATTTACTTGAACCACAATTAAGTGATTGTTAATTACGATGATAAAAAATACGACACAAAAATAGAAAAAATATGGCAGCAATAATAATAATAATAATAATAATAATAATAATAATAAAACACAACAAAAATTGTGAGGTAACAACACTATAATACGATAATGAAAGTGGTTAACGCAACTTAGATCCGGAGTGAAGTGGTTAACGCAACTTAGATCCGGAGTGACATCTTGCACAATTTAGCCATCACATCTCACTTGCACTACACTCCACTAAGGCATTTAAATCGTAAATCTTTGTTGCAAATTGTAGGCATATAACAACTCAAATGTAAAAGCAATTTAACTAAACATTCTGTTCTTTTCTTCTGACATTTCCTGCAACTCGTTTGCAGCTTGTTGAGGAAGTGGAGTATTATTTTTTTCTGACTTAGTATCCTCTTGCTCAGCGTTTTATACAACTCCATTGCACCACCGTCTGACCCATAACTGCATAAAATATTATGTATATTCATTTATTATCGATGGTAGTCGTTCGTAAATTTTTCGATAACTAATCAATTATTAAGGTTTTTTCAACCGAAGCCCTAACACTCAGTATTCTTGTATAAGTTGTCAAATGCATCAACCACCAATACATTCACGTATTGCTTATAATACAAATAAAAGAAGTCATCACAATGTGAAGCGAACAATACACGAAGTTCGGCAGTGATATTCCCAGAATCATGATCGAAACTTAACCATACTGATTCGATGGTAACATCGGCTATCAACTCAACTAAAACTGATTTTTGAGTTTGAAATGAGTATACTAAACATGATGATGAAGTTTGAAATGAGTATTGCACTGATCATTGTAACTGATTCATTCAAACATTCAATAATGTGTCAATTCATTGCAACCTATTAGAAAAGCGATACCTCAAATGGCAAAGTGTCTGAAACTTTTTCATTGCCCCTTTATATTCATACATTAAAGTAACAGGAGCTAAAGGCTCTAGATTTGCAACCCACGTATGTTGTGAGGGGTTCACTTCGTAGTGCAGTGATTGGCTGCTGATATCGTCACGTATTCCATTTTTGGGTACCATCCCACCCACGAAAAAATTATTAATTATTCATCATTCATTCCTCGTGATCATCCCATCATTCTTCATCCACTGGAAGGCAAAACTATTTATTTCACCTGCTCAGAAAAGGGAAGATAATCATTCTCCCTCGCCTACGCCAAAAATCATCATGAGAAGAAGAAATCCTACGTAGTAGAAGGTAAAGACCCTCTGCTCTAGATCACCGCCTTAAAGGGGGATCATAGAGGCGAAAGCGGTTGTTGTTATACGCTCAGAAATTAAGGTGTCAGTCTCATAACTTCACATTTTGAAGAAAAATATTGAGTACAAATGCCTTTTCCATCTAATGAAACACACCAATGTATATTTTTCGCGGCATTTTCAATGAAATTTGCAGCACATCTTTTGAAAGCTCCAACTCGAAAGGTTCTACTGAATCGTAACAAATTCCAGTTTTGCTCATTTTACGTACAGATTCGAGTTACAGAGCTTGTACTGCATTGTAAAATCTAACGATCTCTTTATTAGTGATTAACTAATTTCGTGTTATGCGTGTTTCATAGTAACGTGGAAGAGCATTGTAACATTTTTCTGTCAGATTCAAGTAGCACGTAGAACTTACACTGAACAGGAAATATGAACACCTTAAACATCGATTTCTTGAATTTTATTAATTTCCTTTAGCTTCCCCTTACACACGGTTTTTAATTCCCGATACCTTCAGTTCATTGAAATACCATGCACCATAATCGTCAGCTTAATGGATTGGGCTCTAAGCGTATACTTAAAGAGTTGACGATCATCACAGAAGGCATTAATTAATATCCTAAATTAATTTCGTGCTACGCGTCTTTCATAGAACGAAATACGGTGTGACAGAGGATAAAACTGACACCACAATGCTATCTGGAAGTAGCACGTTACTTTGGACATGATAGGCTCATTCAAATTTTGCTCGAATGCGTCTTTCAGGTTTGAGGTTTTTTAATGAACCTTGTGTTTACAACATTAATAAGGCTGCTTTACATCCCTTCACAATTGAAAGAGTGAAATCTCTCCCTTTTTCAATTGCGGTCAAAATAGATCCCGACTAAATAATAATAATAATAATAATAATAATAATAATAATAATAATAATAATACACACGGTTACTAACAGTAAACTATCAATAACATTCCGATTCACAGCGAACACCAATTAAGTGTGAATGGCGGACGCCAGATTGCGTTGCAACATAATTGAATGAAAACTTTGTACATTTGAGAACGAATCTATATGTATTGCAACAAGAACGCATGCATTTGCAGCGCGGTATCAGTTCTAAGGATCTGGAATGTAGCCTGCTCCAGCTCACTGAATCTTCCGATCTGTGACAGCCGCCTAGATTAACTTCCGACCTTGCGGGTAGTAATGTGACGTCGATAACAAAACACCAATGATTAAAATTAAAACAGTTATGTTAATAAAATATCTATCAAAAACCATCGATGTTTTAAAGGTGGTTTAGCAACCTCTAACATTAAATGCATGCGCAAGCAAACTTAATTTGACAGTGGCAGTGTGAATTAATTTATAATTAATTTTTAACAAAGTTAAAAAAGTAACAATGAACAAAACTAAGACTGAAAGCTTGAGCGAGCAAGTCATCTCAATCGATTAGTTATCAGTTCTCCAAAGAAATGGGGAAGCCCCACGCCCAAGGCACATGCGTTGACCGCGTGTAAAACAGGAGGAAATACCAGGGCATCATAAAAATCTCGGTCGAGAGATCACTCGATGAAGGTAAAAAGAAAAGAAAAAAGGTGTTTTAAGTAGGCAGTGAAGCGTTTGGTTTGAACACATAAATTGAGTGTGTTCCTGTCATTGTTTCACATTTGAACTTTAACAAATTTGTGATTATTGGTTTTTTTGATTGACAGACAAAACATCCATGTTTCCTGCTCTATGTTCTTGTTTACGTTGTAATGTTTTTAAAAAACGGTTTAACCGAATTTTTAATCCGCCGGCGGCGCTAGCCGAATTTGTTTACTACGCTCCGTGAAGTCACGAAGGTTAAGCGAATTCGAGACTCGCGAGTTCGTGGTTGGGTGACCGGCTAGGAACCCCGGGATCTAACGTCGTAGAACCCCTGGCCGAAGGGATAAAAAGCACTGACTGACTGCCGTGACGAGACTTGACTTGAGATTATTGTAACGGAGGATTACTCCAGAAATAAAGCACATTAATGGAGGGTTACTCCCCAGTGCAAAGCGCTCAACGCCCCTTAAATGGCTTGGAGACGCGTTGCATCAAGGTGTAGATGCAACAATTTTTTTAAAAAATCCGTGGCGTATCAGAGGGAGGGACTCATCTGGCTTCAATTCCCCACAAACCAATGATTTATATTAAAAAATATCGTCGTTACTACGTCTCCATACTAAAGAAAGTCAGTGAGTATACCAACGTTTACGTTATAAATTATATACAATTTAACAAATAAAAATGCATTTTGTATTCAATTTAAATGAAAAACTCTTCGTAAGAAAAGATTAAGCCGGATGGCCTCCTGTACCTGCAGCCCCCATCACCGTGAAGAATGTTGGGTGCACCTCTGGCTGATGTTTAAAAACATCGATGTTTTGAAAAAATCCATGTTTAAAACATGAATGTTTCTGAAACATATCGATATTTTGAAAACATCGCATCGATATTTATAATATCGACAGCAGTGTTCAATATATCAACATCAATGTTTAAAATATGTATATTTTGAAAAATTGACAACAGTTTTCAAACTTTCAATATTGATCCTCTAAATCATTGCATTGATGTTTAAAACATTTTAAAGCATCGCCACCAGTGCTGAAATATCGACATCGATGTTCAACATATCGTCATCGATGTTTAAAGCACTATGTGATTTTTGTGAATGAATGAATTGGGGAAACATCGACATCAATGTTCAAAATATCGACACCAGTGCTGAAATATCGACATCGATGTTCAAAATATCACCATCGATGTTTAAAGCACTGATGTGTTTTGAATGAATGAATGAATTTTGGAAATATCGACATCAATGTTCAAAATATCGACATGAGTGTTTAAAGTATCGACATCGATGTTCAAATTATGTCATCGATGTTTAAAGCACTGATGTGTTTTGAATGAATGAAGAATTTTGGAAACATCAACATCAATGTTCAAAATATCGACATCAGTGTTTAAAATATCGACATCAATATTTTTAAGTACCGACATCGATGTCAAAATACCGTCATCGATGTTTAAAACATCGATATTTGAAAACCTGGACATCGTTGTTCTATGTACTCGCCAGCCGAGCGTGCGTGGGGTCGCTCACCGAATGCCGGGGCAGCATGCCGCTGTGAGGTGCGGGTCGGAGCGGTGCAGTGCTGGGCTGGGAGCAGGGGCCTCTGGCGATGCTGCCTCACTGTCGGCGTCCGCCTCGCGACTGCCACTCGCCCGCACGCCTGCCCGCCTGCCCGCCCGCCCGCCCGCCGCGCGCCGTGGGCGAGGAAGGGGCGGCCTACTTTGGAGGCGGCGGCGGAGGTAGTGGTGGAGGAGGAGGAACAGGAGGCGGTGGAAATGGGGATGGTGAGGATTGCAATGGAGGTGGCGTTGTTGGAGATAGAGGCAGCGCAGGAGGAGGGGAAGGAGATGGGGATGGTGATGAGGATGTGAGGATTGGAATGGAGGTGGCGTTGTTGGAGGTAGAGGCAGCGCTGCTGATGGGGAAGGAGATGGGGATGGTGATGTTGAGGAATGCAATGGAGGTGGCGCTGTTGGAGATAGAGGCAGCGCTGGAGGAGGAGAAGGAGATGGGGATGGGGATGGTGATGTGAGGAATGCAATGGAGGTGGCGCTGTTGGAGATAGAGGCGGCGCCGGAGGAGGGGAAGGAGATGGGGATGGCCATGGTGAGGATTGCAATGAAGGTGGCGTTGTTGGAGATAGAGGCAGCGCAGGGGGAGGGGAAGGAGATGGGGATGGCCATGGTGAGGATTGCAATGAAGATGGCGTTGTTTGGAGAGGGAAGGAGATGGGGATGGTGATGGTGAGGAATGCAATGTAGGTGGCGTTGTTGGAGATAGAGGCAGCGCTGGAGGAGGGGAAGGAGATGGGGATGGCCATGGTGAGGATTGCAATGAAGATGGCGTTGTTTGGAGATAGAGGCAGCGCTGGAGGAGGGGAAGGAGATGGGGATGGCCATGGTGAGGATTGCAATGAAGATGGCGTTGTTTGGAGATAGAGGCAGCGCTGGAGGGGGGAAGGAGATGGGGATGGCCATGGTGAGGATTGCAATGAAGATGGCGTTGTTTGGAGATAGAGGCAGCGCTGGAGGAGGGGAAGGAGATGGGGATGGCCATGGTGAGGATTGCAATGAAGATGGCGTTGTTTGGAGATAGAGGCAGCGCTGGAGGAGGGGAAGGAGATGGGGATGGCCATGGTGAAGATTGCAATGAAGATGGCGTTGTTTGGTGATAGAGGCGGCGCCGGAGGACGAGAAGGAGATAATGATGGTGAGGATTGCAATGGAGATAACGTTGGAGGAGGAAGAGGAGATGGAGGTGGAGGTAGAGGTGAAGGGAGGAGGAGAATGAGGTGATGACGGGGCGGCGATCAAGGTGAAGATATAGTGGAAACGACAGAGGTGGGTTTGGGAAGGGGAGAAGTTGACAGATTCTGATGACGGTGACTGTGACGATTGTTTGATAGCGGTGTAGGAAGTGACGATGGCGGCGCAAATGAAAGTGTTGTTAACAGCAGTGCAATGTTGTTAGTGGCGGCGGGGCTGTGTAGTCGTAGAGTCGAACACGGATTTATTAATGATTCATTCTTACTTCATGCTTGCATGCGCGTCAACTACTAAGTAATTAGTGCCATAGTGTATGGCATTATATCTCGAGAAATGGCGGTGTTCATACCAGTTTTATGACGATATCCGACGCTGACCAACGCGTTGGCTTGCGAGGGATTTACTCTCCCAGGTATCTCTCCAGCGGGGCACCGCCCCAGCCGAGACAAGTTCAAAGCCCCCAACAGGTCTCCCAGAATATGTGGTAGTGTAGTGCATGTGAATGTGTGTAGGAAAGAGGTGAGGATAGGGCAAAGAAAAGAACGAAAAGATCGCGCGCGGTCCGTGGGCTGTTCGTTAGGATACTGCTCCAGCATTCGTCTGGTGTTGATGAGAGAAACCATGGAAAACTAGCGTTCAGAGCAGCCGGCTGCTGCAATTCTCCTCCAGACAGCGGCTGAATTTCTCCTAGCAACGCTGCTAGTGTCGAAAATCAGCCACCGACAGACCTTTAACCCTAGGGTCTCCGAGTCAGATGCTGTACTTGTTGCATTGATTAGTAGTTGCACTGTCTGTCAACGTAGTGACGAAGATAGAAGTATCGGTGTGAGGTGGTGGCGTTGCAGGCAATTTATTCGATGAAAGTAGGTGTTGGTTGAGACAGCATTAATGATTTGACAGCGGGAGTTTTAGCTGTGAAGGAGTTGGATTACAGTGATAACGATTGCGCGATAACACCACCCCCTTCACGGACATTATCAAATGTTCCAAGATTTAATTTAATGTTATTTTCAAACTACTAGTATTTTTTGTTTTAGTGTCAAACTGGCAAGCTTTTTTAATATAAATCACTGTTCTGTAACAATTGTTTTGAATAATTTAATCTACATTTGGAATAAACAAACCGAATTTATGACCGCATTTCTTCATGCATGTCTTATTTTACAAGGCGAGGCTGAGTCCGCCTTTCCGTCTGACCACGCATCTTTCACCATCTAGCAGCGTAAGAAGGTAACGTTTGGGTTGCGAAACACACAGTATTTAAGTCAGAGGCTTCAGGATCTTTTGCATGCAGAAAAACAATATGTGACCTTTACTTCTCGAAATAACAGCTTACAAAATATTTGTTCATCTTTAAAAATTCCATTACAAAAAAACCGCTAATCCAAATCCCGCAATCGGACATTTCGGATAATCCGAACAAAATTCGGGATAGAGGAAAATAAATAAAATGCATATTTGTAGTGTAAAGAAAGGATATTATAAATACCGTTGAAAAGTGCTACTAATTATTGATACACAAGTCGAAATGAAACGTTTATTGCTCTGGTAACTAGTGTGTCTATCACATTTTGAAGTTGTAGTAGTTTTCACCTAGAGGAACTTGCATAATAGGTTATCTTTTTCCATAAGGAATTAAATCTTCTTGATGTTGCAACAACTGACATGATGTGACCATTACGCTACATTTCTATTTTCTCATATCGCACGCTACGTTGCGTTGTGTTTAGTATTTGCATGTGTACAGTACATTTCTTCGGATAATCCGAATGTTTCCGAATCCGAACAGAGCACGCCCCCAATTAGTTCGAAATACCGGGTTCTACTGTACTTTTATCGTGTGTTTGTTTATAGTGTGAGTAGTGTGTGGGTTTATTGCCGGCCATAAGGAAAGTGGCGGCTGGTCCACGACAGCGGTTGGCAAGGTGGGTGGCGGAAGACCACGCCAATGGACCGCGGCCTCTGAATCCCCCTCTCCCCTCCCCTACTCCCTTTTCCCCCTCCCACACCCGCGCGAAGCGCTGCAGCACACGGACGAGCCTCACAGACTAAAGCCTCGATTTAAAGCTCCGAGGAATCCGATAAAGCTGCGATTTAAGCGAAGTGGGACTTCAAGGTCACGAGCTGGAAAGATTTTGATGACTGGTTCATTGGTTAGTGATTCCGGGCTCATCAACTGCTGATATCAATATTCCCGTAAGTTCAGTGGATGTTTCTATCGCGGGAGGTGGTAGTGATATTACCCGCTGGATGACGAGATCCGGCGCCGACCTATGTCGGCTAGCGGGGCTTCTCTCAAACACATATCTCCCACTAACCGGGCACCGCCCCAGACAGGACATGTTCTAAGTCTCCGACCGGTGTCCAGACACGTGTGGTAGTTTAGTGCATGTAAGTGAAATGTAAGTAAAGGGGAGAAAATGACAAGGAAGAGGAAGGAAAGATCCTCTTTCTCTTCCCTGTAAACCCGTGTGTTAGAGTATTGCTCCGGTATTCTCCTGGTGTTGATCGGAGAAATCACGGAAAAGCGATCAGAGTAGCCGACCGCAAGAATTCTCCTCCAGATTGCGGCTGCATTCGACCTAGTAGAAACGCTAGTGTCAAAATCCTACCATCGTCGGGAGGCGTACCTTAGGACCTCCTGGGCAGAAAAACTGCAGTGGCATTGAATGGTGCCCTATATCATATTTGCCTGTTAAGCGGAAGGAGAAATATATCCATCCTATCGGGAGCTCCAGTAACAAAAATTGAAGACGTAATGAAGCTCCCATTGGATAACAGTGTCCCTCTCTTGTCTACCTCGTGACCTTGGAGTGTCACTGTGATTCAATCCGAATATATGTTTGCTCTTTTATACGTGGGTGATGCATTATTTTTGAGGCTACTCATTCAAGTAAAATAATCGTAAATGTGGTTTAACGTACTTTACTTTCTTTATTTCTGAGTTTTTCGTTCTTTCTTGCTTTCTTTAATAATTCTTGTTTATTTATTGAGGAATGTTGAAATACGTTCAGGATAAATGTAGAGGAAAATATTAATTCTCACAATTTTTGTTTCTGTTCATCCTTTCTTTCTTGCAGTTATTCCTTCCTTGTATCGTTGTTTTCTCTTTTTTTTTTTTTTTCCTTTCGTTCTTTGTTTCCTTATTCTTTAATTCCTCTTATGCTTTTTTATGAACTTTTTGATGAACTGTCGTAGAATTGAGATTCAATTCATTGCCTGCTGGCACGACTAATTCGGAAAACTTTCGCAAGTTGGCTAACGTTGATAAAAGTATTGACAATAATGATTTAATTCTTCCATCTAAATGTATGTCTTGCTTTCTTTTCCTATCTTCCTTTTTTCTTCATTTTTTATTCCTTTCCTCTCTCCTAATTTTTTGTTCTCTTTTGCTTGCATGCTCCCTTTACTTTTCTTTCCTGTTCTTCATTCTCATTAATGCTCATTGATCAAATCTCTTGAATGATTTGATAAAATTCCTTGACTTTAGGTCAAGAATAAAGCAGCATTTCCTCTTTTAACGAACGCAACGTTGAAGAGCGCTCTTGCATCCTTTGTGGCAGTAAGATCAAACTGTGTTTTGTTGCTCGTCTCATTTTCCTATTGCAGCCATTCCACAGAAAAATAAAATCCCTGCACCAATCACTCTCATTAGAAAACTTAGTTTCGAACCATTAACGAATGTTCAATTGTGCTACTACTAGCAAATTTGCCGTTCATTAACTAATGCTTCTGAATTTTACTTGTAGTAATTTTGTACTGTTTCAGTGAACAATTACTTCTCTGAATAGAGATTATGCGTCTGTTTTGCAAAGCAACAGGAGCCACATGAGAAGTTCATCGCTTTTTCGCTCATTGAAGTCTCCATTTATTAAGCATGGAATTCATATGGAAAATGGATTGTGTTTATTTGTTTTTGTATACCATCATTATAAACGACCCTTTTCGATACCCCGAATCGTGCATAATCCAGTATTTTATCGCATGCGACATGACGTCATCGCCATTATTAAACGCGACATGACGTCATCACACATTCAGCCAATAGTAGCGAGAGAATCGTGGGGAGGTAGAAGAAGACGGAACAGCCGACCACCGTTTTCTCGCACGGATGTCAACAATGCCATCTTGAATTTGATTTCCAGAGAGCGTTGGATATCAAGCCCCCGAGACGTCAGAAGAAAGTTGTTTCGCGAAATTAAGTTTGATTCTCTTGTAAATTTATAATGCTGTTATACAAAAAAAAAATAGCGTATGCAACTCGTTTATAAAGTTGCTTGATTGCATTCGTATAAATTTGAAAACTCGCTCGTAACGTCGCTCGTTTTCAAAACATGTACTCGTGCAATAAAGCTTAACATTATAAAATAATTGCATAAACTACTATTGTAGCATTTTATTTTATTTTTGAAGTGCAGAAATGTTTTCTAATGACAGTAAACAATTTCCACAATTGTACGATTTGCCAATGAACCTAGGGTGGGAAATCACATATAATGGTGCTATGCATGTGCCATTGGCCCCTGATTGGCAGGAAACTAATCTTGTACTCGTGATTGACAGGTAAACGTATTTAATTTCACTGCACGTCAGAATATGTACCTGTCAAACTCCAGTGCGCGATGAGGATTGTACAGATGTGTCGGATGTAATATCATTATATGAGATTCCCCACATACTCATTGGCAGAAATTGATCATCACATTGCTTGCTCTAGAAGTTTGTAATGTTTATTCTAAAACCTTATATCCTTATTTATAAATTGAGTAACATGTATCCGTTCACCCGTCATTCCGTTTGACTTCTGTAGGGGCGCCAATCACGCCAAATGCGATGTCATTGGACGCGTCTCGGACTCTGAAAGGGGATCTTTTTGGCGAATCGAGAAGTTTCTATGAAATTTCTCTAAAAGCGTTTTGTTTTTAGGTTTCTAAGCACTAAACTGTTTTTGGTTGACTTGCAGCACCTACTGAGCTAGTTAATTCGATTCCTCTTTGCAGAACAAATGGATTGGCACAATTCTTATCTACTTCCCTATAGAATATTCTGGAAGAATTCTAGAACAATTCGTGTTTTTTATGGTTTTGAATTGGATAGTGTTTGAACCGCGTATTTTTACATATTTGTTTGTTAGGGGAGACAAACAAGTATGAGAAAGGTGTTTGAAGTATAAAAGAAATGATGAACCTTAAAAGGATGGGAAATAAAATTATGTAATTTCAGTAAATATAAGAAACAATGTCTTATGATAATAATTAATGTATTAATTCATCGATACCAGAAAGGAAGTAATAGTATCGTCAACAAGATAACTATAATGGATATTTAAAATATCAGATCTCAATTCAACTATGAGCTTTCTGGTGAAACGCTGTCAATTACTAAACTTTCTTTCCGGCATTACAAGAATCGTTACAACTTTATTTACCGAATTAACGATAAACCTAATTCTCTAACAAAACAAAAAATTAAACAAGTATTTTAAACAACTCTTTTTCATATAACTTTCTATGCTAGAAAATGGACGAGACAGGCAACTGTAATTTGTTCAAAACTTATTTTTATTATCAACTTGCAAAACACAATTTTACTTGAAAATGCCCATCAGAAACGCCACGCTAAGGTAATACAAATATCTAAGATACTATTTTTCACAATCCAACCTATTAGAGGTGAATAGGTTTTGTTTTTACTTCCCGCCCTTACGAAGGAACTTTTTAAGAAGAGAAAGTTTTGTAATCGTGCGTCGGAAAAATTTCCGGCAGAAAACTCTTATTGTCGGGTTCTTGTAACGAACAAGTGGAAAAAATTCTGTTCAAATTCTGCCACCGTCGACATTCAAACCAACGACCTTTTGGTCAGAGTCACTGCTGTGACATCAGTTAATGATATATCCACGTCTCTCAATATGTCTGACTGATGTCACTGCAGCGCCTCTGACCGGGAGTTCCTAGGTTCGAGTCCTGACGTCGGCAGGATTTTCGCCACTAACTTTTCAGTTAGGTCAAATTCGGTCGCTGTCTGGAGGAGAATTCTAGCGGCCGGCTCTCTGATCGGTAGCTTTCCGTACTTTCTCCGATCAACACCAGGCGAATGCCGGAGCAGTCCCCTAACAAACGGGCCACGGACCGCGCGCGATCTGTCCTTCCCCTTCCTTGTCCTATCCTCTCCTCTTACACACACACTTACACTAACATGCATTGCACTACCACATATTCCGGGTGACCAGTCGAGAGCTTAGAGCTTGTCCCGGTTGGGGCGGTGCCCCGCTGGTTGGGAGAGTCCTGGTTAGGGGGAAACCCCACTAGCCGACGGTAGATCGGCACCGGGTCTCGCCATCCAGCGGGGGAAGCTCACTCTCATCTCCCGGGGAAAAACATGCATTACACTAACGGGACTAATGTCCAAAGAAACACGAAACCGGAAACCGCGCCCGGAAACACGAAAAATCAATCAATCAATCAATCAATCAATCAATCGGTCTGTCTGACCGAGGAACACCGACACCTGATGTTTAAAACTCTCACTACATATTCGGTGTTAATGGTAATAGTAGTGGACGAGCGCGAAATATCAATCAATCGATCATAATTAATCAATCCATTTTGTGTCTAATAGTTGATTGTTAAAAAGAAAAATGCCTCCTGATAATTAAGATAGCTAGTGCTACACAGCATGGCAGTGCGGACGATCTCGAGCGCTCGCTCTTTTCCGCTCCCGAGAAAGCGAGCGTATTGAGAGACGGCGCAATCCGATCGCGGGGGCGCAGGGCGTGGGAGCGGCTCCCACGCGGGGGCGAGCGCGTGCGGGGGCGGCAGGAGAAAGGAAAGCGACCGCGGGAGCGCTCGCACGCGGAGAGTGAAAGCCCCGCCCCCCTCCCGCAACGCCACTCCCACCTGCTCATCCGAGGCCGAGCCTCGCGCACACGCCCGCGCACTCATTGAGCCGATTTACAGGCTCCGTTTTGACGAACTATTTCGGATGACTGATTCATTAATTGATTGATCTTTACGGGCGTCACTCACACGCCTGTGCACTCTTTAAGCCTATTTACAGGCTCCGTTTTGAGCCTGTAAATCGGAGGATTGATTCATTAATTTGGTATGATTGATTCATGGATGATTGGTTCATTCATTGATTTATGTTTTCGGGCACGTCTATTGCTTCTCCGCTCGCGCTCGGAGAGTGAAAGCCCCGCCCCCTCCCGCAACGCCACTCCCACCTGGCTCTGTTTTGAGCCTGTAAATCGGATGGTTGATTCATTAATTCGGTATGATTTATTCATGGTTGATTGCTTCATTAATTGATTGATCTTTTCGGGTACGTGAATTGCTTCTCCGCTCGCGCGCGGAGAGTGAAGGCCTCCCTCTCGCAACGCCACTCCCACCTGCTCATCCGAGGCCGAGCCTCGCTTACACGTCCCCGCACTCATTGAGCCGATTTACACGTGTTGACGAACGATTTCGGATGATTGATTCAATAGATGCTTGATTGATGTTTCCGAGTACAAGTGCTGTGATCCTTATACCCGTTAGAGTAGTGAATGTTTTATTCCCGGAGGGTGCGGGGTTACTTTCCGGCTTGATGGTGAGATCCGGGACCAACTTACAGTTGGGCTTGCGGGAGATTTCCCCATAAAGGTATCTCCCTCAGTGGCGCCATATCTCAAGCGGGACAAGCTAAGCTTTTATTTATTTTTATTATTTATTTTACGTCAAAAAACAGTTAAAAACTGCGTATGACGTGCTATGGAGAAAAGTGAATTGTGTGCACATTTTCAAAATTCTGTGATCCCTACACTAAGTCATATACTACTTAAATTTTGAATTTTTGAATGGGAGAAAAAAACAAAAAAAACTCCCATGTAATAAAATCTATTTTCAAGGATAAACAAGCAATAAATTTTGAATTTTGAAAGGGAGAAAAAAAACAAAAAAACTCCCATGTAATAAAATCTATTTTCAAAGATAAATAAGCAATACATTTTCGCTCTTATTACTTCCTGCCGCGACAACATGGAAATGATAATTTGAATAATTGTATTTCCCACTGAATTCTAGAAGACGTGCACAGGAAATGAAGTTACATTTATGTCCAGAAGCGAAACAAGGGACCATCTCAGCATTTGCTCAATGGATCAGAGAAACTGGACGAAAAACCTGATCGAGATGGGTTTCGACTGGTTTCCTGATTTGTGTGTGGTAGTGCAGCACACGTGAGGGAGTGTGTGTAAGTAAGGGATGAGGATAGGACAAGGAAGAGTAAGGATAGATTGCGCGCTGTCCGTGCCGTTTGTTAGGGTTCTGCTCCTGCATTCGTCTGGTGTTGATCCAAGAAACCACGGAAAACCACCAATCAGAGCAGAAAGCCGAAATAATTTTCCTCTAGACAGTGGTTGAATTTGAATCAGGTATATAGGTATCCGCGGCTATCGGGGCTTCAACATTGGCCCTTCCAGCCAGAATCGCTGCAGAAATAGCGATGTGCGTTTAAAGGTTAGTTACAGTTTTTACGATTGGTTTAGTTTTTTGCGATATATGCTCTATAAATATTGTAATAATTATAAAAAATCATTTCGGAAAGCATGTGATAATTTTAAAATAAACTGATAGTGAAACCATGAAAGTCGAGGGTAAACTGACAACCCGAATTAATGAAACCATTCTTTTCACTTTTATAGCACTTTCCGTTAAAGTCCACAAGTGACTTTTGAATCAAAGAAGAGTCCATGTATATAATAGAAGGTACTTTCAATTATTAATTTTCGAAAAGC
Source organism: Teleogryllus oceanicus (assembly GCA_964035755.1). NCBI lineage: Eukaryota > Metazoa > Arthropoda > Insecta > Orthoptera > Gryllidae > Teleogryllus > Teleogryllus oceanicus. The sequence continues at coordinate 60,360,621 of CAXIVR010000013.1, forward strand.
AATTTTTTCAATTTTAGGAGCACAAACTGGTTTCATTCAAACATGACGCGCTGTAGAATGGCAAAATAAGAGGGCGTTCGGCAGCCTCAGCTCGCAGAACCAAACGTTCTACAATTAATGTAGTAATTTTAACATGATACTCACCTACCACGACCTGAATATGATTGGCAGAATTGAGTACCAAACTAATCCACCAGGGAACACAATTGAGTGTATGTCTTGGGACATGGAGACGACGTAAATCTTGGTGATCATGTGCACGGCAAGGGACCTAAATACCGCGGGGTGTTTAGTGTCCCAAAGACAGTGTTTGCCTCTTCTTTTCAATAGATGAATGATAATAGAGGTAATCATGGGGATAATGACAATGATAGATAAATAACTAAGAGAGAAATGATGTTTGGATGTGATAGTTTTTAGTATGACAAGCAAATAACACACTAATATCGACGTGTCGTGCTTTACGTGTATTTCAAAGTCGCAGCCTTTAGCTAACCGTTCTTAGGTTTTCTTCCAGCATCTGTGCCTCTGAAAATAAGAAAATTATGTTGTAAATTTAGCTAGTTATATTACAACAGCATACATTTGTACGTATTATTTGCGTGTAATGTAAGTTGCAGTGTTAAGTGTGTGTAGTAACGGGTGAGGATGGGACAAGGAAGAGGAAGGCAAGATCGCGCACAGTCCGTTGCCCTTTTGAAGTGTACTACTCCATTTGTCTGATGTTGATCAGAGTACCGATCAGTGCAGCAAATTGCTGAAACTCTTCTCCAGACAGCGGTTGAAATGAACCTTGCTATGTACCTAGTGTTAAAAGCCCTACCACTGTCAGGAGTCGAACCATAGGACCTCCCAGTCAGAAACACTGCAGTGCCATCAGTCAATGTGCTGAGCCCGCAATAGTGTCGAATATCCTGCCACAGTCGGCACTCGAACCGTAGGACTTCCTACTCAGAAGCACTGCAGTGCCATGTCAATGAGCTGAGCCGGTAATAGTGTCGATATTCCTGCCACCGTCGGCACTCGAACGTAGACCTCCCAGGAGGAACTGCAGTGCCATCAGTCAATGCCCTGAGCCCGCAATAAGTAAGCTAGTGTCGAAAACCCTACCACCGACGGGCGTCGAACCGTAGGACCTCCCAGTCAGAGGCACTGCAGTGCCATCAGTCAATGCGTTGAGCCGGTAACAGTGTCGGAAATTCTGTCACCGTCGGGACTTGAACCGTAGGACGTCCCAGTTAGAGGCACTGCACGGCCCTCAGTCAAAGCCCTAAGCCAGCAAGAAGTAATCGCGTTGTTCCGCGTCGTCGGCGCTGGTGAAAAGAAGCTGAAGGCCGCCGCCGCCGCCGCCGGCTGACCGTTGGGCGCGCGAGTCGGAGCGAAGAGGGGATGGGCGCGCACCGTTAGGCGTGGCTCGGGACGCCGCCGCCGCTAGTGGCCCGCTGACCGAACCAACGGCGCCCGACGCCCAGCGCGCCCCAGACGCCGCCGACGCCCGCGGGCGACGGCCTCCGCTTCGGCCCGCGTCGCGACGCCCAAGGGACGCTTTCCGTGTGATAGATCGGAGCTACTGGGGAGGAAGGAAGCGTACACGGTGTACTTCGGTATATTTGTAGTGGCACTTGACGTTTAAGCAGATGTTATAGTGTCATCCAATTGGGAGATGAACGTCACTGTGGCATTGTGAGGTCACTGTGGCAGTCACTGTGGCATTGTGAGGTCACTGTGGATTGTGACGTCACTGTGGAATTGTGACGTCACTATGACATTGTGACGTTACAATGCTATTGGACGTCACTGTGGTATTGTGACGTCACTATGGGGACATTCAAGCTCCCGATTGGTAAAGCTGAATTGCGTTAAGTACCACAAATAAATCAAAGTATAGAATCGATTCATTGACTGATTAATTATTTCTTCTTTACGGGCGCATCCACTGCTAAGGTGACTAGTGCCGCAAGTGCAGTGGATTTATTTCTCCCAGGAGGTAGTGGTGATCGACCCTCGCTTGATGAAGGGATCCGGCGCCGACCTTCACGTCGCCTTTCTAGGTTTTCCCCAAACTGATATCTCCTACCAGCGACGCCTCGCCCCTACCGGGCGCCTTCAGACATGAGTTGGAAGCTACAGGGAAGGAACGAAGTGTACACGGTATACTTCAGTTTATTTGCAGTGGCACTTGATATAAGTCAGGTGTTACGGTGTTTGTTTTTTGGGGGGAGAGATAAACGTCACTATGGGATTGATACGTCACTATGGGGACATTCAAGCTCCCGATTGGTAACAGATGTCTTACGTCAAGTACCGCTGCAAATAAATCAAAGTATAGAATTGATTCAATGACTGATTAATTATTTCCTGTTTCTGGCGCATCCACTGCTAAGGTTATTAGTCCAATTGATGTAGTGCATGTTTTCTTTGCGATTAGGCGGTGATCTTCCCTCGCTCAATGAAGAGATCCGGCGCCGACCTTCACAACGCCTTTCTAGTTTTTCGTCAACCGCGCATCTCCCACCAGCGAGGCACCGCCCCAGTCGCGCGCCTTCAGAGATGACATCGGAGCAACAGCGGTGATAGGAAGTGTACGCGATATATTTCGGTTTATTTGTAGTGGCACTTGACGTATAGTCAGCTGTTATGCTGTCGTTCAATTTGGAGATGAACGTCCCAACAGTGTTGTCACTATGGTAACGTTCAAGCTCCCGATTGGATGGCACCGTCTTCGCTGATTAGACGTCAAGTGCCATTATAAATAAATCGCCATATAGATTCGATTCATTGATTGATTATTTATTTCTTGTTTCCGGACGCGTCAGAGAGTGTAGTGCATGCTTTTTAATCAGAAGAAGTGGCTATGTTCTTCCCCCGATGGATGGTGAGATCTGGCACATTGCCTTGTGGGGTTTTCCCTAACTAAGTATCTCTCAAGAGCGGTGGACGGATTACTGCAACAAGCTCTAAGCTCCCGACCAGTCTCCCAGAATATGTAGTAGTGTAGTTCATGTTAGTGTAAGTGTGTGTGCGCGTGTGTGTGTCTGTACGTGTATGAGGGGAGAGGATATAACAAGGAAGGGAAAGAAAAGATCGCGCGGGGCCCGTTTGTTAGAGTACTACTCCGGCATTCGCCTGGCGTTGATCGAAAAAAAACACGGAGAACTACGATCAGAGCAGTCGGCCACTAGAATTCTCCTCCAAACAGCAACTGAATTAGACCTAACTGGAAAGCTAGCATCGAAAAAATCCTGCCGCCATCTGGAACCTGCCGCCATCTGGACTGGAACCTAGGACTTCCCGGCCAGAGGCGCTGCAGTGGCATCAGTTGATGGACTGAGCCACCTTTTCTGCTTATAGCGCGGACGAGGTACATTCGAGGGGATATAGCTTCGTTGAAGCTGGTCCCTGGAGGAAACAGAGTTTAAATTGTTTTAAGTCACGAAAGAAATGTTGCAATCATTTTCAAACAAAAAATAAAAAATAGTTTTTTAATATTTTTAATTACAGTCCAATGATGGTAAAAATCTAAAACGAATCACCACCACCGGTGTTTTTGAGAAAGTTTCCAGACCTTTTTTCGTGCGTCCCATGTAAATACAGTAAAAATTAATGTTTGGTTGTTTTTTTCAAGAAACTGTTTTCGTCTGGAATTGGCGCCGAGAAAATGTATAAATATGTGTGTTTGATAGCATAAATTATTCTCTAAATTTTATATTATTTAATATTAAATCGAAGAATTAAAATTAAAAACACGGTTTGGACTTAGAGGGATTAGGGTAAGGGGCTAAGAAACTTTTTTTTAAATATTACTTTTATGTTAGCGTGGTATTTAAACTACACGCATGTCATTTGATTTTAGGAAATTTTGTACCATCTTCTTTTCATCGGAAGTACCGTTTCTTTCCAATCGAAAACCCTTAATGTTTAACCCGAAACCCTTATTGTATTAAAATTACCTTTTATACTGACATTATATTTATTATTATAATTATTGTTGTTATTGTTATTATTGTAACTTTTGTTATTATTGTTATTATTATAATTATTATTAGTGTTATTAATATTATTGTTATTAGTGTTGTTATTGCTCTTATTATTGTTGTTATTATTGTTATTACTGTTATTATGAAGAGCGAAATCATTTTCTCAGTGAACGTAAAGAGTTCACTCAAATTTGAAACACGTAACAGTTTTGCCGATTTTTACCTACCTGTCGTTGTTACATACCACCATTTAAACTACCCCACCGCGAGGAAGCCGCGGTGTCAGTGCAGGGACAGGAATTACTTCCCGCCGACGACAGCGAGAGAGAGAGAGAGAGAGAAAGAAAGAGAGTAAAAAAGAGAGAGAAAGGGGGAGTAAAAGAGAGAAAGAGAGAAAGGGAGATAAAAGAGAGAAGGGAAGTGTGTGTGAGAGAGAGGAGAGTAAAAGAGAGAGAGTGTTGTGTGTGGAGAGAGAGAGAGAGAGAGAGAGAGAGAGAGAAGTGCCTAACCGGTCGTCACGGCTAAGTGCAAAGGATTAATATAGGAACACAAACCGTGCAATAACAGTTTATGTTAGTTTTTGTTACAATATTCCAGCATTGTACCAGAAACAGTGGCAGGGATAACGAAGCACCAGAAGAGTAAACCAAGTTCATTTCCTAGGTAGCCGTACAATTTGGAACCGTTGAATTTGCAAATTGCATGTCACTCGCCAAAGTCCAGACGGAGCCTAACAGAGAGGAACGTAATCACTGTCGGCGTAACGACTTTAACGCACGAGAGGCACGTAACTCGTGAATAGCTTGCAGACTAGTCTGCTCTCTGCTGTTTCGTGGCGCTGGCTGGCCCATTAACCCGGCAGTGCACGCAGGTGGTCTGAGAGACCCGGCTAGCATTTACTCGAATGAATGAATGAATGAATGAATGAATGAATGAATGCCTTATTTTACGTGGCGAGATTCAGGCCATGAGGCCTGCTCTTCCATCTGACTACGCAAATTTCGTTACGCTCCTTTCACGTACTAGGGGAGAAGGAAGGTATTACTTGGGCGACGGAACAGGCAATTTGAATTTAGCTCAGAGGCTTCATTTAGGCTTCAGGATCTTTTACTTGCAGTAAATCTACTTACATGGGACAACCGGCTTTACTTCTCCTCTGAAGGAAGGCAGACTCTAACGTGATTGCCGTTTGGCCGCCCGTGCCCACTGCTTCCAGGTACCTTTTCCTTCCACAGAAATGAGTCACACTTCTTTTGAGACAGCGAGTATTGTTATCATTTCTAGCGGTGAGACATTCCAAAATATTGTACGGGTCTCAGAGACCACTTGCGTGCCCTTGTGCAACGGTTTTCGTTCAGTACTTTACGACTAAAAAATATTAGTGGCAAATATGCAAAAAGTTTATTTGGTTGCGGCATTCACTAACAGTTTTTAAATCATGCAATAAAGGAAAGTTGTCAGATGTTTAAAATATACCAAATACAATGAAACTAATATTTTAACCTATTTAATTTTTTCGGTGTTGTGAATTTGATATAAACCACTAAATATAGTAATCAATTATTTAAAAATATATCTCTTTATTGAAAATAATATTTATCTTCTTTCTGGTACACACATTATTCAACACATTAGAACGTTAAAACAAAAGCAACAATCAACCATAGCAACCAAGAAGTTTCAAAACTGACGCCAGGAGCGCGAAAGATAAACTGGATTAAATCTGTCTCAAAAAATGAAGCATGCGTAATTTTTTCGTACAAATTAAATCCAGTTTGGTCTGCCACTTTTCTGCATTGACGAAAAATGATGAAAAACGACCGTGTAAACTGAGCTTAAAATATGTGTATACACAGCCATGCTGTTAATATATCAAAATTTGTTCATTCTGTTGCAGTATGATTCGATTCAATCGTTTATTTTAAAATTTATAAAATAGTTTTATTATTTGTGACTTTCGGTGGTTGCGTGCTCGCATTCCACATCGTAACCCCGGGTTCGATTCCCGGTCGTGCCAAAATAATAACTGGGCGCTTTCCTAACAAATGTCCCAGTATCAATTGCTGTGTGTGACGATAAGAAAGGGGCAGGGGGAACGCTGCGCCCCGGATGACGCTTTTGATTGATTGATGTTTTCGTGTTTCCGGGCACGTCAACTGCTTTAGTCATTAGTCCCGTTAATGTAGTGTATGTTTTTTTTCTCGGGAGATGGCGATCTTCCCCCGCTAGATGGCGAGATCTGGCGGCGACCTACCGTCAGCTAGCGGGGTTTCCCCCTAACCAGGACTCTCCCACCAGCGGGGCACCACCCCAGCCGGGACAAGCTCTAAGCTCCCGAAATGTGTGGTAGTGTGGTGCATGTGTGTGTATGTAAGGGGAGAGGATATGATAAGAAAGAGGAAGGACAGATCGCGCGCGGTCCGTGGCCCGATTGGTAGGGTACTGCTCCGGCATTCACCTGGTGATGATCGGAAAAACCACGGAAAACTACCGATCAGAGCAGCCGGCCGCTAGAATCCTCCTCCAGACTGCGACTGAATTCGACCTAGCTGAAAAGCAAGTGTCGAAAATCCTGCCGCCGTCAGGACTCGAACCTAGGACCTCCCGGTGAGAGGCGCTACAGTGACATCAGTTGATGCACTGAGCTACCGCTCCCGGTCCGGGTGACGCCATTTTAGAGGTGACACCCTTATAAAATTGTATAGTTCGAATTATATAGTTTTAAAATATATACATATACATATTAATTTAATAGTTATACAATCAAATCATATATTCTAAGAAGGCAAAGAAAAATAATGTAAAGTAAAACGCGAAACTATAAGCAGTGAGCCTCAATTCTTCAGTGGTCCTAGAGTCTCGATTTCGGCGATTACTTTATCTTATCTTATGGTTATTCTTCATAAAATAATCTACAAATTATCTTTAATATCGTGCAAATATACTTGTATTTTTATTAAATAATGTCTAAACTGTTCAGAAATAGATATTTTTATATTTTATTTAGGGAGGGGGTGACACCATTAGTTTTGCCTCGGGTGACACCAATTTAAGCTACGCCACTTCCGTAGCGGGCAGTCGAGCCATAGAACAATGCAGACAGAACAGTTTATTTGTTGCTGTTTGCTAACCGTTAATTGCGATGTGATCTTACAGTAAGCTATCAGGTGGCCTGGCGCATATACTGATTGGCTTGCTTTCCCCCTCTGACACTCAGAACTCCAATTCCGCTCGATAGATGTGGATTATGCAGGTGAGAAATGGATTGACGGCAGTTTCCTTGCTTCTCATTCCACCATTGTTTCATCATTCAGAAAATCATCGTTATTGTTTACACATCGCACTGTTCACTATCGGAGGTTTACGTAGACTAATGGTTAACAGAGAATTGTCATAAATTACTGAAATTAACAAACTCTATACGCCCAGCTGTTTTGCCTTTATACTACTTTGCCGTATCTACTACTTAGTAAAAGAAAATTTTGTTACGTTGCAGGAAAAGATATTTATTTCGCGACAGAAAAGCATGTTTTTGGTCTCTAATAGCTAAAATTTTCCCTCATATTTAGAGTAAATTATTTTATCTTATCCAATCGCCTTTTTAGGCACTTGACTTACGTGTTCGGAGTCTGTGAAATTACTTTTTATTACAGCCCTGTATTAAAGTAGCTTATCAGTTGTCACAATAAGCAACAGGAAAACTGCTGCCAGCAAACTGAACAATTTGATGCATCCAAAATATTGTTATATTGAAAAAAGAAGGAATGTACTACATAGAAACACATTTACACTTACTTATTAATGAAAAGAACATATTTACTCTCTATACCCATCTAATAACACAGTAGAATACACATTATCGTATACATTCCTACGAACCTGCTTTAAGTGTTAGTACTCTGTTTCACTGTAAAGTAAGTACAATCTCGCATACCTCCTCAATATTTTCTTCTCCCCTCCACACCTTGAAAATTTCCTGTTCTTTACGATATATATCTTTAGATTTACTGAGTAGTAATAGTAGGTAGTAGTAATTACTGAGTAGACTCATTCCTCCAAACTATTTTTAGCCAAAGATGATTTTCTAAAAGAAATTATTCCAAAACTGTTTACCTACTAAGTTCAAATCCTTTATAGGAAGTTTATATATCTAAAAGCAAGCAATATTTTTTTTTTAAATTGTCAGCCACTTTTAACAGAATGGGGCTAAGCAATAAAAGCAATTTTTATATGAAGTCGGGGACGCGAAAAGAAAGCGCGAAAGAGGTCACGAGTGAAACCTAATCGAGAGTGGCAAGTCTCGATGAAGCTGAGCCTTCTAAAGCTATCAATACCAGGATACCAAACCCCCCAAATATTCCAAAATTTAATACTAATTTTATGTTAATTATGTGACCAATTCCCGAATTTTAGGCTCTTGTGGAGTTCCCAAAATCTTTAGTTTACATCTAGTAGCACACACCTAGAAAATACAACTTCGCATCATTGAAAGTTAATCATAATGCATCCAAAATTAAGAGACTAATTTAAGACCGTTTATGTTGCAGTAATCTGTTTTTTACAGCAATAATCTGCAATCTGCATTTTTTTCGCCTTAAATGCAAGATATATTGTACACAGCTCTGGGGCTCAACTTGCAGGTAAAACATTCTAATCATAAAGAGATTCCAATCCAAGGTTCTGGGAGACATTGCTAGTGCTCCTTGGTACGTCCGAAACGGTGTGCTACATGATGATTTTAACATGCCAACTGTACAACTAGAAATTAAAAATTTTAGCTACAAATATGTCAGCAGACTAGGAAATCATAATAATTTACAAGCCATAAACTTACGGACAATAGTTTAGAAGTAAAAAAACTGAAAAAGTTCAAAGCATTGGATTTGCCAAATAGATTTTAAAATGACAATGTTGTTAATATTGTAATAAAGTCAAACACCAAATGTTTTGTCAACATGTGCTTGTTGCAAGTGTGTAATATGATAAAGGAAGATCATCAGTAAGTGAACTTTCCATTCAAGATTGTAATTTTTACAGCAAATTTACTTATTGTTCTTGTTTTGAACAGATTGTAAATTTACAGATTTAATTTAAAAAATGCAGGACTAGAGAGGTCACTATGCAGGAGCACACTTACAGTCGTTTGGTGACGATGGTTTCTTACAAATTGTCAAAAATAGTCATGTATCTCTAGCGTATTTTATAAGTGGAGGATAATAATAACCATGTACGTACCGGGAGCGGTAGCTCAGTGCATCAACTGATGTCATTCCAGCGCCTCTGACCGGGAGGTCCTAGGTTCCCACTCCCCACGGCGGCGGGGTTTTCGACACTAGCTCTTCAGCTAGGTCGAATTCAGTCACTGTCTGGAGGAGAATTCTAGTGTCCGGCTGCTCTGATCGGTAGTTTTCCGTGGTTTCTCCGATCAACACCAAGCGAATGCCGTAGCAGTCCCCTACCAAAAAGGCCACTGACCGCGCGTGTTCTGTCCTTAATCTTCCTTGTCCTATCCTCTCCCCCTTACACACACACTTACACTGACATGCACTACACTACCACATATTCCGGGAGACCGGTCGGGACCTTAGAGCTTGTCCCGGCTGGAGCGGTGCCCCGATGGTGGGAGAGTCCTGGTTAAGGGGAAACCCCACTAGTCGACGGTAGGTCGGCGCCGGATCTCGCCATCCAGCGGGGGAAGACCACCGCCATCTCCCGAGAAACAAACACGCACTACACTAACGGAACTAATCACCAAAGCCCTTGACGCGCCCGGAAACACGAAAAACCAAACCTAACACTGTACGTAGAATGTATTTTGCATTTTAGGGTCGAATTAATTCGATTTTAGCCAGCTAGCGGTATTCCCAGACGTGCGCCTTATTTTTATTTATTATCCACACCTGGGACTAAGAGAGGGATACAACGATTATGACGTATTTCCATTGCCGTGTCTAACCTGAGCTTGTTTTTCGTCACATAGCTATTGACACAAAGACAATTTCTATTAGAAAGCTACAGCTTTATTTTTGATCCGGCGAGGAATTGAAACAGAAACCGCCTTGCAGAGAGCTATCATGAGCCACCCGAAGGAGCATTAATAATAATTTTAATAATAATAATAATAATAATAATAATAATAATAATAATAATAATAATAATAATAATAATAATAATAATACTTGGATCTTTTCATTTTCCATATTATGGGTATTAGAAGGAATGTTGTTTCCTGTTCATCTGCCTGTCTGTTTATTTGTTTGTTTTTATTCATGCACCTTTGAGCCCGATTCGTGTCAGTGAGTGGCGATGGCGGCGTCAAAAGCGACAGCAGGAAGCGTCGGCTGCTCCAGATTCCTGGGAGGAGAAGTTGCTCCAGGCGCAGGGGCCGGTCAGACAGCACTACACTGCGCTACGCTACGCGTGCCTCGCTCTACTCCAGGCGACCTCTCGCACTACCGATATCGGTTACCACAAAACCACATACGCCACCATTTAGAACTATTTATTTGCTAATTAATTACGCAAAAATTAATTTTATTGCTCTTCCAATTTTTGCGTAATTAATGGTGAGCTAGCGGAAGATTACGCGGGATCTACTACAATTAGTTACCACAAAACCAAATATGCCATTTATAAAGCGATTTAATTGCTAATTAATTACAAAAAATAAAATAAATTGCTCCTCAAACTTCCTAGTAACAGGCTCTTCTTCAGGATTGTCGCAGGGTCCTTACAAAGTTTGGTAAAGACTAACTCAATCCAAATACGGAAAATAAATAATTTCAATAATATGTTTGTAGATACACCGCGACCGTTTTCGCCTCTCTCTTACAGCACGTGGTTTCTAATGTACTAATCGCGCACTTTTCTTGATTCTCTACAGCCGGGGTGCGGGGATAGGAGGGTCCTGTCTACGTCACGACAATGCAGTGTTGTCAACTTCATCGACAAAACTCGGCATTGCAGCACTACATAACTATTAGATTACTACATTACTATTACATACATTGGACTACATAACAATTAGAAACAAAGCAAGGGTTTTTAAAATTCAGAAGAAATAATTAATCGTTATAGAAACTATTGAGTAACAAGAAGCGTCGTACGCACAGGTGGTTATAGAAGGATTTTCCTAAGGATGAGCCAAAGTGACAGTTCGCGAAAACAAGTGAACATCACATGTATTTCAGGGAAGTATCCCTCCGCCGCGACAGCTGTTCAGCCACACCCCTTCGTAAAGTGCTAATGACTCTTGTGAAAACATCCCTATGCAGAAGTATAAGAGTTTCGCTTAAATATATGCACGTACGCGAGTTCGGAAAATATTTAAATTTAATTACGTATGTGGGAAATCTCTTAACATGCTCTCACAATCAGTAAAAGAAAACTGCCACGAATGTAAATAGAAAGCTCAATCAGAGCTCGCCACACAACAGCACAAAGGCCGGAACCACGTGCATCGATACGCATCTCGCATTCAAGTCTCGGTTTTAAAATAAACATAATATTTATCACACAAAAAGTAATAGAGAAAATAATTTTTACAGAAGAGCACATAACACTGCACTTCCTAGTTTCAATTATTTCTCGTGGCGCACTATATTTTTGTACGACGAGGACATCACAAAAGGAAGAGTGGAAGCCATTTACAAGTTAGCCAACTGCAAACGAACGAATGCGGGAAGGGATTCTAATGGGCTCAAGGGTACGACGACCACAGAACCTTCAGTTATGTTGCCAGCACTAGCTGTCACTTTGGCTCATCCTTAGGTAAATCATTCTATATAAACAAGTTGCATACGATAATGGAACAAAATGGCTCATCCTTGGGAAAATCGCACTATAGAAAGAGAGAGCGAAAACTGAGAAGCCAGCATTGTAAAGGACGAAGGTGGGCAGCACTGCAAACTGAACCGTGACTTTCCAAGTGAAGCTGATATTTTCTACTGGACCGTGCTGAGCCAGAACTAGGGAGCAGGAGGATTAAGAAAACGTGAGCGCATAGTGTTCCGCCAGAGCCCAGTAGTGCTGCAGCAAAACTGATTCTTAATTCAGTCACTAGAGGTCTCTAGCGGTGCATAGTTTAGAAAACTTTCATCTAATACAAGTAGCAATGTGTTGTAAAATAAAATGAAAGTAAATTATAGTATTTTATTAAAATTTGAACCAATTACGTCAAAAATAATATTAAACACCGTGATTTACATAAAATTGATCTTTTCCCTCATTGGCAAGGATTAAATACGAAGAAAGTCCGGGGAACACCCAGTATTTTGCTAGTCAGTGATAAACATTAAGTATTCAATTTTTAATTATATTACTATTAAGTGATTAAATCTCACCACTGTCTTCTCAATTAGAAAAACGTTTTTGTTCTTATGTCATTTCGCTGAGAAACTCATTACAGCTTAGTTGTGTAATCACGATTTCTCTTGTTCTGTAACGTTCAGGAGCTTCGAATTGTTATAAGCAAGCAGTTGCTTATAGGAATTCGAAACTCAGAGTAATTCTAAGTACTGCTGAAGGAAAAAAAATACGTTTTACAGATACAAACTAAGAATGCAAATTTGTGAGTTGACAGAATCGGGGTGCATATTGAAAGACCTATACCCTGTATCGCGTGCGTCCAAGCGATCGCGCCTGATTTTAGTCGGCCAGAATCCTAGCCTGTCATCTGGTTGCGAGAATTGCACTGCACTCGCTGTCCACAAATGATGTTAATGACCTTTTGAGTCTACATCAGCGCTTTGAATTTTGTAAAGGTGTACCAAGTTCCGTTAACATATAGGTTGTGACGAAATTGAAAAATTATAATAATCGGTTTCTTTGGAAAGCTTTGTTTCTGATGCCGAAACTGTAAACAATAATATTTATTGCTAATAGTAGAAAGAACACGCTGGTATGCATTAACAAACGGGATGGCACAAATTGAAATTCCACACATTTAAAAATCCTCTTACACTCTTGAGAGTCCAGAACTCTTTTAGACTGTAGACAATTCTTTTTTCAGTGTTGAGAATACTTCACATTGTTGAGAATACTTCACATTGTTGAGAACTCTTTACATTGTTGAGAACTCTTTACATTGTTGAGAACTCTTTACATTGTTGAGAATACTTTGCATTGTTGACAACTCTTTGCATTGTTGACAACTCTTTGCATTGTTGACAACTCTTTACATTGTTGAGAACTCTTTACATTGTTGAGAACTCTTTACATTGTTGAGAACTCTTTACATTGTTGAGAACGATTTACATTGTTGAGAAAAATTATTTTGCGCTGTTATGCCTTCTTTCTTAAACATCTGTGCCTTTTATCACTGTTGATTTGTATTCTGTTGTGGAGTACCCTCGTGAATGGACGAGTGGTGCTGTGCTAACGTGCGGCGTCTCTCGTGTGCTGCGCAGGTGGCGGCTGTGCGGCGCCTGCTGCGGCCCGGGGGCGGCCCCGCGCGCTGCGCCTGCTTCCGCGGCTTCTTCCCCGCCGCCCGCGCCCACGACCACGCCCCCTACGCGTCCTCCTCCTCCGCCAACGCGGACCCCGCCGCCCGCACCCCCGTACACTGCCTCGGTGAGTAACACGCTCAGCAACGGCACAGGACCTGTAGCGTAGATGCGTCTCTGACAGATCAATGCGCTGTTGCATTGAATTGCATTGAACTGAACTGAACTGAACTGAATTGCATTGCATTGAATTATTTTGAATTACATTGCATTGCTTTGAATTGCATTGAATGTATTAGCATTGCATTAAATTGAATAACATTGCTTTCAATTGAATAGCATTGCATTGAATTGAATAACATTGCTTTGAATTGCATTGCATTGAATCGCATTGCATTGAATCGCATTGCATTGAATCGCATTGCATTGAATCGCATTGCATTGAATCGCATTGCATTGAATCGCATTGCATTGAATTGCATTGCTTTGAATTGCATTGCATTGCATCGCATTGAATTGAATAGCATTGCATTGAATCCTTCATTGAATAGCATTGCATTGAATTGAATAGCATTGCATTGACGTGCGTGCTCAGACGTGGACGAGTGCGGGCCGGGCGGCGCGGGCGCGGGGCGGTGCGGGGCGGCGGGCCGCTGCCTCAACACGCTGGGCTCGTTCGCGTGCCGTGCGCCGCGGGCTTCCCCGCGCGGGCCCTGCGCCGACCGCGACGAGTGCGCCGTCGCCAACGGCGGCTGCTCGCACCAGTGCGTCAACACCCCAGGTGAGACACGCCACGCCACGCCCCTCCGCCTTCTGATCCATTGATTTGTTCGTGGTTCCGGGCGCGTCAACTGCTTCGGTCATTAGTCCCGTTAGTGTAGTGCGTGTTTTTTCTCGGGGGATGGCGGTGATCTTCCCCCGCTGAATGGCGCGATCCGGCGCCGACCTACCGTCGGCTAGTGCGATTTCCCCCTACTCAGGACTCTCACACCAGCGGGGCACCGCCCCGGCCGGGACAAGCTCTAAGCTCCCGACCGGTCTCCCAGAAAATGTGGTAGTGTAGTGCATGTTAGTGTAAGTGTGCGTGTAAGTGGAGAGGATAGAACAAGGAATAGGAAGGATAGATCGCGCGCGTTCCGTGGCCCGTTTGGGAGGGAACTGCTCCGGCATTCACCTGGTGTTGATCGGAGAAACCACGTAAAACTACCGAGCAGAGTAGCCGGCCGCTAGAATTCTCCTCCAGACAGCGACTGAATTCGACCTAGCTGAATTCGCCTTCTGTTGTAGAGCAAGTTTTCTAAGGATGAGCGAAAGTGACAGTTCGTGAAAACAAGTGAACATCACGTGTATTTCAGAGAAGTATCCCTCCGCCGCGACAGCTTTCAGTCACGTCCCGTGTAAAGTGCCAATGGATCCTGTGAAAACATCCCTATCAAAAAGTCTTAAGAGTTTTGCTGAGGTATATGCACGTACGCGAGTCCGGGACATATTTAAATTTTGTTTGGTATGTGGAAAATCTCTTAACATGCTCTCAAAATCAGTAAAAGAAAACTGCCACGAATGTAAATAGAAAGCTCTCAATTACAGCTCGCCATACAACAGCACAATAGACGCAAACACGTGCACGAGTACGCATCTCCATTTTAAGATAAGCATAATATTTATCACACAAAAAGTAAATTCAATGTAATATATAAATAAGAAAAGTTTTATAGAAGATCACGTTACACGTTACACTTCCCCACGCATTGCTTTGCCCTATATGTATGGAGAACAGTCCGAGCTGAGAGCTTGTCCCAGCTGTGGCGGTTCCTCACTAGAGGTGTGGTATTCCCCCAATCAGAGAACGAGACGGAGTTACGCTCCGCCGCACCGCTAGTGGAGGGGCGCAGCCCCTCCCCTCTCCCTTCACCAGGCGGGGAGGTATAAAGGCTTGGCCGGGAGCAGGGCGCTCCCGTTCAGTTACCGCTTAGCATAAGCTACCACCGCTGCACTTGCTACACGCCCTATGGAGGCGCAACCTGCGGCGCACTACAAGGAGACTCAGGCTGCCCCGGCGCTTGCTACAGTCACAGGCCGTGACGTATCCGCCGGGCGATCAGCACCTACCTCGGGGCTACTGCCGCCCTCGCTATACGCCTTATCGAGGCGTACTCTGCAGCGCGCTACACGAGGACTGCAGGCTGCCCTGGCGCTTGCTACCGTCACCTGCCGTGACGTATCCGCCGGCGACCTGCACCGACCTCGGGGCTACTGCCGCCCCTCGCTATACGCCCTATGGAGGCGTAACCGGTTGCGCGCTACAACGTGACTCACGGCTGCCGCCGACGCTTGCTAGCGTCACAAGTCGTGGCGTATCAGCCAGGCGATCAACGCCGACCTCGGTGGCCCTGCCGCCTCTCGCTACCCTTCTAATCGCGGCGTCACCGCCGCGCGGTACTTCGGAGACTAGAGGCTACTGCGGCCACTATCACCTAACAACTATTATCGCCCTGCAGGCGATAAGGCTCGGCAAGGCAAGAAGGCCGTTAAGAAGCATTGTACATATTTGTGATGTTGTTCTGTGTATTTATTATTGGGTGAAAGTAAATGGTTATAAAACATTGACTGTTTATATTACCTTGCAATCCTGCAAATACAACAGAGGAACATACTAGAAAGTCGGCGCCGGATCTCAACATCCAGTATGGGAAGAACACCACCACCTTCCAGAATAAAACATTACACTACACTACACTAACGGGACCAACGACTATAGCAGTTGTCGTGGTGCAGAAACACCAATCAGTCATTTCAGGGTTGTGATATCCGCCAAAAAATTCTCAACGAAGAGTCAAGAAAACTGCCTGAATCGGCTCGATGGGCAAATTGATGGTCGCGCTAAAAAAATATAAATGTCAAGAAAATGATCAGGCTGGAAAGGAATCTTCTCGGTTGGTCTGTGGCTTACAATCGCTGTCAAAATACTCAAACGGATCATCGGGCGCTGTACTATGGTCAGAAAGTTAAACTCTTCCTCTTAGCTGAGAGTAAGTTAACCCGCAATGTCAATTTTTCGCTTGTTGCTCGCGGGCGTCCAGAAAAAGAAAAGCTGGAAGCCTCGTCAGAGTTTTATTGAAAGTAATAGCAGAAATCCTCTGCCTCAGCCGATACGTGCCGCTGCTGCCGCCGACAGCCTAAAAATTGCCCTCGTGAATCAAGTGGTGATAAAAAAGAAACTAGCCCAACTTTCTCCCAACTGAGGACTCATTGGGCGGAATTCCGCATTTTATTGTCGCAAGCTAAGGCATTTTTCCGCCCAATTGGCGGAATTCCGCCCAATGTGGCATCCCTGCCCATCTCCCCACAACTTCGGTCTTGGTTGATCGCCTTTACGCAGTTTGCTATGTCTGGGAAGTCCTTATTGTTATATTCAAGTTACTTTTGGGTGATAAAATGGCTCATTGTTATATCTGATGCAATAAATAGTACTGCCATTATACCATCAATCGCATCGACATACATTGGCAAACGTACAAGCATACTCAATGAAACAGACATACAGTTTAACTAATGGTGTTAAAGAGAACGTACTTTCTCGCCGCAAAATTACACAAAAAACTCAAATTTTCGAAAATTTTTACATGATCTTATTTCAAAATCCGCCCAAGGAAGGAACAGATTTTTAAGGAACAGATTTCATTAAGGAAAAAATGTCTGTCATTAATATTTTAGTTGTAGAAAACTCCGAAATAAATGTGAACTTTTGCAATCAGATTTTCAACGAAAATGCGACCTGCTCCATTCTCTTGAACCTCCTACTCTATCCTACAATAAAATTTAATCAAAAATGATAGAGCCATTTTTTTAAATTTGGAAATTTCCCAGGAGCTTCATGAAAAGTACCCCCCAAAATTAAAATATCGGTTTCAAATTCAAGAGCCCGACATAAGCCATATTGGGGAATATCAGTTTTGGATAAAATCGGATGAATGATTTAGTCGCTAGCTTTGTTCACAGCCGGGCAGACAAACACACGTACAGACAGACAAATGGACAGAGGTTATGCCCTCAATCGATTTTTCGGTATCAATGACCCTCAAAACAAGGATTGTGGCTACACCTCATGATTTTTTCTTAATTTAGCAACTGGATTTATCCACTTTTTCCGTTACCAGGGTTCTGTAATAAGAGTTTTTCTCTGCCGAAAATTCGCCGTTTTTCCGTGCAGCATTACATAACTTTCTCTCTACTCCGTAGCGAGCAAGTAAAAAGATGTCAAAATGATAAAAAGGCGATCAGATAAAATACAAGTAAAACATTAATTACACCATAATGTGCTCGTTATTAACTACACATTACTGGGCTCCTGCTCGTTAAGCACAGTTCGATTTATGTGCAGGTCCAGTTTAGCGCAGTACGAATTAAGCGCAGTTCGCGTCAAGTGCAGTTAACGTTAAGCGCACATCGCGTTAACACAATTCGCACTAAGCACAGTTCACATTAAGCACAGTTATAATTGTGTATTGTTCGATTTACGCATTGTTTAAGTTATGAATTATCCAGTTATACGCAGTTCTAGTTATGTACAGATGAAATTATGAGCAGTTGGAGTTAGTTATTGCGTGGTGTGTAATAAGCAGAGCTGGGAATCTGATGACTTAAAAATTCTTTAAAAATGACTCATAAAATGTCTTAAAATAACAAGACAGTCACCGATAAAATGACTTGAAAATGGGGGGAAATAACCTAATATTTTTTAAATACAAAAAAGTATTATGAATATGTTTGTTTATTCAATGAATTTTACAATGGTCAATAAAATTTATTTACAGAAAATAATATTTAATATATATATTTTTTTATTTTTCAAGGAAATGTAATCCTTAGCCCCAATCTTCCAACCGTCAGTTTTGAAGTTACCGAAGGTTCGTGTTATTTTGAGGGTTCGAAAAACTTCATACTGCAGAGTTCCCTGCAGTCCTCAAAGAATTACTCAGTGCGTGGCCATGTGAGAATTGCAGGCAGCTTCCGCTGCGTGTGCCCGGCCGGGTGGGCGTGGCGCGGCGCGGAGGGGGGGGATAGGCGCCCCAGGCTTTCGCCTCTGCTCTTACGTGTGCCGCGAATGTTCGTGTGCCCTAATTTAAATATTTCCCGGACTCGCGTACTTGCATATACCTCAGCGAAATTCTTAGCCTTGTTGATAGCGATGTCTTCACAGGAGTCATAACCAAACACTTTACGAAGAGGCGTGGCTTAACAGCTGTCGCGGCGGAGTGATACTTCTCTGAATTATATGTAATGTTCACTTGTTAAGCGAACTGTCACTTTGGCTCATCCTTAACGGCCGCTCCACACATTCGTTATTTTGCGAACACCGAACAACCGCTCGCCGAATCACGAGTAGTGTGGATGAGTTGCTTGCTATTTAGACGGCTCCACACATTCGGCATTCGCCGAGCAGCGAGCTAGTGCTCGCCCAATCCCGAACAGCTGACGTGTTCGGCGAATGTTCGCTTCCTTTGATGTGTCCAAAAGACCGACACGCGGTGGGTAGGGCGAACCCGAATGTTCGCCACTCGGTAAATAGCAAGCCACTCATCCACACTACTCGGGATTCGGCGAGCGGTTGCTCGGTGTTCGCCGAATAACGAATGTGTGGAGCCGCCTTTAGGAACTATATTCTTTATAAATGTTAAATGTCGAAAAATTCCAGTTAAAAATATTATGCACAAATTTTAATTTTTGTTGTTGTTACATAATATAATTGTTAAAAATACGTATTATTCATTTATACCTTTCATTGGTGTTTAATACTGTTGGTGTTACACGTGATATAATCTCCATTTTGTTCAATTTAAATGCGTGCATTTGATGTGATTTGAGTTTAACTCAATTTGTATAACAATGCTTTCCAAGATACGCCTTGCAGAAATTGTATTATTTAATATTTCTTTTGTCCAAGATCTCCCTATCGAGTTAAACATAATTCGTATTATATGCAATTGTTATATACACTTCCCTTTCGCAGTTCGTGGAAACTCAGTTCGAGTTATATGCAATTCGAGTTATACACAGTTCGAGGTATACAGATAGCGTTTTCCATTCGCCGCACTAGTGCGCATCCAGTGCGCACTCAGGGCAGCTTTCGTGTTCCATTCGACCGCTAGGGACACCAGTGTAAAGAAGCGCATGTTCCATTCGCACGATCACACTGAGCCAGGGCGCACTCGGGGCGCCCTAAACTGCACTGACGATCGCGTCAGTGCAGCCCAGTGCACCGGGCCATTGTGAGGTTAGGTACGGAAGTCATCCATGCTGATTTAGATTCGTGGTAAATTGTCAAGGCAATTGAGGATCTTCTGTCACGCATGGGTACCTCGAATGATGTATATTATGTACGAGTATATTATGTTTTGCAAGAAATGTCTTCAAATAATGTTTGTGATTTACACGAGTTCGGAAAATCAGATTGTTTTTTCCGAAAATTTAACCATGCATAACTTCAAATCCAGTACTATTTAGAAAGTAAAGCATTTTAGGTACGCCCCAATTTCGAAACGCAAATAAAGTGAAAATAAAAGTAGTGACCCTTACAAAATCATTCAAATATATCCAAGAAATGTTTCTCGCACGCAAAATAAAAGTAGTGACCCTTACAAAATCATTCAAATATATATGCCCAGAAATGTTTCTCGCACGCCCATACATATACCAGCGGAAATGCTCATGTTAATATTTTTATTGTTTTCAGTAATCAAACAATTCTACAGAAGCCTTTCGGTCCAAAATCTTGTGTACTATATCGATCACTGGCAAATCTCTAAAAATGAAATTACGACTCATACGCATTTGAAGTTTTCGTAGTTTTTAAAAAAGAAATCACACGTTAATAATTTTTGAATTAAGAAGTAAGAATTACCAAAACACTTCATAAAAATTATAACGACGATCATTATTCAAAATTATTGTTTTTCGAGTTCCATCAGTGTGACTGACCAATAACAGCTGTGTATAATTTCACTGCGTAGCGTACAAGCACTGACTCAGTTCCGGAATCCGTTTCATTCGTAGCTGCCCTTCACGCATGTGGGGCAGTACTGTTGCGGAGCGATGACGTTTCTGCCCTGCACTAGGGTGGGTTTCAGTGCAACGAATGGAAAACGCTAAGAGTTTGTTATACACAGTTCAGGTTATAAGGAGTTCGGGTTATGAACAGTTCGAGTTATAGGCGGTTCGAGTTATTGGCAGTTCGACTTATGAATAGTTCGAGTTATGTAGTTTAACTTTCGTGAAGTTCGAAATATAAGTAGTTTTAAGGTGCGTAATATGAATGTCACATGCCGCATTGCGTGTGCGCAGGCAGCTTCCGCTGCGAGTGCCCGGCCGGGTGGGCGTGGCGCGGGGCGGACGGCTGCGTGGACGTGGACGAGTGCGCGGAGGCGCGCGCCGCGGGCCTGCGCCTGTGCTCGCACGTGTGCCGCAACGCCGAGGGCGGCTTCGCGTGCGCCTGCCCGCACGGCCTGGCGCTCGCCGCCGACCGCCGCTCCTGCCTGCCCCCGCAGCAGCAGCACCGCCCGCGCACGCACGCGCCTCCGCAGCAGCAGCACGTGGTGCACCTGCAGGCGCACGCGCTCGCACAGGCGCTGCACGGGTGAGCCGCCGCGCGGGCTCGCTTCGCCCCACACTTGTTTTGTTCTGTTATGATTTTATTCCTTTATTATTTCATACAGTTATTTTTTCATTCAGTTATTATTTCATTCGGTTATTATTTCATTCGGTTATTATTTCATTCGGTTATTATTTCATTCGGTTATTATTTCATTCGGTTATTCTTTCATTCCGTTATTCTTTTTATTCTGTTATTGATTTACTCAGTTATTCTTTTATTCAGTTCATTCCTCATTGTGGCTTCAACTACTTGATTTATGTATGATCTGTTATGTTATTAAGGGATGTCCTCACGAAGGAAATTTTGTATTATTTTTTTTAGTTTGTCTAATTGTATAAAAATCTTTTATAAAAAATCTGATGTACAAATTAAAAGTCCTTACAAGTACTCTAGCAGAGGTGGAGGACAATTTGTGTTTGCTTAAAAAATACAACTCAATCCTTTTGTCTAATCTCCCTCTGCGTGTTCTTTCCATAATGTCATTCATTCTTTTCTCTTTCGCTCTTTCTCCCTCTGGCTGTCTTTCTCTCTCTCTCTCTCTCTCTCTCTCTCTCTCTCCTCTCTCTCTCTCATTCTCTCACTTTCTCACTCACTCCCACTCGCTCTTTATGCTTCTTGTCTTTTTCGCACTGTTTCTCTGTCTCTCTCTTTGCCTGCCACTCTCTGACTTTCTCTTCCATCCCCTCCTTTCTTCTCCCTTCCTCTCTCCCTCTTCCTTCCCCTTCTCCCTCTCTCTCTCTCTTCCTCTCTTTGTCATGACAACTTCCCCTCTCTCCCCCACTCTCCCCGCTACTGCTCCCACGACACAATCCATCTCTAGCTTTGTCTTGTTTCTTTCGTTGTCGTCGTTCATCTCTACCTCTCACT
Organism: Teleogryllus oceanicus; assembly: GCA_964035755.1. Lineage (NCBI taxonomy): Eukaryota > Metazoa > Arthropoda > Insecta > Orthoptera > Gryllidae > Teleogryllus > Teleogryllus oceanicus. Next base: position 60,382,559 of record CAXIVR010000013.1, read on the forward strand.
CGGAGTTCGCCTTGCCTTGTGCCCCTGTTCTTATTTATTACTCTATCTACGACGCGTTAACAATTTCTTAGTTGGCTCCAGTTCTTTTATGGATCCACAGAAGCTCTAATGGCTTTATGGATGCATAAAAGTAGCAGTAGCATATGGATGGAGAGCAGGGATGCGGCTTTGATGTTGATGTTTTCGAATCATCAATGTAGTCATAGGTAATTTAGAGTCGACGTTTTTTCAGCATCGATGTTTTACTTACAAAGTGGCTTTGTATATGAATGAAAAATTCCCGTAACCACAATTTTTTAAAAGCCAAAATATGAAACAAGAACTGATGTCAGTTGAAACATTGAAGCCAAAACGCAAGTTGTTTCAACTACCTTCATCGACCTGGCTCTCTCTCGTACTGCATGATAATGATGATCTGGTATTTCCTGTGTCTTTCTTCGTAGAGTGTTGGTGAATATATGTGCCTTGGGCGTAGGGTCTCTTAATTATTCCCGAACCCTTCTGTAGCGAAGTGAGAACTGACACTTTGAGATGACTGGGCGATCAGGCTTAGTTTTGTCTGGATTAGGCCTGTTCCATCCTCAACGTTGATACCATCAATCCACCGAGTCTTTGGTCTTCCAACTCTTCTTCTGCCAGTCGGTACATACTTTATTATTTGTTTAGGAAGTCTCACTTCGTTCATTCTTACCATTACAAATTAATAAATCGTAATTTATAATCGTTATTATAAATTCATAAACTCAGCCATTGTCAAATTAAATTTTGATCGCACGAATTTAATGTTGGAGGTTACTTAAGCAGCTTTAAAACATAAATAAGTGAAAACAACGACGGTTTTTGGTCGATATATTATTAACATTGATGTTTTAAATTTGAATATTGATGTTTTGAAACTCTTTATCATGGAAATGTTTTGTTATCGTACCCCTACTGCAGACCCAGGTGCTCTAGTGTAGGAATGTCCAACTTGCAAAGTCTCATGGACCACAAAAAGCCTTTAATAAGAATGCGGGCCATATTTTCATTACTCGGGCCATCCACACCTGACTTCCCCATATTGTTGATCTCCGCAATTTTCCTGGCTGCTCTTAAATGGGGGGATGGCATCATGCGTGATATCTGGCCGTACAAATCAGTGAATAAAGTTGGGATAATTTTTACTTTCTGAATTTGCTAGAAAAAAATCCTAAAATCTAAACCGAACCTATTTTTTACATTAAGGGGCGTTTTGACCGCGGCAAGGCGCGTGCATTAAGGACACAATGTGTTCGCCCGACATGGTTGCACGGGACTTTTGCCTTTGACCTATAACCTTTCGCGTTGTGGCGTCATAACAGTCGCCATATAAGGTAAATATAAAGTAGGCTGCGACAGCGGGCAGCATGCAAGGGACGCCTCCCTGAACAAAGGGAAGCTGTATTAGGGCGGAAAACCCCAGGGAGCTGCCGTGACGTGCGTTGCCACGGGGCAGATTTGTGAACCCCGTAGTTCGGCTCTCTGGTAAACGCGGCTGGCGGAAGCGGCGAGATGACGCAGTTAAGTCAGTCGTGCCAGAGGGTATAAAAGCGCGCCCGCACACGACTCTTGCTTCTGATTCTCGAGCTCTTCGTGGGATGTCGTGTGAGGGTGCGCGGCACATGGCACGTCGGGTAGGCTACGGGGCAAAGGGTCTGGAGCCGGCGTGAATTCGTCGTGCTTTAGAGAAGGGTGCATCAACCGCGGGAGTGAATCTTATCAGGCAAGCGGTTGTAGTGACCAGGTGAAATTCCTCTTAGAAACAGGCTGTAGATATTGTAACTAGTAGATTCGGGTGTCGGAGGATATCTTTGGTAAATATCAATATTACACTGTTCACGTCTGTTATTCATTGTTGCGGCAATGACGTCACAGCGTGCCACAAAAAAATGGCAGCACAGGACGCCAGATGGACAACCCTGCTCTAGTTTGTAAATAAATAAATAAATGTCTTTATTGGTGGCGAGGCTCAGGCCATTTAGCCTGCTCTTCCGCCTGACCACTTTCAGAATTTATATTACAATAGTAATTATAAGTATTATATTACAATAGTAATAGTACAGCGTTTGTACGCTGATTGTCTCCGTTGTTTCCTCCGTGTAGCTTCCCAGAGCGTTTGTCAGTGCGTGTGGTGGTGATTTGAGACTCGTGTGATGCAGGCTGGGCTTCAACCACACGCACAAGGTGGTGATCATGGAGGAGCACCCGGATCACGCGTTCCAGCGCGCACAAGGATTTATCGGTGGCGGTGATTTCGGCACCGCCGCCTGAACCTACTCATCACCACGACGAACCGGACACCAGGTGAGACTATAACAAGAGCGGGTCGGAAGTAACGCACATTTTTTTTGCCCAAAAATTTAATTGGTACCAAACACAAAAATTCACCAAAGACCTTACATTTTTGACCAACTTTTTTCCATAGTTTATCAACATATTTCTGCCAGCGTGATACCAGTTTTAATACGCCCTGTTCGTAAAAGTCCATTTCGTTGGATTGATTGATTGATTGATTTTTTCGTGTCCGGGAGCGTCAACTGCTTCGGTCATTTGTCCTGTTAGTGTAGTGCATGTTTCTTTTTCTCGGGAGATGACGGTGATCTTCCCCCGCTGGATGGCGAGATCCGGCGCCGACCTACCGTCGGCAGTGGGGTTTCCCCCTAACCAGGACTCTCCCACCAGCGGGGCACCGCCCCAGTCGGAACAAGCTCTAAGCTCCCGACCGGTCTCCCGGAATACGTGGTAGTGTAGTGCATGTTATTGTAAGTGTATGTGTAAGGGGAGAGGATAGCACAGGGAAGAGGAAGGACAGATCTCGCGCGGTCAGTAGCCCGTTTGGTAGGGAACTGCTCCGGCATTCGCCTGGTGTTGGTCGGCGAAACCACGGAAAACTACGGATCAGAGCAGCCGGCCGCTAGAATTCTCCTCCAGACAGCAGCTGAATTCGACCCAGCTGAAAAGCTCGTGTCGAAAATCCTGCCGCCGTCAGGATTCGAACCTAGGACCTCCCGGTTAGAGGCGCTGCAGTAACATCAGTTGATGCACTGAGCTTCCGCTACCGGTATATTTATTACGAAGAAATGAAATATTTAAGGCATAAAATGGATAAAGTAGAACACCAAACTTAGAAAAAAGTTTTTAACATTTTCTGCGCATTGGTTTATTTATAGTGAAATGTTGCCATATGTCTACAGTGAATACTTACGGAACTTAATGTATTACATTCTTCGAAAAAGTACAATAAAACTAACCTTTCTTTGCTAAGTCGATTAAGAAAGCAGTTTTTTGGGTTTGTAATATTTACCCTCACACAACATTTCAAACATTTAGTGCTTGAAAATCTATCTAGCAATGTTAACCATGACATTTTGCTATTTTTTACAGTGACAAGAGTTGTTTTAACTACGTACGATTTCCCTAGAAGGCGTTTACTTATTTATCAACATTTATTTCTTTAAAACACGATACCATTTCGTTATTTTTGTGTTCTCTTTCCTAGGTCGAAAATAGATGTAAACAAATGATCACCTTTGAAATTATTTAGATTAGTTTTGATCTGAAACAGAGACTTCCAATTTTTAACGTAATGTTTCCCTCATATTTAGTTTGCATGTGCATTAGAGAATTTCATTATTTTTATTCGGCATCTGTATAGATTTCAACAAAAACATTGTAGTAATAACAGCTTCATCTTCTTAACCGGAAAACAGATCACTTATGTGTATGTAACTCGTTGCTACATCAAAGAAGATACAAAGTTATTCTATTTATTTTACATTTATATATTTATTCATGCCTATATTATAATAAAAAAATCTTTGCCTCATATTAGGTTTTCAAAATTCCTAACTGCACTTACGATAGATATAAATGAACATCGCTAAGAAATTTAAAAAAATTGGACCCTGCAATGTCGTGAATAATATTTGAACGCGCATCAAAGGGAAAATTACTCCAGAAATCCACAGAAAAAAATGTATATCCCTGATCTATCTGTTAAATTATTGAAATAAGTCACAGAAGTGAATAGATATATGGGTTATTGTTTGAAAATATGTTCAAACAGTATAATCAGACCACACCGGTAGCGGTAGCTCAGTACATCAACTGATGTCACTGCAGCGCCTCTGACCGGAAGGTCCGAGGTTCGAGTCTTGACGGCGGCAGAATTTTCGACACTAGCTCTTCAGCTAGGTCGAATTCAGTTGCTGTCTGGAGGAGAATTCTAGCGGCCGGCTGCTCTGATCGGTAGTTTTCCGTGGTTTCTCCGATCAACACCAGGCGAATGCCGGAGCAGTACCCTAACAAACGGGCCACGGACCGCGCGCGATCTTTCCTACCTCTTCCTTGTCCTATCCTCTCCCCTTACACACACTTACACTAATATGCACTACACCCACATTTCCGGAGACGGTCGGGAGTTAGAGCTTGTCCCGGCTGGAGCGGTGCCCCGCTGGTTGGAGAGTCCTGGTTAGGGAAAACCCCACTAGCCGACGGTAGGTCGGCGCCGTATCTCGCCATCCAGCTGAGGAAGATCACCGACATCTCCCGAGAAAAAAACATGCACTATACTAACTGGACTAATGACCAAAGCAGTTGACGTGCTCGGAAACACGAAAAAACAAACCAAACCAAACCCATAATCAGACCAAGAAAGAGATGTAGCCATATGGCTACAGTGAGACTGAAAAGGATAATCAGTCCATCTATCAGTGTAACTGTGCTGCTGTAAGTGTGTCTCTTGGTGAGTGCGCCGTGTGTTTGGGGTCAGGTCGGCGCAGGGTGATGCGCCAGCGGCACCGGAGGCGACGCAGGTGGCGGCGAGGGCGGCGCGTGCGCGTGCGTGCGTGCCCGCGTGCCGCAACGGCGCCGTCTGTGACACCACGCGCGGGGCCTGCGCGTGCGCCAAGGGCTTCGCAGGCCGCTTCTGCCAGATCGGTAAGTACCCACACACACTCCTTCATTCTCTCTCTCTAATCCCCTCACTTTCCCTTCCCCTCTTACTCTCCAACCTTCACTCTCATCTTCTTCCAATCAGTCTTCTTCATTCTCCTCCTTCACATTCTCTCTCTTTTTTCTCTTCCTTACTACCCACTCTCATTCTCCTTCTTTCACTTTCCTCTTCCCTTCTCACATCTTCCCTCCCACTGTTTTCCCTCCCACTCCTCCCTTCTTTCTCTGTTTCATTCCATTTCTCCCTTCCATCTGCTATCTCCTTTCCAATTTTGTCTCTTCTTTTTTTGTCTTGCTTATCTGTTAACCTTTCCCGTGTCTATCTTCATTTTTCTGTATGGATCCTTTCTCCATTCCACTTCCTCCTTTCTGCTTTTGCAAGTAACTTTCTTTAGTTTAGGTCAAATGAAAAAAAAAGGGATTTAAACTACCAATGTTTTGCTGATTATTCGGCCTTCTTTAGGGCACAACACAAAGGGCTTTTTCTTATTAACTAAGCACAATTGATTTTACAATCGTCTCATACTAGCCTATATCACAACTTAGCAAATCTCTTAGTACGAGACGATTGTAACATTATTTGTGCTTAGTTAATAAGCAAAACCCCTTTGTGTTGTGCCCTGAAGAAGGATGAATAGAAGCCGAAACGTCGGACTTTCCGTTTCTCAAGGTTTTTTTTTGCATTCCCTTTTTCGGTCTGTCTGTCTGCTGACTCTCTCTCTCTCTCTCTTCTCTCTGTCCCCCCGTGCCTGTGCGCAGACGTGAACGAGTGCCTGCGCTCGCCGCCGCCGTGTGCGCACGGCTGCGTAAACCGTTCGGCAGCTACCAGTGCCTGTGCCCCGCCGGCCAGCGCCAGGCCCCCGACCGCCTCGCCTGCCTCCCCGACCCGGCGCGCGCCGCAGGTCAGTGGACACTGCCCACGGCATTGGCGCCCAACATAGGAGCAGTCCCAACGAGATAACCATTAATAGAATCTTAATGCTAATTGTTTGCAGTTGTAAAAGTGTATTCTTGTTAGTTGTGGACGTTTTATCTACCTGTCGTTTCAATTATGTGAGGTTTGAATTGTGAGGTTAGAAGTTTCGAAATGCATAAAGTTCGTATTGCCCTTGTTTCGAACTGCCCAAAGGTCGAAATTATTCATACTTCGAATTGCGCAAGTTCGAAATTATTCACACTTCGAAGTGTCAAAGTTCGAAATTATTCTCTCTTCGAATTGTGCAAGTTCGAAATTATTCTCTCTTCGAATTGTGCAAGTTCGAAATTATTCTCTCTTCGAATTGTGCAAGTTCGAAATTATTCTCTCTTCGAATTGTGCAAGTTCGAAATTATTCTCTCTTCGAATTGTGCAAGTTCGAAATTATTCTCTCTTCGAATTGTGCAAGTTCGAAATTATTCTCTCTTCGAATTGTGCAAAGTTCGAAATTATTCTCTCTTCGAATTGTGCAAGTTCGAAATTATTCACACTTCGAATTGTCCAAGTTCGAGATTATCCACACTTCGAATTGTCCAAGTTCGAGATTATCCACACTTCGAATTGTCAAAGTTCGAAATTATTCACACTTCGAAGTGTCAAAGTTCGAAATTATTCACACTTCGAATTGTCAAAGTTCGAAATTATTCACACTTCGAATTTTCAAAGTTCGAAAGCATTCACACTTCGAATTTTCAAAGTTCGAAAGCATTCACACTTCGAATTTTCAAAGTTCGAAAGCATTCACACTTCGAATTTTCAAAGTTCGAAAGCATTCACACTTCGAATTTTCAAAGTTCGAAAGCATTCACACTTTGAATTACCTGTAGTTCGGAAGTATTCACATTTCAAACGACCTAAGATGCGAAATTATTCATACTCCGATTATAAAAAATATATTTATCGGAATAATTTTTATTCGAAATGATTTCTAACTGAATGTATTTTTAACCGAAAATTTATATCTTATTCACGATCGATGCGTCTAGACTGTAGAATATGTGTGTTTGTTTGCCGGTTGCTTCTGCGTCTGTCTTTATTTTAATAGCATAACAATTTACATAATACAACATTTATAGGCAACATTTTTTGGAGTATTTCTGGGGGACAACTTAAGATAGAGCAGAAGCATAATAAAGGGGTTTTGTTATTTTCTCTTACTATACTATCTTATTTTCTCACAGTATTTACGAATAAGTCACTACATATTGTATATAACTTTTCTTTCTGTAATAGAGACAAGATTCACCACACCCACTTCTCACATATCTCTGCCCAAGACCACCCGTTTGCAGAACTTTTCCACACACGGCTCTTCAGTGGCTCCCGAGAATGCTGGTGTGGCCTCACCTTTGGGTGTCTCCCCTTCATCTGCTCCACCGATAGATGTCTCTAGATCTGTCACATCATCTGCACCTGTAACAGGGTCGGCAGCAGGAACTACAGCTGACAACGAAAATCCGTCAACGAAAAATCTCACAGTGCACATTGAGATTATGGTGGAACCGAAAATTCACCCAACGCGAACTATACCCCACCCGTCAGGGCATATAACGTTTACTCATTATTTCCCAGAAAACAATGCATCTCGCCCTCAAAATATGTTTTTTAGTGGCAGTTTCCCACCAGCGCATAGGAGAGGGTTATCTATTGAAAACTTAGTAGTTGAACACCAGAAGATTGTGACAATCACAGAACAGACAAATGAAAACGATTCTGTGGATGCAACTACAGACAGTCTCGAAGCTACAACGATTAGTTCTATTAATAATGTGGTTGAAAACGTGATAAGTGTACCTGATAGGAAAGAAACTACAATTTCGAATGTATCTGCCGTAAATGTGACATACAGTGCCACGAACCAATCGGACCAGAAAGTAATTGAATCTGCAATAGTTTCAACAACAGTTAAATCTGAGGTTCAAAATACTATCCCCAAAGTACCTGATGAAAATCGTTCAGCGAATATTAAAAACGGAGTGGTTGGTGTCAAAAATATTATCTCGGAATCTTCAAAAAATAACACAAAAACGCACAGTGAAGAAATTATTTTATCGCATAAGGCATCCTTAGCTGAAGTTATAAGTAATGTTATACCAAAGACAGAGATTCCTGAAGGAAAAAATGTGACAAATAACACTAACAGTAATAAAACTGACATTAGGGGTTCCTCAAAAAATAAAATTGTCGAAAACAAAGTTTCTAATTTTTCAATATCGAGTGACAATAGTCACGACAATTTAACAAAAATTAACGTTCTTGCTAATACTGCTAATACTTCATCTAAAGTAAGTTTTACAAATAGTTCCAATAATGTGACATCTACTGACGTACTTGTTCATGATAACGAAATATTAAAGCTGAAAATATTTCTGAGCTCACCAATAGTGTAGACAACTCTACAGAAACCTGCTGTGAAAATGCCACAGAAAGCTCTGAGAACTCATTAGATGCAGAAACGACTTCAGATGCTACACAGATGACAGAAACCACGACAGATGCATACGCAACAGAACCAACCACAGTGACTCCAAGTGATATAGTCGCGAATCCACTGAACGGCAACACCAGCAACTCTGAAAGCAGACCGTTGGAAGTTCACGAAAGCAGTGCCAACTCAACAAAACCGTTAGTTTTAAATAACACGTCTACATCAGACGTTGTCGAAACAATATCACTTTCTGGAAATGACACCGCTTCGGAGCAAATACTTCCTAGTGAGACTGCTCCTGTTGCCATGACCGAAGCACCAAGTGTGAGTCCTACCAAAAGCGTGGATTTCAGTGACGTCATGCGAACAGGACTTGTGCACGCGGGTGCAGTGGTTGAGCCAACTGAAGACGAAGCGGCTTGGCATGCGATTCGCAACACAGACATCCTGCATACAGATCCAGCCGCCCGAATCTTGAGTGGTGGCCCTTTCAGTGGTAGGTGTGTAGTATTTTTGAAATGCATGCTTAATTTTCTTTATTCGTGTAGTGTTAGATTCTTTTGTCTTATCCGATCGCCTTTGTAGGCTGCTTACTTACGTGTCTAGTGAATTTAGTGTTTATTATAGTTCTGTAATAAAGTAGCTGACAATTGTCACGATAAATAACAGCAAAACTGCTGCCGACGAACTGTACAATATGATGCACGCAAAAACGTTATTTTATTGAAAATTGAAGGTATATACATAGAAACACACGTATACTTAGTTTATTAGTGTAAATTAGACATTTACACATTATACCCATAAAATAACAAAGTAAATACACTCTTTCGTATACATTCCTACGAACGTGCATTAAATATTAATACGTTTGCTGCAAAATACGCTAATATATGTTCCTCGCAAACGTTCATAATATTCATATCTCTGTTTATTTATTTAATGTCAAAAACTGTTAAAAACTATGATTGACATGTAACGGAGAGAAGTGAATTCACCCCTCCACTTCTTGAAAATTTCGTATTCTTTGCGATAAATCTTTAGATTTACTGGGGACCTTCTACAATTTGCTCAGCTTCTCTCGTAATACATTCAGAAATATCTTCAATTTCCTCCCAAAGATAGCGATTCTCTACTGAAATATATCCTCCAAGACCTTCAATGTACCGCCGAAATCTGTATAACTCCATCCATCATTACGCCCACTTGTAGAAGACAATACGCTCAAAATATTCCAAAGGCAAACGGATAAGATACAATATTGTGTATTACTCGTGGCAGAAAGACCATTATGCGCTCGTTATTAATTATACACTCTCGATAACGCGCTCGTGAATAATTAACTAAACTGCGTATAATGGTCTATTTCAGTCATTTATAAAATAAAATTATATTATTCATTACAGCTTTGTTAAGCATCATTAATTTCGCTGTTCTTCGGCGAAATCAACAGTAGATTTATTCTCTGAATGAAATTTTTAATTCGTGGTTGTTATCTCCCCATTTTATCTCGCCATCATTAGTTTCCCAGAACTACGGTGGTGGTCGTCATTTTTTTTATTGAATGAAATATTCATTTTCTCATAGGAGAAATAATAAATACTATAGTGGGATATTTACAATATAAAATAAAATACAAATAAGAAAGTCACCCAGTGATTATTTCCTAAGTATTCTTCAGAATCTACTTAAAGAACATAAGGACATTATTACAATATTGCTTTATTCTTCTTAAGGCGCTTTTCTCCGAGGCACGCGAATTCAAAGAGTCTTCAACGCAAAACACTCAGTGGGGTTCAAAGGTGATTACCACAAGAGTACGAGAACTCCAAAAAAACGAGTGGTAGTTGTACGTGAATGATGATTCATGGCGTATGTGGACATCAATATCGCATCACTATTACAACGAGATTGATATCTTTTAATCGCGTTATATATATTTCAGTCACGTTATATTCAACGTTGATATTTTAATCGCGTTATATATTTCATCGTTGATATATTTCAATCGGGATTGATATATTTCAATCGGGATTGATATATTTCAATCCCGTTAGATATATTTCAATCAGGATTGTTACATTTCAATCGCGTTGATATATTTCAATCACTATAGATATATTTCAATCAGTATTGATATATTTCAATCACTATTGATATATTTCAATCACGTTAGATATATATTTTCAATTACGTTGATATATTTCAATCACGATTGATGTAGTTTAAGCTCTTTAGTGTAGGGTTTAAGGCATCCTCCATATTCTTTACTCAGAAGGTTAGGTGTTTTTCTATTACGTTTCGATCGCCCATTGTGTTTGCAGGGATCCAAAACGTGTTTGATTTCTTCGCGTTGACGACCTCGCAGCTGTCTGCGGGGTTGACCACAGAGCCCCCTACACGCGCCACGAGCGTCCACCTCGAGCGCAATGAAGACCCTGTCAGCCTCCCCAGCGACACGTCGAAGAAGAAAGTTGTGAATAGAGTGAAGTCAAAAAACGAGTTGAAAGAAGAGAAGAAAGAGAAGGAGAGAGCTCAGAAAGTGAAGAAAAAGCAAAAAGTAAAGAAGAAAGATGATAAAAATAAAACGGTGGTAGAAATATTTCAAGGCCAAGTAGGCAGTGCTGAAATTGAGGTAAGTTGCCTTTTTCATTCGTTACGAGTAATGCTAATGTTGGCTTATGGATAACAAGGGGTCGGTCCGACTCGGGTAACACCATTCTAGGGGTGACGTCAAATGATTCTTTTTTAAATTTAAAATTAGTATATCACGTACTAACACCCATTATTTCGAATGTCATTGTTTTGAAAGTGAAAATAGCCGCATATGTGACGTACCAAAATATTATTTTATAAATATGCCCGATTTTATCCCTTCAATACATCAAAATAATTCCATTTACCAATTTCGAGGACATGGATTTGTATTTCGGAATGTCTCCATACGGAAAAGACTGGACAAAATTATAAAAGAATAGTAAACAGTCGTTTCATAAAATTTCTATACCTAAAAGTAAATATCATGAGCTTCTGTGTTGAACTAACAAAATTATATTAATTCTATTTATTTACATGAACAAGAAAAATTGAGAAAAACAGAACAAGAAACTATATTATTATTTTCATTAACTATTTCCACCCTTATAAAGCCTTTTTTATTTTCCCTGCACTAGTAGCACTGCTCTCCCTTTTAGTTTATTTCCAGTGCATAATTGTTTTATATTTCGTCTTAGATGAACCCGGTTCAAATTTATCATGCCAGCTTCCTCCTCGCGTAGTTCAGCGCCGAATTCAAGTTATTGATCTTCCCGTCTCATTTCTTGTCGCAAATATCATTCTATTACACAATTCTTATTGCTATTAAACATTAGTTCCTCTTGTAAAACCGCCAAAAAAAAAGTCCTTTCTCGAACTTATTTTATTATCTTCTATTTCAAAGTCTCTTATCTCTCTCCATCTACACGCCGACCAATGTCCAAGGGGTTTACACATAAAAAATGTTCATAAATAAACATGTAAAATGATATATTACACAAACTTGAAACAACTTCGAGCGGATAACATCTGAATTGTGCGTTGTAGGATGATAGCACGGACCCTGTTCTCAAGAGTATAGAACGGATGATTTCAGAGTTATACATGATGGTAACAAATTCCAGACAAGGTGTGTTGCAGGATTTCATGTCGCCTGCTGTACCCTTATATCGTAATCTGAGAACTTTTTTTCGTCTTAAATACGTTTGATACATCCCTAAGAGATAATTTCCTCTCCACTAGCAGCACCCTCACGGGATTTGGGGTCGATGGTGTCTTATAAATGGTTCACAGCCTTCATCTCTCCTTAGTATATAATATGTTCTAACTGGGCCCGTGTGATCAATCCACGTGTTGTAAATCTTTGTTTTAAAAGTGAAAACGGCTTCACATTAGAACTCAGCTTCTAACATTTCTGGTAATCCATCGGACTGACGGAACCAAAATGGTAATAGACCTTCCAAAAAGTCTTATTTTGTGGCTTAAGTAAGAAAGGTGTAAAAACGTAAGTTGTGGGACCCAAAAAAGTACTCTGAAGACTCTAGGAAACGTCTTGTCCGGGTTATGCATGATGGTAAAGTGTATTGGGGCGTAATGTGTTTTGATGATCCAAATATGCAAACTTCTACGTTTTTCGTCTTAAATTTCTTCTTTAAAAATCTCTTTCGTCTTAAATTAAAGACCACAGGTAAATGCACATGACTCCAATACACACCATGTTTTATAATGAAGTTCCACTCCATTTCATCTGTTCGAATATCTGCTTTGTGGTTGCAGGCCCTGATGAGTGTGTATTTCCGTAACGTCGGCGAACAACTATGTAATCTAAAGTTTTTTTGACGTAAAATAAATAAATTAATTAATTAATTAATTAATTAATTAATTAAATAAAAGAGTCCCACAAACCGGCGCGGAACATTCGCAGCCTACGCGGAATGTCCGCAGCGGAAGTTTCGCGTCCCATGGTGGATGATAAACACGTTCAGACCTGCGCGGCTGGCGAGCGACGCAGCAGCGGATTGGCAGCGTTTAATCCGTGGCGAATTTTGTTTCGCGGTCGAAGAACGCGTTTCCGCCGCCGCTCAAATTTCGCTGTGGAAACCAAGACAAACACTCCTCAGGTCACTATATTTTCAGCTCGCCAGTGAATCTGACACGACAGAACGATCACAAAAAATAGTTATCGTGTGCAGTAATTTAATTAATTTCAAATCACATTAAACTTACATTTTTTAAATCATTTTCACTTGAAAAGTTTTAATGTGTGAGTGCAATAACGAGTTGTTCTCTAGGTAACATAGCTTCATGATTGTTAAGTGTTAGATTTTCTTATGTATTTTGCGAACAGATTCAAAATTTCATGGAAACAAACTTTGATCATTCGAGTCGAATTAAAAGCGTTTCTCGGTTTGACAACAAGGTGTGAAATTCTCTGTACTTTTTCCTTTCTTGGTCAAAATCATGATCCCTTTTCTACGTTTTCTGAAGCGAGATTAACAATTTGAGGGAAAGTAGTAAAAGTAATATACCGCATGTGTTGAGAAAACGGACTACGAGTTACTCGGAATTTATATGTCGTGCCCCATGTGGTCCACACCACATTAACCTTGCTTCATTAGGAGGGCACGTCCCCGGGGTGGGCATCTATGGCTTTTCGCCTTCTATCCGCACTCGCACCGAGGCGCAAGCAGGCGGACGGGTGATATCCGGATCCAATCGGAACCCAGTTTATCGTCACGGCAACCTCTCCATAGGTAGGTAGGTAGGTAGGTAGGGTAACCTCTCCATGTCTAGGTAGGGGTCGCCCTGCTAGGTCAGAGCTCCTAGCCATCCAGGCTAGTACCGGAGTCAAAACAATGCGCCACTCGTGGCAGGAATAAGTTCCCTCCTCTGCCCACAGTGTCGGGCCACTGCCACGACGAATCCGAGAGCCCACTGGGGATCACCCGGACTAAGGTCCGGGCGGCTGGGAGCCCCCATCCCGTCTCCCCACTGCCTACACCAATATCGATATGGGTACCGCCGGAACCTGGGCAACCTCACAGATGGTATTAGTTGTCCCGTCGGACTTCTATGTGAGATCCGTAGTACTCCGAAAAGCATCCTTCACCCAATCCTGCTCCAAGGTCTACGCGCCATAGACCCGACTGGTAGGTAGCTCACTTCCTGCATCGTCAAGCTAACGACGTGTGTAACGCCGCGAAACTCAGGGTCCGGGTGGTCGTCTACGACACTCCACCAGAAACCACGACAACCTACACCATCGCGATTCCCCCCCCCTGCGGGGAGGAATGTATGAATAGAAGCGAGTGCGTCTTCTTTATCAGATAAGGAAAACTGCCACCAAATTCTGACTCATAATTGACACTCCGGCGTAAACGGTCGCGCGAATTACGCCACTGCGTCTAGCGCGGAACTTTCCGCGCCGCTCCCGCTGCGGATGTTCCGCACCGGTCAATGGCAGCCTTAAGGATCCTACAGAGCGGCGCGGTAGATCCGCAGCGGGTGCGGCGCAGAAAGTTCCGAGCTAGACGCGGCCGCGGAATTCGCGGGACCGTTCACACCGGAGCGTCCATTATGAGTCAGCGTTTGGTGACGGTTGGCAAGGCCGCTCGACCCAGAGGAGAGCGAAGACTCCCGAACACGGACGGACTTCCTCGAAACTCGAGCTGCAGTGGAAGAAACGCATCTGCCTGCGTTACAAATTTCCCGCCGATTAAACGCTGCCAATCCGTCCCCGGAAAAAAACACTGAGCGAAATTCCAACCGAGGCTGCGATCTTCCGCGTCGGTGGGAGCCTTCCTTCCAGTGCCTCATGAACTAAAGCACGTATTGCAGGGGGATACTGCACCCCTCGCGGGGTCTGTGAATGTCTGTGTGTCGCCAGGGCGGAGTGGAGGAAGAAGAAGAGGAGGAGGAGGAGGAAGAGAAGGAGCTGGAGGCGGCGGGAGCGGGAGCGCTGGAGGCGGCCGACTGCCTGCTGGAGGAGGGCGGGAGCGGAGGCGGGAGACTTCATGCAGGCGCCACCGTCTTCCGGGGCGACGCCAACTGCACCGAGTGCAGATGCCAGGTAGTGTTTTGTTTCACGGCAAAAAAAAACTTATGTCACTGCAGCGCCTCTGACCGGGAGGTCCTAGATTCGATCCTGACGGCGGCAGGATTTTCGACAATAGCTTTTCAGCTAGGACAAATTCAGTCGCTGTCTGGAGGAAAATTCTAGCGGCCGGCTGCTCTGATCGGTAGTTTTCCGTGGTTTCTCCAATCAACACCAGGTGAAAGCCGGAAAAGTACCCTAACAAACGGGCCACGGACCGCGCGCGATCTTTCCTTCCTCTTTCTTGTCATATCCTCTCCCCTTACACACACACTCTTACACTAACATGCACTATACTACCACATATTCCGGGAGACCGGTCGGGAGTTTAGATCTTGTCCCGGCTGGGGCGGTGCCCCTCTGATGGAAGAGTCCTGGTTAGGGGAGAAACCCCTCTAGCCGACGGTAGATCGGCACCGGATCTCGCCATCTACTGGGGGGAAGATCACCGCCATCTCCCGAGAAAAACATGCACTACACTAACGGGAATAATTACCAACGCAGTTGACGCGCCCGGAAACACGAAAAAATCAATCAAACAACCAGAGAAGGGAGGAAAGGGAGCATATCCTCCCCCTCGTCCAAATCGCGATAAAATCACATGTAAAAAATATTTGTTACTCACGGGCCATGTGAAACATGAGCAAGCCAGTGGTTGAAATTACTTATGCCTCACAAATATACACTCATCATTGTTTTCGAGTACGCGGTTTCTAAGAAGTGTGTGTGGGGGGGAGGCAAGTTTAACAATTCATGCCGACGTTTCGGTGGTCGTAGAAGCGCAGTTGCACTGCAATGCTTTGTAAGAAAGAGGATTCCAGTAACGCATTTGTAAATGCGCAACTGAAATGTTCCATTTTGATGTATCTTAAAATCGGAGGCGGATTTACGGGGTCAAGGGGGGCAACTGCCCCCTCCCAATGTCGGGATTTTTTTTTACATTTCATTTTGCGGATCTTTGAATTTATATCATAAATGGTTTACTTTCTTCTGTATTTTGAGAAGAAATTTTATAATAATTAAGCTAACAATAATTTTATTAATCTGAGCTAATAAGATACATTTATAAATTGGTGTAATTTAGCTCCATACTATAAAACGCGCGGGATAATGTTATGCGTTACTATGAGTATGCCGTATTAATAAATCATATTTCAATTATATTGCTTTTAAAGGTTATTTACTCAGAAATTTAAGTTTCGTGCCTAAAATCACGAGTCAAAACACTCGAATTAACTTATATTATGATTAAATAAATTCTTGACATATTGTTCTTATGCCGAAATGTATTATCCGCCGCGACAACTCAATGGCTTGTCGCACGTAGTTCTACCTCTCGTTGAGAGATGTCGTTGAATGCGCAGGACGGTGCGTTGGTGTGCTCGGCGCGTCACTGCCCAGCTCCCCGCTGCGCTGCGCCACTGCGCGGAGCGTGTTGCGCGTATTGCCCGGGAGACTGCGCTGTCGGCGGAGCGGTGTATTTGGAAGGAGAGAGTTTCGTGGACCCTCTGGATGCCTGTCGGGTGTGCACCTGCAAGGTGAGTTCCTGCATGTCGTCAAAACTATTGGCTGTTATGGTTGACAGGGGACCGGCTGAAGTGTTTGCAACATCGTAAAATTAAGGTTTTTTTTACTAATAATCTTTCAAACGGTTGCAAACATTACAACTCGTGAAATATTTCCGTTACGTGTGGAACATTCATAATAATATTTATAAAATTTTACTTTTATTTTAAGAATGAAGTCATCCATTATCTTTTGTCTTAGTTTCAAAAACCAATTAATTTTTTATGTAAAACGAGCCATTATTAGCTGCAGCCTCATTTCAATTGACTGCACACTAGAAGATTCACTGTTCATGTTGGTCTATTAAATTCGATTGTGTCATTTATTGCAAACTTTATCCTCTGGCTATCGATATTATTGTAACTCTTTTTCGTGTGTTTGTACTGATGTTGATTTTTTCAACTTATTTAAAGATTTATCAACCCATCTGAATGTACATAATGTGTCTTGTGGCACGATGCCGGCAGCGCTAACCGAATTCGTTCACTAAGCTTCGTGTAGTCACGAAGGTTAAGCGGGTTTGAGACTCGCGGGTTTCTGGTTGGGTGACCGGCCAAGATCCCCGGGATCTAACGGCGTCGAGCCCCTGGCCGAAGGGATAAAAGGCACTGACTGACTGCAACGTGACGAGACTAAGCCAACATAATAATTCAGTATAGTAATTACTCAGTAACAATAATGATAGTAACGGAGGTGAGCTGAACGCAGTGAACTGAGTAATTACTCAGTAAAGGAGGATTACTCCGGAAGAAAATGCTCAACACCGAATAAGGGTTAAGAGACGCGTGCATCAACGACACAACGAATTAAAAGAAAAACACCCTGATAGGTCTATCAATCATCAAATATCAAATAAGTTCAATCTACTCTTTAACGTCAGTCAGAAAAAAGGTCTCTCTCTCCGTTTCTCTCTACGTTTTCGTCCGAAGTCTCTCTCTCCGTCTCTCTCCTCTCTCGTCTCTCTCTCTCTCCGTCTTCTCTCCGTCTCCCTCCGTCTCCTCTCTCTCCGTCTTCTCCTCTTCTCTCCGTCTCTCTCTCTCCGTCTTCTCTCTCTCTCGTCTCTCTCTCGTTTTCTCTCGTCTCTCTCTCGTCTCTCTCTCCGTCCTCTCTCCGTCTTCTCGTCTCTCTCTCCGTCTTCTCTCGTCCTCTCTCCGCCCTCTCTCCTCCTCTCTCTCTCCTCCGTCTCTCTCTCTCTCGTCTCTCTCTCTCTCCGTCTCTCTCCCTCCGTCTCTCTCCTCCTCTCTCTCTCCTCTCCGTCTCTCCTCCTCCTCTCTCTCTCTCTCCGTCTCTCTCTCTCTCTCTCCGTCTCTCCCTCCGTCTCTCTCTCCTCCGTCTCTCTCCTCCGTCTCTCTCCCTCCGTTCTCTCCCTCCGTCTCTTCTCCCTCCGTCTTCTCTCCCTCCGTCCTCTCCTCCCTCCCGTCTCTCTCCCTCCGTCTCTCTCTCTCCCCGTCTCTCTCCCTCCGTCTCTCTCCCTCCGTCTCTCTCCCTCCGTCTCTCTCCCTCCGTCTCTCTCCCTCCGTCTCTCTCCCTCCGTCTCTCTCCCTCCGTCTCTCTCCTCCGTCTCTCTCCTCTCGCCTCTCTCTCTCCGTCTCTCTCTCTCCGTCTCTCTCTCCGTCTCTCTCTCCGTCTCTCTCTCCGTCTCTCTCTCCGTCTCTCTCTCCGTCTCTCTCTCTCCGTCTCTCTCTCCTCCCTCTCTCTCTCTCTCTCCGTCTCTCTCTCTCTCTCCGTCTCTCTCTCTCTCTCCGTCTCTCTCTCTCTCTCCGTCTCTCTTGGTAGCCCCATTAATTGGTGTACACGCACGTTTTATTGAGAGCGCGTATTATTTAATACCTATCCAACTCCTTTACTAATTTTAGTTAATTTCAGAATAAAGAATAGCAACAAGCGTTGATGGCAAAATCTGATAACCAAAAACGTTCGCTTCCCTGCATTAGAAACTATTTTGCATCGAAAACGAGTTACATATTTGATATAATTATCCGACCGTTCAAATAACCAAATCCCCACTTCTCTCTCATCCAGCAAAATGAAGGCTCAAGAAAATGTGCACTGATAATTTCTTCTACACGGGAGCGACCATTTCTGATTATCAGATTTTGTGTACAGCGCTTAGTGCTTTCATTTGTTCTTAATTCAAATGATGGCAAAGGAGTGGAAGTAAGTATTCTGGGGCTCAAGGAAACGTTCACGTACAGATATATAAACATGCCCGACGTTGACTTGTGCCATTTTGAAACAAACCCCATTTTCTATTTAAAAACAAGCCCCACTTGGAGCGACATTTTGAAACATAATTAGTACTGATAAATGTGATTTGGGCGCCAGGAAAAGGTTTCACTTGAAACCTATTGATTCCTACGTGATTTAAATATCTCTCCTTCCAAAATTATGTTGTACTAGTTCAGTTAATTGCCGTTCGAAGTTCATAATTGTTGCTACTTACTCTGCAACCAATTATTCAATCTGCCATCCATACGGAGTGGCGAAGAATCTGAAAATCTTATTAAAATGCTGGATTGCACGTAACGAACAATTATAATCAGCTTCCTTTCAAATTAACAAATTAGAATTTATTACAATATCAACTATGATTATGTTGCAAGTTAAACAATTATTACATTGATTATCAAAAAAAGAATTGATCTTTAGTCATGACCAGGTTTCTCTGTATTACAATAGTTATAAAACCTTATTCATTCGTAGGTCTTCGTGCGCTCTTCACTTCGTTCGATGGCGCCCCGTAGAACCTTCTCCGTCGACGCAGCACAATCTTGCTTAAAACGTTTGTAAGTTGAACTAAGGTTATGTTTTACATTTGTATTCACAATGTAAAATTAAATTTAGTTTCCCAACACGGTTGTTTTAAGCCACCAAGGTTTGCCTGAACAGTATATGTTTTCATATTAAAAATAAAATCCTCTCAGGTAAGTTAGCACGAGAAAGAAAGTCGCAGCAATTTGAGCACACGTTTTTGAATGACTAGTTGTGCTACCCGCGATGTAAAAAGTCGCATTTATCTCCATATTATACTTCAAATTCTCACTTACTAAGGAAAATGTAGTTACACTAAGGCCCTGTCTTTTTAGAACTCTAGTATATCTATATTCTTTATTTACAAATGTAAAACATAACCTTAGTCCAACTTACAAACGTTTTAAAATATCAGTTTCTATTTACAAGTGGAGAATTCAGGGCACTGTACACGACGACGTTTTCACACTTCTCAAAAAACTGCTCACAGTGACCGAAATTGCGTCAGAGTTTTTTTTATTTGTAAAATAACGAAAAGCAGCGAGACGCGACGTTTTCCTCTACATTTACAGACGCTTGTCGGCAACAATACCAAGAATGGCGTCTGCATATCCCCCCATAATGTGGGTCAAGATACTGCCTTTTTTTGTATTTCCACGAATTGATATATTTATTATTTACTATCTGGACTTCATGGTGGTGATAGAAACTACATGCGCAGGCTTTCTTGAGTCCCGCCCCCACTCCTTTAGTTGACTTCAGAATAAACTATTGCAATGAGCTTTGTTGACCAAATCTGATAAGCAGAAATGTTTGGTTCAGTGTAATAGAATCAATTTTGCATAGAAAAGTGAGGTACAGATTGGATATAATATTCCTATCTACAAAATAACCAAACTTCCCACTCTTAATGTATCTAGCGAAGTGAGGAAGTCATGGTTTGAGGAAAGCAATGTCAAAACCTTCGTCGTCGTAATATTTAACGAAGGCTTTGGCTTGGTTCAAAGAAGTGCACGGATAATATAAGGAATTCGCAGGGGTTTGTGATGAAATCCTTTTATTTTTCCCGCTAATCGCAACAAGGTCTTGGTCAATTTCGTGCGCGTACGGAGTCTTTTGTTCTTTCGCCGATTTGGAATGGTGGTGAAGTGGCGACACTGGCATTGCCAGGCGGGAACGGCGGAATGACCAGGGAATGACCAGGGAATGACCGGCTCACTGAAATTGAAAATTGTACGATCTAGATTTGTGATAAAAGCTGCATTGGAGCTATTGTGTATTTATCCATGTAATTTGAACGTACTAATTAGTAATCACTCCTCAGTAAACGCATTATAGTCATGGAGAATATACCAAAGATTGTTTCGTGTAATGCAAAATACTTGTGTTGGCGTGGATGTCTTTGAAAGCGAAATGAGGTTAGGAGTCCGAAGAATCAGGTTATAAAGAGGCGAATTCTCCACATGAATTGGTGTGTTTCCAAGTAAAAAGGATTTTTCGCTTTCTGTAAAATGTACTTTCAACCGGGGATCAAGATTGTGCCATGAACGCCGAAATGCGAATATTATTACAGTGGTCCAAAGGTTTCTGACGGTTATGTAGTCCGTGATGTATGTGACCAAGAAAGTGGAGGCAAACTTCTCTTTATCTTTGTTGTGTTAGTGCAGTGTTGTGTCTTTAGAATGGTTTTCATTTTATGTTGAAACATGCCTAAACCTTTGCGTAAGCTAGTGTTGTTTTATTTAATATTCTGCGTTTATTTGCCGAAAATGAACTATTTGCTTTTCTAATATAAAATTGTTCATTTACCTGCACTCTAGAATTTACTTACTCGGTTTTAGATTGTTGAATATAGTAATTAAACATGACGGACAACAAAGACACGGCCTCCGAAACTGAGAATAATACTGCGAATCTCGTCGCTAATATTTCTACAACAGTTGAAACTCCAACAGTTGTCGAAACTCCAACAGTTGTCGAAACTACATGTCCCAAAGAAGTAGTTGTTGTGTTACACAGGTTGCCGGAAAGAACTGTTAAGAACATATTGTCTAGGCGAAGTTCTTCGGAAGTTGTGAAGCAATCGCCCAAGGACATTCTGGAAAAGTGTCTTCTCCCTAAATTGGAAAGTCGCTTGACAGAATGGATCAGGGCTAAAGTTCAGAAGAATTGTGGTCGTTTACTAACGAGAAGAGTTGTAAAGAAGGCTAAACGAATTTTTGAACGCTTGAAAGTGCAGGGAGGTGAGAAATACAAAAACGTAAAATTTGTTCCCAGCAGAAAATGGTATTACCGTTACCGAATGAGAGCTGGATTGTATAACAAGCAGCTCTCCAAGAATCCATCTGTAACCAAACAATGCTCTTGCAATGTTACGAGTGATAGTAGAAGCAGGTCATTAACAGTAATACCTGTGAGTAGTGATGAAGATGACTGCTCACGTACAATTGTTAGTGATGGTGATGAAGACTGGTGCTCACGATTGAAGAGTGATTTGATTCATGAGAAGGCTCGAGACCTGATGATAGATACTTTAACTTCATGTCCTTTTTTGTCTTGTGCAAGTGGAGAAGATCAGAAGAGTACATCAGGAATATCCCACAAAGAATTATGTAGGCGTAGTGAAACACCAATGGCAAATTTTGAATGTGAAATGGAAGTGGGATCTTCTTGTAGTGACAGTGATAGTGATCAGTTAGAAATCAGTGAAATAGTTTTTTGCCCCAAAGCAGCATCTTCAAGAGTAGACATTTCAGACAAAATGGAGGATGATTTTAAACCACTTGTAATCACTTTAGACGATGAAGTGCAGCCAACTAGTACCACCTCCACAATTATTGTACCTGCATTAGCAACAAATGAATGCACTTCAAGTGATACAAAGTTTGTTGAAGTGGAAAAAAATTCTTCACAAGTTCCTTTTTTCAAAAGTGTTAGCACTGAAAATGAATCTGTTCTTCATTTTAGACAGAAGTTTGAGAGAATTATCAAGCAAGAGAAATACGTTCCGCAACAGATATTCTGTGCCCAAGAGACAACATTATATTGGAAATACATGCCTGCAAATTGTGGTGTTCTTGACTCTGTGATTGAAGAGTTGCCTGAATCAAAAGATCCTATGATGTTGTTGCTATGTACAAATGCGTCTGGTGATTGTAGATTTGAACCAATGTTAGTGTACAGTAAAGAAGATCCATCTTCCATTCGACATTTGATAAAGTCTTCCCTCCCTGTAATTTGGAAATATCATCCAAGAGCAAAAATTACCAATTCATTGTTTGAAGACTGGTTTACGTACAGTTTTGTTCCTACTGTTCAAGTGTATTGTATTGAAAACAGAATTACTTTTCAAGTACTCCTTGTATTAGATTCTGCATTGTGTCACAATCCAGTTCTGGAATTTGCCCATCCGAATGTAAAAGTTGTTTTCCTATCTCCTGATGTAGCACCATACATACAACCCATGGAATTAGGAATAATAACAACTTTTAAAGTAAATTATTTGAAGAGAATGTTCGAAATGATCAGAGAATATATGGAGTTTAGAAATGGAGAAACTGCTCAATCGTTCTGGAACTCATTTAATATTTTGAGAGCATTACATCTTATTAAGAATGCATGGCTAGATGTTTCCCAAATAGTTGTTACATTAGCCTGGAGGATAATGTGTTTGGGAGCTCTTCCTAAAGATGCTGAAGAAGGAAATCCATTTTTAGATGCTGTTGCTCTCACCATATCTGCTGCTGAATGTATGGAAGTGAATCTTTCTGAAAGAGACATAACAAATTGGTTGTACTATCAGTCACATGAACTAACAAGTGATGAGCTGAAGATGCTGGAACAACGAAGCAGTGCTGAAGCTGAAGGTTCAGGAACCAACGAAGCAGGAAGTTCAAAAACAGAAAAACGGCTTGCAAGATTAACCACTTCAAAACTGATGAATGCCTTTGAAAGTTTGAAAACTGCAATGAAGATTTTCGAGTTGGATGATCCAAATTACAAACGTAGTACATTTGTTAATGAAGAGATCAAACGAGCATATCAGTGTTACCGAGAGTTGTATTCTACACTTATAAAGAAAAATGGACTTGAGAATGATGAAAGTAATGATGGTATAAAAGTTGAAGATTATAAGCCTCCTCTGACGACTAACGTTAAGACTTCCCCGTCAATGCTTGTTAAGTGGTTAAGCTCCAGTAGTGCAAAAAACAGCTCTCAAGGGTCGAGATCTCGGTTAACATTTTATGCCAATAATGAGCAAAATTTAGCATAAATCCGTGAACTCCCTTATAATCAGATTTGTGATAACCTAGTACCAGTTCTGTGATGGAAATGTTGGAGTAAAACAAAAAAATTAATACAAGTAATTGTCTAGGCATGGTTGTTGTTCACCTGCAAGATCCAAAAATCTCAAGGAAGTTATAGAATTGTAAAAAGTCATGGAATTCTATTAAGCATTTGGAAAATTATTTAATTAATAATAAAAAATTTTTATATTTAATAAGACAAAATGAAACATAAATAATTATATATAAATAATTATATTTTTAAAGTATTGTTTTTGTAATTGGTTGCATAATTTCAATCTATTTAATTCATAATTTCAAAGTGTGTGATAAATTTTAACAAAATACTAAGGTTTTGTTACTTTGGTTCAAAATGATTTGCAAATAATTTCTTGTTGCTTGAACTGACCTTATATTATTTGAAGTTCAAACAAACTTAAAACATTTCTAGTTTTTGTAACATTAACTGGAATAAATAAAATATGTTCATAATTCTTGTTTTTTAGTTTTGTTAAAAGTCGCCCTACAAACTATAATTACTCTTAGAGAAATTTTTGTGGTAAACAGAAATTCATTTACAGGAAAAAAATAACTTCTTTGAAATATTTTCAGAAATTATATTATATGAGTGTTTGTTTTATTTTGTTTTTGGTAAGGAACCCCTTACGTGAAAAATTGATGCAGTATGTCTGTGAATTAATTTATTGCATTATGATAACTCTGTAATATGCAATGTTTTTCTGTTGCTGTTTCATTGAAAGACAATCAAAGAAATCATTTTTTATCCAAAAGAGACACTGAATGGTTTAAATCAATAAATGATCTATAAACCTCAACAGTTCCTATTTCGTCTCAAAATGTTTTTCATATTCAAATTTCATCAATCTGTTTTGTAACAAAATGAGAATTATTTGAAAAATTAATATTTGCTGTATTACACAATTTCAGACTTTTGTTTTGTTCTTTTTTCTCTCAGCAGAAAAAAATTACCTGTGTAGTTGATTTTCTTTTATTAAAGTTGAAACAACAACAATCATAATAATAATCAGCTTCATATGCCATACTTACTGTTTATTTGAAAGTGTTTTGTTTTGTTTTTTAAAGGAAATAAGAAAGGTCACATGTTTTCTTGTTTCACAAAATTTACAAATTAGTTTTATACAGATATTTTTTTCTTTATAGAGTGTTACATTGTAATTTTTTAGTTGCCACTTGCAATGCACAATGTTAATAGACCTTTCTCAGTACAATCCATTTCTTTGTATTGATTGTACTTTTCAATTTATTCATATTGATTCCTTAAAATACATTCTGTATGTGTAATTTATATTGTAGTGCTGACATACGTGAATGTCAGCATTTGAATAAAAGAACTAATTAGAAGTTGTTAGATACAAGTTTTGAAAGTGTGTGTGGAGTTTGCAGGATCCGGATGTGGTTCTTGAAAACCACAAATCTGAACTTCCATTATATATTGTCTTGAAGAAAATGTTGATGCTTTATAAGGTATTCAGTGTTTAGTAAATGTAGGTTAAGTAAATTTTATGTGATATTGTAAAATCATACATAGGAGATAAATATAATTGAGCCAGTTATGTTAAAGTTTCTTAGTATACATTTTTTTTTAAATGTGAATTATTCTATATTAAATTTCATGTGAATTATTTTGTTTTAAGGAATTTTTTTTAAAAATTTTTTCTTTCTTTTTTTTTATTTGGTTCAATGAATTTGATCAGATGAGAGATTTCTGTGTTTTTGAATTTTTGGAGTGAATTCAGAGAATCAAACAACTCCTTTTAAAAAATTCTAGTGAAATTTGCAGAATATTAATTTTGCTGCATGCTTCCATGCATATAGGAGTTGATAAAAATCATAATATAACTCTTACAAGTCATTTTATCAAACTTCGAAATTCTGTTTCATAAGGCTGAGCATCTCAGTACCTATTGTCTCTGAAAAGTACATATTTTTAAGTTGGCCCTGAATTATTGTGAAAGTGTGGGTTGTTCAATATTGCCAGTTTCAATTTTTTATCAGGTACAGGCAAGAATAATTTGAGAGTAAATATTTTGCTAAATTTCTCTAGCATATGTCCACCAGTAGGATCTTGTGGATTGACACTTTTGTTGGTTGTTCGTGTGTTGTGTTGTGTGTGTGTTTTTTTTTTTTATCTGTTGGAAATGCAGAAATGGTTTTGAAATTACTATTACTGAAATATATTTACAAGGGCATCCACGGAAAGGGAGGCCTGTGGCAGTAGATCCACAGGGATCCAAATTCAAATTGCTTTTCCAATACATTAACACTATTAATATTTCATTGTGACAGAAATAACTTACAACAATTTATTTGAATTAGTAGAACTTCAGGGCCTTAAATGTACTCCAATTTAATTATAGTGGCATCTGACATTTCATCAACTCGACACATTAATCCAGTAAGGAACTTTGTTACTACCAATTTTTGGAATGAAGCTCCTGATTGGATAAACATGATCAAATGTCAGAAGTCTCTATAATTGGAGAATAAGGCAGGTTCTGGGGGCGTGTTGCACCAGCTACCCACTTCCACCACTTCTGGGTGCCCTTGTATATTTAGAAATCTTTTAAACTTACGGTATAAATTCTTGCATATTATTAGTACTACTCTGCAATTAACTAGGTGCACGAACGTGGAGTTACTTTGAACTGTGAATTTTGTATGTTATCCAATATCTCAGGGAAATATAATGTGTGTGTAAAACTCTACTGTGATGAGGGTGCCAATCAGAACCCCTATACAATTTGCATGTTGAATCTATGTCAAATAAAAAATTAAAAGCATTGTGATGTTTTCTGCTGAGTATTCTTACAAGATTTGAATCTACGGGCCTAAGATCTAAAGTTTTTTTGAATTGTTTTGGTGATAAACTTTGATGACTTTATCTGTTTTGGATATATAGCTTTACAACAGGTATCACCAGCAAATACAAATTACATATTAATGTGTAAACCTTGGGGAAAAATATGAATAAGAATTCCATTTATTTCTTACAAATTGAAACTTTGCTTTTTTTTTTTTAGAAATGGTAATTATTATATTAATTTTTTATAATTTTCATGTGATATCATTTGCATAACTCCCAGTTCTGTGTGTGTGCGTGTGCGTGCCTGTGTTGCATGATCAGACATAAGTGCATGTGCAGATTCAGAATTTATTAAGTGGAAGAGATATCAATGTTTGAATTAACTACATATTAAACTTTTAAAAAAAATATGGATCAGTCAATAATTATTAAATGAATCGGCCAAGTTCTGTAAAATATGTTCTAAAAGATTACATTTAACCATTTGACACAATTTATTTGTGGCAGGAATGTCTTTAGTAATTCAAATGATAAATTTGCCATTTGAAATGTGCAACAGTAATCAGAGCGGTGCCTTAATTTACTATAAAACTGCGTATCTTCTCTTCTTCTTCTCCTCCTCCTCCCCCTCCCTTATTCATCCATTCACCTAATTGATGTTACCCTCTTTATTGTAATTTTCAATTGTTCATCTCCTTCCTCCATATTCTTTGTAATCCATGGGCCACTATGGACTACAATATTCATTTTGTAATGTAAGCAATATGAGAAATAGTTTATGGCCTCCCGCTAATTACCATCAATATCAGTCACCTTTCGCTAGCTAGACAAGTCATCAAATTGAAATGAAAATGATTTTCCTTGGAATTTTTCAAAAGTGAATAGCATGTACATTACTCATTAAAATTCTGAAATCAAGACAAAAATTTAGTCAAATATCCAATTATTTCTACTGAGTTCCAGTGTATCTTTAAAAGATAAGATACACTAGAACTCAGTAGAAATATTTGGATATTTGTATTAATAACATTGTTGCAAAGGAGACTTAAACTTTCATATTGTCATGTAAGTGAGAAGTATTAGTAGAGTATGCTTTTTTTTTATTTCATCAGAGAATAACGTTACCAAGAATAAAGAAATGAATTATGATTACCATGATTATAAAAAAGAAAAGTGTGAATTAATGACTGTCTTTTCTTGAGAAACAAGATAACGTTTGTCCCAAGAAATACCATCAACGTTTCACGAATGGTTGTGTCTCAATCTTCATGATTTTCAGGATATGAAATAGTGTGTTTTGAACTCTTTTAAAAAGAGGGTTTTAAATATCAAACTTTTTCAAAAGGATATTTTTGTAACATGTATTAATGAAAACATATTTATGGGAGAATTGCAATGTTAAACAAATATACATATATATTAAATTATTTGGAAAACTAAGATACAATGTTCTGTGAGATTAAAACTATTTACTTGTATGTCAGAGAGTACCTATAACTGTATACCTATAGAACTGTAACTAAATGCTGTAAAATACTTCAACATTTCCCTCTCTATATGAGAAACCATGAGAGTGTCTTTTTTAGAATGATTAAATGCCAGATATTTTGTTTTGAAGACTCAGACATAGATAAAGTAACTTGGCTTTTCGACCCAATCTTTTAGCTCCAATAAAAACATACTGTGAAGCAAGATGATATTATTTTTATGTATCAGCATGACAATGAGATTTTATTCTTCGGAATTAAACAAGGTGTTCTTTTATATTTTATGTATTTTCTCAATTCCGGATTTAGACTACCTTCTTTCTCTTCCCTTTTCTTACTGAAATCTCAGTTGCCAACTTGGAAAAGGTTGTTCATGTCACTCCATCTGTAACGCCCGCAAAAGACTACTACAGCAAGAGTTGCGTTGCCAGAAATGTGGAAAGAGGCTGGCGAGGCTGTGTCCACACACTACAAATAGGTTATTCGATGTCTTGAAATGCCCTTATGCACTACAAGCCGAGAGTGGGACGGCAGTTAGCTGTGAGATTTATTTATTTTTACGTCAAAAAAACAGTTAAAAACTGCGTATGACTTTTTTTTTTTAACTTTTACTCAGAATCTGATATAGAATATCCTTGCTTGCTGGCGCACCTCCTTGTAGTTCAGCGGTACTATTACTGCTTTGGTCATTGTCGCGCGCTATTTAAACAATGTAACCGACTCAATTTCTGTACCTAAGAGATCACCTGCGAGTCCCATTTTTTGTTTTATTAAATACTCTTGTGTAACTTGAAATCCTTGTGTTGTTGCCATAATCGTAAACCATCTGTTTAACTAGTTCAAATTGCCTAAAGAGAAATAATCACTGCATTGCATACAAATCATTTTTTAGTATTTACTGTTAAAACACTGGAACGTATATGACTTTTAAGGGAGGAGTGCTATCTGATTTTCCCGAGCTCCGTAATTCTCCCCCTCTGTTTTATTGTATTTATTGTTTGAATAATGTATAAATTGTGAACGATCAACTAATTCAGAATAAAATTAACAATTAATAAATTCATTCATAAATAATAAATGTGATTTAAGAAAATAATGAATTAATTAAATTATTTCAAAATACCCCTTCAAGTTTCTTGCTTTTTTTCCCCCCTTTCTTTCTTTCTTTCTTTCTTCATAATACCCATTATGAAGGAGTTTCATTCAAGTAAGAATATCTTTCACATAAGTTTGTTCTTGTTCATTCCCTTTTAAAGAGAAAATTTAAGTAAACAATTATAACACTGGTTGTTTGTCATGTCTTTTACTGCTAAATATTATAACCTCACTCAGTTCTACGCACTGTTTAGTGTTTTCCTGCTGTAGCAAAGGCTTAAATGTCATAAAATATGGAGTAGAAATGTGTCCGAGAAAACTCGCTCGCTGACCGACTCGAGCGAGGAAGTCTTTTGCCTCCGCAGAGGCGAACGAGAAAAAACTTCATAGTGTGTGCCGGTAAGAGTCCATTGTTTCGATTTTCCATATTTCACTTCGCACATTTCTCGCAACGCATTTTTTTATTTATTATTTTATTTATTTTACGTAAAAAAAAGTTAAAACTGCGTATGACGTGCTATGGGGAGAAGTGAATTCTGTGCACATTTTCAAAATTCTGTGATCCCTATAGTAAGTCATATACTACTTAAATTTTGAAGAAGAAAAAAGCTCATATGTAATCTATTTTCAAGGATAAAAAGGCAATAAATTTTTGCTCTTATCCATGTTGTCCTTCGGAATAATACTTCTTGCCGCGACAACATGGAAACGATAATTTGAATAATTGTATTTTCCACTGAATTCTAGAAGATGTGCACAGAATATGAAGTTACATTTATGTCCAGAAGCAAAACAACATTTATGTTACATTTTTTTATTATTATTTATTTTACGTCAAAAAAACAGTTAAAAACTGCGTATGACGTGCTATGGGGAAAAGTGAATTGTGTGCACATTTTCAAAATTCTGTGATCCCTACACTAAGTCATATACTACTTAAATTTTGAAAGGGAGAAAAACTCATGTAGTAAAATCTATTTTCAAAAATAAATAAGCAATAAATTTTGAATTTTGAAAGGAGAAAAAACAAAAACTCCCATGTAATAAAATCTCTTTTCAAAGATAAATAAGCAATGAATTTTGAAAGGGAGAAAAAACAATAAAAAAAACTCCCATGTAATAAAATCTATTTTCAAGGATAAATAAGCAATAAATTTTGGCTCTTATTACTTCCTGCCGCGACAACATGGAAACGATATTTTGAATAATTGTATTTCCCACTGAATTCTAGAAGACGTGCACAGGAAATGAAGTTATATTTATGTCCAGAAGCAAAACAAGGGGCCATCTCAGCATTTGCTCAATGGATCAGGGAAACTGGACGAAAAACCTGATCGAGATGGGGGTCATTGACCCGGAAGCTGTAGTACAATAGTTGTTACAGGTTGTTTATACTCATTTACACAGTTCAAATGGTAAATAAAGCATTATGTATCATTGTTAAAATTTATGTTATTTTTCTTGTGATGCTCAGTATAGTCTCTAATTGTATAGAAACAGTTTGCAGCAGAAACGATTTCACTTGGGATTTAAACTTTTCTATTGAATTTAATCGTTTAATGTCATCTGGCAAAGTGTTGTAAAATAATGTGCATGTATTGTATGTGAATTTTTTGTAATGAGCTGTTGTTACTGTCACCTGATGAATATGATTTCTACGTCGAGTGTTATAGTAATAGACTTCGGCATTTTCTGAAAATATATTTCCGCCCTTGAGCAAGTCATTTTTTACAAAAACCACTGATTCGTAAATAAGAAGACACGGTAATGGTAGAATTCCTAGATTAATGAAGAGAGGCTTACATGAATCACGTGGGTGGGATTTGGTTATTATTCGTACAATTCGTTTTGTAATCTAAAAGTCTGGGAGCTATAAGATGTATTTCCCCAGAATATTATGCCATATCTCAGGCGGGAATGAACATTCGCGAAGTATACACAACGAGCAGTATGAAGGCTGACTGAATTTGCAAGAATTCTGAACGCGTAGCACAATGAACTTAATTTTGTGTTCAATTCATTTAAATGGACGTTCCATTTAAGGTTTGACTGAATTTTTGTGTTCAATTCATTTAAATGGACGTTCCATTTAAGGTTTGACTGAATTGAGAGACCTAAAAATTTTGTTGCCTTAACATCAGTCAATGGTACACTGTTCATTGTCAATGGGGCACAGAATTGTTTATTTGAAATGGAAAACTGCATTAAAACCGTTTTCTTTTCGTTCACTATTAATTTGTTATTTCGGAACCAATTTGAAACATCTGTTATTGTACTATTTACTGTTTCTTTATTGCAAAGGATGTTCGTATCATCCGCAAAGAGAACGTTCTTCCGTTTCGAATCGTCGAGGGCATATCGTTTACGTAAAGTAGGAACAGAATAGGGCCTAAAATCGATCCTTGAGGAACTCCACATGCTACGGGCAAAGAGTCGGAAAGGTGCGTACGTAATGTTCCATCATTCCAGTAAGGTATTTCAACTCTCTGAGATCGTTGTTTCATAACCAATCTAGAGCAATACCACGAATTCCATATGAAGGTAATTTGGAAAGTAAAATGTCATGATCAATGACGTCAAAAGCTTTTGAGAGATCTAAAAATAATCCAATAGGTGCACGGTTTTGATCCAGTGATGAGGCGACATCTTTAAGAAAAGAAAATATAGCTGTTTCCGTTGATTTTGATTTTCTAAATCCATGTTGGCAATCTGAAAGCGCGTCGTGTTTAGTGAGAAAGGTTTCCATTCGTATGTAAAAAAGTCTCTCTAATATTTTTGAAAAGACTGATAGAAGAGAAATGGGCCGATAATTTTGAATTTCATTTTTGTTGCCTTTTTTGAAAAGCGGCTTAATTTTAGCTGTTTTGAAAATATCTGGAAACGTTCCAGTGCATAAAGATGCATTAAATATGTGAGTTAACGGGTGTATAATGGCATACGCACAAGTCTTCAACAAAGAATCCGGGAATTCATCTAAACCGGACGAATATTTATTTTTTAGTTTACCGATTATTTTGAGAATTTCATAAGAAGAAGTTTCGGAAACGAACATTGTGTCTACAATTTTGGGTAAACTGTCTGTTTTTTAATTTTGTGGCTGAAGACCCTTAGTGAGATCGGCAGCAATTCTCGAAAAGTATTGGTTAAAGAGACTAGCCACTGTTGCCGGATCGTTCACATTTATATCGTTATATTTTAAAACAACATTCTCTACGGGTTTTTTAGTTGATTTGGTAGTATTTTTTATTATATTCCACATTGCTTTTGTTTTATTATTTGAATTCAAAATATCCTGATCGTTTTTCATGATTTTAGCCTGCCTTATGACTTTTCGTAACAATGTTTTGTATTTTTTAAAGTAGATAAGGAAATTAGACGTCATGACGTTTAGAAATGAAAGAAAGAATTCGCTTTTTTTCAAGATGTCCTAATCCCTTGTGTTATCCAAGAATTGCTTTTCCGTGAAATATTTAATTTTCGTTTTTGATGAGGAAAGTAAGTGTTAAAATGAAATGAAAGAGTTGAAAAAAAAGAATTATATTTGTCGTTTGTATCAGCAGTATTATAAACCATTTCCCATGACTCCTGCATCAAGTAATCAATGAATAATTTAATTTTACTTTTACTTTTTACATTTATGTCCATCTCAGCATTTGCTCATATGGTTGAATCGTTATGTTAAGTACCCCCAAAAATCGAAATATTCGTTTTAAACTTGTAGGGTCTTGAGTTCGTTCAGATTGATTGGATAGTACCAATTTTGTAGAAAATGGCCTGAACAGTTTAGGCGTTTTTAGGAAAAAAATTAAATATTTTTAAAAATTGTCTCTGTTTCAAAAATTGGAAGTTTTTTAATGAACAAACTTTATTAAGAAAAATCTTTCTTCAGTATTGTGATTTGCTTAATGGATTGAAAAACATGACAGAAATACCACTTTCATGTAATCTTTTGTTGTTGTTTTTTTTCAAAATTACACAAATGTATTTTTTTCTCAAATATAATTTACGCTGTTATATATTACCAGCCATTATATATTTATATTACCGGCGTTTTCTTACATGATTGCAATTGTGAGAACGATTGCTTCGAATAATTTCTTGTGAAGTTTCTCGAAAACACAAAAGTTTTGGGCGAAAATTAACTTTAAAATGAGCATTTTCAGAAATGTGCAAACATTTTCTCAAAAACGGCCTCAAAATTTTTCAACGAACATTTCCATACAGGACGAGGTTTTTACTCATCTATAATATTCTTAAACTCATTTTTCCATTCTACCATTAGGGAACCAACAAAAAGAGAAAATATGACAAAATGTGGTTTGGGCGGCGATAGATGGCAGCTGGGAAGATGACGGAGCAAAACCGAAAACCTAACCTAGACCAAGGAAATTGGGAAACGAACTAGTACGAGAAAGTCTGTGCCATTCTGTGAGACTACTTGTTGCCTTTTTCAATGAAATTAAATCAAAAGAAAGAAATATAATCTGTGGTCGAAACATCTGCTACCAAGCAAAATTTGGTATGTCAGAGATAAAGATTTATTCCATATTATGAAAAGTATTTTTTTATGGATTATTACTAGCAGTAGTAGCTTAGTAGAAGTTGCAGCAACTTGCTGAATGACACTGCACTAGGCAGATTATAAATCCCGAAGGCTTCGGACTCCCGTGGATTTGTTGTGATGTAACTCAGAAGCTCAATGTTTATTTTGTGGGGGGTTACAACAGCACAAACTACTACTAAAAAAAGTGAAAACAGATTTATTCCAGAAAAGCGACGATTTTCACTTTTTATATGAAAATAAATCATCTAAATCAAATTCTCTCTGTGGTCGATATAACTGCCTCCAAGCAACAAGTGGCATAATGTTGCAGATAACGATTTATTCCACAAAAACGTGCTTTTTGGGGGACCGATCTACCTTAAAATTTCAATTTGGCTTTTTCGAGTAACAACAGAATTCCAAAAAAGTGTCATTTTTTGACATCTTCTAATAAGATAAAACAAATCAAATCTGTAGTGGATGCCACTGTCACGAAGCCGCAATTGCTACAATGTCAGAGATGAGGTTTTATTCCACGGAAAATGTGATTTGGAGGTCGATTGACCTTGTAATCTCAATTTTTGCCTTTTGAAGTACAACAGCATTTCAGAAAATATTTTTGTCCTTTTCAACGAAGATTTAGCCGAATATCTGTGGTGTTCGAAGATCATTTGCCACGAAGCAGCAATTGGCATAACGTCACAGATGACTTTTTCCACAAATAAAGTGATTTATTGGGGGACCGATTTACCTTAAAATCTAAATTTTCGCATTTTTTAATTACAAAATTCCAGAAAAGCGACGAGTTTTGACTATATTTAGGAAAATGAAATAAAATCTGTGGTAGATGCATCTGCCCACAAGCAGGATTTGTCGTGTCAGAGATAAACGTTTATTTCACATAAGTTATTTTTCGAGAAGAACGTCGGTTTACTATAAGATCTGAATTTTCGCTGTTTATAGTTACAACATTATTCCAGACAAGAAATAATTTTTACCTTTTTCGGCGAACAAAAATCGTCTAAATCAAATTCAGTTGTGGTCTCATGGCGGAAAAGGGATAGTTTTTACCTTTTCGACGAACATAAATCGTCTAAATCAAATTCAGTGTGTGGTCATGGCGGAAAAGGGATAATTGGAATGATTGAAGGCGTTGTCATTGTCAACAATAGTATTTATTTCACAAATAGCAGCTTTCGATGGCTTAGGACAGGCAGTCCTGTTTTTGTGGCTCCCAGACAGCAGAAAACTGATGATGATGGCTAAGCCATCGAAAGCTGCTATTTGTGAAATAAATACTATTGTTGACAATGACAACGCCTTCAATCATTCCAATTAAGTAAATGTCAACTACACCTCACCACTGAATCAATATCAATGGAAAAGGGATAGTTTTTTTCCTTTTCGATGAACATAAATCGTCTAAATCAAATTCAATGTGTGGTCTCATGGCGGAAAAGGGATAGTTTTTACCTTTTCGACGAACATAAATCGTCTAAATCAAATTCAGTGTGTGCTCATGGCGGAAAAACGACAATATTTACCTTTTCGACGAACATAAATCGTCTAAATCAAATTCAATGTGTGGTCATGACGGAAAAGCGATAATATTTACCTTTTTAAACAAATATAGATCGTCTAAATCAAATTCAATGTGGTGGCGTTGCAGGCGGGGCGCGGCGAATGCCGCGTGACGGAGTGCGCGCCGCCGCCGGCGTCGGGGTGCGGCGCCGGGGAGCTGCTGGCGGTGGCGCCGGGCGCCTGCTGCCCCACGTGCGTCCCCGTCCCCGCCCCCGCCGACGCCGCGCATGCGCAGTGCGTGTCGCGCGGGGAGACGTTCCGCCCGGGCCAGCGCTGGGTGCGGCGCGAGGGCGGCTGCCACAACTGCGTCTGCCAGGTGGGCACTTCGGCAGCGCCACACGAGTGGGTCCTTCACCCGGAGCCATGCAGTGGTGCGTCTGCTGGCAAAGGGTTGGTTAAAATGGGGATATTGGAGGTATTCGCACGAGCGGTGTAGTCGCGCTGCTACATGTTACACACGGCGCCAAAAATAGAGCTGAAACTTTGCAATACGCGCCCGGAATGGCCTTAGACTCCTACACGCGTTCATTCTTTATGGAGGTATAAGGTCGTAACTTATGCCGAAGGTAAAACGTTATGAATGCAAGGTCAGTCACGAGACTACTAGTGTGTAACGTTGCTACCTTACGCGTGGTGTTAACTCCCTACACACGATTAAAACATTAGGTCCGTTGAGACTTGGTCAGCTGTGACGCTGTCATCTATTCGGGACCAAGCGGGTCCAGTCGGTCAGCTGTAATGCTGCCATGGAGCTTGATAGTGACGTCACAGTGATAGTAACGTCACAATAGTGGCGTCACAATAGTGGCGTCACGATAGTGGCGTCACAATAGTGGCGTCACAATAGGGGCGTCACAATAGTGGCGTCACAATAGTCGGCTGTGAGCTTGAACGGGAGTTTGATCGTCACCCTAGTGTCGTTCAAGCTCCCAATTGGATGACAGCGTCCCAGCTGACCAAGCGTCAGCGGACTTCATGTTTTAATGGAAGTACAATGCGTTTGCAGAACGGGCGCGTGGAGTGCGCGCGGGCGGTGTGCAAGGCGCGGTGCGACCACCCGCAGTGGGTGATGGGTGAGTGCTGCCCGCTGTGCGACGGCTGCCGGCAGATGCGCGACCAGCAGGTCTTCCCGCACCCCAGCGACCCCTGCTCGCTCTGCTCCTGCCAGGTGAGCCCCTCTCTCTCTCTCTTTCTGCTTCAGCAGACACACACACACACACACAGAGGCAGGTATTATTTATTTATTGTATGGGACTATTAGCGGGGAGACTGCCCTCAGGCAGTTGTTCCGCACGACCCAGGCTTCCTGGTAAGCCAAACCCTCTACACGGGTCTGGGGACCTATATCGAACAGGCGCACCTCGCGGGAGGTCCCCTGAAACGTCTGGGATTTGGTGGTGAATTAAAACAGATATTATTTTAACACAGTCGTTTGTTTTTTCTTAATTATACACTAAAAATCTTATTTATATGAATAAGCGTTTCATTGCAAATATAATAAATAATGTGTATCTGAAGATAGTATTTTTTATTTATATTACACTTCGTGAGTTATTCGTTGGGATATTTATTTTCAAACGGATCACTTCTCTTGGGTATTTATTTTCACACTGTTCACTTCCTTTGATCTGCTATACTGCCCGCTGCACTGCACTGCTGTTCACCGCGATGCACATGACTTCATAGATGAGCTTCAGACCTCAGACTGGCAGCGGCCACTGGAGCAGTTCCATTTATATCTGGCAGGCGCCGAGCCTAGACGTTTCCCAAATTTACGTCACTCCTCTGCGCGACCCGTCAACATCCCGGAATCATCGGGTTCGGAAGCTACCGACACATCACGCAATCCTCTTTACATTAACATTAATGTATTGTAACGAATGTTGCATCATCTGCCAGGATCCGCTGCGCCAGGATTGCGTCATCTGCCGGCACCCCCCGAACTAGATGGTTCCGGGGTATTCGCGTGTTCCAGAAAATTCTAGGTGGGCGCCAGCCACGTATAAATTCGCCGCGGCTGGCGGCCGCTAGTTAGTCTGACGTGTGTGCATCGCGGTGAACAGCAATGCAGTGGACTGTGCTCAGTGACGTGAAGTGTGCTCCGATCATGTGTGTGTGTGTGTGTGCAGAAGGGGAACATCACGTGCCGTCGCAAGCCGTGCTCTGCGCCGTGCTCGCACCCGTACCGCGCGCCGGGCCGCTGCTGCCCGCGCTGCCACGACTGCCTGGTGGACGGGCGCCGCTTGCGCCAGGCGCCGCCCTGCCGCTGCCGCTGCCCCGCGCGCACGCCCGCGCGCCCGGCTGCAGGCTTGCGCCTGCCAGGTACGCCTCTACACGGCTCCGCACATTCGGCATTCGCCGAGCAGCAAGCTAGTGCTCGCCCAATCCGGACCGCTGACTGTTCGGCGAATGTTCGCTCCCTTTGATGTGCCCAAAAGACCGACACGCGGTGGGTAGGGCGAGCCCCGGATGTTCGTCGAACATCCGGGGTTCGCCGAACACGTCAGCTGTCACACCGCTGACCGTCTTCGGTGAATGTTCGCTCCCTTTGATGTGCCCAAAAGACCGACACGCGGTGGGTAGGGGCGAACCCCGGATGTTCGTCGAACATCCGGGGTTCGCCGAACACGTCAGCTGTCACACCGCTGACGTATTCGGCGAATGTTCGCTCCCTTTGATGTGTCCAAAAGACCGACACGCGGTGGGTAGGGCGAACCCCGGATGTTCGTCGAACATCCAGGGTTCGCCGAACACGTCAGCTGTCACACCGCTGACGTGTTCGGCAAATGTTCGCTCCCTTTGATGTGCCCAAAAGACCGACACGCGGTGGGTAGGGGAGAACCCCGGATGTTCGTCGAACATCCGGGGTTCGCCGAACACGTCAGCTGTCACACCGCTGACGTATTCGGCGAATGTTCCTCCCTTTGATGTGCCCAAAAGACCGACACGCGGTGGGTAGGGGCGAACCCCGGATGTTCGTCGAACATCCGGGGTTCGCCGAACACGTCAGCTGTCACACCGCTGACGTATTCGGCGAATGTTCGCTCCCTTTGATGTGCCCAAAAGACCGACACGCGGGATGTTCGTCGAACATCCGGGCTTCGCCGAACACGTCAGCTGTCACACCGCTGACGTGTTCGGCGAATGTTCGCTCCCTTTGATGTGTTCAAAAGACCGACACGCGGTGGGTACAGTGAACCCCGGTTGTTCGTCCAACACTCGAGGTTCGCCGAACACGTCAGCTGTTCGGGATTGGGCGAGCACTAGCTCGCTGCTCGGCGAATGCCGAATGTGTGGAGTCGTCTAAATAGCAACTCATCCACACTACTCGGGATTCGGCGAGCGGTTGCTCGGTGTTCGCCAAAAACGAATGTGTGGAGCTGCCTTTAAGGATGAGCCAAAGTGGCAGTTCGCTTAACAAGTGAACATCACATATAATTCAGAGGAGTATTCCTCCGCCGCGACAGCTGTTAAGCCACGCCTCTTCAAAGTGTTTGATTATGGCTCCTGTGATGACATCACTGTCAACAAGTTTGAGTTTCGCTGGGTATATGCACGTATGCGAGTTCGGGAAATATTTAAATTTAATTACGTATGTGGAAATTCTCTTAACATGCACTCATAATCAGTAAAAGAAAGCTGCCACGAATGTAAGTAGAAAGAAAAATGATTTTAAGCCGGAAACACGTGCACCGGTACGCATCTCGCATTCAAGTTCGGTTTTAAAATAAACATACTATTTATCACACAATAAGTAAATGTAATTAATAATTATAGAAAAAAGATTTTTTACAGAAGAGCACATAACACTGCACTTCTTAATTTCAATTATTTCTCGCTGAGCACTATATTTTTGTCGGACGAGGCCATCACAAAAGGAAGCGTCGAAGCCATTTACAAGTTAGCCAACTGCAAACGAACGAATGCGGGAAGGGATTCGAATGGGCTCAAAGGCACAACGACCACAGAACCTTCAGTTATGTTGCCAGCACTAGCTGTCACTTTGGCTCATCCTTAGGAAAATCGTTCTATACTAGTGCCCGCACATAAAACAAGGCAAAATAGAATTTTATTAAAATAGGCAGACAAAGAGGCTTTTATTTTAATTAAAACATTCGAGTAAAATACATTTAGTTTTAATAAAATAAAGACACTTAATTTTACTAAAAGGAAAATTTATTTTTTAAATAGTCCCTCAAATTAAGCATTTAATTTTACTCAAATATACAGGAAAACAGGCATTTATTTTTATTGAAATAGTCATGCAAAATTACTTTTATTTTTACTAAAGTATTTGCTACTACCACTATTATTAATTATAGTCTTGGCTAGCGATCGTCATAAATTTGTTCACGGTAATGAGGGGAGGAGAGTTGAGACAGAGTTACGCTGCGTTACATAAGGGTAGGGCGTCATACAATAGCAGAAGAAAGCTTAGCATATATCTTAGCAAAAACAGGCAATGAGACGCGCAGGGGAAGAAAGAGGAGTGGGACAAGGGAACGAAGGAGCAACAAAGAGCAGCAGAAGTGTGCGCAAAGAGAGGAAGTCGAAGTAAAGTGCTTGACGGAGGAGGAGTAGTGAGAGGAGGTAGGAGGAAGCCTAGAAGAAGAGTTGGAGGCCGAGAAGAAATACAATTATGAGTTAGAAAGACTTCACGTCCATAACTTTATTCTACCGGTGCATGTGTGTGTGTGTGTGTGTGTGTGTGTGTGTGTGTGTGTGTGTGTGTGTTAGCACGGGAACGCTTGGCTCGCCGCTATGCGGAGCGGCGTGCTTCGG
Source organism: Teleogryllus oceanicus (assembly GCA_964035755.1). Taxonomy (NCBI): domain Eukaryota; kingdom Metazoa; phylum Arthropoda; class Insecta; order Orthoptera; family Gryllidae; genus Teleogryllus; species Teleogryllus oceanicus. The sequence goes on from CAXIVR010000013.1 coordinate 60,422,498, forward strand.
CGCGAACGGGGAGACAGAGAAGGGGTGGAGGGGTAGAGAAAGAACGAAGAGAGGACGGAAGAGAAGGCGCAAAACCAAAGGAAATAACCAGGAAAAGAATAGATATGGAGAAGAATGAGCAGGAGATAAAGAACGAGGGGAGAAGGGGGAATAAATAGGACAAAAGAAAGAAAGGGACAAGAAAGAGGAGCTGCAGTACGAGCAAAGAGGGGCAAGGAGGGGAAAGGGGAAGGGAAGGGAGGGGAGTGCTGGAAGAAGATGAAGTAGTAGGAGGAGATGCAGGAAGCCTAGAAGAGGGGAAAATACGAGGGAGGAAGCTTAGAAGAAAGGCGAATAGAGGAGGATGAAAGGAGAGGTGAACAGTGGAAGGTAGAGTAGTGGAGGGAGGAGGAAACCTACAAGAAGGGCTCGAGGTCGAAGAGGGAGGCAATAATGAGTTAGGAAGAGGAAAAAGAATGTAAATTTGAACCCTAAAGTGTGCGTGTGTGTGTGTGTGTTCTCAGCAAGTATCGTGACCTGCGGCACGCCGCTGCGAGGGGCGGCGTTTCCGGCACGGGAGAGGAGTCGGAGGAGTGGAGGAAGGAGGTAGAAGGGTGAAGAAAGAACGAGGAGAGGACGGAAAAGGGGCGCAAAACGAAAGGGAAAAACGAGAAAATAGGATAGTTATGGAAAAAATAAGCAGGCGAGAAAGAACGAGGTGGAATAAAGAGAAATAGGACAAAAGAACGAAGGGGACAATAAAAGGGGAAGGGGAAAGGAGAGAGGGGGAAAAGCAAAAAGGGGAAGAAAACTGCTGGAAAGAGTAGTAGGAGGGGATGACAGCCTTGAAGGAGGGCCTGGGCAAATTGGAAGGAAGCGGGGCGGGTGTTCCGGCGCGGGGGAGAGGGACTGGAGAAGGAAGGGAAAAAGGGGGAGAAGGGATGCAAAAGGGAAAAAGAGGAACTGAGGAGATGAATAAATAAAGAGAAGAATAAGGAGGAGAGAAAGAACGAGGGGGGAGGGGGAATAAATGAAAAGGACAAAAGGAAGGGGCAAGAAAGAGGACTGAATTACGGGCAAAGGGGGAGGGGAATGGGGATAAAGGGAAGAGTAGGAGGTGGGCCTGAAGGAGGGCCTGGAGAACATGCAAAAGGGGAAGATGAAATGTGAGGTGAATTCCTAGAAGGGGGAGAAGGGAAGGGAAGAAGTAGGAAACCTAGGAGAAGGAACGATGAGTGAGGCAAAAATGAGTTGAGTTAGGAAAAAGAAGAATGTAAATTTGAACCCCTAAAGTGTGTGTGTGTGTGCGTGTTCACAGCACGGCAACGTGACGTGCGGCTCGCCTCTGCGCGTGTTCCGGCACGGGAGGGGAGTCGGAGGAGTGGAGGAAGGAGGTAGAAGGGTGAAGAAAGAACGAAGAGATGACGGAAAAGGAGGCGCAAAACGAAAGAAAAAAGATAGTTATGGAAAATACTAAGCAGGCAGAAAGAACGAGGGAGAAGGCGGAGTAAAGAGAAATAGGACAAAAGAAGGGAGGGGTCAATAAGAGGAGCTGCGGAGGAAAGGGAAAAAAAAAACAGAGGGGAATTGGAAGGGTAAGGGAAGTGTGAAGAAAGCCCAACGGGAAGGGGCTGAAAGTGAAATAGAGGAGAGAATGTTGGAAGGAGGAGAAGGGAAGGGAAGGAGTAGAAACGTAGGAGAAGGGACTGCAGTTCGGAGGGAGGCAATAATGAGTTAAGAAGAACAAGAAGAATGTAAATTTGAACCCCTAAAGTGTGCGTGTGTGTGCGTGTTCACAGCACGGCAACGTGACGTGCGGCTCGCCTCTGCGCGGGGCGGCGTGCTCCGGCGCGGGCGCGGGCGTGGCATTTCGGGGAGGAGGAGGGGTGCGACGTGGGCGGCGGGCGGCGCGTGGCGGAAGGCGCCGAGTTCTCGTTGGGGATCCGTGCACGCGCTGCCGCTGCGAGGCCGGCGGCGTGGCCACGTGCCGCGCCGCCGCCTGCCCTCCTCAGGGCAACTGTTCGCACGGCGTGCTGCTGCCGCGCACCTGCTGCCTCGACTGCTCCAAGTGCGACTACCAGGTAAGTGTTGGAATGGGAGGGGTAGGGATGTCAAGAAAACATCGATGTTTTCAACCAGAAACATCGATATATTAATATTTTGCTTTCGGCAAGTACTTGCAAAGGAGGCTCAGGACATCATCGCTGCAATGCCTCTGACCGGGAGGTCATAAGCTTATAGCGTTTTCCATTTGTTGCACGGAAGCCCACCCTAGTGCAGGGCGAAAACGTCATCGCTCCGAAACAGTGCTGCCCCCACATGCGTGAAGGGCAGCTACGAATGAAACGGATTCCGGAACTGAGTCAGTGCGTGTGCGCTACGCAGTAGATAGCTGTTCTTGGTCTGTCACACTGATGGAACTCGAAAAATAATAATTTTGAATTCTGATCATTGTTATAATTTTGTTGTGGTAAGTGTTTTGGTAATTCTTACTTCTTAATTCAAAAATTATTAACGTGTGATTTCTTTATTTAAAAACTACGAAAACTTCAAATGCGTATGTGTCGAAATTTCATTTTTCGTGATTTGCCAGTGATCGATACACAAGATTTTGAACCGAAAGGCTTCTGCAGAATTTTTTGGTTATTGAAAACCATAAAAATATTAACATAAGCATTTCCGCTGCTATATGTATGGGGCGTGCGAGAAACATTTTTGGCACATATATTTCAATGATTTTGTCAGGGTCACTATTTTTATTTTCACTTCATTAGCGTTTCGAAATTGAAATGCACCTACACTTTGGTTTCTAAATAGCACTGGATTTGTTAACATGAAGTTATTCAAGGTTAAATTTTAGAAAAACACGAACTGAATTTCCGAACTTCGCGAGTCACAAAAATTATTTTAAGACATTTCTTGCAAAACATAATATATTTCATCATTCGAAGTATCCCTGCGTGACAGGAGATCCTCAATTACCTTCACAATTTTACCACGAATCCAAATCAGCATGGATAACTTCCGTATCTAACCTAACAATGGCCCGGTGCACCGGACTGCACTGACGCGATCGTCAGTGCACTTTAGGGCGCCCTGAGTGCGCCCTGGCTCAGTGTGATCGTGCGAATGGAACATGCGCTTCTTTACACTGGTGTGCCCTAGCGGTCGAATGACACGAAGCTGCCCTGAGTGCGCACTGGGTGCGCACCAGTGCGGCGAATGGAAAACGCTATTAGACTAAAATCTTGCCCCCGTGGGGGACTAAAGCTTAGAGTCCCCACGGGGGCAAGATTTTCGACACTAGCGAAGTCAAATTCAGCATTTGTCCGGAGAATTCTAGCGGTCACCTGCTCCAATCGGTAGTTTCCGTGGTTTCTCCCATCAACACCAGGTGAATGCCGAAGCACTACCCTAACCGGCCACAGACTGCGCGCAATCATTCCCGCCTCTTCTTTGTCCTATTCTCGCCCCTTTCTTTCACACACGCTCACATTTTCTATACTATCTCAGTTGCCGGGAGCTTCGAGCTTGTCCCAGTTGAGGCGGTGTCCCGCTGGTGGGACGTGCCTGGTTGGGGAAAACCCCGGTAGCCGACGGTGGGTCGGCGCTGGATCTCGCCATCCAGCGGGGGAAGATCACCTCCCGCGATGAAAACACGCACTACACTTACGGGAATAACGACCTTACCTGTTGACGTACCCGGAATTAGTAGTATCACTATCTCTATCACTCCTCTGCAGCTTACCCATGGCGTGGATCTATGGCGACCTTTTTCGCACATGCGCATCGCGTGGACGTACCCCTGAAGCTCCTGGATGTGACTCTCACTTTTTCTGTGTGATGTCGATATCGGTTAATAATATCCCAACTCTGGTTGGGAGAATTTAAGATCTCGGACGGTGCCACAAAAAGCGACTCAAGAGTACTGTTACTAAGAATTACAGTCATTACAAGAAGGAGGGATTTAAAAAATTAAAATTTGTCAACTAATTCTTAGTTTCTAACATTTGATAATAACTGACCATAGCCAATAGCACTGACCTATATACTTGCTTTTTTTTTTTAGGGTCAACTCTATCAAGAGATGGAAGTTTTCCAGCCCAAAGGCGAACCATGCAAGAACTGTCTATGTTTGAAGGGGAATGTCATTTGCCAAAACCCGTGTATTCCTCCACCTAAGCCTCCAAGAGTTGGCGCAACTTTGAGCCAGCGACCATAGTGCATAATCCTTCAGACAGGTACCCTTTGTTTTATTTTTATTTATTTATGTGTTTTACATCAAAAAGAGCTAAAAACTTTGTGTTACGTGCTCTGGGGAGAAGTGAATTCAGTGCACGTTTTCATAATTCTGTGATCCCTACCCTAAGCCATATACTACTTGAATTTTGAATACAGAAAGAAAATGAGCATTGTTTGCAAAGATTGTTAACAAAATATTTGCTCCACTATAATAAAATCTATTTTCAAGAATAAATCAGTAATAAATTTGGGTTCTTATCCCTCATCACGTCCTTCATGAAGGAAAATACTTCCTGCTGCAGTGACATGGAGAACGATAATTTAAATAACTGTATTTTCCACAATTCTAAAAGACGTGCACAGATAATGACGTTACATTTAATTCATTACTTCATTAAGTTTTAAATTCTTTTTGTGTGTTTGTTTCCTTGTTTAATTCTTAACAGACTCTTGATATTTGAAGAACTAGGAATAAAACAATAACTATGTAAATAAATAATTAAACAATATTATAAAACAAAAATAATTCTTCAAATCAAATTAATTGATCCTTCACTTTAAGTTTCAAACAACAGTGATTATTAATATTAATTGAAATCTATATAATATACCATCTTTCCTGCAATTTTGAAGTGTAAGAGCCTTCTGGCTGCCGCCACAGGCATAATAATCTTGAGCATCTAGATTTATATATAAAATTGATTTTTTTCCTCTTTCACAAGGATTGGATATGCAGAAAGCTTAGGGGATGCTGGGGTAGTTTGCTAGTGATTTTATAAAAACAAACTTGTTTGAAAACTTGTCTTAAATAGCTATAGAGCTGTTCAGGAAGTTGGAATGCAGAAGCCAATGATTTCCATCATTTAATTCATCAACAGGCACAGTGTGATTAGAGTTTACAAAGTGATGAATGTTGTTGTAAGTACTGTGAAAATCATTCATCCACAGCTTTAAAAGTTTCTTTGTGGAGCTGTTTAATAGTACCAGTTATACTTTTATCACTTTTAGGTTCATGAGCTGAAAAACTCAAATGATTTTTCAATTTTTGTGATTCCGTATTCAATTTGAAACATTTGTTTATCATTCAGGCAATAAAACTTCTTATGTTGTTAAAATCTGTTTTACTAATAAGATCTGTTTCTAATAAAATACAGAATTTGAGAAATATTAAACTTTCTTTCTTTCTTTCTTTCTTTCTTTCTTTCTTTCTTTCTTTCTTTCTTTCTTTCTTTCTTTCTTTCTTTCTTTCTTTCTTTCTTTCTTTCTTTCTTTCTTTCTTTCTTTCTTTCTTTCTTTCTTTCTTTCTTTCTTTCTTTCTTTCTTTCTTTCTTTCTTTCTTTCTTTCTTTCTTTCTTTCTTTCTTTCTTTCTTTCTTTCTTTCTTTCTTTCTTTCTTTCTTTCTTTCTTTCTTTCTTTCTTTCTTTCTTTCTTTCTTTCTTTCTTTCTTTCTTTCTTCTTTCTTTCTTTCTTTCTTTCTTTCTTTCTTTCTTTCTTTCTTTCTTTCTTTCTTTCTTTCTTTCTTTCTTTCTTTCTTTCTTTCTTTCTTTCTTTCTTTCTTTCTCTTTCTTTCTTTCTTTCTTTCTTTCTTTCTTTCTTTCTTTCTTTCTTTCTTTCTTTCTTTCTTTCTTTCTTTCTTTCTTCTTTCTTTCTTTCTTTCTTTCTTTCTTTCTTTCTTTCTTTCTTTCTTTCTTTCTTTCTTTCTTTCTTTCTTTCTTTCTTTCTTTCTTTCTTTCTTTCTTTCTTTCTTTCTTTCTTTCTTTCTTTCTTTCTTTCTTTCCTTCTTTCTTCCTTCTTTCCTTCTTTCTTTCTTTGCTTCTTTCTTTCCTTCTTTCCTTCTTTCTTTCTTTGTTTCTTTCTTTCCTTTCTTTCTTTTCTTTCTTTCTTTCCTTCTTTCCTTCTTTCTTTCTTTCCTTCTTTCTTTCCTTCTTTCCTTCTTTCTTTCTTTCCTTCTTTCTTTCTTTCCTTCTTTCTTTCCTTCTTTCTTTCCTTCTTTCCTTCTTTCCTTCTTTCTTTCTTTCCTTCTTTCTTTCCTTCTTCCTTCTTTCTTTCCTTCTTTCCTTCTTTCTTTCCTTCTTTCCTTCTTTCTTTCCTTCTTTCTTTCTTTCCTTCTTTCTTTCTTTCCTTCCTTCTTTCTTTCCTTCCTTCTTTCTTTCCTTCCTTCTTTCTTTCCTTCCTTCTTTCTTTCCTTCCTTCTTTCTTTCCTTCTTTCTTTCCTTCCTTCTTTCTTTTTTCTTTCCTTCTTTCTTTCCTTCTTTCTTTTCTTCACAGAGAATCCTTGCTGTGTTGTGGGCCTTATTTTCCAGACTTTGATGTACCCCAATGTAAATTGAACAAATGTATTAATTTGAACATTTTCCTTTTATTGACAAGCTTTTTCTTGCCATATCATTGTGTTAAATATAGAAATATAAGAACTGAATTTAAAACACCGTTATTTTACTTTTTAACTTTTGTTAAAAAAACTAAAGTTTAAAAGTAAAATAATTTCTTATATACACACACACATTTATTTATTTATAAAGTACAAATACAAGTCATCTCTTTTCTTTCAACAGGTCGAGAAAGGTCAGAATGAAGTTTGAGGTATGTAGGGGATGTGATTTATGATTACATTGATTTAAGTCTTGATTATTACATATCTGACAATTATTGAGTTATAGAATTTTGATCTATTTGCATTTATCAGCATTTCTAATTTCTAGTCTCTTCTTCTTCTGTTCTTAAAAATTCAAAAGGAGATGCTTTTATAATAGGTTTTGCTTTTACATGAAAACAGTGATAAGATTTTTAATTTATCTGTATTGATCAGGAGTCAATTAGTATATAAAATTCATATTTTAACACAAACATTTATTAGGAATTAGTGTTTAAAAGCAATTTGTGATTTAAAAATTTTTTTTTATTTGGAAAAAAAAATGCCTCATGTAATTCTGTTTAAGAAATACTTAATACATATTTTGTAATCCTCACATATAACAACTTTAAAAGAATTGTAAATGTTCATAAATTTTGGTGCTTTCTTTTGTTAATTACTGTCTCATCCAATGTGTTCAAGATGAGAGTATGTTGCATGTGGAACTGTATATTTAGATTAAGGATGTTCTTGATAAATATTTATTTTGCAAGATCTAATAGATCAATTTTGAAACTTGAATTGAAAGTTGCAACAGTTTGTGAGTGTAACTCATTAAGCTTCTTCAACATTTATAACATCACAAAATAGGAATGAACAACAAGCAGATACTATTGTAATGGTAAACGTAAGAAATTGCATTATTTTCCATTTTTAATGTTGTAACTTGATTTTCAGATATTTACAAACAGTTTAAAAGTTAAGATTTTCATCATATAATATGAGTATTGTTAAATCAACAACAATTTTTTTTTGCACAAATTACTATTAAGTGCAATACAAGGTAATTTTCCAGTGTTGTTCCACCTTAATATTTTATTCCTTAAATTGTTTTCTGCATGTTACGCTTGTCTTCCACATCACAAGAATGTGATTTGTTAACCAGTTCTGGTAACTATTGTGAAAACAGACCAAAAGATGTTATGCTAAAGGAGAAGTGATCAATATTTTCAATGTACATTAATGATATACATATCTGAGAGTAAGACAATTAAAAAAGTCTATGACTTTTTTGTTGGATTTTCATGCAAAGAAGGAAACCCATTTTTGACATTTATTATCATTGTGAAAATGAATGAAGATAAATATATAAATTTCCTGTGCATCTCTTTAGATTGTGTCAGTAGAAATATAGTTTCTATCTACATATATATGCATGTTTCATGACAAAATTACTTAGTTAATTATGACTTTTTGGTGAGTTAAAGTAGAATTTGAAAAGACTTAATATTCAAAGAGACTACATATTTGAATGGTCAAGTGTAAACTCATTCTTATCATGAGGTAGTAAAACTTATTTGTGTATCTTTTCATACTTTTTATATAAATGAAATATTGGCCTACTGTTTACATTAGGGTAAAAACCGGTCATAAAGTCACAAAACATTGCATTGTGTCATTAATATAAAATAAAAATCATTAATTCTTCCCTAACTTCCAATTCAAACTGCAACGAATTTTAAACACCAGTAAAGATAATTGTTTTGTAGAAGATTATCATAAATAAAAGATTCTGAAACTGTATCAGTGATATCACAATTTTATTAATTACAAGAGCCTTATTATAAACAGTTCAGGTTTTGAGATTTCTCTCTTTTTAATCATGAACAAGCTAACAAGCACCATTGTTTTTACTGAAATTCTACATTCTTACAAATATATAGTGTTTATGTTTGAAACTGACAATACTGTTCTGTTCCTATCAAAAGTGTGCTCCAATCTGTAATATAAGTAAAAGATCTTTCTGTAGGTGTCTTTTGGACCATTTCATGAAAAGATGACATTGAAAGGAGTCCTGGATTTGGCCCTTTGTACTCCTTTAGATACTGAGTGAAGTGGCCCAGGGCACACTGACTTCGCATTCGGAAGGCCTGGGTTCAATCCCTGTGCCTGCCATCCAGACTGAGGTTTTTGTGGTTTCCCTCGATCATCCAGGCGAATGATAGGATGGTTTCACTAAAAGGACAACTCTGCAAAACCAGCATTGCTAGCCAAATTTATTAACTATGTGAAGTCATGAAGGTTAATCAAAATTCGAGACAGCGCGGGTTCCTCATTGTGTGAATGACCAGGAATGGCGCAGAGGCCAAATTCCGTTTACAGGATATAATGGTTAAATACAAACACAAATACTCTTTTTGATGGATTTTGATTTTGTATTATGGAATAGTATTTGCAATGATTAATTGGGAAATCCTTGCTTTCCTTTATTCTTGTAGTGCCCTTCCTTTTTTATAACATCTGTTTGTCCCTCTTTTCAAAAATGAATGGTTGTGACTAAGATTTATTGTGAACCTACTGCATGAACTCATTAACCTGAATTGTAGACTTGTCAATCCCTCTAAATTCACCGTTCATTTCTTCAATAGACTAAACTTTACTCTAAAGTTTTGTCAAAAATAATGGTGCGTGTAGAGAAGTATCAGGCACAACCTTTTAAGGAACCCTAAATGGATGTTCAAGATATATTTGCTTTGAATTGAAATTCAATAGGTTCTAGGATTTCTTGTTTTATTTATTCATTTAAGTAAAATTGATGTAACCAAGAGGTGTCTATGTAACTAAAGGTATCACCAAAGGGCGAAATTCACTGAGTAACTGGGGATGTTCAAATACCTTCTGATACACTGATTTTGCTATTAATTTAAAACTGTGAATAGATTGCATTTCTTCTGTTTCTTCTTGACTTGTTCTTCACCTGATGGGTAATTTACAAGATTATTTGTCTTTGGCTCCAAAGAAAGAGTGTTTGAAGAAGTATTTTATGAAATTTCAATTCCTAAGAACAGTTTTTCTTCTTTCCTGAAATGTTGTAAAGCTGACAATAGTGGCTCAGCACATCAACTGATGTGAATGCAGTGCCTCTGACTGGGAGGTCCTAGGATTTGGGTTCCACTGGTGGCAGGATTTATAAAACTAGCTAGTTGAATTCAGCCACTATCTAGATAATTGTAGTGACTGTCTGCTCTAATCAGCAGTTTCCCCCAGCCTATTCAATCCCACGTGAATGCTGGAGCAGTATCCTAACAAACAGCAGATCACAGGCTGCTTGCAATCCTTTCTCTTCCTTGTCCTATCCTTATCCCTTACTAACACACACTTATACTTACATGCACTACACATCCACATGTCATGAGCTTAGAACTTGTCCCTGCTGGGACGGTGCCATGCTGGTGGGAGATACCTGGTATAGGATTGTTTCACAAAAAACAGGCGGCATTTTCAGTTTTACATAATGATCCAAACAAGTTAGAAACTGACTTCCATTATCTGTCGGTTTACATACATAATAGAATTAGTACCGAGTTGCCGAATTCAAAGAAAAGCTAATTATCGTTCTGAAAAATCACAATAATTAGGTATATAATGTTTATTTTAACCACTGTTTTAATGTTAGAATTGTGGAGAAATGAAAAGTATTTAAAACTTCCAATATTTCAGTTTTTTCTAATTTTTGTAATTCAATGATCTTATATTTTGCAGTTTAGTACTATCATATTGAGTTAATACATTGAAATTTATTAAACTTACGTGTAAATCTGCTTCATACCTGTATCCGTACAATTGGAGAATATAATGTATCCTTTTCTTTCTTTCTTTTTTTTATTATTATTAAAAGGTTTGAGTAATTTGAATTAAATTATTTATGTATCTAAAAACCTGACTGAAATAATTTCAAGAACTAATTGTCTTTGATGTATGAGTCAATGTTTAAATAACAGTTTCCTGAATTTAAAGGAATTTTGACCTTAAATAAACGTTAAATTTATTTTCATTGTATTCTAAAGTTATTGGTTTGATTAAAATAATGTACAATTTGAGTAAAACAGATTGAAAACTCTCTATGTTTTCGGACAACAGTGCAGTCTTTTGTGAAAACTTTGTTAGGTGAATCAAAACATAGATTAGGTTGAGCTCGTCTCTTATTAGATAAGTCTACTCATGTTGAATCTTGCAGAATATATTTTGGGGTACTATAAGTTTATAAGAGTAAGGAAACTGAACAAAGCACAAGTAGTGTTAATAATTCTCAGAATGTGAACTTTTAGTATAAGGATTAGATACCTTTGTGACATTCTCTGCACAGAGTAACAAAGAACTAAACACTACAAAAAAAAAAAAAGTCAAAATCACTTATTAATCTGTTTTCAATGCAAAAAACTAATATTACAATCTACAGGCATAGTTCAGGAGCCAGTACTAGTCTTACACAAAAATTTTCTTGTTCTTTCTTAAAAAGAAAAAGAGAGAAAATCCTTCTAACTTTTTAGACATAGATACATATATATATTTATTGAAAAAATGGGTAGTTATAGATGAACAGTTTATAGTTAAGTTTTAGAAAAGTTTACAATTAATGTAAAATTACTTAAAATAAAAATTATTGAGAAATTTTGTTAACTAACAATATTAGAAGCAATAGTTACTAATGAATTGATATGTACATGAATATAAAACAGTTAGCAATTGTTGTGACTTACAATTTGTGAATAATGTTTTTCAAAATAAAAAAAAAAAATTAAATTTATAATGGTACTATTCAGTGCTTATGAGTAGAATTATCTTTAATTTTTCCTACAAATGGCGCAAATGTGCTATGCAATTTTTCTATAATTAAACATAGAACACTTAATGTTATTTATTGAACTATATGTTACACAAGTTTATATTTAATGATATTTTTTTTTCTCATCAGTCAATAAAAATTGAAGATATCTCTGAAATGTGACGTATGATGGTGAACAACTGAAGATATCTCTGAAACGTGACCATGATTATGATCATCAGTGGGCGGATTTTAATGAAACATCTTTTCTTTTTATTTTCACTTTAGAACAATGCAAAGCATAGAAATTCATTTTATGTTATGACAAAAGGAAATGATTCTTGTTTATGCATAATTTTTTTGCATTTTTTATCAATTTTGGCTAATAGTCATTTTTTTACTATTCCCGTCATTTTTAATGCATTTTTCATCAATTTTATTGATTTTAATGTCATTTTAATGCTACTTGCATCAAATAATATTTACGAGATGCAACAAATGTTCTTCACAGAATTCCTGAGAACCTATACATAGCAGCCTATTCGATTTCTTTGCTCAGAACTTGTAATGTCAGCCATTGTATGTCTAAGGTTTCTGTGACACCTGTCAGCATCATTGGCAGTTCAGCTGATTTTAGGATAACTAAAAGATTTTCTGGTAAAGAGCAGGCCAAACCACAAGTTTGAAAGCTGAGTTCACTTGAATTAATAGAAGAAGCCTTGATTACAGCAGTAACATATCCAACAGTTTAAGTTGTGCATCTGAACTGATTTTGTATATATTTCTTAGGTCATTGTTAAAATATTTTACGAGCATTTCATTGATCGTTTTTGGCAATGTTTTAGATCATCAAAATCCGCCCTCTAGTCATCAGTGACAGATAGAATGCACGTCATTGCTCTTCCTCTGGGTTGCTACAACTCTATATGTTCCTTTGTTTCCAGCATGAAAAATTCATTTAGAATATTCTCTTAATGGTCTAAAACAATTAAATACTTCATAAAGTTAAATCATACACAGTACTGAATATTACCATTCCTTTGATATAGATTTTTTTCTATGGTGTGTAGTTTTTCTATACTTATTGTGTGATGATACAATATTCTTCATGTGTCAAAGAATCTCTATCTCTTCTGTGATGAGTGTAGTTTGTCCAATTCAAGGAAGGGGAAAGAAATAGTTTTTAAGGTAGTATGTTTGTTAGATAGACCACGGTGAAGTAACCTCAAAAATACTTTAAATGAAAGTAAAATATTTGTTGTTCTAGATGGTAAGAAAAAATTTGGCCCTTACTGGCCTAATTTTTAATAAAAGAAATCTAAATTAGTACAGGCTTTTATGGAAAACTTTCACAGGATAAGATTTTTTAAAAGTTATTGAAAAAGTTATACAGTGAAAATATCTTTTTCTTTTATGCAAACCATATTAATTTTTTTGAGGAATCAGATATTAAACGTAACATACTTGACCAGACATTCTAAGGTGTTATTGATTAAAAACTGCTGTGAAATTCATTGCAACCACCCTTCCTCAGACTATGAGTTATGCTGCATAAATCATGCTATTGTCAGCACTGTTTCTCTTGGAGTACAAGAGAAAACTAACCTAACTAGAAATTTTGAACCACTCACCATCACAAACTATTCGATTTACTTAACAGTGTAACTGGATGATGCCAATTATCAAAAGCATCAACAATCTGAAAAAACTATTCAAAAGCAAGTGAATGGAAAATAAAGATGTTTTAACATATCATCCCTATTGTAATTAGTATTAGAATTTTGAAAATGTTCACTTTCAAAATACATAGATAAATAATTAAACAGTTGTTCTAGTTGTTGTTAAATACTTTCCCTTCCTTTCTTTAGGCTGTTGCAAATAAAAACTCTTTTAACAATTGATGTTTGATGAACTTTAAATTCTCAGTGGTCTGGGTATCCCTTCTCAAATATTTTTTCATTTTGTATTTCATAATTAGTATTCATGTTTGGTGACTTGTGTTCGATCTTGGATAAATTGTAATTTATAATGAGCTTGTTAATGACATAGAATTTACCAAAATTTCCTCCATTATCGTCATCATCATCATCATCATCATCATCACCACCACCACCACCTTTTGAAGGTTTTGACTATCTTTGCAATAGAATCTGCATATATCATTTCATTTTGTTTATATTTGTTTTTCCTGTGAACTTATTTAATAATATCAGAGGAAAACATCTCTCTCTGTTTTAAAATCTAAGGTTTGTTTTCCTTTGCCTCTCTGTACTATATCTTAGAAATTGCATTTGAGGTAACATTTTTCTTATTTTGTGCATTTACTGTTTATGTCTCTTAGTACATGTAATTTTCTTTCTTATTTCATATTGCAATTATACCTATTTGATTCCATATGATTCTGTGTTATTCTTTGGTGTCATTTGAAATGTTAAAATACCAATAATGAAGACTTTTTGTATTGTTCAAGAAATTTTTAAGTAACGCTCATCTTCTTGAAAAGAGAAATTTCATTGCAATTTGTAGAAACTGACAAGATGTTGGAAGAATCTGGCTGTAATTATCAATTTCTATCATTGTTGAGGGACCATTGTAATATTTTATTTTCCTTATCACATGATGTCTGCTTATCCAGGAAATGTTTTGACAAATCTTTGTCATTAACTGCAGGCATTCTATAATCTGTAAGTTTTCTGGAGTTTTCAGTTAGTTAGATGGGAAAGATGGAAGAGATTTGTTATTTCATCAGCAGCATTATATAATCCACTAGACTCAGCTATGCTACATTCTTTGTATCAGACTCCTCTTCCTTGAAAAGGACAACATTTCCTGTCGTATTGAAAAGATTTCATCTATCTCATAACTTGAACTTGTTGAGAAACGTTGTAACCGGTAGTTACAAAACTATCAATACATTTTAAATACTCGCACTATTTTATATGAACTATGTGGTTGTCTGTACAGTTTGAAGATGTTAACTAAAGTATTTATAGCGTATTGTTATTATATACACATGTTTTAGAATATTTCTATTTAGATTTAATTTGCTCTGTAGTTGTTTTTTAGCTTTGTATATTATATATTGGATTGGTAAAATGATATAGTGAAAATGAATTGGATTCAAATGAACAATAAAGACATGTAGAAAACATAGAAAGGCCCCTTTGTCTTTCAGTTTCTTTATCAAATTTTATCTTGTTTCCTTAGATCTTGTTGATTTCAAAATTTACAATGCAAGCTAACTTGTAATAGATTTTGAGATACCATTAGGGATTTGGAATGTTTATGTCACAATTGTGTACACTTTTGGAAGAATAGATGCCATAAATTACATGATGTTAGCAATTTGACATGTTCATGTCTAAGCCTAGACGGTTCAGAGCAATGTGTATCTTACTTAGATTTTTGCGAACTCTAGTAAAGAAAACATTGTGCTCTGCAGTATTGAAAACTCTCTATTAAATTTTTACCTGTCACAATACACATTGTGAATATTTTTATGACTCTCCTGAAATCGTATATAAATGATTAACAATGTATTGAAATGGCGGAGACTTTTATTTGCGTTTTCTAAAGACTTTGTTTTGGAGATTATTTGTCATGGAGATTATTTTTAAGGGTAAATGTTTTCCAGGCAATTGAGACACAAAATCAAAATCAAAATAAACAATAATAACCGAAAAATACTAGTCTTTACTGGAAAGGAAATTTCTAAGATTTCATTGAAATTAAATTCCAATTGTAACTTTCTTTAATTTTATCACATTCATAAAACAAGAATATAAAAAATTTTAAAACTGAAAGATGAAAATTTAGCAATTTTTTCAATTATGAATTTTAAAATACTTTGTGCATAATCAAGAAATATATACATTTTTTGTTAGATGTTATTGAAAAGTTAATAGTCCCATGAGAAGGAAGCAAAACACAAAATATGTAAAGAGTCTCTGCCATTTGTTTTGTTTTTATTGAAACATAAGGTTCATTCACTCAAAACAATGATGAGAAAAATAATTGAAAACTAAAAGCAACAAAGGGCACTATATTTAGAAGTATATGTATCATTTTATGTTCTTGGTTCTCTATGAATTGACATTAAATTTTCCTTTCCTTTTCTTCTCAGCATTGAACTTTCAGGGAGTGTGACTGTACTGTTAACTGTCTAACCTACTAAAGAATTTAAAGTTTAACTATGAAATTTCATTTAATTTATTGGACTTGTAGAAGAAAAGTGTTCACTTTTTATACATGTATTCCCTGAAAATAAAATATTTGTGAGTGATAATGGAAGAAATTTTCTCATCCTCATCCAATCAATCTTTCTCCTGAGAGTTGCCTAAATATATTACTCAGTGTTAATGTATTTTAGTGTGAATTTATTTCTATTTACATATAATTCTCAAAGAATTATGGAAATTTAAAAATATTTTTTTCATTTAATCTGGAAGTTCTACTATTTATCTACTAAGTAATTTTTGTTGTTTGCACTTATAGATACAAATTCTTGTAACCAAAGAGAAGTTTTTCTTATAATTAAATATATGGATATCCAACAATTGAAGTACTATGTTTCATAAGGTCCCGTTAATGTACCAGTTTCTTTTGTGATATATTTGAAATCCTTTGCTTTGCTGTATGAGAAGTAAATGGAAAGAAGACACAATTCTGGTACCTGACTGAGAAGGAAAATTGAGTAAATGTTAATTTCAATCAAATTATCATTGAAGCCCTTACTCTTACTACTTCAGCACATGTATTTGTTACACTTTTGAATGGCAATATTTAGTTATTTTCAAAGATTATTCTTTATAGATTGATGGCTTAATTTACAAACACCCATGGTCATTTTACAGTTAATATCAGATTTGGAGACCTCTCTTTCACATCTACCTTGTATTCAATGACTATCTGCCTATATAAAAGGGTTTCATAAGGCTAAAATGCTTTTTCATTTTCCTAGAAAGCAAACATTCTTACTCCATAAGTAACTTCACTTTTACAAACTTTCAAGCTTGGTTTTCACAAAACTCAGAATTCTGGACAAAAAATTTGTGTGTACTAAGCCATTTATATATACACATGATAGAAATGTGTAGAATTGTTTTTCACCATCATTTTGACTGTATAATACAAACATTAAAGATAGAAAACGGTATTGAATATGTAACCAGTAGAACTGATTTACTTTTTACGGTATTTAGATGCTGTTTTTTATGGAGACTATTTGCTTTTAAATGTTTTTTGTTATTTGGAACACTACAATATCCTATCATTGAATTGTATTCAGTTCACCACTCCCTATATGCAGATTATAACAACAAAATTTAGTATTCTCTGTTTTATTAAATATCAAGATTGTATGTACTATGTAAGTTTGTTTTCTTAATGAGTTATTTAATGTGAGTTCAGGCGTTAAGAACAGAATCCAATGGAATCCCGAATCCAGTTTTCCAACCTTGAGATACTAAATGTCATTACCTAATTACAAAGAAATAGGGGACAATGAGGAAAAGCTCAGAAGCAAGTAATAATTGGTCTGTCACTGTAGATTGGTTGTTTTGTTCTTTCGAGGTCTGGTCTTGGATGCAGTGTCAAGGAAAAAACATTTCAAGTATCAATTACTTCAAAGAAATTTGTTTTAAGGTCTGAGATCTTAATTCACATAAATACACACAGTTCCATAATATATTTCACACAATTATCAGGAAAGGGCAATACAAGCCTGCGCCGCTAGCCGAATTCGTTTATTACGCTCCGTGAAGTCACAAAGGTTAAGCGAATTTGAGACTTGCGGGTTCTTGGTTGGGTGACCGGCCAGGAACCCCGGGATCTAACAGCGTTGAGCCCCTGGCCGAAGCGATAAAAGGCACTGACAGACTGCGACATGATGAGACTTGACTAGTATAGTAATTACTGAGTAACGGAGGATTACTCCAAAGAATGTGCTCAACGCCCAACAATGGGTAAAGAGATGCGTTGCGTCAACAACGACGCAACAAATTAACAAAAATAAATAAATAAATAAAAAAAAAAAATAAACAAAAATATTATACTTAATCGATGTCCAACAAAGTTGAGAAGAAAACAATAGCATGAAGCTTATTAATCAATAGGGTTAATAAATTGCCAAGCATCACTTATTTGAGATACATTTGAAATAAAACTAAATTTCTGGATATTCAAATTGTCATCTATTCCACTTGACCAAGAATTGATACAATGAGAAAAAACTTTTATACACATAATTCGATAAAACCAATAGGATTATAAGTATGTATTTATTTTTAGTTTTATTAGAAATCTATACTGTTAACAGAGTATTAAGCAAGTCTCTAAAAACAATTTAAAATTAGAATTTTGTTTTGTGAATAGATGTTTATTCTTCATTTGCCTGTTCCTTCCTCGCAAGTTTTCCTATATCAATGAGCATTTGCTTGGTGGCAGTTAATCAAAAAAGAAGTACAATAATAACAAGTTGTATTACAAAAGCATATACTTTCTGGCAATATTGTTAATGGCTATGTAATATATAAAATATGACAATTTCTGTCTTGCATTTCAATTACCATTTGAAAAATTCTTAAACAAATGAAGCTTGAAAAATACATATATATTTTAAATTCAAATTCTTAAATGAAAACAACTTTCAGCCATTGAATTCAAGTTTTATATAATTGTATCAACAATGAACGATGCATATTTAAGCCGTAAATAAAATTATTAATTTATATTAATGCGAAAAAAAGGCAGCAGTCCTTAGCTTTTCTTTTATCAGTGCAATGTTACAACAATAGGTTACAAGCAACAATAACCACTAATTCGCATTTTGCCAGTTAGCATTGTTGATACTGCAGCAAGAAAATGAATAGAAAAATATAATATTTTTATATTCATCAAAATTACTCAGTTTTTACATGTATTACTTTTCATTTCCACTTCTTATTAAGCAAATCTCTTATTAAGCACTTCTTATTAAGCATGCATTCGTTTTCACATTTAACTCGATTAAAGAACCCAATTTATAATAGGTTTTAAATTATTTCTAAAAGATTTATTTTAAAACTAATTCAAAGGCTCAAAGAAGAATAGAACAAAGAAATATGAAATAATACACAAATTCTAATTTATATAGCATCCAACTGCCTAGCATCAAAATTCATTTTATGTTCAGGAACCACAGTAAATTGGGACTGGTCGACTATTTTTGTCGCCAAATTACTCAAAAAGTACTCATATTTTCGTAAAATTTAATATGTTCTTATTTGAAGATGTTTTTTGTAAGATATTTCATTTAAAAAAAATTAATCTTCATAATTGTAGATACTGAAAAAAGTTTTTTCAATTTCCGAAAAATCAGGGTTTTCATCCAACACACCTACATCATTCTCTTAAACGTGCTCCAGACTATCCAATAGCAAAATTTCATAAAAAAACAATGGAGCCATTCTTGAGAAAAAAATTGTTTAAACTAAAATTAAAAAATGCATATAATTCATGCAAAATTATGCGAAGAATATTCAAATTTTTTAAAAATTTGTACAAGATCTTATTTCAAAATCTATCTTTAAAGAATAATATTATTAAGGCAAAGAATAAGTAACAATTTGTTTTTTTTTTTTAAAAAGCGTTTTTAAAGAGACCTGCATCAAACTTTTAAATGATTTTCAGACTATCCAACAACAAAATTTAATCAAAATCGGTGGCGCCACTATTTTGAAAATTTGGAAAATGTCCCAGAGCCTTCTTGTAAAGTACCCCCCAAAATTAAAATATCGGTTTGAAAATCAAGGGGCCACAACATCAGCCAGATCGTTTGGAGATATCAATTTTGAGAAAATCAGCTGAACGATTTAGCAGCTAGCATTGTTCACCAATGGACAGACGTTTTGCGACAATTGATTTTTCAGTATCATTGTCAAGGACCCACTAAATATGGATTCTGCCTACACCACTTGTGAGGGGATTTTTTTCTAAATTTAGCATCTGGATTTACTCAATTTCTTGTTGCCAGGGCCCTCTAATAAGATTTTTTCTGCAGAAAATTCCCATTGTTTCACACATTACAGGACTTTCTCATTAATACGTGGTAGCGAGAAAGTAAAAATTAGAACAAGCAAATACACACAAATTTTAAAAAACATAAAAAAGAAATAAACAGTAACGGCATGGTGAAAATAACACCATTATTTCTACCATGGGTAATGATTCATCGCACTTTGCCTGCCATTACTGTACTCTATATTTGAACAGGAATGTGATTACAAAAATGTGCATCTGGTCTCATTCAATGCACAATGTAATGCCCTACAACTTTCAATAGGACCATGTTTTTGATATGGTGTCTTTTACGAGATATAACCTTTGGGGGTTATATTTTTACCCCCACCACTTACACACAACTCTGCCGAGGGGAAAGTCCTAGGATAGTCATACTGAGCTCCAAATTAAGCCATTAAAACAATTAAAGCCTTTGGTAGCAATTATTTCAGAATTGGATTTTAATTCTACTGGACTACTAAGGGATAGAGTAGCTGCAGGTTGCCAGTGCCAAATTTGATTGCAGAATGAATGCAAAGAAATTAGGTACTATGACACTTGTTCTCATAATGTTCATTTGAATTAATTTCAATGCATAAAAGACCATTTTACATGGGGAATCTGAGCTTTATAAAAATTCTATACATTTTAAAAATAATTTAATGTATGAGCATTGACTGCAACAATTAATAATAAAAGTAACATGGTAGCAATTTTAATTTACTTTACCCTCATGTCCATGAACAGAAAACAAATAGTCATGATATTTACATCATAATTCTCAGGGGTGCACAAATCAAACAGCATCATTAAATTAAAAAAAAATTGAACAGCATTCAGGAGATCTGTTAAGTAATTGAACAATAATTTTGTTTTTTACAAAACTTGTTTTGTAACCTTGATAAAATGTCTTTTGAATGAAATGGTGATCATTTAACTTTTAAAAATAACATGGTATGTCATTTCTACACGAATGTCTTTTACTACTCAATCCAACAAGGGCAATGGTAAATAAATTTTGCCAGAACAACATTCTAATGCATTTAAGTAATTTATTATTTCTATTGCACAATGATATGTTTTACAATGTACAGTAATATACAATCAAATAATCAGGAAAAGTAAAAGTATACAAAACACATCTAAAAATAAGCTGCAAATATATAATGAATGGTGACGGTGCATTGAATCACAAGTAAGTGGCAGTTATAAAGTATCTGAAAAAAGATACAATATCATTTTTTACAATTATGAATGATGAAGTAGTACAATGAAATCTACATGAGCCAAGATAATCTTACTGCATTATTTACACAATGAAAGACTGTTTTCTATTTGTGTTGTATGTTGATTTACTTTCACTTTCCTAATAGGAAATTGTATTGCATTATTTTCATTTACAGGAATATTTTTTTCTAATTACAGTTTTATTCATCACATACTTATTGTTCAAAGAAGACTTCTATTAGACTGTTAAATCAACATCTGTTGATTACTTTGTTAATCAATTTGTTAATGACAAAGTAATTCTGTTTTTATTCTAAATGATTAAGAATTTTAATCAGCAATCTTACAGTCTCTCGGTTGTATACAGTGAGCTGATGACATGTATTTTAATATCATTATTTTCAGAATCTGATAGGGAAAAGTAATCCCTAGAATACGGCGTCAAACACAATATTTTCCAATAGCCCTGTAATAATTTTGCTAACAACGTCATATTAAAACAAATATAATATTTAAAATTTTTAAGAATATTAGTGAAACGTGAACTGTCATCAGAATCTCACTGTACACATTTTGAAGTTTTAATTATTTTTATTTTTCCTATCCAGGCTCCAACACTGCATTTATAAACAACAATCAACATCTTTGGCTAATATTCTATATATTACATACTTCTTACGAGTCCACAATTCTAGTAAGAAGATATATTATTCAAGACAATAGTTAACATACAACTTTGTTTCAAGACATCTTGGTGATAGTAGACAAGAAATACATTCAAATGGGAGTGTCTGAACTGCAAAGCTACAATAGAATTATTATCGAGCTTATGTTCCCAGCAGTTGGTGTATGGTACTGATGTAGGTTGAAGACATGGAATGGGTAATAAAAAAGAACCCATCGTAATAAATAAGAAGCATTATTATATTACAGGTAACATTGGTTTGAACATGAACTAGTAAGAAAGGAATCCATGGACTCAAACTACAAACATGTGGACTAGAGTGTGATTAGTTTTTTTATAACTAACACAGTGTTAACAAAACATATTAAGAGGAAAGAGTGGACTGGTATAAGTAAACCATTGGATTTACTTATAATTACAATCAATGTGGTACTCATTACAAAGGCAATAGTAAATGTTAATTAATACCAACTAGTTCAACATTTTTCAAACTGGGATATTTTGCCAACAATTTCAATGTAGATCCTTACAACTGCAGGATCTTTAGTGAATTACACACGGGGGAAAGTATTTCCAATTTTAATTAATTTATAAGGTGCTTTAAATTAATTGATTGGTAAGGGTTTCCGAACATGTCAACTACTAAGGTCATTAGTAGTGATCAAAAATTAACCAATTGTTCATTAAATAACATATCTATTAGCCATAATAGTGTTGAGATGGAAAAGTAAAACTTTAAGAACTTGGAAGGTTGGAAAACCTTTCGAATAAATTTTAATTATTATGATGAAATTCTAAAAACAAAACATTGACAGGAAGATATTAAATTTAAATGTTAGGATCTTGTAATATTTTGGCTTTAGCAATAACAGTGTTAGAATGAACGGTTCATGGTGATTGCATTCTGATGCAATCAATGTGTATGATACAACAAATGTGTACTGTCCAATACAATTCAACTCCTGGTATGGCTTCACAGTACTAATAGACATTACAACATGAACTAAGTCAGGCTGTTTATTTTTCATTTCAAGACAAACGTTTTTGTTTTCCTTACAGAAATTCAAGTAACAGATTTTTATTTCGAAAGAGCTTTTCAAATTTTGAGATACCTTTTTAATACTGAGATGAAAAAAAAAAGTCTATAACAGTTCTGGTGTTGTAAAGAACCAACCTTACAAAATGTCACAAACAGACAATACTATTATAATATTACAGTTAAGAGCATTCTAAAAACAACTTGTACTGTATCAAATGTGCAACACTTAGTGAGAGTGAAAAACAGTCACAGAGCTTTATAAACTACTTACAACTATACAAGAATTGCAACAACTCGTACGTACTTCGTTTAACACCCTGGAAGACAAAGTTTCAAAATAAATGTCAGTATGAGAATACGACACATACAGACATTCCAGTAATAGTGCTTTCTGTTAGGGTCAGGGATAAAATTTTGGATAGGAGTAAGGTTAAGTTAGAATACTAGGACTGTGCTTTAAATTCCATTGCTGTCCTAAACTGCCCAGATGATAACAAAGCTAGTATCATTCCTGATGGCTCGACCCTGGGAGAAAATCCAGCCTCTCTAAGATTTCAACCGGTCTCAAATTTACTCACCATATTGACCCTCACTTGTTTAATTTGATGTAAATTTTTTAGTTTTTTAATTCCAAATAGATTTTATAAATATCTTTAATAGGTAACTCTTCCAGGGATACTAAAACCAGTGATCATCAGTCATTTGTAAGCTTAATAACACTTAAGTTCAATCTAAGCAATGAGTACCACCCGACAGAACACAAGGAAAATAAATTTTTGTTTCACATGTTTTAATGTTCAGTCTTTGTAATAAATATTTGTGTCAAAATTGTCTAGTTATCCCTGTTTCCTAGTGTGATTATTATTATAACTAAAAATCGAATCATAAAACTATAGAAATAAATTTGGGTATTCCTCTCCTCTCAGTCACCATCATATTTGACTTCTAAGGTCAATTCACAGTGCAAGAAAAATACTGTAGGTGTTGTGTACTGTAGGTGAGTTAGCAAATAAACTGAGTACATTGTAGCTTTCTTTGCTAAGTATCACAATAGAAAACTAGGCCACAACTAGAACAAGCATTTATTATTTGCTTGGCTACTTCAATTCTCAGCAATTATCAATCTAGAAAAAAAATTGACAAAATTATTGATTTAGTGTTGTTTTTTGTGTTTGTATTAATTTGTGTCCTGGAAGATGATTTGCTTTTTGCAGAGCTGTCATCACTCTGGTCGTTTATCATCATTCTGTGAAGAAGAAAAAAGGATAATGTTGACAACTCACCAGAAAACAATGCATCTCCCAAATAACAAAGTTATTGACTTACACATGGAAGCTTTTGATTTCTCTTCTGTTAGGTTCTCAATATAATATCAAATGGCTTATTTTTATTATAGAGCAGAAGAGACCCGATCATGGCCTATACCTTATGTGAATCTCAAGAGAACCAAAGAAGTTTATAAACTCAATTCTACTTATATTAATACAAAACATTTTAACAGTCGTTGTTTACAAGTTACAAATTGGCAATTGTCTACAGGAAAAATTATTTAATTTTGATTTAAATGTTTCTTGAAATACAAAGTACCAAAGAATTTGCCTTTTTGGCCATTTCTGTTTTAATGTACAGATTACAAATGTATTTAATTAAAGGATCATGATTTGATCCCTATAAGAAATGCTTAAAACAAAAGTTTTAAATTCATCAGTGTCCTCGTAATGTTTGCATGAGGTCACTTAAATAATGGGAAAATTGAGTCATACATTCACTAACATTTGACAATTTCAAAAATTTACTATTGGTCCTCAAAATGTTTTTCTCTACCAAAATACAAATTTTTGTTTGATAAAAATATAAATTAACTTAACACACATTGGTTCTCTGTTTAGTGAATGAAATTTAAAAACTTCAAATACATTGGCACCTGAAATTTTTTTCAGACCAGAATAAACCATACATGTGTCACTAACCTGCTCTGAAAGAGAAAATATTTATTTTTTTACCTAGCTTCACATAGTGGCCAAAGCTCTTTCATATTCAAAACAAGTTGAACAAATGTTATGTTCAATGTTATAGACTAAATCACAGGAAGGCAACATAAAATCCAAAGACCAATTCCACCTCTACTTTAGAAGTTATCATTAGAATTACGTGGTCCCATAACACATACTCAAATTCTTCAAAATTCGAGAGAGAACTTAAATTGCAAAGATCCTAATAACCAGTAACATTTATTTTCTCATAACAAAATTCTCTTGTAAAAATTTAATAATGCTTATTATCTCGTTTAAATTCACGAGTGCAAGAAAAATTGAAAATTACAAAAATTAATATGGCACTGCCTCACCCTCTGTACTATAATTTGTGTTCATTAGATATTAACTATTTCATAAGCAGAAAAAAAGCAATGCAACTAAAAAGTGCACGATTGAATGTTACACTCAAACTCCTTGCAGTCATGGTTTTCTGTCTCTGGGATAAATTACGTTGCCCACCTTTTCCCTACAAACTAAATGCTCTTTGTAAACAGTCAACAAGAAAATTCAACAAGATATAACTGCTGCCAGAATACACTTTCTCCTTTCAGTCTCATAACACACTATATGGACAGATTGTCCTATTGTCTGAATGTCAATAAATATACTTTAGACACAATTACACACAACAACCATAAACTGTGAATACGTGTATGTTACACTAATAACTACATTCTGTGCTCAAAATGACACACCCTTCTCACAAGTTTACACACGAAGTAGACAGCTACCACACTACAAATGGGACTGCTTCAAAATACATACCACCCACGTTAACTATGACTACATGAACAACATTGAAAACAAATATTCTGTGAGATTTCTATAAAAAAATTGTGTAGTGGCAAATTATTACACAATTTTAAAAATAAGGTGGTCAAAAGACCTAAACATATAACAAATAAAAATAACAACTCTTAAGTACATCCTGAGCAGGATTGAAAATTTTATTTAAATTATAATTTATATTTTGATATTAAAATATATGAACTTCATTTCCTGAGTTCTTTCAAACAATAATGCTCGTTCTTGATCTATAGAAGAGAACAGAATTCTTTTAAAAACCTTTAATGTACTTCCACAAAATGCAAGAAGGAATAACTTCAATTCTCACTTATCACAGGCTCTTAATGGCAAGGCTCTATTCGACATTTTTGGCAAAAATGTTATTTTGACATGTTCAATCTCTGCACTATCAGATATACAACATATTAAAATTGTTTTCAAACCAGACTTGTAGGAATTCTTCTATGTACAAAACAACTTAGCAATTGACTTATCGTTAATAGACTCCTTCAACTTTGAAAATGCTCTCTTGTAAAATTTTCTCAGTCGGATACAACTTTGTCATTCTGAGGTAGCAAATATGTGATCATGTGTTATTCCTGTATTATGAACACAATTTTCAAAATCAATCTAACACTAATAGAAGAAACAAATTTTCGAAAGGAAAACCTTATTGTTTCTTTAATTTTTTGTACTATGATGTCGAATAATGCGTCTCACAGAATAGGGCTAATATCTTACATTGCTACTGTTTGAGAACATCACATTTTCTGCAATACTACAGGTCACTGCAGGCTATGCTGATCCCAACAGAAACATCCTGAACATATAATCCATGGTTCTCCAACTGGCAGCCCACGAAAGGTTATTAGTCAAAATTGGAAGTCCCTTGCATCCATGTAGGGGGAGAAACATGAATGCCAAGCGCATGGGCCCTGCTGAGTTTAACGCTCCGTTAATGTAAAAATAGGTCAAATTTAGATTTAAGGATTTTGTTCAAAAGCATCCTCATGTGTTTCACTGCGTTACACATTGTACAGGCCAATATCACGCTTGGTTCAAATCCCCCACCCTCCCCCTGATTTAGAGCAGCCAGGGAAACTGCCAATAACAACAATACGGGAAAGTCAGGGGTGGATTGCCAGAGTAATGAAAATATGGGCCACAACCATATTAAAGATTTTAGTTGAGGCCCTTGGGGCCTTGTAAGTTGGACATCCCTGATATAATCTATCCCTTTCTTTCTCACTCGCTCACACTTGCATAAGCTAATCAAGAATAAAACTTCAACCTCAATTTCTAAAAGTAATCTAGAAGCAAAAACAATGTGGGGCTTGAGTGCCATATCTCAGCAAGTTCCTGGTAAGTACTTGTAAGAAGGTTATATACAATTTGCACAGAGCAACAACTAAATTAAACTAATTTTCTTGTTGGCTATCAGCAGACCTTTTTATAAGCTTGTTGATCAAATTATCAATCATATCAGCATCAACCAAACCAATGAATTTATCTTCAACCTGTCCATTTCGAACAGCTAAAACAGCAGGTACCGCTTTGACTTCAAATGTGTGAACTAACTCAACATTTTTCTCTACATCAATAACAGCAAGATGTACGTTCTCTAGAGGACTAACCAGTTTTTCCAGACGTGGAGTGAGAATTTTGCAAGGCTCACACCAGTCTGCATGGAAGTTGACAATGACAGGATCTTTACTGTTCATGACTTTCTGTTCAAATTCATCATTACTGTTGATGACAAAAGATTTTGTTGAAGGGCATGTGCAGGAAAGGGCTCGTACACTGTTCGTCATCAGTTGAGGGAAGAAGCCTCGACGCAGCATTGTTGTTTTAGCAAAGTACCTCAACGTGCTTACCATTAGGCCAACAGATGCCATCCTTCCACGAAAACAATAAATGCACCTCAATGAAAAACTATTATCTGGTTATTTACACAGGTTTTCTATGAAAGTTTTCAGAAAATGATTTCACAATTTCCACTCTTTTATAGGTTGGGCTAGTCGTGGTTCCATAAAATGTGTTACCAACACAACTACAAAACCAGCGAGAGCTGAAAGGCCCACGAAGATTACAATGAGTGTTCTCCAAATGAAGAAATGGTCATACAACTGAAACAGAAAAGCAAAGATTAATTCAGCAAATAAACCACACTACTTCATACCTGAAGTATTTTTTTTCCCCCCATTTATTAGAGCAAAGTAATATGAGTCATTTGCCAATTTGAAATCAGTTTAAGCTGTAATTTATTAAAAATTTTAAAAACTGACAGTTGTTAATAAAAATGGTATTTCTTAATCGGCCTTCAAATTAAATTCTAGACAGTTAATAGATGCATAATATATTACTTTCTTTTTTACTTCTTTCCACAATCATTCAAATCTAGAGAACATAAAACTGAAAATTTATGTAAGTGATCATTGAATATATCTGCATTATTTACTTAGAGCAAAATGAAACAGTATAAAATCACAACACTCTGTAAGTATACTATTCATTATCTAATTCTGATTCACAAGCACTGTTTTAACCAACACTTTAAGGAAATCAAGTATCAAAGAATGAGAGTTACGGTTTTCATGAATAATATGAAATAAAATATGTTCATAACACAATTCTAAGAAAGTGAAATAAATTACAATAATACAGTAGAGTGAAATATAACAATTGGAAAGTGGAAAAGAGAGGGTGTTTTCACATACTAAAATACATTAAAAGAAAAAACAGTTTTGAAAATATTATGATCATAAAGTTGTGAACTTCACTTATTCTACCACAACCCAGCACACTCACGGTAAAAGAAACTACAAATTAATAGTTTCATTCATGCACTAAAACTGACAGAAGAAAATGCAGATTAAAGAGTACTTCATTACCGTCACTCATACGAAACTCCACAAAGAGATGTGTGAGAACGCGTGCATGAAGGTGTCAAACGCGTGCTTCTGCCTACGATGACGTACAGTGTGCTGTACTGCGACGGAATTTTATGGCTTACCTTGAACACGGGAGGAGCGGGGTTTTCTGATTCACGAGGAATGAGGACGAGAATCAAGGTCACTACTGCGGCAAATACTATAACAATGAGTCCGAGGTTTTTTTGAGTTCGTAAGGATATAATGCAAAGAGCGATCGCGACAGTCCACAAACTTATGATAAGGAACAATCCCACTCCAACGCCGAGGACATAGGTAGTCATGACCTAAATCGAAGCACGGCATGCAAAAGGAAATGAAACCGCCGGCACAGGCGAAGCGAATGTAAACATAAACATCACATTCTTAGGTTATTTACCTCTTCAATATCATTCCTCAATAAAAGTTCCGGCGATACGTGACCAAATCGGATATTAATAGATTTTACCCCTACCAGCAACTGTCAGTGAGCTCATACCTTTCTTACATCATAATACCACTCCCTTTTATAACATTTGCTTTCAGTCGGCTGCATAATTAAGTTACCTGTATTTTTTGTTTAACACTACAGTTTGGAAAGCATTTAAAGTAAATATTGGCAAACTATCTTTATTTTTTTTTAATTTTCCGCAAATGATATATTAGTGCGATACATGTGGATATGGTGGTGACATTGAAACGGAAAACAAGTGAATCGAGAGCGGTACCGAGCGGTAAATGAAGTGTGTGTGCCCGGTGTGCCTCTCTTTGAGAATTGTAAAGTGTTGTCAAGCGTTTAGTACGTCACTTCGACGATGCATTTATGAATAACCTCAAGAAGTGAAACTTCTCGGAAATATCGAAGTGATTGTGGTTGTGGGTGTTCCTTATTACCCAAATTCCGGTATTTCTAACCTGCAAATCTGGATGTCTCGGAGAGGACAATGATTGCTGCCTCCGAGCCTCAGGTAAAAGACTTTTGTTCGAAGTTATGAAAAACGACGTATAATGTGGACTTTGGAACTACCTTGTAATATTTTATTGAACTTTTTACGTGAAATTATGAGTTGTCACTGGCATGTGTGGGTCAGGTTAGTTTACTTCATGTTATTAAAATAGTCTTGTCAGTTCAGTCAATGTCAGGTCAGTGTGTACTTGTTTCATTTAGTATGTGGTGATTACCTCTTTCTATATGAAAATACTTATTAAGTAGATTTGATGTTATTTAGTTTCGTAATTACATCTAAAATAGAATTTAGAAAAATGCCTTTCCTTCTAAATTCGTTCATGAATAAATTTTCTGCCCTTGATTTTCACGGGAAAAAGAAGATTTTAAGACTTGTTTCAATTCAATATAATTGCATCTGATTACTATCTTATGAATGCACAAGAATTCAATGCAGGCCTTATACAGTATTGTTTCACAGGTCCAATAGTCCAATTATTAAAATTAATTGTGTAAGTGAAAATCCTGTGACTAGAATCAAGTATTTGTAGAACTGTTTTCGTATTTTGAGAATTTATTTTTCCAGTAACATGAATTTCCAAAATTCATGTTGAGGGTTTTTATTACTTCTCTCGTATATTTCATGGTAGAACAAGGAAATGTATTTTTTTTCTTACTCATTTATCCCATTAATGCACAAATTATAGGTATGACACTTATTTATTGCCCTATTTACGGTTTCTGATGACAGTAATGGAGCTCGGGGAATAATGTATTCATTTCCTTCAGCTATGCGCACCTGAAAGTATAAATGATACTAATTTGAGTGGAATTGCAGGAATTTTCTTTCATTTCAACCATCTTTGCATAAACCAGAGCTTCTGAGTCTGGACTATGTAATGCTCTTCAAAAACTGTTGTAAGTTTTGAAAACGTTTTGATTTGTGTTTTTTCCTTTTGTTGTTGCTTTCCCTCTTTAAACATAATAATAAAAACAATAACAATAATAATAGTAGTAATAATAATAATAATAATAATTGTAAAAAGTAATAATAGTGACAATGCCGATCATAATTAAAATTAATAAACAAATATCGAGTGGTGTTTCTAAACCGTGTTTTTCACGAACCATGGGGGTGTTGTAGAATAGGGTGAGCAGGACAGTCCATTTTGACTTTTTTCTGTTAGCTTTTTGCCAAGTTTGCGGAAACAAGCAAACCCGATTGAAGCCATGGATTTTTAAGGGACCACGCTCCGTGTAGTCACGGAGGTGAAGCATCTCCAGACACTGATATCGTAGGCTTCCGCGGCCAGACTCATGATCTGGGCTGTCCGGGTGACGCCGCGTCGAAGGCTGGGGTGCCGACGTTTCGACCGACATATCGCGGTTAACACGAGATACGACAAACGTGTTTTTCATGTGTTTTCTTTCTCCGCTTTTATTGCATGTATCAGGCTGAAAAAAAATTGCAGAGACGGATGTTTTGTGGGATATTTGTGTATTCTAATTAACAAACGTAAAAACAAATAAATATACCAAAAAAAAAAAAAAAAAAGCTAATGGCCTAACACAATATGATGAATTGAGCTCGGCCATCGTGGATGATGAGCTCATTGATTGAGTGATTCCAGGCGCGTCAACTGCAAAGGTGACTAGTCCCGTAAGTGTCGTGTACTTTTATCGTGTGAAGTAGCGGTGGTCTTCCCCCGCTGGATGGCGAGATCCAGCTCCGACCTTCACGTCGGCTATCGGGTCTTCCCCTAACCAGGTATTTCCCAAAGGCGGGGCACCGCCCCAGTCGGGTCAAACAAGGAAGAGGGAGGAAAGCTCACGCGCTGTCTGTGGACCGTTTTTGGGGGCACAGCCCGCTCTGGTTACGGTGTTTATAAGAGGCATTCGCCTGATGTTTATAGGAGGATCTACCGAAAATTACCAATCAGAGCAGCCGGCTGCTAGAATTCTACTCCGGACAGTGGCTGATTTCGACCTGGCTATCTAGCTAGTGTCGAAAATTCTGCCACAGTCGGAATTCGAACCAAGGGTCTCCTAGTCAGAACTACTGCAGTGACATCAGTTGATGCTCTGAGCCACCTCTCCCGGTCTCTTTATTAGAGATCTCGTAAAACGTATTATTGTCAGATAACAGAAAAATATGCAACTATTTGGTTTCCATCAATGAGTGACACAAAAAAAACGCTCACATGTCTGTACAGACAGCTCTGAAGAGCTGTATAGCCCTGAAGAGGACCGCGATATGTCGGTCGAAACGTCTGCACCCCAGCCTTCGACACGGCGTCACCCGGACGGCCCAGATCATGAGTCTGGCCGCGGAAGCCTACGATATCAGTGTCTGGAGATGCTTCACCTCCGTGACTACACGGAGTGTGGTTAAGCAATTCGGCTACCGACGCCGCTTCTTCAGCATTAGTACCATACTGTGAAAGTGTGTATGAGTTGAGCTTGACGTAGAGTTTAGTAGGAAAATGTTCTGGCTACGCCAAGAAGTAATGTTGCTGGAAATAATCACTTCTTGACAGCAGTTACCAAGGCACCTTTTTCTATATTCGTCCTCACAGAACTGTTTGTCTGCAATTTTTTCAGCCTGATACATGCAATAAAAGCCGGAAAAAAAACCACACATGAAAAACACGTTTGTCGTATCTATGCAACAGATTACCCTAATAGGCAGATTTTTTTAATGTACGGTATTTTTTATTCTCTTTCATCGCAAATATTTCAGCATAGCAATTAATATAATATCTTATCAACCAATATCTCAACATCGCAATTATCGATTTGGCTTGGTGGCACTTTTCACCGCTTTATTCGGCTATACCCTTTCTCGGTGTTTTTTTCGCGATGTAAAAGAAACTGGATTGTGGTGACGCAATTCTGTCTTCAGATTCGGTCAGCTTTTCTGATTCTGACAGCTTTTGGATGTTTAATATAAGCCTACAAGACACTATAGTATTCGCTTGTGTTTTTCGCGATTTAAAAACAAACAAACTGGAAGGCGGTGGCGCAATTTTGGCTTCGGATTCAGCAACAGAATTTATGTATTTACTATCGCAGTAATGTAAATTTTCGCATAATTCGTGAGATTTTATGGTGACCGATAAAATGCTGAACATACCACGAAATGTTCAAATTATCGTCCAAATTAAAGATCTCGGACCCACAACACTCCACCTCGATTTTTTACTTTTGTCCTGACAGTAATAACAACTTGTAACATTTCTAGATGTGTTAATAGCTATAGCTTTAATGGAAATTTTGGTTGTGGATGTTCAAAACATCGGTAATTTTATAGAAACATCGATGGTTTGAAAACGTCGACATCGATGTCGCATCTCTAATCAGAGGTGGCTTGCTTCATGAATAGGTGGCGGTCACAGTGGAAATGATTTGGCCGAAATGTCGGTCGGTCGGCCGGCCGGCCGACGTTTGCGTTCGATGTGCCCGACTTGTTCGAACACGTGCTATCCTTGGGTTTTTGTAACGTGGAGGCCGAGGGTAGTATCTCCAAGATGGAATATGGCACAACTTTTCTAGTCATTCTCAGTCCTGCCGCAAGATGTCATCAAGCAGTGCTACAGATCTAGCGACTCTAGCGAGAGGACTAAGAATGACTCGCATATGTTTCTAACAATGATCTATAGAATTATAGAAATATTCGGACGATTTCGAGTGCGACATTCTGGTGTTTTTCGGATGAAATAAGTCGGACGATTTCGCGTGAAGTTGTTTGATAGCGATCGATCAATATTTCGGCTGCTTTGTGATCGTAGCCGGAGGGCTGCGTAGGGCGGCCGGAGGAGATTTTGTGTGAGCGTTGTAAATGTTGTTCAGTGATTGTTCAAGTGTAAATAAAGATGTATATGGAAACTCGGTAGCTGGGAACTTACTACATTTTGACGTCACAATATCAATTAAAAAAATACATGAGAAATTCACGAATATCTCAACTTAGTTGTGGGCTCTTCCTCCGAAAGACCGACTGCAATCCTCTGATCTAGAGATTATAGGAATCCATCTCCCATGGAATCGGCATTTTCCACAGCTAAATCGGGAGCGGTAGTTCAGTGCATCAACTGATGTCACTGCAGTGCCTCTGACCGGGAGGTTCTTCGTTCGAGTCCCGACGTCGGCAGGATTTTCCACGCTAGCTTTTCCGCTAGTTCAAATTCAGTCGCTGTCTGGAAGAGAATTCTAGCGGCCGGCTGCGCTGATCGGTAATATTCCGTGGTTTCTCCGATCAACACCAGGCGATGCCGGAGCAGTACCCTAACAAACGGGCCACGAACCGCACGCGATCTTTCCTTCCTCATCCTTGTCCTATTCTCACCCCTTACACAGACACATTAATATGCACTTCACTACCACAAATACCGGGAGACCGGTCGGGTCTTGGAACGTACGTATGCAACGTAACGTTTTGCTTTTCATGTAGTTGTGTGTCACACGAGCGTTGTGTTGTCGCACGTCACGTCACGTAACGCGTACAGCTGCGTCGACGCCTGCCCCCACGAGGCATTTAACGCGCGTCGTAGATTAGCACTGCATCTTAGGCGAAACGGCACACGAGCGCTGTTGGCGAAGTGCTTTGTGCCCACAGCTCAAGCAAGACACAAGCTACAATGTAAGTGAAGATAACACGCGTTTTCTACCTTTCAACGAGTTACGCCCGCTAGGCGACGCGCTTTGGCAACAACGCACATCGCCACAAACGCTCAAATGCAGTTTCTCATAAGACACAGAGTTAATGCACGACGCGCGTTATTGTGATCTGATGCGAGACTCGTATGCTCAGGCATCGACGCGCATCAACGCAGCTGACGTCGTGAATTGATCGTCAACGCAGCGCTCATGTGACATAAGCCTAAGGAATAAGGAATAAAAAATGCACGTAACTATTTCTACAAGACTATACTGAATATCCGAACCATTTTATTTATTTTAGAGGGAAAAGAAGAAACGAAATAAAGAACAATGCGACGTGCACAATTTTTATGTGTTTTTTGTTCTATATGAAAACAAAAATTAAACAAAAAATTTGGAGCTACTTTTGAGAAGAATGAAAATGTTCTGGAGGCTTGCCCTGAGGTGTGCCACAGGGCATTCGGGGAGTGCCGCAGGGGTCGGGTTTGGGGCACATTGCGTTGTGCCCGTCAGCGTTTCCGAGCGTAAATGGAAAACTTACTTATGGCAATTTTTTCCTAAAACTTGTGTCTATTTTAATTTTTTGTTATCGTGCTTTTAAACGACAATGTGAATGTTGTACATGAATGTTTTTGTGTAGTGAGCTGTTGATGAAGGTAAGTAAGTATTAATCGCCAACTTTTCTTGAACGATGGCTTGGAGAAATGCACGTAGGGTGGGGGCTATAGTTACGACAATGGTTGCTAGATTTTTATGAAGCAATGCCAATCTCTCGAATATCAGTCATGGCTTCTCAACTTTCTCAATCATTTGAGGTCTACGTTTCTCAGGAGTTCGAGGTATCTCCTGCGATGGATCTTGATCGGCTTTAGCCATTTCTTTAGATATTGTTTAAAAAATACGATCAGGAGTTCTCGGTTTCAACAGTAAATTATTTTCTTACGCGCCAATGAAGATGGTTTTGAATGTCATCAGTGCTCGCTGCGAGCTTTGGTCTTCAACTGTTTATTGCTCTAGGGAGGGGGAGCAAGGTCATCGTTCGAGAAAAGTTGCGTGGGTAGTAGAGAGCAATTTCCTAAGGATGAGCCAAAGTGACAGCTAGTGCTGGCAACATAACTGAAGGTTTTGTGGTCGTCGTGTCCTTAGCCCATTAGACTTCCTTCCTGCATTCGTTCGTTTGCAGTTGGCTAACTTGTAAATGGCTTCGACGCTTCCTTTTGTGATATCCTCGTCCGACGAAAATATAGTGCGCCTTGAGATATAATTGAAATTAGGAAGTGCAGTGTCATGTGCTCTTCTGTAAAAATTCTTTTTTTCTATTAACATTACATTACATTTACTTTTTGTGTGATAAATATTGTTTATTTTAAAACCGAGATGCGTACTAGTGCACTTGTTCCCGTCTATTGTGCTGTTGTGGGGCGAGCTGTGATTGAGAGCATTCTATTTACATTCGTGGCACTTTTATTTTACTGATTGTGAGAGCATGTTAAGAGATATTCTTCATACGTAATTAAATTTAAATATTTCCTGGACTCGCGTACGTGCATATACCTCGGGGAAACTCGTTTTCACAGGAGCCCCAAACACTTTACGAAGAGGCGTGGCTGAACATGTGTCGCGGTGGAGGGATACTTCTCTAAAATACATGTGATGTTCACTTGTTTTCGCGAAATGTCTGTATGGCTCCTCCTTAGGAAGATCGTTGTATACATGCGATGTTCACTTGCTTTCGCGAACTGTCTCTTTGGCTCCTCCTTAGGAAGATCGTTCTATACATGTGATGTTCACTTGCTTTGCGAAATGTCTCTTTGGCTCCTCCTTAGGAATACTGTGATGTTCACTTGCTTTCGAAATGTCTCTTTGGCTCCTCCTTAGGAAGATCGTTCTATACATGTGATGTTCACTTGCTTTGGCGAAATGTCTCTTTGGCTCCTCCTTAGGAAGATCGTTTATACATGTGATGTTCACTTGCTTTCGCGAAGTGTCTCTTTGGCTCATTCTTCGGAAGATCGTTGTATACATGTGATGTCTCACTTGCTTTCGAACTGTCTCTTTGGCTCCTCCTTAGGAAGATCGTTCTATACATGTGATGTTCACTTGTTTTCGGAAATGTCTCTTTGGCTCCTCCTTAGGAAGATCGTTCTATACATGTGATGTTCACTTGCTTTGGGAAATGTCTCTTTGGCTCCTCCTTAGGAAGATCGTTGTATACATGTGATGTTCACTTGCTTTCGCGAAGTGTCTCTTTGGCTCATTCTTCGGAAGATCGTTGTATACATGTGATGTTCACTTGCTTTGGCGAAATGTCTCTTTGGCTCCTCCTTAGGAAGATCGTTGTATACATGTGATGTTCACTTGCTTTGGCGAAATGTCTCTTTGGCTCCTCCTTAGGAAGATCGTTCTATACTTGTGATGTTCACTTGCTTTCATGAACTGTCTCTTTGGCTCCTCCTTAGGAAGATCGTTCTATACTTGTGATGTTCACTTGCTTTCGCGAAATGTCTCTTTGGCTCCTCCTTAGGAAGATCGTTCTATACATGTGATGTTCACTTGCTTTGGCGAAATGTCTCTTTGGCTCCTCCTTAGGAAGATCGTTTATACATGTGATGTTCACTTGCTTTCGGCGAACTGTCTCTTTGGCTCCTCCTTAGGAAGATCGTTCTATACATGTGATGTTCACTTGCTTTCGCGAAATGTCTCTTTGGCTCCTCCTTAGGAAGATCGTTCTATACATGTGATGTTCACTTGCTTTGGCGAAATGTCTCTTTGGCTCCTCCTTAGGAAGATCGTTCTATACATGTGATGTTCACTTGCTTTCGCGAAATGTCTCTTTGGCTCCTCCTTAGGAAGATCGTTCTATACATGTGATGTTCACTTGCTTTCGCGAAATGTCTCTTTGGCTCCTCCTTAGGAAGATCGTTGTATACATGTGATGTTCACTTGCTTTCGCGAACTGTCTCTTTGGCTCCTCCTTAGGAAGATCGTTCTATACATGTGATGTTCACTTGCTTTCGCGAAATGTCTCTTTGGCTCCTCCTTAGGAAGATCGTTCTATACATTGTGATGTTCACTTGCTTTCGCGAAATGTCTCTTTGGCTCCTCCTTAGGAAGATCGTTGTATACATGCGGTGCTGTGTGTGCTGCGCAGGAGTTCGTGCCGCGCGGGCGCCGGCAGTTCGCGCGGCATCCCGGCGCGGCCCCCGCCTCCGCTGCCGCCGCCGTCCCCGCCACCTCCACCGCCCCGCGTCGGCGCCGCCGCCCCCGCCCCCGCGCCGCCGCCCACCGCCACGTCGGGCTCGGCCACGCAACAGCTGCAGAAGAGGCTGAGCCGCGTCGCCATCTCTGACGACCCCGCGGCGGCGGCCGGCCCGGCCGGGGACGCCCCGATGCCGCCAGCGACGGTAAGCGATCGCCCACGATGGCCGCGCGCAGCGCTGTCTGTACAGTCCACTCCGGTTATAGTGAACTTACGTCACTGGTCCCGATTCACTTACATTTCAAATAAGCAAAAGGAGATTCGGTGACAGTGAATGGTGGTGTTCCGCAGGGCGAGGCCGGCGAGGCGGCGTGCGCGCCCGGGCTGCTGCCGCCGCTGAGCGGCGCGGGCGGCGCGTCGGAGCAGTGGCGCATGCGCGGGGCGCTGGGCGCCGAGGAGGAGCTGTACGCGTGCGGGCGCACGGCCGTGTGGTCGCGCGGCGGCGCCTCGCACGCCGCTGACAAGGTGAGAGGTGGTTTTTTTTTTTTTTTTTTTTTTTTTTTGGCGTGCGCCATCTTTCCTTCCTCACGTGTCCGCCCTTTCCGCCGGGCCGTTTGAACAGGTTTTGGGGGCCCTTGAGCCTACGTTAATTTGGGGCGTTTCTCTTCTTACTTTCACCGATGCCCCTCCCGCCATTTAAAGGCAAGTATTTATTTAAAAAAGCAATTAAACTTTTTCATCACTACGTGACATTCTCGCATCAACCAGCAACATTTCATATTGTAAATATTGTCCATTGATGCGCGACACATCACTTCCTTAAGCCTGTTTTTTTTTCTTTTTTGAAAAATGTACTATTAAATTTTTTTTAAGATTGTTATTTAGCTGGCCATAACATTTCTGCAGAGCGCATTGCTGGGAGTGGTCTCCCACGATAGAATACCGTTAGAATATCGCAGTTGTAATTTGTTGGCTTTTCTTAACATCCTAAGTCGGTGCAGGAAATCGAAACGGCCCCCCCCATATGCGATTGACGTGAAATTAAGGGTTTTAAATCTAATTAATATGAATACAAGAAGCTAGCGGAGAAAATAAGCAGGAGTGCAGTTTGTATTATTGTTTGCCTATATCAGTCTGCGATGTCCTTCGCCCCTTACTTCCCGGCACCGGTGTGGTGCACCAGTCTAGATACATCTCTTATCCTAAGGATGGATACGAGAGAAGAGTTGCAAATTTGTAATTTATTATGTTGTTTTAATCTATAGCAGAAAAGAGTTCATTATCAAATTCATTCAATATATTTTTGTAATCAGTGGTATCTTGAATGGTGGAAATACATGGGTTCCACCACCCTTGGTTCCTTCGGTGCACAGATTTTACCTGGTTGGGCGTATCACCAGTTTGCGTCACGAACCACGTGACTACAGCCCGGGCGTTTCGTTTGAAAGGCGTGATCAGACGCTGGCCGCCATGTTGCATGGAGAGCGAGAAATGTTGAGAAACATTTTGAAAGTGGTTTCAAGTTTTCAACAGTAACCAACCAGGACTACGAGTAACACGATGAAGGTGTTCAAGATGCAATATTTAAAAGAAATGCTTCGTAATTTGTTTCAATGCTTCGTAACGAGATGATAATTTTGGCATTGCGCTGCATTTAAAATTCCCGCTAATATTGTGACGCAAACTGGTGTCTGAAGCTCATTGGCTGAAGTCGCATACGATGCGCAAGAGCCCCTCCCCCCTGATTATACCAAACAATTGCAGGTTCATATTCGGCTACAGACCCCAATCGACCCGTGGATCTTCATTGACCCATTCAAATTTCCCGTTTGGGAACCCCTGAGTTAAAATGTGTGTGTCCGTGTGCGCCGTGTCAGGTGGTGGTGTGCTGCTACTCGGCCGACACGCCCGTGCAGCACGCGCTGTGGTGCACCTTCCACAACACGACGTCGTCCCTGTCGGCGGACCTGGAGGCCGAGGCGGCGCTGGCGAACGCGTCGCTGGCCGCGGCGACGGCGGCGACGGAGCGCCTGGCCCCCGGCCAGCGCCGCCGCCGCCCCTCGCCCAACGCCCACGACGCCGAGGACCCGCCGTTCGGTGAGTGCCGCAGGGCGCGGCTTTGCGCACGCCAGCATTCCCGGACGTAAACGGAAAATTACTACCAGCCGTTTTCCCTCCTAAAAACCAACGTCGCTAAAAATAATTTCCTAAAGAACACCCTGAGGACCCGCCGTTCGGTGAGTGCCGCAGGGCGCGGCTTTGCGCACGCCAGCATTCCCGGACGTAAACGGAAAATTACTACCAGCCGTTTTCCCTCCTAAAAACCAACGTCGCTAAAAATAATTTCCTAAAGAACACCCTGAGGACCCGCCGTTCGGTGAGTGCCGCAGGGCGCGGCTTTGCGCACGCCAGCATTCCCGGACGTAAACGGAAAATTACTACCAGCCGTTTTCCCTCCTAAAAACCAACGTCGCTAAAAATAATTTCCTAAAGAACACCCTGAGGACCCGCCGTTCGGTGAGTGCCGCAGGGCGCGGCTTTGCGCACGCCAGCATTCCCGGACGTAAACGGAAAATTACTACCAGCCGTTTTCCCTCCTAAAAACCAACGTCGCTAAAAATAATTTCCTAAAGAACACCCTGAGGACCCGCCGTTCGGTGAGTGCCGCAGGGCGCGGCTTTGCGCACGCCAGCATTCCCGGACGTAAACGGAAAATTACTACCAGCCGTTTTCCCTCCTAAAACCAACGTCGCTAAAAATAATTTCCTAAAGAACACCCTGAGGACCCGCCGTTCGGTGAGTGCCGCAGGGCGCGCCAGCGTTCCCGGACGTAAACGGAAAATTTTACTACCAGCCTTTCCCTCCTAAAAACCAACTCGCTAAAAATAATTCCTAAAAACACCCTGAGGACCCGCCGTTCGGTGAGTGCCGCAGGGGTCGGGTTTGCGCACGCCAACGTTCCCGGACGTAAACGGAAAATTACTACAAGCCTTTTTTTTTTGTCCTAGGGCTTTTATCCAGCCGACAGCCGGTTGCCCTTTACGCCCCGATGGGACGCATATTCGACCATACACTAGACACCAACACACTTGCGGGCTCCTCTGATCTGGGGTCAGCAGAACGCGAGGCCGTCCGCGACAACACATACATACAAAGACAAGGGACAAACAACCATGCCCAAGGCGGGACTCGAACCCGCGACCCTTCGGACCGAAGCGCTGAGTCGGTACTCGCTCTTAGCCACCTCGGCCATCCAGGTCTGCACTACCAGCCATTTCCCTCCTAAAATCCAACATCACTTAAAATAATTTCCTAAATAACACCCTGAGGACCCGTCGTTCGGTGACCTGCTGCAGGGGTCGGGTTTGGAGCGAATTGCCGCCAACGTTCCTGCACGTTTTTCCTAAAACTTTTTTTCATAACGGAAAATTACTAATGGAAATTTTCCTCCCTTAAAACCAACATCACCAAAAAAATTCCTAAAGAACATCCTGAGAACCTGCCGTTCAGTGAGTGCCGCAGGGGTATTGTTGGGAAACATTAGGTTGCGCCCGTCACGTTCCCTAACGTAAACGGAAATTACTAGGGTCATTTCCCCCCCTAAAAACCAACATCGCTAAAAATAATTTCCAAGAGAACTCGCCGTTCGGTGAGTGCCGCAGGGGTCGGGTTTGGGCCACATTAGGTTGCGCCCGCCTACGATCCCGGACGTATTCTCTAAAACTTTCTTCCAATTAAAAATTACTACTGAAAGTTTTTTCCTAAAAAACAGTTTTTTCTTAAAAATAATTTCCTAGAGAATACGCCGAGGACCTGCTGTTTGGAGAGTGCCGCAGGGGTCGAATTTGGGGCACATTAGATGGCGCCTGGGAAATGCGTGGAATGTCGATAGCCCTAACCTCAAAAACTCGAATTCATTAAAGTATCGAATTCCTCAATTACTTGACTTCCACTATGACTTACCAATAACTCAAACTTATTGTAATCTCCGAATCCCTGGTACAAATCAAAATCTCGATTTCTTCAAAAACGCGAAATTTTTAACTTGAATTGTTTCCATTTATTCACTAGATTCACTTCAGATTTATGGTTTTCTTTCTTTTTGTATTCAATTTTGATATTTCAGGATAGTCATACTTGTTTAGGAAGCACAGCCAGCAATTCAGACTTCTTTTGTTAATTTTAATGTAAGAACTCTCCAGACCCCGACTTTTTTCAGAATTTATTTATTTTTATTTATTTATTTTACGTCAAAAAAACAGTTAAAAACTGCGTATGACGTGCTATGGGGAAAAGTGAATTGTGTGCACATTTTCAAAATTCTGTGATCCCTACACTAAGTCATATACTACTTAAATTTTGAATTTTGAAAGGGAGAAAAAAACAAAAAACTCCCATGTAGTAAAATCTATTTTCAAGGATAAATAAGCAATAAATTTTGGCTCTTATTACTTCCTGCCGCGACAACATGGAAACGATAATTTGAAGAATTGTGTTTCCCACTGAATTCTAGAAGACGTGCACAGAAAATGAAGTTACATTTATGTCCAGAAGCAAAACAAGGGGCCATCTCAGCATTTGCTCAATGGATCAGGATAACTGGACGAAAAACCTGATCGAGATGGGGGTCATTGACCCGGAAGCTGTAGTACAATAGTTGTTACAGGTTGTTTATACTCGTTTATACAGTCCAAATGGTAAATAATGCATTATGTATCATTGGTAAAATTAATGTTACTTTTCTTGTGATGCTCAGTATAGTCTCTAATTGTATAGAAACAGTTATGCAGCAGAAAAGATTTCACTTGGGATTTAAACTTTTCTATTGAAGTTAATCGTTTAATGTCATCTGGCAAAGTGTTGTAAAATAATGTACATGTATTGTATGTGAATTTTTTGTAATGAGCTGTTGATACTGTCACTTGGTGAATATGATTTCTCGCAGTGTTATAGTAATAGACTTGCATTTTCTGAAAATATATTCCGCCTTGAGCAAGTCATTTTTACAAAAACCACTGATTCGTAAATAAAAAGACACGGTAATGGTAGAATTCCTAGATTAATGAAGAGAGGCTTACATGAATCACGTGGGTGGGATTTGGTTATTATTCGTACAATTCGTTTTTGTAATGTAAAAGTCTGGGAGCTATAAGATGTATTTCCCCAGAATATTATGCCATATCTCAGGCGGGAATGAACATTCGCGAAGTATACACAACGAGCAGTATGGAGGGTGACTGAATTTGCAAGAATTCTGAACGCGTAGCATAATGAACTTAATTTTGTGTTCAATTCATTTAAATGGACGTTCCATTTAAGGTTTGACTGAATTGAGAGACCTAAAAATTTTGTTGCCTTAACATCAGTCAATGGTACTCTGTTCATCTTCAATGGAGCACAGAATTGTTTATTTGAAATGGAAAACTGCATTAAAACCGTTTTCTTTTCGTTTACTATTAATTTGTTATTTCGGAACCAATTTGAAACATCTGATATTGCACTATTTACTGTTTCTTTATTGCAAAGGATGTTCGTATCATCCGCAAAGAGAACTGTTTTTCCATTTCGAATCGTCGAGGGCATATCGTTTACGTAAAGTAGGAACAGAATAGGGCCTAATATCGATCCTTGAGGAACTCCACATGCAACGGGCAAGGAGTCGGAAAGGTGCGTACGTAATGTTCCATCATTCCATAATTTCTTTTTCCTTTAATTTGTTTTTATTTATTTAATATAAAACATTCAAAATGTAAAACTGTTTTCTTTGCTTTGTGAGTTCTAAAATAAGTTACTTCTTTCTACATAGTTCAAGGTAATATAATATAAGTTTAATCTAATACTTTTATTAACTCTACTCTCATTTTTTGTGTGTGCGTTCTTGAAATGATGGTTGTTCGGAATATTGTAGGGAGTATTTAGTGTACAATTTTTTGCCGAATTACGATATTTCTAGTATTTTTGTATATTGAAGTTTGTGTAATATTATGCCTATTTTGTCTCGTAAGGTATGTAGTGGCTAACATTGGTGTTACTGTACTTTGTAGAGACACAAGTGCCTTGTGTATGTATTGTCGACAACGAGACCATTAGGGCATTTACCCTTGAAGGAGAAGATTATACAGCTGCTTTGCAGTTTCAGGTATGATTTTAACTCTCTTTTGGTAATTGATAATGAAATTCTTTGGGGGTTTAACTGTGTGATTATTCACAGTATATATAATGAGTATTAGTTTTATTAAAATACCCAATACTTACTAGAATAAATGTACATCCAATTTTTTTAATAGTTTCATATAGTATATAAGGTACAGCCCTTAATGTCTTATAATGTAGAATGTGTAGTATAAGCAACTTCATAAATGTAGTAATATTTTCAACCTTCCATTTTATCTTTGTATCTTTGGATTTGACATTGGTTTATGTTATTGAGTGGTAATTTATATCTTATTTGGAGTAATTTATCATTACTGAAATATAGATTTTGTTCAGTGTATTTTTGTTAGTTACAAAGCTAAATTTTTTGGTGGTGTTTATTCACGATTTTACAGGTCAGTGCGGTATGGCCATGTCTTCATGGCCTCATACTGGAACGAGGAACCTCTCCATCTCCTCCATCATCACCGTGTCCTATACCAGGTTTCACCTCCTTCAATTCGTCAACGGGAACCGATGGCATGACCGCCGGCTCTGCCCCTTTGCCTCGAGTTTTTTCCCTGAGTCATCCACTCGATGAAATGGTGCCTGTTGTTGCTAAGCATGGTATTTATTTATGTATTTATTCATATATATTCATACACACACATATGTATGAAATATTTGAAAATTGAAAATATTTGAAATTCTTACACACATGCACATACACGTAAAATATTTGTATAAATAGTAATACACTTGTAGAATATATTATAAAAACTTACATGTCATTTGGGAGGGGGAAAATACACATTTAATGTTCATAAGCTAAGCAAGGGGCCATCTCAACATTTACTGAGAGGTTCAATGGAAACTGAACAAAAGTCTGACAGATGATGTCTTTGACCCAAAAGCAATAGTTACAGGCAGATACAGAGCAGCTTTTTTTTGTTTTAATCATGATCAGTAAGAAAAAAAAATAAAAGAATTTTTAATCTTAAATTTTTCAAGTGTATTCCTGAAGAATTGAAAAGTAGCTCTAAAATTGTTACCATCTGTTAGAGTAAGAGCAAAGAATCCTAGCTTATGAAGCTACATATTATTAAGCTCACAATGTTGTTTAGCAATATTAATTTAGCCACATACTTAACTTGATACCTTGTTTTTTCATTTTCAAATAAAGCTTCTCTTCTCTCACATTACGAAGTTCTGGAGAATATTCTCCAAAATATTTGTATGATGATAGAGGAAAAAATGTATGTATTGCTTTATTTTGCTTCAGGTTCCAGTGTTTCTGTGATGAATGATGACTGCCAGAAAATTGTATTTACTTCTGAAATACCTTCCATCCTCATGCTCTATGATTCTAACATAGGACTTCACAG
Source organism: Teleogryllus oceanicus (assembly GCA_964035755.1). NCBI lineage: Eukaryota > Metazoa > Arthropoda > Insecta > Orthoptera > Gryllidae > Teleogryllus > Teleogryllus oceanicus. Next base: position 60,466,937 of record CAXIVR010000013.1, read on the forward strand.
TGTGTGGAAAATAAGGAAAGCAGCTCTTGATGTAAGTTATTTGTATTAATCCTCTTAATTTAAAATAATCTGTGTGAAAACTGTTATGGTAAAACAAAATTCTGTAATAGTATAACTAGAACATAAGTTTTGTGGAGTCTAAGGGAGAGAGCAACAAATCAATTGTAAATAAGGATCCTTGTAATGTACAGCAACGTCTACCAAAATGGGCAGTTAAGAAATTACCTCTATTTTCAGCAATTTTTGCTGGAATGAATGGATTTTTTTCATAAGATGCATGCAAATTCTCCCTCTGCCAAGTGGTCCCCTAGATCCCTGTTAGTGCACCAACACATTTCTTAAGGATTGTTACAACACAATATACATTTCTTAGCATTGTTTGTTACTGATTTATGTTGCATCCAATGGGAGATGCTGTATTTACTCTGATATATATCATGGTTACCCCGATAAATATAAGACAACCCCATGAATATTGATGATGCTTCCTGAGAAATATTTAAATTTTAAAATAATTCTTACTATTTATACAAACTTTAATTAAATAATGTTTTGAAAATCATCCTTCTGATGAGAATGTTACCGCTTATTGTCTGAACTATCATAATTTTCTTCTTCATCAAAATCGTGTTTTTTGTCTCTATTATCTTCACCTTTTCATTATCGCTGTTTCTCCCTTTTTGATCATTCTTGAATTTTTAAGCTCCTCTGAAAGTTTTGCACCTTGAATTTGTGTTTGTTTTTCAACTTATGACACCTAAGGACATTTCTTCGGGCACTCTTGTTCGTGGTCTATCATGATTCTTTAACAGATCTTTCACATTCTTTAACTGAATGTCCCTGAAATTCGTATTGTTTAATGTTTGGGTGATCAAGTTATGAACCGCGAACTCATTTATGTTTTGCGGGTAATGCTGAAGGAACAGCAAGTTTCCAAGTTTGGGAAGTTTTTGCTAAGAAAATATTTTTTATCTGCACAAGTTTCACTATATTTGTGAAATGAATGCAAATTTTTTTACATGTTACGTTCTGACCTCTTCCCTCAATTTAGTTTAGCATGCCTGAATGTCAAAATAATTGATCACATGACTGAAGGGAGGGATGCGGAGATGCTGGTTGCATCTTGAACTACACAATTCAAAACAAGTGAACTTCGTGTAAATATACTAATTGCGCAACTTTTCTTGAACGGTGACCTTGCTTCCCCCTCCCTTGAGCAATAAACAATTGAAGGCAAAAGCTTTCAGCAAGCACTGGTGACAACATTCCAAACATTAAAACTTCATTGGTGCGAAACAGAAGCTTATCAAAGCTAGTTTCTTTCATAGTCAAGAACTTCTGTTCAGCTTTATTACCATTATCTAAGGAAATGGCTGAGGCAGGTCCAGGTTCTTCAAGGGAGACACCTAAAACTACTATTTAGTGACCCTGCTGTTGCCTACCCAGAGCGATGACCTGGCCACATGCATATAAATACTCTAGTGACCGACTTTGTAACTAATACCCTCACTCAGCCCGCTTTTCTTCAATCCATTGTTCAAGAAAAGTTGTACAAGTAGTAATTGATGTGCATTAACAGAAGACATTGTGTGATGAAACTTGAAATTCTTTCTTCAGGAGCGGCAAGCAGTGCTAGTCAACAGCTGTGCATCCACTGTGCTGAACGGCTCCTCCCTAGGAACAACCATTGGCTCAGCCATCGGCAGTGGTGCTGGCTCCCCCACCTCCATGCACGGCAGCCGTCTGTCCCTGGTGGGGCGCAGTGGGTTGGGCCGGTTGTCAGAGGGCCCCAGCGCCCGCAACAGTAGCAGTCCCTATGGACCCAACAGGAACAGCCTGGGATCTTCGTCAGTTGCCAGTGGGGTACCAAGTCCTTTTCAGACTGCCAGGTTGGTGAACCTTTTTTAATTTATTGTGCTTGTGAACTAACTAGGTAAATAATGCACTTTAACCTTCCCTACAGAAGGCTGTCATAAATCAAAACAAGTGAACTTTCTATTTTTGAATCCATAAAAATGTGATTTACTGAGGATAGGTCTGGAAGAATAGCAACAACGTAAACAAATATCTGATTTATTGAGTTGAAATCAGTTTTTCACGCAATCCTAAATGTGTTTCACATCAATACATGCCTCTTTTGGAATATATCCTTTGAATTGTGGCAATGTTCCAATGGAAATGTTATATAGAACATTGAAAATTGGATCATATGGTGATGCTTGCCTCATCTTGGCCACCACAATTCAAAATAAGGAAACTTCGTGTTTTTGAATGAACAAAAATGTGATTTACTGAGGATAGGTCCTGGGAAAGAGCAACAACTTGAACAGGCATCTAATTTCTGAAGTTAAAATCAGTTTTTCAGTCTTAAATTACTATAATGAAATTGATACATTTGTCTTGCAAGATTTCCTTATGTATTGTGACAATTTTCCATTGGAGACGTAATGTAGTGCATAGAAAATAGAATCAATCAGTAAGTTGCGTTGTATAGTGACACTTGCGGTGTCACCTGTTGTCCTTACTATGGTCCATCATGCAACCTCTTGATGACGTAGCTGCTGGCAGCATGAGTCAATTTCGTGACTTGAAAGCTGATGAATTACCACAGGCCTTGCTCATTTTATGACCTTCTACCAGGAAGCAAGTCGAAACCTCGAGTTCCACCTTCCTCACTCTCTCCTTGAGTGGGTATCCACTCCTCGCGTGTGCTAGTGCTTCTCCAAAGGGAAAGGGAGGCTGAGGTAGTAAGAGAATATATAGTGTACAACTAATTTGTAAACACAAGGACTTTAATCCTTGTCTGTGACAACTTTTATGTTAATAACTAAAGATGCAATTGTGCTCAGGAAAACAAGAAATTTTTTTAAATAATTGCAGCAAACAAAACAATTTATGAAATCAGAAAAAGGGTTGATATTTTTAGCGTAGTTAATTGGCTTAGGCTATGCTGGATGAAACATGTAGTTTATTATGCTGCCACCATCCAACTCCCACTATCTGCTTTTCCTCTGCTTCCATTGACTAGTATGCACCAGTTACAGACAGTGATGCAACATGCTGTGATGAGACCCATTCTAAAAACATTGATCATTCGCTAAAGCAGGCATTTGAACTTATATTCATTCTCAAAACTTGTGCTGTTTGTATGCACAAATTAAACAAGTTTATTTATTACAAGTTTAATATGTTCTGCAATGTTTTCCTAGATTGATTTTTTTGGGAAGGTGCTGTTCTAGAGTCTTTAAGAAGACGCTAGGGCAGCACAGAGTGGAAAAAAACCCTTTCTCGTGGCAGATACTGCGGCCGGTCATTGCAATCACTTGCATTGGCACAGTCATTGCCCATGGGCTCGCTGCTTTGCCACACAGCATGCATTCCCAATGGCACACCCCACAGTGTTTCCTTGTTTGTACCATCACAGGGAGAGCTGGACCTATTCTCTTCGGTCCACTCTGGGTTCGCAGTCTGCCCTCAGTCAGCCTCCTGTTCACTCTGCGCTGATGCACCACTCCACGGGTGTGGGAGCACGCAGCATGTCGTGGCTAAGTGGCGGAGAGACTGCCCTGCATACAACCAGCCTGGTGCTGCCAGATTCGCGCCTCATGACACCCCAGGCAGTGGACGTTAATCAGAGATCATGTCCACTGCTTGCCAGCATCTGCTTGGAACACCTTTGGTCGGAGAACTCTGGAACGCCCAGGTGTTTATTTGTTTATTTACTTAAAGAACCATTGCAGGTGCAGCCACATAAAGGCCAAATTGTAACAAAGTCAATAAATATGCAGAACATATCACAATAAGTAAAAAAAATTAATTTTGTGCATTAATTGTGAGCTGTGGACCAAAAAATAAGATTTATATTAATTTTTGAGTTCCCAGAATTTTCAATCTTTTAACAGTGGAAGAATAACAAAAGTCAATTCAATGTGTTAGTCTTGTAAAAAAATTATTATTTCTCATATTATATTCATTTTCAGTTAAAACAAATGTTTAATGCATCATTGTCCGTTTACAAAACGTTGCCAAATTTTGGATTCAGAAAATTGAAATTCATGAGGTTGTTCTTTTCTTCAACATTTTAAAAGTTGCATAAGAAAATAATGGTATTAAATCATGAATTAATATTTACTTAGGCCTTGAAAAGTGAAGTATTAATTTTATTTTTGTGTTCCTGTAGAGATATGCCTACTGGACCTGCCTCAAAAGTCTTTTTGACAACTGACCTGGTTGGAAACTCCTTTCTCTGCTACCTGGTTCCTGCAATGGGGCAATTGTCTTTGGCACGACTCAAGTACTCCAACCACGAGAAGCAACTAATCTTTGGAGCTGTCAGCTGTCTACCTGCCAAGGATGCTGCATCTTTACCGGTATGAAAAATGGGAATTTGAATCATAATTCTATCAAGGAAGCTTTTAATGTCATTTCTTGATGTTGTGCCATTAAAATAAAACCAAATACATCCACTAAATTAAATCACTTTGAAATATTTTCATTTAAATTTGTTACTGTTTGGTTATGGTTTGCTTTATCTTGTGAGTATTTGTATGAATTTTATGTTGTTTTTTAAATTTGTTATGTGATTTCATTTCAATTTCTATTTTAGTGTTGTAATGATAGAAATATAAAAACCGCAAACTGAACATTTTTCAGTAACATATTTTACCACTTGCAACATCCAAAATTTTCAATCTCTTGAGAAACAAGATAATGTGATTACATAGTTTACAAATATGTGTTGTCATTTACTGGCTTCTGTTGCAGCTTCTGAATATGGTAGCAGTTGTTGAGCCTTTGGGTGGAGTTGTATTGTATTCTGGACTGACGTTTGTGGGAAAAGTGCATGTAGCAGGCATCCCATCCTCACTTGCAACCTCTTCGTACCTTGCAGGTTTTGGCTCTCCCTTTCCCAAGTAAGTATGCATTTTACTCTTAAAAGGGATAAGTACATTAAGTGTGGATTCCAAACTAATGTACTTTGGTCTCTTTGAACAATTGTACTATTCCAAGAAGATGGCCAATTTGTATAAAATAGGGAAAACTTTGAAAATGTCACATTAAAGTGTTGAAAATATGTGAGGAGTGGCTCGTATAAAAAAATGTGCAGTTGATAAGATACTGTCTCAGATGGACAGAAAGAATAATGTGTGTTTTTGTGAAGTGGTTGTATGTGATGAAAAGTAGAAAATTTTGTCCATTTAAAATACCAGGTGATGTGGTTAACTATTACATACAACACAGAAATACTAAGTATGACAGATTATTTTCATAGTTGCTGAATTTGCCTTACTGTTATGACTTTATGATTAATGATAAAATTATTATTAGGTTTTAAAAATTATAATAATTTACCTTTGATCATTTTCATCAACATCATATTTTATGAAGTGCTCCATAGAATACTTTGTCACGCCCAAGGTGTACCAATCATGCTAGGATGATTGCGTCCACTTTACTTTTGTAAAATTGTGGGTAGAATTTGTTGGCTAAATGTTTATGGTCGCTCCACTACATATAGTAAAACTTGACAAATAAAATAGTCGTCAATATTGAATCACTCTGAAATGTGTACCTTCTTTTATGAGTTGTGTAATGGTTGCTTATTGTTCAGCCTTATTTGTGTCAATGTGAGTAGTGTATTTTTAACTATTTTTGTTGAAAGACGATGTCTTAATTGTGTATTTCTAGTAATGTAAGTTTGAGTAATGTATTATTTTCTAATTTCTTCGTAATTGTTACTATGAATTATGAATTGGACTGATATCCTTATGTTACCGTATTTACCCAAATATAAGACAAAGATTTTTCCTAAATATCTTAGTCAAAAAATGTGAGGTCGTGTTATATTCACAGAAAGCCTAGTCAGTTAGGATTTAAGTTTTTACTTTACCATTCTGTCACAAAATTCGTGAATGTTAATGTAACAATAAACTGCAAAGACAATAAAACTCTTGTGTGTATCTACAATTTGTAATATTATATTCGCGGTCGTATTCTCAGCATCAGCCGTGAACTTGGAGGGTAATTCAGACCGATATTTTTTTCAATTGGCCGTAAAGAGAGAATCTCAAACAAATGATGTGGTATTAAATGAAACTTAATGTGAAAATGAATGCCAAAATTTTGTTATGATGCGTGCTTGTCGAGGCCACACAGAATCACCCAGCGAGAGCACTTCAATGCTCGGCGAATGTCAATCTGCATTTTGAACTGTTAAAGAAACAGAGGCTATCAACAAGCAATTGTGGGACAGATAGAAAATCTGGTGGCACAGAAGGGTATGTTCTTGGGTGGCATCTGATAATAGACTTAGCACAACACAAATTCAATGCACAAAACTTTCAGAGGGGTCTAAAATGTCAGAAGATGTCAACATGCGCCAAATAGAAAGAATCATTGATACATGTGGAGATATTGAGAGTAGAGACAAAAATCATGATTATGATGATTTTAATGGAGAAGAAAATTATTGTTCAGCAGTAAGTCTTAACATTCTCACTAAAGCAATTTTCTAGTCAGTAAGACAATTTGGAATTTTATTTTGACTAAATTGCAAGAATTAGTAAAAATTTAAAACATTCTCAGGAGGTCTCTTCAAAATTAGGGGGTCATCTTATACTCAGAGTTTACTCCTATTCAGGAAAATACAGTAATTAAATAAAATATAATGTAATCATAAAATTTCTTAACTTCAGTACCCCAAAACTCATATAAACGGAAAGTGCTGTTATTTCTATAAAATTCACTTAAGAATTTAACCATACTTATGGAAGTTAACAGAGTGTAAAATAAATGCTAAATACCAGCTTGAACATGTTCAGGCGAAAAATTCTAACCCAAAATAATATATAAAATAAATTTTATATTTCTTGTTCATGTGTATCTTTGTTTTATCATGAACATAATCAGGATTGTCCTGCCTGTTTGTGTACTTTGTAAATAAATAAATATGTGCTTTGTGTTCATAGGAGAAGCAGTCTGATGGCTTCCAGCCGCCCAACGTCTGCCCTTGATCCCAACCCCTCCTTTGACGATGAACTGCATCAGCTCTCCCCCGTGCCCCTGGCGGGAGGAGTGTCCCCTCAGCCGGCCTCTTTGCCTCCCGGCGCCACTCCCATCTCCACCCGCCCCGGCACAGCAGGCCATCTGCGTCTCAGTGGGATGCTCTCAAACAACGTGCGGCTGCGGCTTGACAGTGAAGGAGTGAAAGAGGAAGGGGATGTGACCGGAGGGTTTCGCAAGGGGCAGCTGGTGGCCCTCAGGGATGCTGTGGACAAGAGAGTCACCTTGGTGAGGGGCCATGACCTGCAAACATGTATTTACAGTAAACCTTCTTTAACATGAATTCCAAGGGACCAAAATATTTGGTGTATGTGTTATGAAAATTCGTGTTACCCGAGTATTATAAATGTCTGTTTTATGGTAATCCCTTACTGGGACCGAAGTCTTGTTTGTGTTATGATGAAATTCATGTTAAGCGAGTTTCTGCTTGCGAGGGTTTGCTGTATTTATTTATTTTATGGGGTATCTCTTTAATACAGTAATTGCAATATAAGTGGGTAGTACACTTATTCCTCAAAGTGCATATGAAATGAAAAGAAAACAAAATATAAAGAAAAGAAATAATGTTTGACTAAAATTGTAGATTAGTGATCAAAAACAACATTATTTACAAGTATTCTTAAGCATGAAATAGAAGTATTGAAAAAGTCTCTTGGGTTGCACTACTTGGTATTTTAAGATAGAAGTCTGTTGATTGTGTCGTTCTCACCATAATCAGTTTTTCAACATTCTGCAAAGCAAGTCTGACGTTTTCTAGGAATTTTTTGTGGAACCAAGAGTCCAAAAATTTGTGAAATATTGCTGTGGTGGATAACACCAGATACAATTTTATGCAAGAAAATGAAATTACTTAATTCTGCTGTTACTAAGATATGAGACATTAAAGTTTTTCCCTTTTTGAAGCATTTTACGATTCCTTTGCATCAGATTTTATTACTCTCCTTTATAGATTTTTCTTTTCGGTGTGTATTTAAAAAGTTTTTTTATTCAATTTCTTTTGTAAAGTGGACAATTGCTCTGTGAAATATATGTCAGTTTGTCACCCTCAATTTTTTGTTCACATACAACACCTAATTAATTTCAGGAATTGTATTATGAGAAGCTTGTCGTTGACTTCTTTGCAATGTTAAAGAGATCTGTATAATTTGTGTTACAGGAATTAAGTGATGGATCCATGTTTAGGATTTCCTTACCTGATCTTTGCTCATCAGCACTGGGTAGGTATGAGAGGGAATTTTGGTGTACTCAATTTCATATTTAATTTTATAATGATCTAAGTAGCCAGTAACATGATGTTCCTTTTGCCTCAACTGTCAGATACAGGACATTCTGTGAAAGTTTTACATTAGCCCTGTTGTGTGAAATAAATGTCAGCACAGGAGCATAAACCGGAAGCGGTAGCTCAGTGCATCAGCTGATGTCACTGCAGCACCTCTGACCGGAAGGTCCTAGCTTTTCAGCTAGGTCGAATTCAGTCACTGTCTGGAGAAGAATTCTAGCGGCCGGCTGCTCTGATCACGAGTTTTCCGTGTTTTCTCCACTGAACTCCAGGTGAATGCTGGAGCAGTACCCTAACAAACAGGCCACGGACCGTGCGCGATCTGTCCTTCCTCTTCCTTGTCCCATCCTCTCCCGTTACACACACTTACACTAACATGCGCTACACAGCCACATACTCCAGAAGACCGGTTGGGAGCTTAGAGCTTGTCCCAGCTGGGTGGTGCCCCACTGGTGGGAGAGTCCTGGTTAGGGAGAAATCCCACTAGCCGACAGTAGGTCGGCTCCGGATCTCGCCATCCAGCAGGGGAAGATCACTGCCATCTCCCGAGAAAAAACATGCACTACACTAACGGGACTAATGACCAAAGCAGTTGATGCGCCCGGAAACACGAAAAAATCAATCAATCAATGAATCACAGGAGCATAAAAATGTGATGTGCGCGTGATGGACCTTCCTCTCTACTTCAGCCTGACCCAGGCAACTTGGTCGCGCTGTCTGCCATTCACGTTCTGCCTGTCTCGATCCCTTAAGCCTTCTTGCCCCACCTACCTTGCTTGCCACACCCACTTCGCTTGCTCTGCCTGCTCACCCACGCTGCCTTACCCACCCCGCGTGCCTCATGTATATTCCCCAACCCCCCCCCTTCCTTCTTCCTGCCCCGTCCTTCTCTCCACCCCCGGCTTTTCGCCTCTATTACCTTACCTGCTTCACTTATTACATCTTCCCCTTTTACCTCTGCGGCCACTCCCTCTCCCCTCCTGCCTACTACACATACCAGGGCCTTTCGACTCCCATGTAACGTGGGGGAGACCATTACAGAAGCGCACTCTCCTGTAGAACTTTCTTATAGGATCTAAAATACGAACTGCTGCCAACAATACTTGAAACATGCATGGCTGCTGCGTGGATTTGTAAGTCGCAAGCAGACGCATAATGTTAAAAAAGATAGCGTTGATGTTTGTGCTTTCTTCAACAGTTTCTTCTGTGTGTATATTATGAATAATTGAACATTTAGAAGACCCTTTTTGTATTTCTTACAAATTCGCCCGTTTTTATCTGCTTAAGTTGGCGAACCTAACCTGCAGTATTACCCAGTGACACTAGCACCTCCTACAGTGGCACCCTCCAGCTTTGTCTCCAATTTTGATGGAGAGTTGAAAGCCCACCTCTCCTATATGCTGCATCCACTTTGGCCACCTTGTTCACATTACTCGCCCCCGCCTGCTTCATCCTTGTCACCCTCTACTTGTCTGCTCCACCCTCCCTGCTTATTCCAACCCCTTCACATGCTCTGCATGCCTCGCCCACATCAAGTGAATTTGCTGACAGAACATGGCACTATACATCCATTGACTCCTCACAATCCTGGATTTTATTGGTCAGACATCTCATTTTTATAAAGTGTGAATGACTAAACGTGAGCACAAGCTGCCACAAATGTGTACTGTTTTTCCTTTTTATTTTTTGTTTATTTTTTTAAAATTTAATTATTTATTAATATTATTAATATTATTATTATTATTATTATTACTATTATTATTATTATAATTTATTTTTTCACAGCTTTCTGGTACATGTTTGAGGAGTCATACAGATATTTCTATCAAAGCATGATTTCCGTAGTACATTATTATTATTACCGTAGTACGTTGTTGTTATTATTATTATTATTTTAATTATTATTATTATTATTATTAACAGGGTCTTAGCTACCTGAAACCTATCAAATTCAGGTCCAATACAGAATAGTAATTGTGTGTGCTTGTTGACAGTACTGGAATGTTTGGGGGTTCTGAAGAGAGTCCTTCCTAAGGATTTGGCTATGCAGTTGCTGGTTAGGTGGTATGCAGCTCGGAATGCTCCAGGCACGCAGGATATATCTCCCAATCATGAATGGCATCTCTTCATACGGCTGCTGTTTGGTGAGTATTAATTTTTATTAGCTGGGGAGTTAGTTACGAGGCCTAGAATTCATATATAGCATTTTCCTAAATATTTACGTAGGGATAGGATATACAATGGACTTAAATTGTTCAAAATATGGACTAATGATTGAGTAAAATAGTGTAAATAATGCGTTTACAAAATGTTTAACTCTTTAGTTATGTTTACTCCACTGCTGTGCTTGTGGTGAATGGGTCATTTAGAGTCATTTTAATTTTGTATTTTAACAAGCATATAAAATGTTTCCGTTTGAACATATACAAACGGGTGGATCAGTTTAAAAGTTGCCGTGTAAGCGTGTCTGATGAGCAACGAGGTGGATGACTGGTCGAAGTTGCATTTTTCTCCCTCAAATCTCGCATTGACACGTTAATTCGAGACAATAGGTGTTTTACTGTTGAACTGATAGCTGAAGAAGTACATGTGAGTGTTGGAACTGTCCACAACATCATTCATAAAAAACTGCAGAACAAGAAAACCTGTGTGAAATGGATAACTTATGGATACTCACAATGAAATCAGACTTCAAATCACTCAACAATTGAAAGAACATTGTTTAATTGAAAAAGAAGCATTTTTCAGAAGAATAGTTACATGTATCCATCATTATGAGCCCAACTCCAAGCGAGAAAGCCTTTGATGGAAACTTATGAATTCTTCCACAATTCTTCAAGAGTCAGGCGTCTGCAGGTGAAGTCATGCTTACAATATTCTGAGACTCACAAGGGCCTATTTATTGTGATTATTTTGAAAATCAAAGAACTATCATCAGCCAATATTATAGAAATATGCTCGAAAACAAATTAAAGCCTATCTTATCGACAAAACATCATGGACTCTTAACAGAAGGGGTTTGCTCCATAACGCATGCCCACATAAGGCCAAACTCAAGAGGCACATCAAAACATGGGGTGGGAGATCATTTTGTATCCTTCCTATTGCCCCAATCTTGCCCCATCGGACTTCAATTTGTTTGGACCCCTGAAAGAGGCTTTACATGAATAACATTTTTCATCAAATGTAGAAGATGTGGTGCAAAAGTGGCTTCAAGATCAACTGAAGGAATTTTATGCTTGAGGCATATGCAAATTGGAAGAACGATGGGACAAATGTATAAGTGTTCTTGGATACCATATTGAAAAGTAGACAAAGTATTGCATTCATTAAATGAATTGTTTTTGAGCTGCAGCAATTAATCTCATTACTTCTTGAACGTGTTGTATGTCGACATAAAAAGACTAAATCGGTCATCAATTTGATTGACCAGGTTCCAATGGGGCAATCAATCTAAACGCATCAATATAAGGAAAATAGAGGAAAAAGAGTCTCCTGTAAATCAAAATAGATAACGTTAGGTATATGATAACTTAAAGCAAATTTAATCTTTTGCAGCAAAACTGTTGAAATTTAAATTTAACTTTTCAGCCGCAGAATGACCATAGTTGCTGGGAAGTACATTACGGGTGGTTTATGTAAAATATATTTTTATATTTATTTTTGTATTAATATTCTATTACATATTATATTATGTATTATGTATTAATATTGTTGACTTCTGATAAAATGAGATTTCAAAATGTTGTTCTAGAAGAAAAAAATACATTTTTCTGCTCAATCATTTAAAAACGCTGAAAAGAGTGGAAAATAGATGCTGAAGCATAAAAAAAGAGGGAAAAGGTGTCAAACTGTAGTAATCTCAAGAAAAGGTGCAGCAAATTCTGTTTATTTCACTTCATTTCATCCCCCAAAAAACTATTTGTATCAAAACAGGTATATTTTTGAAAAGGTGCCGCCTTAAAATCCTTTCCCTAGTCACGATAACCAATATATAATAGTCTGTAATTATACATTGCTTATTGTAAGTACATACTACCATAAATTTCTTTGGTTCTAAAATTACCTTTAGTATTTATTTGTATATAGTGTTATCTGTTGCGTTTCATAATTTATTGAATTTTGATCATTTGAGTTGAAAGTTCATGAATATACAAATATGAATGACATGAAAATGAATACATTGAAAAAAAAATTGCAGATCTTGTTTCCATATTTTAAATATTTTTATCATTTCTTTCTGCTATTTAATTCTCTATTGAACCTCATATTCTTGAGAGATTCATTCTCTTCAATGAACGAGTGTGTTTTGTTCAGAGTTGTGTGGTTACGAAGTGGAAAAGTTGGCCCTTGCACGGGGACCAAGTGAAGGAGACCTGACAAACATCACTGGTAGTGCGGCAACACAGCATCAAGGTAGCACCGAGGGCTCTGCTCTCGGCAGCCTAAACGGCATCAGCAATGGGAGTGCAGCTGCGAAAAAGAAGCGAGCATCAGATGCGGGGTCTGAAGATGACTGGGAGTACCTGGTAAGGTTTCTCTAGTTTTAATGCTTTTGAATTATTAATGAATTATTATTGAATTATTGGTTTGTTTTATGAAAAGACACAGGAATTTGATACAACCTGAAAGTGAGGGAAATGTCAAGGAAATTTTGTTTGTGTATTGTGGTTTCTGGGTAAAACTTACTATGTTTCATTTGTGGTCCATTTGTTTTGAACAACATTGAACCGAGTTGAAGAAGCAACATAGGAATTGAACTGCATGATATAGAAGTCTTTTTATATATGTATTCACTCCATGTGCTCAAATGTACTGTAAATCTTTCAACATTGAATATATTATTCGAACATGACTGATGTTCCTACATTAAAATTCATTCCATTTGATATTACTGTGAAATGTTGTAAACAATACCATACAATAGTAAAATATTTAGGTTATGTAAAATTCTGAAATTGAATACTTCACTAGAATTTTTTTCTTTCTCGTGTATATACATATTTGCAAAATATTATTGTGTTGTGAATTATTGTGGTGGATATTGTTGAAAATTGCATAATGCTGTACAAAATTGTTTTCGAGATCTATTAGTCGACCTTCAGTCAGTCAGTTGGTTGACTGTTGATTGGTTCTTAAGTTATAAAGTAACATTCTTAAAGTCATAGTTCAACACTGACAAATTCAAGATTCACTCAGAAAAAGAAAGTTCTAAACAATGTATAATGCAAAAGAAAAGAATTTTTGCTATAAGGGACAACAAATTGGTGAAAATGTGAAAAAATGTATGTTTTTTTGATAAAACATTATTTCCTTATTATAAATTTTACATGAATGTAAACTTACCAATGATTCATAAGTGCTGTAATTATAATGTTCTACAACGTTTTTTGAGGAGTTAATTAGGTTTGGGAAAATTGTTCATTACTGAGTGCAATATTGATATATTTTAACGTTCAATGTTTGCTTTGTTGCTTTGAAATCAAATGGTGTTCAATACCAGATGGATTCAATACCACTTTTTTTAATCAAATTATTGTTATGTTACATGACCATAAGATGTTTACAAACAATACTTCACGAGATAGAGAGGGCAATGAGACCAAGTAAATGTTCAATTAGGCTCTGGAGCTAACCAGCTTAAGGTATGAATGGTGTAAGTTGTGTTTGTGACGTGGGAGCATTCAGTGTCCTTCCTGCATTGCATTTATACCCTAATCCTTCCATAATCTCTTGGCCTTGACAACTGTTTGTGGTATATTTACTTGTAATTGAAGAACCTACTCCCAGGACAATGGTTCAAGCAGTAAGATGGGGTTAACGGATACTATTGACAATTATGTAAAGGTACAAGACAAAATACTTGGGTAGTACATGCATACTCTTTACTGGGAATATCCCCAGAAGGTCAGTAGGTACTGCGAGAGGCCATGATATATCAGTTAAGTGCCAGTAGATAGTAACTGGGAAGAGAGCGAGGCAAAAATAAATCTTTCCCAGACTCAAGAGAATAGGGAACTGAGAAAATCTATCCCATTCTGTATTGTCACAATGTTATTCTTTATTATTCTTTTTTTTTATCTTTCTTTAAGTATTTACTGTCTTAATTTTTTGAACAAATATTTTGTCTCCCAAAATATTATATCTATCCGATCTCCTATTTCTCCCCTCCCCTAATCCTGTATTTATTCTTCTGATCTCATTGTTGCAAAATAATTAACTCTTTGACTACTCTGGACGTGTTGATGCGCAGAAAATTTCCTTCCTGAGGGCCTGTGGATGTGTTGGCACAAGCACTATACTGCAGTTTTTACAGAGCTGCATTTGAAGTAAATCAGCTGTTACAGTGTCATCCAATCGGAAGGCCAAACACCACCATTATGATGTCATAGTAGTGTAAGTAAGGTCCTGATAGAACGGCACCGTAACAGCTGATCAAATGTCAAACACAGGAATGTAAAAATCGCAGTACTGGTCTGTTGCTGGGAGCCTTTAGACATGTACAGGTGCAAGGCCATTCTCTTTCTTATAATGCCTTTTGCAAGGGCCAAATGATTCTTGAGTTGATTTTAGCAATATCTGTGTGTGATTCATCACACTAACTTGATATTTTGTTGCCGTTCTGGATCGCTGGTCTCGCAATTCTCTGGGTTCGTTTGTGGGTTTGCTACAATACGAATGCTTATTGCCTCGTTCAGTGCTCTCTATGAAGGAATGACCAAAGTTGGTTTCTTCAATTCTGTATATATCTCTAAAGTGAGCTTCAAAGATGGTTGGGAGGTCTCTCTCTCATTAGGAACTACCTCACAAAAAGGAATTTGTGGTCACACTGACACTTTTCTATTTATTTATTTTTTTGTTATTGTCTTTTACTGGTTGAGTTGTTTAAAATTTTCTGTGTTCGGTTATGATTGGATTTGCTCCATAATCTTGAAGTTACAGCAACCGACAGCGCTGAGCACAGCCCAACCGGCAGGCTCAGCAAAGAGCAGCAGCGGCTGCCAATCATATTGTGCGCTCCATGTGACTCACCGTAGGTGTACCTGTAACAGTCAAAGGGTGAAGTTTTGATTCTTTTGACCAGGTGCGGTCGGAGCTTCATTCTGCTGTGGGTCCTGGCCTTACAAACGTTTTGGGATTGCGACGCGCCCCACCATCGTCGACTGCTGCAAGTGCATCTTCTGCAGCCTCCTCAGCAGCTGGACGAGTGAGCTCCGATGCTCCTCTATTGTCGTCTCTACCTCTCATCACCTACTCGTTGCATCTGCTATATGAGGTGGGTGTGGCATAATATTGTTGAACAGATTTTGGTAGGGCAGAAATGTGTTCTTTGGAGACAACCATAATAATGTCTTTGGTTCATGACCATTGTATGTTTCAATGCAAAAAAAACAGAAATAATATTTCACAAATTAAATTATGTTTAACTTTTTAAAACTTTGTTAAAAGTGTTTGAAGGTTTTATTGCTTTATAAGTGGATATTTACTAGAAAATTAATGAAATACTCCTTAAACTGTTATGTTGGTGAATATTTTTAAAAATTATTATGAATGTAAGTATTTTAACACAATATGTCAATTGTATTTGAAAAGTTTTCTCAGAATCTTAAAAAGTAATAAAATCATAACATAACCTGGAATCAATTTTTCTTATACAATATGTAGTATGCTGTGTGATATGGGGCCATTTTATAAAATGAAATTGAAACTTTTTGTTAAATTCACTCATACAATGCCATTACTGTTTCTCATTTTCTCTGTTAACTCTACTACTCAGAAACCACAAAAATCGTCGTTAACCGAATTAACTATACTGTTGTGGGAATTCTAATGTGGTGTTGTGACGTTTGTATGACCTCTTTTAATTTCTTCTCTTAACTTTACTATTCAGAAAACACTAAATCCTTAGAAAACACGAATCATGAGTAATTGGGTTTGTATTTAGCTATGTTGTTTGTTTGTAGGAGTTAAAGCTCAATGCTCTGTTGTCAGAGAGCATGCCCATGTTGGCCATGCTACTTCACCAGCTGGCAGGGGACCTGCAGCTGAATGCTTATTGCCAACATTACTGGAGAGATTTCCCTCTGCAGTGCACCCCTCTTATGAATCAGGTAAGGTTCATCTCTTTAGTGGAATGCAAAGATCAAATTCATCAATTTTTAAAATTGAATGTACAACAGTCAGAAAAATTAGGAAATTTGATTGCTTCCAAACATGTAAAATTAATTCTAGGAGTGCTTTGGAATCTTAACAGTAATTCTATGAAGCAGGATGAGTATTTAACTGGATTAAAAACTGTATGATTAATGCAATTAAAAACTCAATTAACATTTACTGATTAATTTGTGGAATTGGTACTTTCTGTTGATAAACTAGCATGTGCTTTTTTTCTTCTTTACATCCATTATCAGTACATTGAGATGCAAAATACTCTAATCAAATTTTAAAAAAATTTTAGAAAATATTGTGAAGGATTTTTGTGAAAAATGAGATAATTTCAATCCACGATCTTCCTAGGCATTTTAAAAATGGATAATGCTTAATTTGAAAACCTGGCATTAGTAGAGAGTGTAGGAAAGTAATGTTGTGAACGCGACATGTGTCGGAAGGAGACTCAACTCTGGTGGTGTGGGTGTGTATGAAAGGCATCAGCAGCAAATTCAATACCATTTGCTTGGGCGACATCACATGGTGAACTTTTTGAGGTATTTTTGGCCAATGGCAAACAAATTCACTTGTGAAGTCAATGCATCTACACTTAACATGCACCAAAGTGTAGATGTGTTGGGCGAGTACTGTACACATGTTATTGACTGAAAAAAGCCGAAATAAGTTCCTGCATTCAGAGTATCATGTCGATGAAGCAAAAGGTGTTCGACTAGTTGCAGATGTTTTTTGTACATATCCCCATCATGCTGCCAATATTGAAGTTGAGTCTCCTTCTTATAACAGGGTTGCCACTTTCTGGAAAACATGGAAAACTGGGAAAAAATCTGAGAATTTTATTGCTCTGGAAAAGTTAGGGAAAAATCAGAATTTGTGAAAGAATCATCAGGGAAAATTTTGAAATTGTTATAAAACTAGATATTATTTCTAAAAAAAAAACACACATAATTTTTTGCTCTATTTATAGGTGTTGAATTCGTTTTAATTTGTACTTTATCAAGGCAAAATCAGAGAGCTAAAAAATTAATTTCGGACGTGCTGGAACATTTTCTTTAAATAGTATGAATTATTCTGCAAATCTTATAAGTGAAACTTTTTAAAAGTGCCCTCGGAAACCTGGAAAAGACAGGAAAGTTTGGTTCAGGAAATGAGTGGCCACCCTGTGCAGACTTTGTAGTTGTGAATGAGAACAGTTACTTTGAGAACATATTACATTTTGCAGGTGAGTCAGTTTAGCTTGGAAGAGTTGCAACGACTGCCATCATTCCAGCTGCTGGGCTCTGAACCACCAGATTTGTGCCAGCACATCTTCTGGCTGACTAGGGGCCTGCAACCAGCACCTTTCCCATTCATCTCAAGTGTCAATCCTCGCACACGTGACATAGTGCAGGTATGATGTATTTTCCTCTTGGTTTCTTTCTTGCTGCTGACTTGAGAGAAAGGTATTAATGCTATGTGAACAATCCGTGACTTTTCAGCAGAAAAACTCTTCTTGCAGGGCCCTGGTAATGAAAGAGTGAATAAATTCAGAGAAAGAAAAGACTTCTAATGTGTGGTGTAGCCAGAATCAATGTTTTATGGGTCCTTGATACCGAAAAATTGAATGACAGCAATATGTTTCTTTGCCTGTCTGTCCGTCTCTGTGACAGCACTAGCGGCTAAACCGTTCAGACAATTTTCTCCAAAATTCATATTCCACATTCAGTCTGTCTGATGTCACAGATTTAAAAAATTTTTTTTTTTTTATTATTATTTATTAGTATTATTGGAAAAATTGGGGTAGGTTTTCATGTTTGTTGAAAACTCTGATTTTTCAAAAATTGCAAAAGTTCAAAATTTATAGAGCTAAAAGAACAGAAAAATCCTTCAACTAAAGTATTAAAGATAGGGATTTTTTTCCCTTAATGAAATTTGTTCCTTAAAGATAGATTTTGACATACGGTGAAAATTGGTAAAAATTTTCAAAACCTTTTTGCATAATTTTGCATGAAAGTATGGGTGAGAAAGTACATGCTGTTTTAGCACCATTAGTTTTTCTTAGCTTTGACACTAGTTGACAATAATTTAACTATTTGGCTGTTCAGGAGACACCTCACCAATATTTTGGCCACCATTCTGTGACCTTCCTCAGAATGAATTGCCTAGGTGTGTCCTGAGCAACCTAGTAGTCACCGACTTCAGGCACTAAAACCTATGCTCTCAGCTAACAATGATGCAATTCAGTACGGCAGTTGGCAAGAACAGTTTTTTCCTTTTTCTTTCTCACTCCCATTGCTTGTAGTAGTGACTATCAAGTTCAGAATTTAAATAAAACAAACATTCGTATTCCAATGTGGATTGTATAATCTGAATAGCATGTCCCTATGATATATAAATTCTAAAAGCAGAATATTCATCAAAAAGAGAATTCCGTGATCAATCTGGATGATGTTGTTCACTCTTAAATTTGAAACTGGCATTAATGTTAGGAGGTAACTTGGAAAGAATATAACATGTTTTGATATGGGTGGTTATTGTGCTTTTACTTGGAAGCCTCTAGGACGTTTTCAAAGTCTTCTTAAAAAGCAGTTGCAAACTTTTTTGTTGGATTGGAACAAAGAACGCTGAAAAAAATGGCACCAATGTCGTTGAAACCTTTGAATTTTCTAAAGTTAAACATATTTTGACCCCCTTTTAAAACTACATTACTGAAGATTGTCTTTTCTTAATTAAATCTATTCTTAAAATTTATATCATTAAATATTATTCTGTACAATTTTTTGTAGTATAGTACTTTTCATGAAAGTTTGTGTATATATCAATGTCAAATTATTGTTTTTTTACTTCATCACAATTTTTTGAAAGTAGTTTTCATGTTGTTTTGAGAGAATCTTCTGATATTAAAACCAACTGAATGTTGCCGATACTAACAAAGTGCTGCCAGTAGAAGGCCTCAGAAATTTGGTGGTTAGAGGTGTTGCTTTAAGACCTGGAGGTCTCAGGTTTTAGTCCCGGCCCATGCAAGACTTTTTTAAAATTGTATTGCTTCTTGAACATATTAAGTAAGTATGAAAGTCAATTCACTGAATTCAATTGGAGAAATATATTTTCATTACAATTTTTGTAGTTTCAAAAATTAAAGATTTGATTTTTTTTTATTAACTCTCTTGGATGTTTCTCACAAGTTTAACGAATTTCTCATCTTTTGATTCTTAAGAGTTTTTCAAAAAAAGAGTGAAGAGTTGGTAAGGAAGAAGTTGCAATATTTTTGTATTATGTAACCAGTGCAATTAATAAGAGAAAGTATGTGCTGTAGAGCATCACCAGTTTTCTTTTTGAAAAGATGTTAGCCTTGTTTATTTTGATGTTTTACAATTCCAGTTGGCAGCCCTTATTACTCATGGGGCCCAGATGCCTCGCATTCAGCTGGAGGGCTTTGTACGACAGTTGGTGCCGCCTGGTACTTGCGTGGAGACACCATCTATTCTCTCCACCAGGGACTCTGCACCCAGTGCGGCGTATCCATTTCCCCAGCGTGCTGTTCTGCTCATGACAGAGATGGGTAAATTTTTCTGCATCAGCTCAGTAAAAATTGTTACATTTGCCCATCTTGTATGAAGTTAGGAATTAAAATGATGAACTAAAGTATAATTGTGTAGGAAAATATGTTTGTGTAATACATAAATAAGAAAGATGATTTAAAAGGTGTAAATCGCTAAGAAAATTGCCAGTATGTGAAGATTCGTAGTTGCTAGAGGTATTTGACAGTACTTTGTAAATGGTTTATATGATTCTCTTACTTATTTTGAATGGAAGAAGACAGTTTGTAATGACCTACAACATGTCTTTGTAAATGGAAAAAGAAAATTACCTTGTGCACCTGAATACAAGGTGACCCAATAATTTTCAAGAGGTGTCCTCAGAGTTTGTCAAATTTTTAAGTAGTTCTTACTATTTATCTTGGGAGTTCTTTTTGCCAATGGCTAGAATAATCAATATTCTAACACATCTTGTGAAAAACAAAGACAAAAAAACTATTTATTAAAAATAAAATCGGAAATTGTCTAATTGAGTAGGAATGTGCCTTGAGAATGTTAAACATTTCCCCTGAGCTATCCCTATTTTCTTGTTCCTTAAAATCATCAACTTTTTTGTCAATATCACCTTCGTCTTCAAATGTATCTTTGTTTCGTACTGACCCTCCTTCCATAATGGGTATTCCTCCATCTTCTTAGCCACCAAATCATGAACGTTTTGCGTTTTAAATTTGCATTCTTAATCTTTCATGTAACGCTACCTAAGAGCATTCCTATTTGTATTGCCAGCTTTTCTTCCTGGTATGCATGTTTATTGCCTCGGATTCTTAAACGACCATTAACTTTAAATTGACGTGTAAATTCGTGAATTCCAATTGCGAACTTGTACCTCCGTTCTGCAGGTAACACAGAAGAGAGCAAAGTTACGAATTTTTTGAATTTTTTTTTATTATTCCATCTCTGTGGCTGGATGTAGAATGTATAGTTCTATTAACGTCAATTTTTTCATTTCTATCTCTTGAAAAATGCAGTTTCACACTCACCAGCATCCATGCAGGGCAACTGTGTTCCAAACTGAGAATCCACACACTCGTTTAACATTGTGTGACAAAATCTCTGCAGCACTTCATTTCACTTACTGAAATGCCATTTGTTTGAGTTTCTTTTTTTACTGGTCCATTAAAAATATTTTACTTTGAATCGCCCTGAAAATCTGCAATGGATGCCAAAAAACCATCCACAAATATAATTAGGATTTATAGATATGCTTGATATTTATTGCCTTTACAGCTTTAACATCTGCATTGATTTCTTGACATGGAAATGCATGTAAAACAAAATTCCAATCAACTAGGCTTGAGCAGTGAATATGACTCCCTAATTTTCAAATGAGATATTTAGGAAAATAATTTGTCTTATATTCAAGTAAATAAGGAATGTATAGTTGCATAAACGTTTATGTAACTCATAGTAATTAGTAATATTTGTTACTAAGGATTTTTAAGTTTACAAGATAGTTATGCTTATGACTAAAAATTTATGTGTTATTTTTAGTTTAAACTCATTTCTTTGTTTTCAAAGTTACAGATTTTAAGAATTTGGTGAATGTAAAGTAGTATTAAGTTGATGTGTTTTCAGGCATTACCAGAAGGGAACTACAAACACTGCCAGCTGGCATTGCGTTGCTCCTTAGTGACGTGCTCCACCGATGTCGTCAGTCACCACCTGCCAATTGGCCTCGCTCTGCATATGAGCTTATTCTCCGCCAGGACCTTGCAGCCCTAAGCACACATGCACCTGCATCTAGTAGCCCTCATTCCAGCGGAAGTTCCACTCCAGCCAGTAACAAGTGAGTGCAGACTTTTTCCTTTTTATGTCGTTATGAATTATATTTGCTCGTTGTTGTGCAGTCTTATCCTTATTCTGGCACACACGTGTTAAGAAAGTACAATGGTCTCTTTCACTTTAATTCCTAGATGCCCTGATAGTATAACAACTGGCCTTTTGCCCTTTCCGTGCCTTTGTCCTGCTGGGTGGGCCACAGCATTATTTCCAGTTCCGGTCTTACAGTCCGTTACCTATTATCTTCTTAATATCAGTCGTTTGTCTCTCAGCATGGGCCAGTGCCACCACTTGGTGGTACCATCTCATGGCAACTTCTAAAAGCTTTTAGGTTTACTTTTTTCCCACAGATTCACTTCATGTAACTACAAATATACTATATTTTCCAACGCTCTGCGCAGCTGTTACTAGATTTAAACGGCAATGGCTTCAACCTCAAAAGGTGCGCTTCTTATGGTTGAAAAACTCTGATTGATAGAGCACAAACTAAGTTGCAGAAAAATAAATTTACTGTAAAAGACTAAGGCTCACATGTGAGAAGTCCTTCATTGCCAGCAACATGTATTGAATTCTTTCTGTTATTTTTTACTGATGAGTTTTTCCAAAATATTGAACATGGCTATCAACCAAGCCAAGATAGAGAGGTATTTCTCTAAAAATTGGCTTGATTTGTTCCCGTTTTTTAGTAATGTTTTTCCTCGAAAAAGCTTCCAACAAATATTTTGGATGCTGATATTAGTTCGCCATCTCATGTTCATAGTCTCCTAAGTCATGCAAGTTGAGTGAATATTGTCTCTCACTTGAAAGAAAAATTTCTTGAACATTTCATTCCTGGCAATGTTATTACAGATGAAGAGAGTGTAGTTCCATTGCTGAATTGCTTACATAATGTACAATCCCCCAAATCTCACAAACTGGAACTTGCAAATGTATATTTTAGGAGATTGTTGAAGTGGATGTGTGTGTGCTGTTTTGAGCCATTTTATGGAAAATTTACTACACTAATACACACTAGTTCTGATTTCCCATTCCTTCTCAAATTGTTTTGATTGTGTGTGAAGAACTGCCCTCGAAAGGATCAGGATATTATTATGTAGATATATATAGCTATGGTTTTGTTTATAAATCCATTATAAATAATAATCCCTATACATTATTTGAGTAATTCCTCGAGTGTGCAGATGTGTGCATGTGCAACTCTCCGTCACTCATGGCTAGACCGCTTCCCGTGTACCTTTCGAGACATATGAGGTGTCATTCGACATGTCTCTGTTTCCAGATGGGGAACTGATATTTTGTTATCAGATCGGGCTAGAACTTTCGAAGAAATTTCCAAAAATGGGAATTAATCATTTTCTTTCAAGAGGTTGGCAGGACTTTTGTTGATATCTTCACACGGCATATTTCATTTTAAGTTTTATTCATAAGGCCTATTACTATATTTTTCAAAATAAATTTGCAAAACTCTACGAACAGTATTACCTTGGAACTTGAAGAATTTCAAGTGAATACGGAGAAAACAAAACTGTGAGTAATGTTAGAGAATGAATGAAAGTTTGACTTCTCACTTTAACGTTCTTAAGAGTACAATATTTAACATGAATAAATGTGCTGCGTGTCAAACATTTGGTCTTAATATAAAAAGTATAAACATCAGTTGTATTTACCTGCTCTGAAAAGTACGCCAGCAAAACTTTTTAGTCAGAACAGAATCATCTTTCTCCTTTCCCACATTAACACACTTGTTCTCTCAAATAGCCTGTACTTTTCATGAAGTAATGTTTTCATGGCTTTGTCAGCTTCTTCTAATATTTCATTTAGAACATTGTAAATAACATTTTCAAACATTTCTTATGTCAAACTTCATTCTTTAAGACACAATGGTGATCATAAATATACAGTGCAAGGCCTCCGAAAATGTCTTGTTCAGAACCAATATGACGTCATCAAATAGATGCCTCAAATGGTAAAGATATGCTTGAATTTCTCAAAATTAACATTATTATTAAGTAGAAACGAAAAAATATTGAATGTAACACAATAAAGGGGTATAATTGCACTTGTGGTAAATAAGAAAACTGATTCCTATCATTGCTCATTTTCTTGACCACTTATGCAATTATACCCCTCTTTATCCACTTGTTTCTTTAATTACTATAATTAAATGTATATATATATATATAGAATTAAGAGGTCCTAGATACAGAATAATATTGCAATGGAGAATGGCAATTTTATCCTCATTATTTGTTCATTACATTTAACAGGTTGTACAACTTTCATCTTGGTTATTCATGCAGTGACAGAAAAAACTGAAAGAAAATAAATAAAATATTCAACAGCCAGTTTGATTTAATACTATCTCACAATCCAAGTCCACTTCTTTATTGAAAAATGAAACTTCAGTGCAAACCTCAGAAACAATATGCCAGTGTCATTAAGTGCATTTGGAGAACTACACTGGCTGCCCTGGATTGCAAGGATTTGTGTTTTTTGTAGTGGAGCTGCATCTGGGGGCAGCACATCAACAGCTACAGTAGCTGCTGCAACGGGAGGCAGCACAGCTGTAGTGGGTGGAGGAGCAGCGGCAGTCGCAGCAGCTGCAGGTGCTGCATCAGCTGCAGGCAAGTCTGCCGCAGCAGCTGCTGCGGCTCGTGCTCCAGAAAGTGAGGAAGAAGATGGCATGGAGACAGTGGACTCTGAGGTGATGT
Source organism: Teleogryllus oceanicus (assembly GCA_964035755.1). Lineage (NCBI taxonomy): Eukaryota > Metazoa > Arthropoda > Insecta > Orthoptera > Gryllidae > Teleogryllus > Teleogryllus oceanicus. Next base: position 60,491,512 of record CAXIVR010000013.1, read on the forward strand.
CTCTAGTTTTGTTTATTTTATTTCTTTATTTGTACATACAGCAGCAGAAATCTGATGCAGCCACAATCAATGTATATTGTCTTACAAAGTTTGAATTAGTTACACAGTGTAATAAGTGCTAATGATTTTTTAATCTAATATCACAAATACAGGATTCTAAAGGGAAAAAAACAACCGTTTCCACTTTAAACAGTTTGTTAGATGCCCAACTGGCTTCTGGTGGGTACCAGTGCGTATTCTCTAACATAAGGGTCACGTAAGCTGAGAGGGGAAACATGGTGCACAGAGGACCACATGTTGAGGAAAAAGCAATGGAGATGTACGAGGATCTGCAGATGAAGGAGCACGCGAATTTCCTGAACAGTTTGGCACAAATGGCATTTTTCATGTGCTGATGACAAGAAATGCTATGATATTTAATTGTCATTTATTAAATCATGTAAAGATTCATGAATGTTTAAACAAAAAACATACAAGTATCATTCTTTATTCAAGATATACTTTTATTAAGAAAAGTCTAATCAGATAAGAAAATTATTTAAGAAATAATGATAAATAATAATTTGATAAAAAAGGTTTCAGTCTATAAGCACCCCACTACACAATGAAAATTACTTTCATATTATTTTTTAACATGTTTTGCATCATACTTTTCAAAATGTAAAATCCTCATAATATTTATCAGCAAATTTTGTTTCTATATTGAAATTTTAAAAAACATTTTTCCAAAAGCAAATAGTTTCAACATTTCTTTCAGTATCAGTGAAGTGATGGCATATTGGTGTGTGTCAGGCAGCAAATACGCGACTTCACTCTGCAATCGTGATCTGACATTTAAGATGTCCACAGGAAAAGGATTTACAAAAAATTCAAAATCTTTCTCGGTCTTAAATCATTAACCATTTGTATCACTTTTGAAGTCTATTTGCATACCCTCAGACTTGTTTGTGTGTAGTCTCTTTTGTCAACTACAAATGCCAGAAATTGAAACATAATACTACATGATTTTCGTGATGAGGCATGCTCCCTTGGTGCAGTTTTACCCATTGCTCTGGACATTTCAGCTATCTTGTAGTCACCTCTTGAAGCCCTTTCCTGTGCTGAAAATTGGCATCCATCCCCCTTCCCTGTCGCAATGTCTGACAACTTCTGGCCTCGCTGGAAAGGAGCAGTGTACTGCTGCTCAATAAGCAATTGAGTTGCACATGTATTTCAGATAACACAAACACTATTTATTGTGATCCCTCGGAATTCATGGTATCAAGGGTTTACTGTATTTTGTGTTTTGTTTATATTTGTTTTAATTTTTCTATCAAAATCAGTTACCCTAAATAAATTTTTTCCACCCTATGCAGCTGCCTTTGCATGAATCTCCTTTTGCAACAATTAAACATCTCAATCATTCAGTGTATCACTTCTGCCACTGGAACTACCCACGCAACTTTTCTTGACTCGTAGTCTACCTTCCGCCTCATTAGTATAATAAATTTATAGGTAAAAATTCACAGGAAACATCGATGACATTCCAAACACATCTTCATTGGCGTGAAACAGAAGGTATTTGCTGATGAAGATGAGAACTCATGTTCTTCTTTTTGTTCTTGAGAAAAATCTATAGAAATGGCTGAGGCAGATCTAGGTGCTTCACAGGAAACACTTTGAACTTCTCAAGAAATTCACAGCTGTGAACGCAAGAGTATTAAAAAAAATGCAAAGGGATGCAAGTTGGAAAGTGGGAACAGAGAATGCTGTAGTAATTCTTTGAATCAGGCTCCTCCTTACACTAGATGGATTGATTGATTTGATTTGATTTGATTTGATTTGATTTGATTTGATTTGATTTGATTTGATTTGATTTGATTTGATTTGATTTGATTTGATTTGATTTAGCCTTCTCGACTATTTGTTATACAAAATACATATTTACATATATCTATAGGTATACTCTATTAACTATTCACAAAATTAATTTTCTATTTTGATATACTTTATAATTTTTCCTTGAAATTCTTTAATTTATTGACTTTTTTATTTAAATACTCTATTTTTTGCCTGTTTTAAAAAATTAAATTGTGCTCCCTTGTTTTATCTTTTTCTCTGGATTTTTTTACTAAATCTCCTGTTATATGATTTTTAATTAATTTAAAAATAAAAATTAGCGTGTGTCTCCTATTTGATTATTAAATCTTTTTATTTTTTGTATCTGAAGTTTTTTAATTAATTTTATGGGCAATCTTTTTCCCAGTTTTCTTTACTATATTTTATATATAATCCTTAAAATTTAATTTACTATCGATAATTACTCCCAAATATTTCATTTTGTATACCTGTTGTATTTTTTTTAAGTCAGTTGTAAATAATTTAGTGTCTCTTACTTCTATGTTTCTTCCACTATGTAAAATCATAAATTTAGTTTTTTCAAGAGCAAGTATTTCAGTGATTCGGAGAATAAAGACAATAATTAAAGAGCAAATGATCCTTTAAATTACCCAGAAATGCCTGGTAAAAAAGGTAACATCCAAGTAGACCAGAGTATCATATTTATATAATCAAATTTTTCACATATTTCCCCCAACTTCCACAGATCTTTGAATGAAAGGTTGATGTGTAGTATTTTAAGTCAAACCTTTTAGAAACAGGGTTGTTTTTTTTAACCTTTCTGCAGACCTGGCGACACAGACTTTTTTAAGTAGACAGATATGCTTGACCCCAGTAGATTTTTAACAGCAGCAAGTGTTGGCTTGGACCAAGTCAGTCTAGTCTAGCAAAGGAAGAAAAAACACATGGCACATGCAAAGGGCCACAAGTTGGCAATGCTATGAGCTAAACTAGATATCAGAGATGTATGCATGGAAAAATGGCAACAGTTTATATGCTAGAGCATGGAAATATTATGACCCTTCTGATAATAAAATGCCATGAACAAAATATTTAAACAGGAATGCACTACTTTAAATGTTTTTATTGCTTTACATTTGATTTTACCATACTGAATAAGTACCATAGTAATGCCCTGCTATCTAAACAAGAAAGTAAAAAAAGAACTCTCTGGCACCAAATAAACATTTGAAACATCTTGAAATTATATTAAAATAATATATTTTATAAATTTTTTGCAAGTTTTGTGTAATTACTATGCAGACCCAAAAATTCCATTACAAATTGCTAATGGAAATAACATTTATTGATCAAGATGAACAATTATTAACCTCATCTTTCTTTTCAAATTCCAATTTGTTTTCTTGATTTCTTGTTTTTCTATATTTAAAAACCCAAGTTGCTGCTAAAGGAAGTGCAGTATGCTAACACATCTAAAATGTAATGTTTTTCTTGTTTTCCTGTGGAAAAAAAGATGTTCGCATACACACAAACTTGCTTCTCAACCCTGAAGAAATTCGATGGGATTTCACAAGCAATGGGAGAAGCCTCTTCTTTTGTTCCTTTTTAGATTATTTCTACTTCTGTGTTGGGGTACCATTTCCAGGCGAATGTAAGTGATTCATAGCCTCTTATTTTGCTTGTGAGGCCACGGCACACACATTGCGCAAAATGTCATGGCACTCATATAGCACCTCGAGACCCGTCTCTAATAACACATCCCATGTTCCCAGTTCAATAAATTAGGTTTTTTTTTTTTTTTTTTTGGCTTCCATTACATTGAAATGTAATGATTGATGATGACTTTAATTTTGTAGGGGATTGGCGTTGCTTGAAGAACTCTAATAGCCGATTTTGTAACCATTGCCCACCAACTATCGCCTTTGTTCAAGCCACGCGGATATCACAAGATCCGCGGCAAATGTTGCGTCCCGCAGTCCGTGCAGTTGCAAATGCGCGGTGACTTCTCGCTCGGGCGTTGTCGTGTGCGGTCGGCAGTTTTCGGGTTTCCTCCGCTACTGCGCAATGGTTTATATCAGGGGACGATAGGCAACGTGTCTCGCTTAATACACGAGTGTATTGCGGGTTGCCTGGCGTGGGTTGCAGACGCATGTAGGCGCTGCAGACGTTCAGAGAGACGAGGCCATGGTGATGCACGAGTATGCAAAACCTTTGGACCGCGTTCTCATTTGATTCTTAATTATGACACCTTAGTACATGTACAAGTACATGGTGCCACCAAATGCTGCCGTCATGCTTATCTTGAAACGCCGTTAAAGTGGCGAACAGTGACATGTTGACTCCATTAACCGCCATTATCTCGTAACCCCTGATCCAATCTTTTTGCTTGTGGTTTTAAATAACATGCAATAAAGTATTCTTTAATAAATGACCTTGCACTCTTTTTTATGTCTCATATATATTATAAGTTAATGTACAATCTTCAAAATACGAAAAGTGAAACTTTTTCTTTCTTCTTTTTTTTATGACGGTTCAAAAAGTGACATTTCAAGACAATTTTTGGAAAAGTTCCCCACAAGATCGTCTTGGATTTAGACGAAATTTGGACTATTACCTTATACCTATTAGGAACTTCAGTGAAGTTGTAGCTTTATTAGTGTTTTTTCCTTTTTTCCTTTCTTAAAATTCTACATTGAGGAAGCATTGATTGCATTTTGTTGCATTTTGAAAGGATGAAAAATGGAATCATATTCAGGAAACACTTGACAATAGACACAAAAGGCAAAACATAATAGTAAGTATATAGTTGAGGCTTGTCAGGAACATACTTCGTAAAGGAATTCTTAGGAAGAGAGGGAAGTAAAGGAATACTTGGGAAGAGGCTGCAATAACAAAAATAGAAATGTCACTCTGTATTTTCGTAATTATTAGCATTATACTCTATTAATTATTGCAGTTTAATTCTGTAGTAAAAGTACAAATATCTAAAATTTTTATGAAGCAGAATTAAATTATTCAGAAGGTACTTCATTATTTAGAAGTTTATTCTTAAAATGGAAAAAATCTTTTGTCCTAAATTAATAAGTAGTTAAGTTTCCTGTTGGTTTATTCCTAGAAGAGATCTCTTTATGATTCCATATTTGTATCTCCTTCAAGTTGATAATTGTTATTTTAGAATTATGTTGAATTCAAAATGTGGAGTGAGAGTATCAAAAAAGTGTGATGTGTACAGATCCTGCGCCTACGCTTCAGTCAGGATCATCGCGTAGCTGAGGTACGACGTCTTCTCCAGTCTTCACAACCTGTACGAATTGACATTGCCCAGCGACCTGAAGTGTCTGACCATGAGTTCATTGAAGAGCAGGAGCGCCATCTTTATGCAATTTGTACTCGAACCATGGCACTTCCCGTCGGGAGGTAAGTGTATTATTGCACAGGGTGTTAATAAACCTAAATAATATGCAAATCTCGAGAAAAACAATTCAATAGGAAATTCTAAATTCTGAAAGATTAAGGAATTGGTCTGTGGAGAAAATAATATCCAGTTTTTTGACTTTGTAGTATATGTGTATGCATACATACTTTCTTGTCTCGAGCAACTGCGAGAGTGTACAAATGTCCCTGCATTTGTGTGGATCTAGAAGTTGGCCGCTCAAATACATTTATTTTATAGTTCAAAATTCCATTGTAGTGTTAAGTGACCAGAAACATGTTGCCCTGCAGGGGGATGTTCACCTTGCGCACCGCAGTGCCTGTGGTGACAGAGGCACTGCCCATCCCGCGGCTCTGCCTTACAGGCAGGGCCCCACCAAGGGGCACCACCGTGGATCTGTCGCACATTGAGGTGGTGCCCAACATGAATATGTGGCCTCTCTTCCACAACGGCGTGGCAGCAGGACTGCGCGTGGTACCACATGCACCAGACATTGAGTCCTCGTGGATTGTGTACAACAAACCCAAGGTACTCTCTGTTTGAGCTTTGCTTTGCTACTTTTGATAGACTGAATATACTAACAGTTCGGTGTTATATTCTTAGTAAATAAAAATGTTCTAAAGGTTTGTTGACAAATAAATTTAATGTTCTCAAAAAGTTTGTTGACAAACATAAGTACAGTACTGGGTAATGACACTGTTCATATGAAACATTTTCTTGCATTCTTTTTCCTCTAATGTTTGTTAATTTGAGACGTGTTTGAAAATATCTCCATTCAGTAATCAAATAAATATCTAATTACTTAAATACAAGACAGATATTTATCCCAAATTTTGTTCTCTGAAAATCAGGGGTTGTTTTATGTTTATGCTTGAAGAAAAATATCTGTACTAGAACAATTTAAGAATCGGCACTCATCTGAAAAATTAAGCTCCAAAATTCTAATAGATGGTCTCAAAAGTTCTCCTTTTGTAGATTTCAGTGTCAGGATAACCCAAGGTTTATGGCCAAGAAAAGTTTTAAGACTCTAGGACACACCATTTTTTAGTTATGTGCAATTGACGTGAAGAACATCTCTAAAATTCTCTTGCTATTGACATCTCTTCTGTTAAGATATGTTGTGTGTGAGAGCTGCAAAAAGGAGCTATATCATAGAAACAATGTACAAGACTCTGATTAAAGAATTGGTATATTGGCTGAACATTTAATTCATGCAGGATATATGTATAATATTGACTTACACATAATATGCATATAATGTAAAAGTGAATATTTTTTCATTTTCTTTCACGGGAATTAATTTCCATTCATTGAAACATGGACCATCTTGTACTTGGGTAAATACTACAGTTTCTCTCTTATATCCTCTCCCTTTTCACATCCTCTTTTCCTTCTGCTTATTTTTCCTCCTTTGTTCTTTCTCTTTTCTTCTTTGTGTGTGTGTGTGTGTGTATGCGCACGCGCATGTGTGTGTGTGGGCACGCACGCGCAAAATTTGCATGGTTAAATGGAAGAGCAGTCTGTACCCACTTCAACTTTCCCTGCTCCCAGGGTTCTTAGTTGAAGTTGTTTGAATGTTGTATTTGGTAAGTTGGTGATGTGTGTCTCAGTGGTGAATACACCTCTTCTTTTGCAGGGCACTCAAGATGTATCAACAGAGCATGCAGGTTTCTTAATGGCCCTGGGACTGAATGGACACTTGGGCAACCTGGCTCGCTGGAATGCTTACGAATATTTAGCAAAATGCCACGAGATGACGAGTGTTGGGCTGTTGCTTGGGGTTGCTGCTAACAAGAGAGGTATGCTGTCAATCAGTTGCTATTGTCTTTATCAACAGCCTCTCTTGATCAGTTTGGACCTCCAAACCATGTACTTCTCGTAAGAGAAAATCGCTAATAAGACATACTAGGCAACTGGAGGAAATGTGATAGGTTGCTTTCCTCACCCAGCCAGAGGGTTTCAAAGCTGCCATCAGCCGTACAAGTAACACCTGTTACACCTTTCACAACTGTGCAATTAATGCTATTATGTAACACCACACAAATTCTCAGCAGCTGTACTAATATCGCAGATATACATAATAGTGTTTTTGCAGAGTCTCTCCTTCCTAGAAATCAAACTCGGGCCCTAGTGCATGGAAAATGGGCTTGCTGACCACGTGTCAGGCATGGTCCTCATTCAGTTACTACCTTTACATAATTCAGTTGCTGTTCAGTTCTTTATCGGTCACTTGCGTCTTGAACCCCTGTTAACATGCAACCCTGCAGGTTTGTTAAGTGCACTTGTACCTGTATGTTAAGAAATTAACATCCTTAGCAATGTAAACAACCATTGATTCATCGCAAGTGAAGTGTCTGTTAAGAAAAAAACGTGATGTACAAAACATCAGATTCAAACAATTCAGAAGTAATTTACATTGCTTTGGAGAATAATTATTTTTAATTGTAATATTATTAATAGTACAATTATAAAAATTTTCCTCATATTCCATCAAATGAAACTACTCTGGTAATTGTATTTACTGACAATGTGAAGGTGTCACCACTGAAAGTCTACTCGCCAATTTCCTAACCGAACGTCATTTCTTTAGGTACCTTTAGGTTCAAAAGAATTATTTGCATCCAATTTTCTCAAACCACAGTATACGAATATTGTTGTACACTCTGCCTCGATTTTTAACTGTTGGCCTCAACAGTAATAACACTCATAACATTTCTAGGTGTCTTAATAGCTATTTAACACACAACACTTATTTTCTTGTTAACAAATAATGCTTTTTATGTCGTAAAAATCTTGTAAGTAAGCAAGTTAAATTTTAAATACTAAAAAGTGATTGATGTGATGATAATTTTAGTATTGTCATAATGAGCATATTGTTCAAGATAGAGTTCAAAAGTGCAGTTGAACTAAATCTTGAAGGTATGAAGAAGATTGAGAAAAAATTTGTTAAATATTTTTGAACTATTTTTTTTTTGGCAAGAATGCATAATCCCTTTTTTCTCTCTCTCTCTCTCTCTCTTTCTAGGGACAATGGACATCACAACTACAAAAATGCTGTCCCTTCATCTAGAGGCATTGTTGCCACCTACCTCCATAGAGTTAGACATCCAACAGAACGTGCAAGTGGCAGCCCTGCTGGGTGTGGGTCTGGTGTACCAGGGGACTGCCCATCGGCGCATGGCTGAAGTCCTTCTCTCGGAGATTGGTGAGATCTTTTGTGGAACTAAGGGACTTGGTTTCCCGGTATATGGGCAAATAAATATTAATTTATGGATTTATATATGATAGATTTTAAACAGATGCTTTTCTATTTTTCTTAAATCATCATTGTATACTTCAGATTGTTAACTGTGCGACATGATTCTGTTTCCCTGTATACCTGGCGACTTTTTGGTCTTCAATATTCTCTATCTAACCTTTCTCATGTGGTTTCTCTATTGGCCTTGTGTCTCTTCTCCCTATTGATTATTAAAGAGTTTCATTAAATCATTTTGAAATTAATGATAATGCTGTAGAACTTAATTATATCAAGGCTGTTGAGGATTCTTTTCCTTTCCAGGGCAAAACAAAAAATTAAAATGAGGAAATAATACCAAAATGTCTGCTCTCTGAAATCAATTGTTTGTATTACGAGTCACTTTTTGAAACTTGAACCCATTGTTACTACGTACATATAATTAGTGCTTGATTTATAAAATTTTAGGTCCCGGAACGCTCCCAAACTTACTTATCAATTGAATAGAAATAATTACATATTTATAGCATAATTTAATAATTATTCCCAAGGTACCGGAACACCATTCTGTCGTGTTCCACCAGAAATCAAGTCCTGCCTATAATTATGATGATTTTTTAAAACCCAAACTATTGCATTTGGCTGTGGTTCCTTAAAAAAAAAAAAACAATAAATAACTGTTTCAATTTCACTGTAACTATTTATACATAAATTATTATCGTGCAGGCTGTAGTAATATCTGCCTCTGAACAATACATGATATCCAGTTACACATTGTTAATACACTATGTCAATTTTATATACAAAAAGAAAGGAGAAAACAAAAGCTTAGACAATTTCGGTGTATTTTATTAAGTATACCAGGTGAAGAGTTTCATCAGTATATGTTTAAGCTACTGTGGTTTTGTGTGAATGTGACCACCATTGATACAGTTTTTTATAGTATCAGTTTGATGCCTTGGCTTCCTCTAAAGAAGGGTTGCACAACTATGTAATTTGTATGTGCTGTTGATCTGGGACAACTGTGCATTCTCATGATATAAGCTGGCACTTTTAGGATACTGAAAACACATCCCTGCTCCAATGTGTGTTACTTGTAACGTAACGTTGAGAACTACCATAGAGAACGAGTGTTGAACGATGATTTACCTGTAGGTCGGCCGCCTGGTCCCGAGATGGAGAACAGTGTGGACCGTGAGTCGTACTCCCTGGCGGCCGGTCTGGCCCTGGGACTGGTCGTCCTGGGCCGAGCATCTCACCTCTCTGGCCTTGCAGACCTCCAGATCCCAGACACTCTGCACTACTACATGGTGGGCGGCCACAAGCGACCCTTCACAGGTGGGTCATCGCAAGAAAGGCTCTGCAACACATTTAACCCGTCCGTGTGTTGTCTGGAATGAATGCAATGGCAAATGATAGCAGTGGTAGTGAAATGACTGAATGCAGTACCGGGAGCAGTAGCTCAGTGCATCAACTGATGTCACTGCAGCGCCTCTGACCGGGAAGTCCTAGGTTCAAGTCCTGACGGCGGCAGGATTTTCGACCCTAGCTTTTCAGCTAGGTCGAATTCAGTCACTGCCTGGAGGAGAGTTCTAGCGACCGGCTGCTCTGATCGGTAGTTTTCCGTGGTTTCTCCGATCAACATCAGGCGAATGCCGGAGCAGTACCCTACCAAACGGCCACTGACCTCACGCGATCTTTCCTACCTCCTCCTTGTCCTATCCTCTCCCACTTACACACACACTTACACTAATATGCACTACACTACCACATATTTCGGGAGACCGGTCGGGAGCTTAGAGCTTGTCCCGGCTGGGGCGGTGCCCCGCTGGTGGGAGAGTCCTGGTTAGAGGGAAACCCCAGTAGCCCACGGTAGATCGGCGCCGGATCTCATCATCCAGCGGGGGAAGATCACCGCCATCTTCCGAGAAAAAAACATACACTACACTAACGGGACTTATGACCAAAGCTGTTGACGCGCCCGGAAACACGAAAAAACCAAACCAACCAAACCAAACCTGAATGCAGTGGCTGACACAGAAAGCTGTGGATGGAGGTTGGGTGTATCCTGCTGCTTTTGGTGCCCGTAGGAAGTAACTAGTAAGTTTGTATGAAACTTCCATGTGTGAGTGGTTGTGAGTGAGTGTGCGTACGACATGAGCATCGCGAACTTGCGATCATGTTGTGCTAACACCCACCTGTTGACATCTAAGCTCTTGGGCTGCAGATGAGTGGGAATTAGTTCTTAATTCGCTCTGCCTGATGTAACCCTGCCTGCTTACCTCTCTTCCATCTGCAGTATGCAGATATCTTGCCCATGTATTGGCTAATGGGGATCTGTTTAAAGAACAGCATTCAGTGCACTTGATGAACTTGCAATCGATTCACTCTGGTACTACTCACGCAACTTTTCTTGAACGATGGATTGAAGAAAAGCGGGCGGAGTGGGAGTATTAGTTACAAAGTCGGCCACTTGAGTATTTACAGTAATGCTAACCTCTGGAAAATCAAAGTCAACCTGGTACACATGCGGCCAGGTCATCGCTCTGGGGAGGCAACAGCAGGGTCACTAGATAGGAGTTTTAGGTGCCTTCCTTGGAGGACCTGGACCTGCTTCAGCTATTTCTTTATATAATGGTAATAAAGCTGAACAGAAGTTCTTGACTATGAAAGAAACTAGCTTTGACTAGCTTGTTTCAGGCCAATGAAGTTTTAATGCTTGGAATGTCATCAGTGTTCACTGCGAGCTTTTGCCTTCAACTGTTCATTGCTCAAGGGAAGGGGAAGCAAGGAAGCAACTGTTCAAGAAATGTTGCGCGAGTAGTATCTAAACTTCAGTGCTGGACAAGCCCCCACAGATTTTTTTCTGATCAGAATAAATTGAATGGAGCCATGGCCACCAATGTAGTGGATGATTTGCTTGCGTGTTTCAAATCTGTTACTTTATTTCCACTTGTTTTCATCAATACCTTTGTTTTGGAAGAATGTAGCAGAAATAATATGATGTAATGAAAACCAGGTGTATTAACAGTATATGGCTAATACAGGTTTCTTATGCCAGCTGCCATTTTTCTGTAACAATATGCACATGAAAATTTTCACAAGAAAAATCTTCAAATTGCCCAAATTATTTTTTTATTAGTGGATTCACTTAAATGAAATATAGAGCTGACTAGTTCATTGCTTTTTCAGTTACTGCAATTTTCACAAGATAACTCCATGGTTCCCAACCTTTCTGGACTTAATTTTTCCATTCATTGCATATATCCAAAAGGTTACTGGAATTATCTCAAAGAAAAATGTGTTAGAACATGGAAAGTTTGTATGTTATTTAGTTTTTTGATGTCTTGTCAATTATCATTATCATGCTATGTGCCATTTGGAAGTCAAGAAGATTTAGAATTGCAGACAAGTCAAGAATCTCTTATGGCAAGAAACATGATCCATTCTTAACCCTCATGGTGCCATAGATAAAAAATATTAGTCGGGTCTGGAACGAGGGCCAGGACCAATACCAGAGTTCGGGCTGGGTCTGAAGTAGGACCGCTTCCGGAGGCAGGGCTGGGTCCAGAGGTATAACTGGGTCCGGAAGCAGGACTGTCAGGCTAACAGGTGGTCAGTTGACCTCGACTAGAGTGATTTGTATAGTAGCTTGTACTGTGTAATTAATAATTTTTTCCTTCTCTCTTTTCTGCTTCCTCAATTGTTTTTATTCACTTGTATATTAATTTTGGATTTAGCAGTTTAAACTTTTGTGGAAATATTAAATATCTCATACTATTTTTCTTTCTCAACATGCCATGCATTTACTTCTTAAAATGCAGGTGGTAAATTACGAATTTTATTGTTGTAGGTTCCCAGAAAGAAAAGTACAAATCCCCCAGTTACCAGATCCGTGAAGGAGACCAAGTGAGCATAGATGTCACCAGTCCAGGAGCAACACTTGCGTTGGGAATGATGTTCTTCAATTCAGGAAACAGGTGAATGTCAGAAATATATCTTGTTGGTAAGTTGTAATAGATTTGCAAAGAAGATCTGTTTATTAACCTTCCAAATACCAAAGTTTTCAGCATCCTTCGAATACCAAGGGAAGGGGGGAACGAAATTATCCTATAGAAACTTCAATATAATATTAACATGTATACCATATATGGATTAATATTATTTTCATTAATCCAATTGAACATAAATTTCAGTTTTTGGCAATTTTAACAATACAGATACTAAAGTAAAATGTTTAAAGATGAGTTCATATGCTCACAGTCTCCTGCTGTAAACATAATTCCAAATCATATTATGGAAACAAGGTACCAAGAGGTTTAAGGAAGTACAAAAAAAATGAAGCTATGATAAGACTATTTGCCAAAAAAATGTTTTTTTCACTCAGATTTTTTCAGATAGTTAACTAAAAAACAAGTTTCTCAAGATATAGAAATTGTGAAAGAATTAAGAAGTAATAAAAATGATAAAATGTGTGTTGGGGTAAATTAGTTACTCTTCCTATAGTCAAAGGGTTAAGAAATTTCCATACTGAAACAAGGAATTTTTTTTAGAGATTCAAATTTCAAAGATGGGAAATACATATTTTCATAGCACTCGCAAAACCAGCTATGTGCACTTTTTATGAAAACAAGTTGTGTACATTTTCAGGAGGCAGAAACTATTAGAATTGGAATATTAATCATACTTCAATTGTAAGAAATATAAGGGTGTATTAACATGTACAATATAAAAAAAATAATTATAAATAATTATTACCAAATTTGGTAGTATTTTATGTCTCTCCTCTAAAATGCCATTCATTTCTCATGATCATTTTTACAGACACAACAACAATATTTTGTGTATGTTTTGAGGCAAAAGGTTGTTACAATGTTACAAAATTACTTTCATAGAAGATATGCTTTGAAAAAATTTCAAAATTCACAGAAAGACAACCTTAATAAAGATGTGGCTTCAGAAATAAATTTTATTATATTGCTTTATGTATTGTTATGTAGCTTTATGTTTATGTGTTGGCAACAGAAAGGAAGTTCACTAGGACAAGATAGGTGCACATTTCCAAGTTGGTTCTATGCTGTTTCGAGTCAGTTGATTACTTTCATTGCAGTTTTTCTTGTTAATATAATTTTGTTTTCAGTATGTCAACAGTGGGTATTTTTAATTGTTTACTGTGCCCCAGTACTATCTTGCAGGAATTGATAAAGCAATGTGTAAACAAAAATGAGTGAATGAGTTTTTTTTTTCTAGTTAGGTCTTCTTGCAAATCACCTTAGATCTCTTCTTGTACCACCAGTTGGGAACCCCTGTCGCTAATGTATTGTTGGTTTTATGAATTTGTGTTGAGAAAATTTGTTTTATAGGGCTGTGGCAGACTGGATGCAAACACCAAGCACACAGTACCTGTTGGACTTTGTGCGGCCTGACTTCCTTCTGTTGAGGATAGTTTCGCGTGCGCTTATTTTGTGGGAAGAAGTGCGCCCCACAAGTGCCTGGGTGGAGTCAAATGTACCTGCCTCCATAAGGCCTTACTGCTTAGTAAAGCCCCAACAGCCTCCTAGCTCAGACTCTGTGGACTATGAGACAATGAAGTGAGTGTTGTATAGTTTTGTTGTGTACCTGTCTCATCAAGTCTCGCTTTTCGAAAAATTGTTCTTGTCTTCCTTCTCTGTCTTTCATTCCTGTCCCTTTATTACTTATTTACAAACAAACAATTACACTTAAATTATGATTATTAGTGTAAATTGATCTATAGTTTCATAATTTACTTTTGTATAATTTGATAAAAAATTACCGAAAAGGTAATGAAAAGTATGCAAGATTACAATAAGTTATTCAGTAATAATAAAAACCATAGTTCTAACAATATTTGTAAATGTATTTCGACAAAGATGAATGAATATGTCACTCTCAGTAAGTTAATATAATTAGCCTATCTACATATGCACCATGTGTAGCATGGAATTCCTGGAAGTATGAAACAAAAATTTGTTCATATGTGGTATATGATAGGATGAAACTCATTGTTGTGTCAAGTATTTGAGACGAAAGAAAACTTGTGCAAACATACTTTTGCTCAGTTGTCATGGAAGGGCATCAGCATTCTGTAATGCTGGTGGCACAGTACTGAATGTCAAGCTGCTCCAATACAGCCCTGAGCATAGGGAATTCCACTTGGCCTGAGAGCTTCAATTTCACTAGACAAGTGAGAGCTTTTTGAAGGCTGTACCCCCCCCCCCTGCCCGCCCCTCTGTAACCTTGGTTCTGTGACCTAGGCCAAGGGTTGGCAATCTTTGTGGAGTAAAGAGCCAATTTTTTCCCGAAGTGATCAATTATTTTTCTAAACAGCCAAATATAAGTAAACACATTGGTAATATGTGTTAGAAAAAATAATGTAACAGTTATCTGCTGTGAAACGTGTATTGATTGTGAAATCAAAACATTCAATTTTGCATAGTAATGGAACATACTAATCATTGGATTAAAGGAAACAGAAAAATTGTTTATAATTAAAAAAAACAATAGTAATAACCTAATTTCAATAAGATATATAGCTTTGCTTAAAATACCAATAAAATAGAAACTAGTGGTGCTACAACAGCATTTTTGTTTTCTTGTGAAATTGTTAATGGCTATGTAATATTATAATATGACAAGTCTGACACTTCAACAACCACAGTACGTAAATGCAACAGAGTGGAAGTGGTGGTAAACTAATATTTCGCTGTAATTACTTGCAAGGGATGATGGGATTTTTCAGACAGTTTTTAAGGCTCTCCCAGTGAGCTGGTAACGCACGTTTCAGTTCTTTGGCTTTGAGTTTGATGTCAGTGAATGTGAAGAGCAAGCTTAGCTAAACCTAGGTTTACATGCATGCAATCTATCACGCATATTGATGTGTGTGGGGACTTTTTATATTTGTTTGGCTATTGCAATATTGCAGTTAATTTTTTAATGTGCACTATTAAACTACTCAAGAGCCACAAGTATAATTCTGCTGTGCCGCATGTGGCTTGTGAGCCACAGGTTGCTGACCCGTGGCCTAGGCCCTAATTTGCTCATGAAGTTTTGCCAAGTTTACTTGTACACAGATTGTAAGATCACTAGTCCTCTGACAGTAATTTTGAAATTTTCTAGAAAGTAATTGCAGCTGCCATGTTACATTATTAAACAAATGGTGTTGTTCTGATTAACATTGTTTACAAAGTTTGAAATGGTAAGAGAATTACATTGGTGAAACTTAAAAGAATTCGTCGTATTATGGTTCATTATGAAGTTCTTAAATTGTTTTGGGAAAATTCATCTCATAAGCCGGCGGCGCTAGCCGAATTCGTTTACTACGCTCCGTGAAGTCAGGAAGGTTAAGCGAATTCGAGACTCGCGGGTTCTTGGTTGGGTGACCGGCCAGGAACCCCGAGATCTAACGTCGTCGAGCCCTGGCCGAAGGGATAAAAGGCACTAACTGACTGCGACGTGACGAGACTTGACTTAGTAATTAACGGAGGATTACTCCAAAGAATGCGCTCAACGCCCCTTAAGGGGCTTGGAGACGCGTTGCGTCAAGATGTGGACGCAACAAAAAAAAAAAAAGAAGCTGATTTCTATAATGATTTATTAATTGCATAATTGATACGAAATATAAGAATTATTAGAATTACAGAATTTTTAGAGAATTGTTTGCTCATAGTTGGATGTACATTTTTTCATTAAAATAATATTTAAGAAAAGAAAATTATAAACACTATTAACAATTCAAGCACCTGAAAATAATATCGTTAAAACTTTTTGAAACAATATCTTGGTATTGTAGATCGAGACATTTGCTCATTTACTTTTTTATCCATCTTGTTAGAACAAATACTGTGGATCAAAATTTCTAGATTGTTCATGTTGTAAATCAGTTAAGAGTTCAAGATTAAAAGAGTTAAAAAAATGTAAAACTTGAAAGCATGAAAATAGAAGTAGCAATAAAAAATAAAAAAGACATATATTTGAAAAATGTTCTAAAATCATATTAGATTTACATTTGCATGTATAGTTTTGAAAATGTACTTGAAAACACTTTTCAAAAGTAATATTTTTGAACATGATTTTAACTTTTTACTGTTGTCATTGTGTGCAGCCAAGCCTACTGCAATGTCCTCGCTGGTGCATGCATGGCCCTAGGTCTGAGGTACGCAGGTTCCTCTGATCACGACGCATTCACCACCCTCATGAAGTATGCGAGAATGTTCACTTCGCTCTCTGGAAAGTCAATTGCAGAGTTGGCTGGGAAGTCCACCATTGAGACTTGTCTGAATGTCATTCTTCTATCTCTTGCCATGGTAAGTATTAAAAAGCCTTTATTTGGTTGTTGTTGAACTGTAAAATTAACGGACTTGACAAAAGTAATGAAAATCAACTTAACAATAGCAATGATAATTAAACTGACAAAAGTTATGATAATTGGCATGACAATAATAAAAATAATTACAATAATAATAATAATAATAATAATAATAATAAAAAATAACAATAACAATAACAACAACAACCAGCTTGTTGAGCGCAATAATAATTGGCTTGACAATAATAATGATAAGTTGCTTAACAGTAGTAATGATAATTAGCTTGACAGTTACCAATTGAAATGGTAATTTTTATTTTTGTGTAGTCTGTTGTTTTTTTCATTTCGAGGAAATAGTCCTTTTCAACTACTCCTTCTTCTTCTGTCGCACTACGGCCCTTTTAGTTTAGCCTTGGCGTCTCGAATGATCAATGCCCATTCACTTCTCTCTTTTGCCTTTCTTCTCCACCCCCTCACTCCCTTCACTCTCAGATCCATCGCCACATCATCCAGCCATCTTAAACGGGGTCTTCCTTTCTTTCTTCTTCCTTCGGGTTCTTTACAGAAAATAATTTTTGGGGTTCTTTCTTCTTCCATTCGTAATAGATGTCCGAGCCATTGTAGTCTTCTGACCTTAATTTCTGCAACAATATCTGTTGTTTTATACATATTGGTGAGTTCTAAATTACTCTTTTCCTCCAATGCCCATTTTCACATGTGGGGCCGAAAATGCACCTTAAGATTTTCCTCCCCCAGGACATCAGCATACATTCAAGTCTATTTGTTACTGTCCAACACTCGGCACCATACAATATTACTGGTCTTATGACAGTCTTATATACTTGGATCTTGAGGTATCTATGTATATTTCTTTTCCTTAATACATATCTTAGTGCTCTGAAACACTTATTGGATGAGGTAATTCGTGCTTTTATTTCCATTTCTATACTATTTGTGGAAGTAATGAGAGATCCCAAATATTTGAATACTTCTACTCTTTCATATTTCTCTTTACCTATTTCAAAGTTTGAGGGTGGTTCATTATTTTTCCGATTAATCATATACTTACTTTTACTGCAGTTAATTTTAAGACCGATTACATTAGCAGCTGTTATTAATTCTTCTACACTTTCTGTGAGGAATTTCGGGTTCTGCTTAAGATAACAACATCATCTGCATATGCTAAAAGTGGTACAGTTCTATAAATATTGTACCTCTAGGATTTATATTGACGGCTCTGATTACTTTTTCCAAGCATATATTAAATAGTTGTGTGGATAGTGAATCACCCTGACCCCTTACAACTACTAATAGACAATAATTACCCAATAAAATTTATAGAAAGGTTCATGTGTCAAAGATTAAATACTATTTGTTATAAGAAGGGATAATAAATCGTTATCTTAAAAAAATGTACAGGAAAACACGAATCCTCAGATTTATTTCCAATTACCTCATATACCTTGCATTAATAATAAAGTTAAATCTTACGTAAGTAATAAATTTAATATTGTCCTCAGAAACTCTATAATCATAAAGAAAACCTTATTCAACATAAGAAAGATACCATCAATATATTAGATAAACAAAATAGTGTCTATTTAATTTCGTGTTATGATTGCCCCCAAAAAAGATTTTAGACAGAAAAAACAATATAAAAAAAAGCCTAAGAGGATCAACGAACACAAAGGAAACATTAAAAAACCCGCACACACCCAAAACACTATTACACAGTATAGACTCTACATGTCACTTTCATTAAACTTCGACTAACCCAAGATTCTTTGCATTGAAACGAATTATTACAATAGATTAACTATGGAAACTCTGAATATCAAGACCCATAAGTTTCTTAGTTTCCTTTTGGAATCCAATAAATTTACAAATACATATATTACAATATTTCAAATGTATATACATATGAAATATTGTAATGTATGTAATATTGAATATACATATACAATATTTTATATACATATTATATACAATACTTTCTCATTCAAACAATAACTTTTCCAATGTAGGCTTTCATTGCCGGAGTTGTAGTCAAAGTTTTCTTCCGGGCTGAAGGGCCGTGGTCCATTGGAAAACATATTTCCAGACGTTTCGTCCGCAACTTAAAATCATTTTTCTTTCTCTTTACATTCATGACAGTTTTCTTTTACTGATTGTGAGAGCATATGAAGAGATTTTCCACATACGAAATTAAATTTCAATATTTCCCGAACTCGCTTACGTGCATGTACCTCAGCGAAACTCTTACACTTTACGATAACCTTACACTTTACGAAGAGGCGTGGCTGAACAGCTGTCGCGGCGGAGGGATACTACTCTGAAATACATGTGACGTTCACTTGTTTTCGGCAACTGTCACTTTGGCTCATCCTTAGGAAAATCGTTCTATAGTATGGTTGCGAGCAGGCGCAGTAGAAGGCGGGGTCGGTGCGCAGGTGATGGCCGGGTCGGGCGACCTGGAGGTGCTGCGCCTTTGCCGGCGCCTGCGCGCGCGCTGCGGGCCCGCCGGCGCCGGCAGCGTGGTGACGTACGGCTCGCACCTCGCCACCCACATGGCCCTGGGGCTGCTGTTCCTGGGCGGCGGCCGCTGCACGCTCTCCGCCTCGCCGCCCGCCGTCGCGGCGCTGCTCTGCGCCTTCTTCCCCAAGTTCCCCACGCACTCCAACGACAACAGGTACGCTCTCTGGCACTTATCCAATGGCAACAGGTACGCTCTCTGGCACTTCCAATGGCAACAGGTACGCTCTCTGGCACTTATCCAATGGCAACAGGTACGCTCTCTGGCACTTACCAAGGCAAAGGTAGCTCTCTGGCACTTACCAATGCAACTGGCACGCTTTCTGGCACTTGGCCAATGATAGGTATGTTCTCTGCACTTTGTTAATGACAATGGGTATGCTCTCTGGCACTTCACCAGTGACAACAGGTATGCTCTCTGGCACTTTGTCAGTGATAACAGGTATGCTTTCCGGCACTTTGCCAGTGACAACTGGTCATTTGTCATTTCACCGAAGGCAACAGTTGTGCTCTCTGACAGTAGAATAATAATAGGTACGCCTTTGCTTCACCAATGACAACATTATGCTCTCTAACACTGAGGGACCAGCATAGGTAGCTTAGGGCATCAGTTGCTACTATTGCAGTTCAACTGATCGGGATGACTTGGGTTTGAGTCCCAACAGTGACAGGATTTTCGACAATAGGTAGATAGCCAGGACTGTCTGGGGGAGAATTCTAGTGGCCGGCTGCTCTGATCGGATGTTTTCCTACGTTTCTCCGATCAACACCAGACGAATGCCGGAGCAGCACCCTAACAAACTGGTCACGGACTGCGCACAGTCTTTCTTTCCTCTTCCTTGTCCTATCCTCACCCCTTACATACACACACTTGCACTTACATGCACTACTCTACCACCCAGATCGGGCTTGACACCGCAGTGGAGATACCGATTTGAGGAAATCCTGCTAGTTTATGAATAGGTCAGCGCCGGTTTGGTTTGGTTTGGTTTTCTCGTGTTTCCGGGCGCGTCAACTCTTTGGTCATTAGTCCCGTTAGTGTAGTGCGTGTTTGTTTCTCGGGAGATGGCGGTGGTCTTCCCCGCTGGATGGCGAGATCCGGCGCCGACCTACCGTCGGCTAGTGGGGTTTCCCCCTAACCAGGACTCTCCCACCAGCGGAGCACCGTCCCAGCCGGGACAGGCTCTAAGCTCCCGACCGGTCTCCCGGAATATGTGGTAGTGTAGTGCATGTTAGTGTAAGTGTGTGTGCGTAAGGGGAGAGGATAGGACAAGGAAGAGGAAGGACAGATCGCGCGCGGTCGTGGCCCGTTTGGTAGAGTACTGCTCCGGCATTCGCTGGTGTTGATCGGAGAAACCACGGAAAACTACCGATAGAGCAGCGGCCGTAGAATTCTCCCCAGACGCGACTGAATTCAACCTAGCTGAAA